>OZ024928.1:31015997-32215997 GCA_964017235.1 Sabellastarte sp. h YS-2021
AAATATAGTCAAAAATAGATGTAAATTAGCCCAAACCAGTACTAAATGTGGTCTATAAGTCTGAAATCTGGCCCAAAAATCACTTGATACATACTAAATCTGACTGCATAGGTTTTAAGATTACATCTGGGGCCGATTTCACTAAAGGACTTAAACTAAGTCCCTTTATTGGCTAAGTCAGGGACTTAAATCTAAGACCTTGGTCTTAGCTAGGTCTGGGACTTAAAATGGATTTCACAAAGGTGACTTAGCTAAGTCCAAGTTTATCAAATAACCACAGTGGTTTTCTGTGTCATGTGACCTTTTATATCTATTCAAAATATAATATTGTTGCCATATATCCTTCATTTGATTGTTTTATCTAAGGATAATGGCTGTTTTGAAATGGAAAACCTTGTTGCCACATATAAACTCCCCAAAGACTATTTTAGTGAGGCGTTGACCGGTGAGAAAAATGGCCCTGAACACCTCTGGGAAATTAAGCTGATCACAAGTTTTTGAAATTTGTTCTAACATGGCAAGGTCAATCACATCGTGAGAGGTCACAGCCAGAGGCCTATTGATACGCATTGATTTCTGAAAATATTTGATCCTAGGATGATCAAGCAAAGAATAAGACATGTTATATAATACAAAACTGGCCTTTATGGCCGACAAGTAATTTGCAATCATACTGACAGAACAATTATTAACCACTAAATATTCACAAAATGACATTAGCATCAATTTCCATCAGGGCGACTTGCATGTATACACAGAAGGCCAGGAAAACCCTGAACATCTTTGTGTAGGCTTGCCTTGTCTTAAGTCTAAAGGCCTCCTGAGTTCTGGAGACTGCTCTCTGAGACAGAGACCACAAGGCCACATTATCTACAACAAAGTATAGTAACTGTTAGCATATGTAAATAAACACATTAGGCCCCTGCTGGGGGTATGACCTTAATAATAAAGACATTTACAACTCAGGATCTATATCCAACAAACTTTGATTCACTGGGTCCTGCACCTGGGACAACAGTTTACTGAAATCATTGGGACTACCAGTCCAATGAGAGAGCAGGTCAGCCACCCCATTATCCACCCCTCTAATATGAGCATACTGAAGGTCTATATCAGCCAAGGCCGAGACATACCAGATATTTCTGGCACAAGCCCCAAGGTAGGGATCTCTAGTCCGCCCAGATTTGAGTACTGATACCACAGCTTCATTATCACACCTGATGAGCACCCTACGACCAGACCATTGGACCTGAAATAATCTGACTGCTAACAAAATGTTCACCATCTCAAGGTGAACAATGGACCAGTTCATGAAGCCACAAGCTATGGGAAGGTGATACACAAACTTGCTCCATCTTCCACCCAGCCCAGTCAAACAGGCATCTAACTCCAGTGAGAAATCAATAGGTCTGTGATCATACAGGGAAACCCCATGATAGAGCGGCAAAAATTTTCAAACCCACCTAAGGTCACGCCTGAATTCAGAGGTCAGATCAATTTTGGGGGTAGCATGCCCAGACCTAAGAAGTGCTAACATGCGGTTCAAGAAGGCACGTGCCGGTTTGACGCATTTATGAATGCACAGAAGCAAGCCAAGCAAAGACTGAAGCTGACGCTTAGTGCACATTTTCTTGGTGAGCCATTCTCTGATTATGTCATTTATCTGACGCAATTTTTCAGGCGGAATGGAGACTGTGCCTTTCTCAGTGTCAATTAGCATCCCCAGACAAACTACCTGGGTGCTTGGAGGGATCGGTTTTTTGTCACTAACAGTGAGACCTAGATCTTGCATTAAGTCGAACAATGATGCAAACGACGCATGCACGACACTCGGCATGCCGAATCCCATGTAGTCATCAATGTAGTCAATGACGTGGAACCCCCTCTGACGCATTATGTAACACACTGTGTCACTCAAACATTGAAAAATCGGGCTTCCGTGCCGTGTCCCGAACGGAACACACATATCGACGTACATGTGACGCCAATGCAGCCCTAGAAGGTCGTAGTCACCAGGATCCACCTTGACGTGACGGAACACGCGACTAACATCTATCTTGTACAGAAGGGTGCCATGCCCAAGGCGTTTAAGCTCTGACATAATGTCATCAACAGTGGGAAACGTCAATATGAACGGGGCGTCAAGGTACGTATTTTTATCAATCCCAGAGTTCACTGAGGCCCCCAAGGGCCAACTCAAGTCAATAATGACTCTACGCCTATCCGAGTTGGGTTTATTTCTAGTCATAAATGGTGAATTATGAGCATTTTCTATGGGATTGACGTCAAATGGCCCTAGTAGAGCGCCAAACTTGCATTCCTCCTCTATGTAGGCGTCAACGTCTGCTCGGAACTCATTAGCCGAACTATGGTTACCAACTGTAAAGGGCAACACCTGTTAAAATCAAGTGGAAACCCAAAAAGCTGTAACAACTGCTGGTCCCAGTAGTCTTCCAAAAGACTTTTCCATTTGTCCACATTTTGTTGTGATGTGACAGGTAAACGCGCTTTGAGAAAGTTGGGTTTTCCAGTCTTTTGGACAATTTTGTGCATTTCAATAGGTGAATAATCATGTGAATTGCAAGGTGTGACATTACTTGGCATTAATTGATTACCCAGAGGAACAAAGCCAAATTGAAAATCAACCTGCTGTTGCCAATGATTGAAAATGGGAGTGTTCACACCTTGTGCCAAGTCTTTGTTACTTTGATTTGCATAGATAATTGTGTTTACAAACTTTTCTTCCATGCCCATATTATTGACATCATAAATTGGACACAGTTCATTAACTTTGTCTGTGACTGCATTCACACTAGTGAGACGAGTGCTATCTATGTTTTCCTTGACACAAAAATCAAACCCAGGACCAACATTCTTTGATAAGGTTGAACAAGAGGCACCTTCAGAGCAACTGTTATGCTTACCAGATTCTTGACCTTCCTGGTTTTTGGAAAGTAACACAATCAGCCGCCTGAGAAGATTCAAACCCATGACCTAAACTTTTTCAACATGTCTTCCCTCCAAAGTCAAATTTCAAAGTGACACCAAAGCTTCAATTGCTAGGGGTCAGGGATATGAAACTATAAATCAGGAAGGACCCCAATAGGGTTGCTTGTTTATAGCATTACTTGATAACCTTAGGTCACTTGATTAGTAGCAACTTTGGACTGGTACCTTACAGTTCCACTTTAAGGTCATATGCACAAAAAATCCTTCGGGACAGGACTGACATCTGGGGTGCCTAGACACCCCAAGTGAATATGGGGTCCAGGAAAGCGAAAATACAGCCTCAGATGGCTGTCTTAGGATATGCTGATATATTCTCAATTAAGGTAGATTCAAGGCTGGAAACCACATTTTCTGCCACAGGAGTCGCCACTAAAATGAAAATGTAGTAGTGTGTTCCTTCAGAAATACATCTGTAGCCCAAAGTGTAGGTTCAGGGATTGTAGTTGGTGTGGGATGCATAACATGCCAGATCAGCCCAAATCACCCCTTAAAGTTGGTCAATCTGGCTGACATTTTGACAGGAAACTCAGTTTATATCAAAGATTGAATTTGTATTAGGCTGGCCCACTTGAGGGCCACATTAAAAATTTCATTTTCCGGGTTGTGTGGGGACCATGTCACCCCTCAGGTGGGAAATGTCAAGTGTATCATAATGTGACCAGTGGCTGTTAGTGCGACCAGTTTAGACCAAGGAGGTGGAGTGGAAGCAAAGCACCAGAGAAACACAGAAGGCTTAACTAAAATTTCTTGAGCGCTCACAATTGACAGCTATACATCATAACAGCACATGTTGCTAGATCTCTCTTGCAGGAATACTATGCCTGACAGCTACATTGACATTTCATGAAAAATACACCTGTCAAAGTACAAACTCATGGTAAGTGCTATGCACCAAAAAAAAACATTCTAGGTCAACACTAAATTTACCAAAACACAATAATACTCTAAATTTACATCTAAGTTACCAAAAGCACAGCTTTAAATACCAGCAATCAATGTTTACATTTGTACTGCCCACAGTTAAATCCAATAGGCTGTCAATATTCAGTATCACAATCACACTTGTAAAAATAAATTAATATTTACATTAAAACATTAAAAATAGCATCAGAGATGCCCGTACCCCACAGCCTAGGGAAGTATTTTCAACACCATGAGATACAGAAGTACTGTATCAGTACAAACTTCAGGATACTTTCAGAGCACTGTCAGTTATATAAAGGTCCAAACAATGTTTAAATGGAGAAATAATGTTTAAAAGAAAGATCATGCATATAAAGATGAAGTATTAAAACAAGATAATTCAATAACAAGATGACAGCATTAATCAGCAAACTAAAATTCAACCCTCTTTATCTACATCTGCAAGGCCCGAATTATGGTTTAGATGGTTTGAATATTACCATGCATACAGAAGTGGTAATACATTTAATGAATGCTTATGTGTGGTGTTGGAGCAATATCTGTGGCTCACTTGATGAAATTTTATCTCTTACAATGGGAAGTTATGAAAGTAAAATTCTTAATAAATTCTAATATGACTTTAACAGTGCTTAATCTGCATCAAAAGAGAGACCCAAAGGTGCAACAAGATTTTATAGGTCAAGGTCACTACGACAAGGTCAAAGGTCAAATTAAGGTGACACCATGATAATACACACCTATAGCCCTAAACCAATGTCCCTAGCAAGTATCAACTTCCTCAACCTTACGGTTTCCAAGATATAGCCCGGACAAGATTTTATAGGTCAAGGTCACTACGCCAAGGTCAAATCAAGGTCAGATCATGACGTTGCACAACTACATCCCCTAACCAATGTCCCTACCAAGTATCAACTTCCGACACCTTACGGTTTCCGAGATATAGCCCGGACAAGATTTTTGAACTCAAGGTCACTACGGCAAGGTCAAAAGTCAAATCCTGGTCAGACCATGACGTTGCACACCTACACATCCTAACCAATGTCCCTACCAAGTACCAACTTCCTACACCTTACGGTTTCCGAGATATAGCCCGGACAAGAGTTTATAGGTCAAGGCCACTATGGCAAGGTCAAAGGTCAAATCAAGGTCAGACCATGACGTTGCAGACCTACACCCCCTAACCAATATCCCTACCAAGTATCAACTTCCTACACCTTACGGTTTCTGAGATATAGCCCGGACAAGATTTTATAGGTCAAGGTCACTACGGCAAGGTCAAAGGTTAAATCAAGGTCACACCATGACGTTGCACACCTACACCCCCTAACCAATGTCCCTGCCAAATATCAACTTCCTACACCTTACAGTTTCCGAGATATAGCCTAGACAAGATTTTATAGGTCAAGGTCACTACGGCAAGGTCAAAGGTCAAATCAAGGTCAGACCATGACGTTGCACACCTACACCCCCTAACCAATATCCCTACCAAGTACCAACTTCCTACACCTTACGGTTTCCGAGATATAGCCCAGACAAGATGTTATAGGTCAAGGTCACTAAGCCAAGGTCAAAGGTCAAATCAAGGTCAGGCCATGACGTTGCACAACTACACCCCATAACCAATGTCCCTACCAAGTATCAACTTCCTACACCTTACGGTTTCCGAGATATAGCCCGGACAAGATTTTCAAACTCAAGGTCACTACGGCAAGGTCAAAGGTCAAATCAAGGTCAGACCATGACGTTGCACACCTACACCCCCTAACCAATGTCCCTACCAAGTATCAACTTCCTACACCTTACGGTTTCTGAGATACAGCCCGGACAAACTATTTCCCGCCGCCTGCCCGCCCGCCCGGACGCTTGCCCGCCTGCCCGGACGCTTGCCCACCCGCCCATCCGGACACCATGGGTGAAAACAATACCCCGACAGCCCTTAAGGGCTGTGGGGTAAAAACTGAGATTTACTGATGGGATTACTTCAATCATTTGCTAGTGACTAGATATATCACAAGATTTGTTTTAAACATTTCTTGCACTTGAAATACAAATCATAATCCTAAGACTAAATTCAAATCATAAATACACCAAGTTAAATCACTGAGTTAAAATCACATTTACGAAAGCAAAATTCATGTAACAGATTTAGTCAAAACACAAATAAGTCACAAATCACAAAGTATCATTACAAACGGTGAAACACTAACCTGTCAGTATCCAACACCTTAACCCAACATTCCAAATTCACACAGTGACTTCAACATTCCTAGTCAAAACTAAAGAACATCTTCACCCCTCCATGACACGACAGCTTATAACCCCCAAATGAAATTAGCATCAGTAACTAGGCCAAATTCCCGCCTTTTTGGGGTTATCAGGATATTTTACAGAAAATACAACACACTTGCATCCAAGATGGCCGAAAATGACTGAAAACAAACGAAAATTAGCCGTTTAAATAATAATTTTGTCCAACGGAAATCTCAGATTGTGACAATAATATTGCCAATCTGTAGCCCAAATTTAATTTCATGCATATTATAATAATTAATGAGGATATTTTAGGCACATTTGGAGCATTACATGTCTCATCAGAAATTATTTGATCAAAATATTGTTCTAAATGTTGCCAAAAATAGATGTAAATCAGCCCAAACCAGTACCAAATGTTGGTCTGTAAGTCTGAAATTTGGCCCAAAAATCACTTGCCACATACTAAATCTGACTGCATAGGTTTTAAGATTACATCTGGTATACCAGTGGTGTCATATGGGATCCAGGAAGGCAAAAATACAGCCATAGATGGCTGTATCAGGAAATGCTTATATATTCTCAATTAAGGTAGCTTCAAGGTTGAAAACCATATTGATTCACACAGGAGTCGCCAATGAAATGAAAATTTAGTAGTGTGTTCCTTCAGAAATACATATGTAGCCCAAAGTGCCGGTTCAGGGAGTGTAGTTGGTGAGGGGTGTATAAAATGCCAGATCAGCCCAAATCACCCCTTAACATTGGTCAATCTGGCTGAACTTTTCACAGGAAACTCCGTTTATATCAGAGAATGAATTTGTATTAGGCTGGCCCACTCAACAGCCACATTAAAATTTCAATTTCCAGGGTGTGGTGGCCCATGACACCCCTCATGTGGGAAATATCAAGTATATCATAATATTGACATATGAACCCCAAATTTAATTTCATGCATATTCTAATAATTAATGAGGATATTTTAGGCACATATGGAGCATTACATGTCTCCTCAGAAATTATTTGACCAAAATATTGTTCTAAATATAGCCAAAAATAGATGTAACTCAGCCCAAACCAGTACCAAATGTTGGTTTATAAATTTGAAATTTGGCCCAGAAATCACTTGCCACATACTTAACCTGACTGCATAGGTTTTAAGATTACATCTGGTATACCAGTGGCTTCATATGTGTCATATGGAGTCCACGAAGGCGAAAATACAGCCTCAGATGGCTGTATCAGGAAATGCTGATATATTAGGTGCATTTTGAGCATTACATGTCTGAACAGAAATTATTTCACCCAAATATTGATGTAAAAATAAACAAAAATAGATGTGAACTAGAAATAGGATGCCCTGTTAAGAGTAGCTGTAACATATGAAAAGAAACAGGATATCATAGAAGAACACACATTATCATGTGTAATGTCCACCCATGAACATTTTGCAACAATTGTACAGTAGTCTTACAAGACCCTGTTTCATTTGTAAAATTGATCAACAATGTTTAAATATTTATTAGTATAAATGTAAATTATTTGAGCCTCATTTCCGATAAAATTGAAGATGGTGGGCAAAATTTGGGAAATTTAACATTTTTCAGAGGCAATATACCAAAGATCTCTAATATCGAAATGGTCAGCAAGATGGTCAAAGATGTCCCAAAAGGCGGGTTGTGCAGGCAGCAATAAGGTTAGTGACTGCTGTAATTACATTTAGAAACAAGGAAAGAAATGTTAGGTCACACAGTTAAGGTGAATGTGCTAGACGTGCTAAGAAACGTAAAACTTGTAATCTAGGTTACATTATCTATGCTATAAACGGACAAACAACTATGCTAAAGCAACTTAGCTATGATGGTGATCTATCTCCCTGGCAAGTTTGAATTCGATTGGTCAAGCGTTTTCGAGTTAGAGTCCGGAAACGGAAATGTTGACGGACGGATAAACAAACAAACATACAGATGGAATTACACCAATTTTGAAAGCAACCTAGCTATGATGGTGATCTATCTCCCTGTCAAGTTTGAATTCGATTGGACAAAGCGTTTTCGAGTTAGAGTCCGGAAACAGAAATGTTGACGAACAGACAAACAGACAAAAAACGGACAAACAGACGGAATTACACCAATTTCGAAACAAACCTAGCTATGATGGTGATTTATCTCCCTGTCAAGTTTGAATTCAATTGGACAAAGCGTTTTCAAGTTAGAGTCTGGAAACAGAAATGTTGATGAACAGACAAATCGACAAAAAACGGACAAATGAAGACAGAATTACACCAATTTCGTAAGAAACCTAGCTGTGATGGTGATCTATCTCCTTGTCAAGTTTGAATTTGATTGGACAAACTGTCTTTGACTTAGAGTCCGGAAACGGAAATGTTGATGGACAAACAAAAAACGGACAAATGAATGGACGGAATTACACCAATTTCGAAAGGAACCTAGCTATGTTGGTGATTTTTCTCCCTGTCAAGTTTGAATTTGATTGGACAAACTGTTTTAAAGTTAGAGTCCGGAAATGAAAATGTGGACATACAGATGTACCGACAGATGGACAGGCAGATGTTAGGCACATCAAGCTAATAGGCGGGTTGGTTACGGTTTTTGAGATAAACAACATTTTCAATTTCTGCCAAAATTTAAGATGACGGATAAAATTCTGGAAATTTAACTTTTTTCACAGGCACTCTGTCTAATGTCTCTATTACCCAAAGGGTCCAAACATTGCTCGAAATCATTTTACCTCTAAAGGTTTTTGAGATAAATGACATTTTCAATTTCCGCCAAAATTCAAGATGGCAGGTCAGATATTTCGTCGATATCACTCTATCTCGAATGGTTTCCCAGATAAATGTGTTTTGCGCTTCATGCAGAAATTCAAGATGGCCACCAAAAATGGCGAGAAAGTGATTTTTAAAAAATGTTCATCGAAATCGCTCTATCTCACACCGTTTCCAAGATAAATGCACTTTTGCGTTTTACACCAAAAAAGTGGCGGGAAAGGAATTTTTTCGAAAAGTGAGGGCTAAAAATTTCGCCAAAATCACTCTATCTGGCACCGTTTCAGAGATAAGTGTTTTTACGTTTCAAGCAGAAATTCAAGATGGTTGCCAAAAGTGGCGGGAAAGTGATTTTTGTGAAAAGCCGCCAGTACACTCTGGGGGCCGTAAATTTTGACGAAATCTCTCTATCTCGGATAGTTAAGGAGATAGAAGCCTGGGGGCCAGAAATTTTGATGAAATCCCTCTGTCTCCCACGTTTAAGGAGATAGAAGCAAATTAGTGTTTTTGCATTTTTGGCAAAAATTCGAAAATTCAAAATGGCCGCCATTTTTGAAGAGAGTAAATTTTTTTTTAAATTTCAGAGTAGTTTGCTAAGATACCCTGTGCATCGAAAATTTCAACAAAATCCCTATCTCGCACAGTTAAGGAGATAAAAGCAAATTTGTGTTTTTCTATTTTTGGCAAAACTTTGAAAATTCAAAATGGCCGTCATTTTTGGGGAGAGGATGTGAAGAAAGAAAGAAATATTTTGAAAATTGCCAATAATACATTGCTTAGATACCCTGTGGGTCAAAAATTTCAACAAAATCGCAGGGTTAAGGAGATAGATATTTATGTTTTTTGCTATGTAGCTATTACTCTATTCCTCAGGAGGTGAAAGCTATTACCATCAATAACAATACCAAATAAGCAATTGACCCTATAAACCTTCACATCAAATTTTACAAAGATGAGGTTAAATATGTTTCCTTTAATTAAAAGAGTGGAAACAGAAATGCAACAGTAGCAAAGCAGCTATTACTCAGATAGCTACAAAGCTATCATAGACCAAAAGCTATTCTGTGTTAAATATGTTTCCGTTAATTTAAAGAGTGAAAACAGAAATGCAACAGTAGCAAAGCAGCTATTACTCAGATAGCTACAAAGCTATCATCGACCAAAAGCTATCCTGACCAAACTATTGACCCAATTATCCTTTATATAAATTTTTGTGAAGATAGAAAACATTGTTTCATTGAAATGTCCAGAAAAAAAGTCAACTCAAAATAGCATAATTGCTGTACAGTACAGTAGCTATTACCCAGTTAGCTATAAAGGTATTATCACCAAAAGCAATCCCGAGCAAAACTGGTTAGAAAGTGGGTTTTTACATGTAAAAGATCTTGTTGAACATGATGGCTCTTTTATATCAGAACATAACATATTACAGAAACTAACAGTTAAAACTAACTGGATGAGTGAAGTCTTTATATTGAAAAACATTATCTGCAAAAATGCCCTGAGGCATTGTGACACTACTGTATGTAGGTTTACCCAAGTTTCACTTTACCAAAAATTAACATTATGCACAAAGACAAAAATTTTCAATCCAAATGAAATTAATTCCAAAGAAATGTATGTGGTACTTTTGGGCAAAAAAACTGAAATACCATACACAGAATACATGTGGCAAAGGAAATTTCAGGCTGAAATAAATAAATATGACTGGGAAAATATTTATCTCACCAATTTTAAGACACTCAGATACAAAAAATTTTCAGAGTTTAAATACAAAATATTGCTAAATATACTGCCCTGTGGGGAAAAGCTAGGAAAATGGGGGAAAAGTTCCTCAACAAAATGTACTTTCTGTGGTGAATCAGAAGATATTAGTCATCTGTTGTACAGTTGTCCAAGGATTAAACATATTTGGTGTATACTGAGCAATTGTCTCAAGCTAAATATTACCCTTAAGCATATAATATTAGGTATATCTTGTCAGAATTATTTAAGTGAAAATAGAAACATATGTATAGTTATTGGGAGTTATGCCATTTTCAGTACGTGGTCTAAATGTAGTTGGAACAATTCAGATTATAAATCGGTGAATATTGCAAACACAATAAAAGAACGGTTATCTTTTTATGGAGAGGTTTTCGATTCTTCATTGCTTAATAGTTACCAAAGAAAAAGCATGAAAAATATGATTAAATGTATGCTGTTTCACTTATGATAGCTATAAAACTGCTTATTTTTGGTCCTTCGTATTCATTTTAACTGTCAGACTGTTCTCAAATGACTTTAGAAAAGGCTCTTGCAAATATTAATTGGATGTATTGGTTTTTTGAAGTGAAACAGTCGGAATAGTTTTCCCTACTTCAGCAGCAAAAGGCTTAACTGGGGGTGGGACTATCCTGCTGTGCTTCACTTCTGTGTGAATTAGAATGTACACTGTATTACAAGTTTTATAAAAACAGTTTATGTGCTAATTTAAAAACATTCTTGTAATTGATTATCTTTTCGTAAATCTTTACAATTGTCTTAGTTTTAGAAAACAATCTGTCTTGATATACATGGTATATTTGGTAACAGTTATTAAGACCATGTGAACAGGGTTTTCATTTATTAAATCAATTTAACAAACACCCTACAAAGTATCAATTTGAAATATCTTTGTTAGTATACTAAAATTCATTTTTCATACTGTGTATGAAATGGCACTGGAAATACACCTTGATGGAGGGTTTGCTACCCTCGCCCTCCCAAGGTTGTCTTGCACCAATGTTGTTAGAAAAGGGTAAATAAATTTTTATTGTTTGCAAAAAAAAAAAAAAAAAAAATCCCGAGCAAGCTACTGATCCAATAATCTTCCATCCCAAATTTTGTGAAAATAGGCGAAATGCTTTTCCTTTAAAATGCTTAAAATAAAAAAGCTACTCAAAGTAGCTAAGTAGCTACTACTCAGTCAGTTATATAGCTATTATTACTAAAAGCAATCCCAAGCAAGCTATTGACTTAGCTATTGCTCATACCACATTTGGTAAAGATATGTCAAATATTTTCCTTAAAATGCCCGGAAACAAAAGAAGTACACAAAACTAGCTAGGTAGCTATTACTCAGTTAGCTATAGAGCCATTTTCATCAAAAGCAATCCCACAGACGCTATTAACCCAATAAACACCCATACTAAATTTGGTAAAGATAGGATAAATACTTTTCCTTCAAATGACCGGAAACCAAGTGTGTCCGCCGTCCGAAAAAGCAAAAATATGTCCAACCCCAGTGGGGTGGACATAATCAGCCCAAACCGTACCAAATGTTGGTCTATAAGTCTGAAATTTGGCCCAAAAATTACTTGCCACACACTAAATCTTATTGCATAGGTTTAAGGATTACATATGGTATACCAGTGGTGTTATATGCGTTATATGTGGTCCAGGAAGGCCAAAATAGAGCCACTGATGGCTGTATCAGGAAATGCTGATATATTCTCAATTAAGGTAGATTGCATTTCTTTTTGAGTAAGTATAGGAAGTTTCATTGACTCCCAAAGAATTATTATATACAATCTTAACAATTGTACGACAAAGTACATATCGTATCCAGAGAGCATGAAAAAATACCACAGCAAATGTCCCAAGGAGCCTGTAAAACAAGTGATTCAATCATTGATGGTCCTGCATCTCTGCAAAGTAGCCATGACACTGTACATCACAAAATAGGTGTACCAAATATTTCAGAAAAACGCCCTACATTCAGTAGACTAAGTGTTGAAGTCATAGTGATTTACTCAATGGTAAAGTAGTTATTACTCAGCTACATATATATTTTACAAAAATGCGGTAAATTCAATAGTTTTCAATAGATAGCTGATTTACTCGAAGTTTAACTATCAAAGTAGTAATAATAGCTATGGAGCTATAGCTCTGAAAATACCACATCATACGGATCAAAAATCAGATGAACAACATATTTAATGAATTCCTCTAAATTCAATGTTGTTACAGTTACAACTGAGTTACTCATTGGCAATATGGCAAAATTGAAAAATTTAATTAGTTGAACATAGCTTTTATAAGCTACAAGCTTACTATCTGAGATTAATTGCTAACTTAACCACCTGTTCAGTGGCAGCAAGGTGACATAGATAGTGATGTAGTACACATCATCTTCTTCGAGCTATTGGCTATTACTCAGCTGTAGAGCTACAATTCTGAAAATTTGCCAGGATACAGAACAACAAAAAGTAGCTGAACGTATTTTATCAAAACATTGTAATGGTTAGAAAGAAGAAATAACATTTACTCATTTTGCACACTATTAAAACAGAAAACAGCTATTACTTACATAGCTTTTGAAGAAGACCTCAAAAACAGGTACCATTTTGTAGGTACACAGAAAGCAGCTGAACAACATATTTCTGCAAAATGCTCTAAATGCAGTGTTGTTTTACTTATAAGCTATTTAGTCAAAGTAACTACACACCCTATTTCTCACTTAGCTATTGACCTAGATCTTCAAAAGCAGCAAAAAATGGAGGACATAAGAAATTGAGATAAAATTATTTAACCAAACAATCCCACAGTCCTCTACTTTGGAGAAAACTGTGACACACACATGCATGCATGCACCCCCACACAATAGGTATTTTATAATCTCCCGCCTTGCAGGCCAGTGGGAGGTAATAATGTTTAACATCAAATCCAGTCCTTTATAACGCTATTACTCACTTAGCTATGAACTTAGATCAGCAAAGCAGTACAAATATGGAGGACATAAGAATATAGCCAATATTATGTAAGCAAAACACCCACAGCCTTTCAAATTTAGAGAAAACTGTATGACACGTGCAAACAATAACATACACACAAACACCCCCTCACACAAGAATCATTTTATAACCTCTTGCCCATTGGGCTGGTGGGAGATAATATCTACTGTGTTCTCAACAACATAATTTGACTAAATAAGTGCACAAGCTGTAAAAGAAACACAGATAACAATGGGTTCTTCTTTCACCCAATTTTCAAGCATGCTCATTCACAGTACAAGGGTGCATTAACATAAAATAACACATGAAGTGCCTAAGTAGGATTGATTGATAAAACACTCCCACAATGAAAAGACCTGGCCTACAATATGACAATGTGAACTGTGAAGAGTCTTTGTATTTGGACATCAAAGAGTAGTACAATCTCTGCACAGAAACTTATGAAGAACGCCTAATAAAAAGTTTATAGATTAGTATCCTTGCCTAGTTAGCAATCACAACTACTTTAACACATAAATTTTATCATGATCTGGCTAAAAGAAATCCCCAACTACCTCTTTAATTGGAAAATCCTGGTCTTCAGATTCATCAACTTATTCTATTGGTTAATTACTTACTCTCATAAGTTTCTTCAACAGTAACTTTGTATTCTACATGTAACATTATGGTAATGCTACTATTGTCATGTGAAAAACTCAAAAAAAATGTTTTTCAGATATATTTCATAGCTTACAATATTGAGGTTAACAAATTGCTTTGTAATACTGGTAGTGGATTTATACTGTAAGGATATAAATATGAGTTACTGTAAAATGTATACACAACAAATGGGACACTTATTTATTCTTAAGATGGTGACCAACAAGGCTTTGTTCTGACATGGACAGATTCCAGTTTTGAAATATTCGTGATTTCAGTTTGACTTTAGGAAATCTAGTTTTGCTAACAAACATAATATATTTCACCAACTTGAGTATGGCCTCATATAACTCCTGAACTCAATGTGAAGTTGCAAATTCTTCAAAATTGTTTTAGTCATATGCGAGAGGCCATTTGACTTTCAAACTGATGATAAATAAAAAAGAACTGATTTCTGACATCCTCACTTAAAATAAAAGATAAATTAAAAATGGGTGAATTTATTTAAAATAATCTATTTTTGTTCTAGAAGCCACACACAAAAGCTATTTGATTCTCACAACTCATATATTAGAGATATACATTTTAAGAAACTGATTCCAAGTGTTTGTCACAGTATCCATGCAAGATACCATTGGACTGTCTGAGCCCTGTAATATGGTATATCTTTAGGTACTCTCTTGTAATTTTTGCTGCAGTAGCCATGCAAGATGTGGTTTGACTCTCAGGGCCCGAGGCATCTTGAACTGTGGGTTCTGGCTTTCTTTTATCATTCTGTCTTTGAGTTGTAAGAAGGACCCTGCTTTCACTTGGATCACCTGCATTCTGGTCACACTCTGACGGTTTTTCAACATACCTGCATACACTGAGGACTCCTGACACAAACTTTCATCAAACTGAAAGTATAGTTAAGCCTAGTTTAGTCCTATCTGAAGTGGCAAAGGAAACAAGACCTGCATTTAAAGACAATTCAATAAATATTTTTATGCTTGTGATCATCTGAGAACTGGACATTTATTTCTACTTAAAAGGGAATTCCACATAACAGTTTTCTTCATAAAGGTTTAATATAATATATATCTTAGACACTGGTTTGTTTCAAAGCATTTTCTGATGTTGATATGTCAAAAACTGATTCTACTTGTCCCTGGTTTCTATAAAGACTGGCTCGACTTATGCATAATCTATCATATTTAATAAAAAGATGCAGCTCACCTGTTCAGTATCCTTGTCAGATAACTTTTTATTCAATTCAATGAAGAGTACATAATGTCTGACATATTTATCAATATCTGCAAATTAAGCAAATATGTGCATAAATTATGCCTGGCTATTCAGTAACAACATGACAGTTTTGTATGACACACACTGAATCCATGCTGACACAATAATGCAAAAACTTATGCCTTGGTGTATTACATAATATCAGAAACAATGTTTCACTGAAAACTACAAAATGTAAAACTTGAAACAAAAACATAGGCTCAGGATATATTTTGACAGAAGACAGCTTAGATTTGCCATAAGTTTTAATAACTAAATATATACAAAAAGAACTTCAATTTCATCTCATAAATTCAAGAGTAGCTTAAGAGTTACTTCAAGTCAAACAACAATTTTAAAATAATGAAAAACTGTATCATCTAAATTGAAATGGTTTCCTATTTAGAATATATCCAAGTTATCCATAAACTTATAATTTTAAGGACCACTGGCTAGCATTCAAAAGTAAACATCCCAGTAGCCATCCCATCCATTTATAGAGCTGGAGACATACTGGGACATACTATCAGTATTTGAACACAGAACAACATTATTGAGATCCAAATGATCATTTGTCAGATTTATAACTACTAGACCACCTTCTAGTTTGACCTTGCAATTTGTGTTAGATTCTGATCTCACGGGGTGTGTTTTTGTAACAGACTGTACCATTTATTAAGATCTTTATTCATATATTTCACAGTTTACCAAGGAATATGAATGGTGAACCCGTTTAAGTTGAGTAGGTGTGACAAACTCAACATATTATGCATGGTCAAAATTTACCAATTACCTCAGCATTTAGTCCTAATCTGACTTCCAAAACAAGTCTACGCAATACTATACAAAACAGGCAAAGTAGTGCTCAAAGATGCTGTTTCTTCATAGCTTGTGTATTTTTATAACATCAAAGTACATTTATTAACCACAGAATATATATACTGGTGCAGAGACTAAGCGCTACAAAAGTCTGATATTAGTTTTTCATTGTAAACTTGCTCTCACCTGAAATATCGTGCAGATGAATATCTTCACAGGTTGTGTAATCTATCAATGTCACACCCAGTTTTTTGGTGGCATTACATAAAGCCTTGTAAAACACGGTGTCCGTCATTTTCTCCCCCAATAGATTTAAAACCTGCCCTGCCCTAAAACAGGTGAAGCATCGCACAGAAATAGAAATGTGAAATTCCTGACAGTAAGTGAAAAGTCCTTTCTACTTCCTGGACTTGTGGAAATCGTTATTACATTAGGTCACTGATGTACAATTGGTGCAAATGTTAATTATTTTGTCTTATTTTAAATGATGCAATCCATTGCTGAATTTTACATAAATGTATACCATAGAATTTAACTCTACATGTACATTGCATGTCTAGATTATCACACAAATTTGTCATCTTTGTGGCTTCTTTGGTTTTTTTCTATGTAGGACATATTTTATGATGACAGTATAAAACTGGCATACAATGAACATGTGTTGGGCATGTGGGCAACTTTATCAACCAAATAAGGAGAGACTTTGAAGTCTTTGTAGATCAAATAGTGCACATTCAAAGGTATACAAGAAAACAAATCACAGTCTTTCAGACAAAAAAAATTTTTTTGAAAAAAAACAGCAATGAAAGTCATACCTGTACTGGAATTCCATGACTGGACATTTCTCTATCATTTGAGTTATTTTGACAACATCCTCACTGCGATATCTACATAAACCCGACCCATTTGTGAGAATCAGTTCATAGTTATGACCTGGTTTGACCTGCAAAATTGTATAAATGTGAACTATGTGTGGGATATATTTTGGGGGGATACAACGGCACTACCTGACCACACATAATTTGTGTCAATAACTGCCGGTTTTTAACTATTATCTCAGAAACTATTTAACCTACAAATATGTATTATATATCATTAGAAAGGTCTTTTTACAGCACTTATTCCTGTCCCTGTTGCATGAAGATACATACAGTAATATCTGAGAAAGTTATTTGGGAAGTTTTCCTATTATATCACTGGAAAGGCATTTTTACAGAGCTTTGCTCATTTTTGTTGGATTAAAATCTATGTTAAAAGAGTTTTTTTATCCACCAGCACCCTTTTGCAATCTCTAAGTAATTATGAACTTATTTTACTTATTATTCAATCACTATAATATTCAATTCACTAGCAATATTTTTTTTCTAATGGTACGTTTCTAGCTAAGAGATTAATACAAATTTAAAATTTCACTTGGAATTGATTTTCACTATTGAAGCTAATTAGCTAAAATAGCTAAAAAATAATAATTTCTGTTTCTACAGTATTTGATTTTTTAATTTTGTCACTCAAGAGGACAGAATGCACAATCCTCATCCTTCAAACTCAGAATGTATATATTTGTCTTCATTTACGATAAAATTGAAACATTTATATCACTCAGGTAATTTTCTTTTATCCCAGGAACTGCAGCAAGCTTACACACTCATACAAGTGTTATATTTCACATCAACATTTCAATTACAAAGGTAAGAACAAGGAACAGAACCTCATGCGCTAGAACTGTCTCTGGATTCTTTTCCTCAATGTTGTCCTCTGGAATGAATTCATAAAAGGCATATGAATAGGCTAATATATAGCTAGAATCCTGCGTAACTGTTTGTAGGTTCAATCCATAGAGTCCCTCTGAAGCTCCATAGCCATTTTGAAACAGGATAACACCCTTGAGACAGGTTTTCTCAATCAGCTCTCCATAAACAGCCATTGATCCTGTGGTAGTGACATAACAGTACTCCAACATAGGCCACAGTCTTTTTGCCAAATAGACATTTCCATTGCTGAACTCTTTTCTAAGTTCCTGGGCTCTCTGACAATTTGGCTTCATGAGCTGTAAAATTTCATCATACAGTCCATCATCAATTGTCAGCCCTTGTCTTGTTAGGGTACCACACTCAATATCACTGCAGATTGTCTGCCAATGCTCCTCCAAAAACGCGAAGAAGCTGTAAGCCTGGTAAGCGAACATTAACCTGAGGTTGGTCACCTCCCTCTCCTGAAGGGCAAAGATAGCATGGATGTAGAAGGCAGTGTTTTCATGTGTAATGCTGTAGATTTGTTTTGGTGAGGTGTATGCAGGGGATGGTCTTGTGTAAAAGAATGTCAGTGGGGCTGCCAAAAGTCCTGATTTAGTGGTATCCACCTGAGGCTTATGACCCAACACCACAGTTTTGCCCAAGGTAAGTTTGATCCCCATAGGGACTGGCATATAGGTGAAGCTATAGGTCATGTCTTGGATCTGATCATCTGTCAAATATTTTGTTACTGGAACAAGCTTTGGGGCACCTGTTGTACCGGAACTCTTGGCAAAAAACATTGGATTGTCTTTGGTCAGAATATTTTTTTCACCTTCAGCAATTCTGTCAATGTACGGCTTTATGTCTTTATGTCTTACAACTGGATGTTGCTTCTGAAAGTCTTTGATTGAGTTTATCTCTTCAAATTTGTGGTCCTTTCCATACACAGTGTCCTTGTTGTGATTTATTAGCTTCAACAGGTATTTCTCTTGAACAGCATCCACATCAGCACAGCCACTGAGGAATCTCTGCATAGTCCCTGGACCATAATAGTAAGTCTTTCTGATCATCACATACAATTCCCGCAAGGTTGCAAATGGGAGATTATCAGCAGGATTTAGTCGCAGAATATCCAAGGACACTACAGCCAACAGTCCAGTGCACAACAGGCCTAAAACTGAAGGTGAAATTGAGAATTACAACAGATATCTAATTTAATAAACACAAGCTGTAATAACACTGCACATGGTACAGAAGTATCCCCTGAAGTCTGAAAAACATTAGAAAAGCAAATGATGTTCGCAAAATTATGTTTTAAAATTTTAAATTATCAATCCAGTGTAATGTAGTGTAGTCAAATAGAACATGCATGTAAACTCATTGACTGTCTTGTGGACATTCTGGTAACAAGCCTTCCATTGACTGTCTTTCCTATTGCTTAGCATTTCTAGGATTTCCTGTTGCTAACAAAGAAGTTAGGATTAGACTTTGCAGTATCATGCACAAATAAATGCTCTCAAGGTTATGTACCAACATAAATTAACAAAAAAATATGCTACTTAATCAAAAGTAAAATACCTGATAAAATTAGAGAAGGCCAATACAAGACTCCTGCTGGTCGATCATCATCGTAAAAATGCCAAATTAATTGTATAGTAATTCCAGCAAGGCAACAGGCAAGTGTACTACCACTGGTAACTGCAAACAACCATTTGCTTGTCTGTTTTACTCCCATTCTGCTGTTCTCTTTGCATAAAATACACAAAAATTATGTGCTAATTACAAGACGTTGTTGTCAATCATATACTGGCACATTTTTCTTTCAGTTCTTGATTATTGTCATCAAAGTTGGGGTTACGAGTCTTTCCCAAAGTTAAAGTCATATGAAGATATGCCCTCAGTCAATCCAAAATTATGAGCCGGTATGAGACCAATATTGAACATAAAAATGTGAATACAAATTTACTCTGTCATTGAATTTGAAGAAATATAGTTTTAAGCTCAATACTTTTAACACAATCCAGGTGTTTCTGTTTGTTTTTCTTGTTGCAAACATTATAAATAAAAATAATTCATACTAATATCCACAAATACAAAATGTAACTTTACCTATGGCAAGGAAGATATTTTTGGTGGCATTTGTTTGTCTGTTTGCAAAATAACACACAACCCAGCAGGCAATAGGATATCAAAAAGAAATCAAAAAGACACTGGGCAAGACATCAGAAACTGATGCTTATTTGAAATTCGAAATGACATCATATGTTAAATGTCAAATAGATCTTTAGTAGCCTAGTCTATTTGACATCTCCAAAAGCCATAAAAATGACATCTAGTAGCCGATATAAATTTGATATCAGCATAAGACATCAATATGATCACCCAATTTGGATGGACTTCGTGTCTATATGACATCAGAAACTGACATCAATCTGATGTACTGATTTAAAAATCTGACCGACATCATTTCACAAGTGCTGAAACCAATTTTCAGTAATAAAAATTTTGGTTAATAACATTTTGTTTTCACAGTTAATATCACATTACATTGCTTTAACTACCATTTATGTACACTTACCTGACACAGCTTTAAGTGATTTCCATGTACTATAAAGATTATTCCATGGGAGAAAATAATTAATATTCTGTGGGAACCAGTTCAAAAATACCATTTGTAAAGATACAAATTATGGGTACAAAAGTTTGAATATAAGAAGCCCTTTTTCTGAACTTTTATCTTTATTTATTCAATCTTTGGCTTGGTTGCAAACACTAAAGTATACATTTGTTTACAAATCAACATATTTCTTGTAAATTTTTGCTGTCTCACAGCATTTTAGTTACAGTTTTAAACATAATTGTTTTGTATGTACCAAAACTTAATTATTTTTGTCAAAGCAACATCACAGACTAGAGGCCAAGTTAGCTAGTAGGTTCAGCATCTAATCACAGGTTGTCACCTCTGCCTAGGTTTGCCCCTACTCATGTGAAAAAGCTGAGGGCCTGTCCTAATATGACCCTGGTTGTTGTACAGGATGTAAAATCCAACTTTGATTTAACACAGACTAGATAAATTATTCAGACTTAAATATCATTTAGACATCCATACGATGCATTTGTAATATTCCTAAAAATGATATAATTTTATAGAATACTAATGTTAATCTGATGTCAAATAATATGACGATACTCCACTTGAAATGTTTTAACAAAGTGACATCATATTAATATCATTAAGATGTCAGAAACAATGCCCGAGTAGAATATCAGGTCACATCATATTATTCGAACATCATATTTTCATCATTTGACATGACTACAAAAAGTCATGTTGGGATGGTGTCAATTTTATGTCATTGAATAGGATAATACAATCACATTAGGTCTGGTTATCATTTTGTCATCTAGTTGATATTGTAGGTATGTTATTGACATAAAGTCATGTCATGTCACATAAACTGGATGTCAGATTTGTGTCAGATGACGTGACCACCTTAAATCATGTCCAGGTGATAGTTACTTGATGTCATATACTAACATGACCAAAACATGATGTCAAGAATTGGACCTGTGCCTGCTGGGAAAGTTATGGGCAGATTTTGATATTCAGAAAATGTTAACATTGGCACAAGGAATAGACAATTTCATTTTGGTAGCAATCTGGGTCACTGTCTGTTTGCAAGAATTTTTTGAAGGATCTATTATCATTGCAAAATATATAGGGTCATTGTCATTATGTTTACTGCAAGTCATTCCCACAAGTTCGCAAGTCGTTACCACAAGATAGAAAAGTCATAACCACAAGATACTAAGTCGTTCCCACAAGTTAGCAAGTCTTTACCACAAGATAGTAAGTCATTCTCACAAGTTAGAATGTCATTCCCACAAGGTAGAAAGTTGTCACCACAAGATATTAAGTTGTGGTAATGAGATACTAAGTCGTGGTAATGAGATGCTAAGTCGTGGGAATGAGATACTAACTGGTGGGAACAAGATACTAAGTGGTTACCACAAGATAGTAAATCCTTGTCTTAATTCATACCCACCACTAATTGTTCCCACCACTTAATAAGTCGTTACCACCACTTACTAACTCATTCCCAGCACTTACTATCTTGTTCCCACCACTTACTATCTCGTTCCCATCACTTACTATCTCATTCCCACGACTTACTAACCCGTTCCCACCACTTACTAACTTGTTCCCACCAATTACTAACTCATACCCACCACTTATTAACTCATTCCCAGGGACCAATAATATGCAAACAGGGGTTAAATATATAACAGTTATAACTACGGAGCCCAGGAAGGGACATAGAACTGTTTTCTTATCATTTTTTTTTATCTTGTTGCCACAAGATAGTTAGTCATTACCACAAGTTATAAGTCGTTACCACAAGATAGTAAGTCGTTCCCACAAGTTAGCAAGTCATTACCACAAGATAGTAATTCATTCCCATAAGTTAGCAAGTCGTTCCCACAAGATACTAAGTCGTTCCCACAAGTTAGAAAGTCATTCCTACAAGATAGCAAGTCGTTCCCACAAGTTAGAAAGTTGTTCCCACAAGATAACAAGTCGTTTCCACAAGTTAGCAAGTCGTTCCCACAAGATAGCAAGTCATTCCCGCAAGTTGTTCCCACAAGATAGAAAGTCGTTCCCACAAGATACTAACTCGTTCCCACAAGTTAGAAAGTCATTACCACAAGATACTAACTCATTCCCACAAGTTAGCAAAGTCGTTACCACAAGATACGAACTCGTTCCCACAAGTTAGCAAAGTCGTTACCACAAGATACTAATTCGTTCCCACAAGTTAAAAAAGTCATTACCACAAGATACTAACTTGTTCCCACAACTTAGCAAAGTCGTTACCACAAGATACTAAGTCGTTCTCACAAGTTAACAAGTTGTTCCCACAAGATAGCAAGTCGTTCCCACAAGATAGCAAGTCATTACCACAAGATATGAAGTCATTCCCACAAGATTTACTAAGTCATGCTTTGATGCCAATGTACAGGCAATTTCTTTGTCTATGATACCTAACTTATATAGAGGTCACCCATCTACTAGCATACCATTCAAGTTTACATATCCATGTAGGCCTCCAGAGCTCGCATGTTTCCCGTTATTTTACAAGTCAAAAAAATGATATGAAAACAGTTATATGTTATTTTTAAAAAGGAAAAGTTTCGATCCATTTGAGGACAAAATCCTATTGGATTCCATTTTTGGTGAGTTCGTGCAGATGCGTCTCTTTTAATAAGAACCAACAACCCTAACTGGCTAATACAAGGTATCGCAGTATCATGTAACAGTGGCATGTAATAGTACTCTGTGAATTGTCAAAATCACAGTAGATTTTCACCAAGTCTTTTTGTCTTTTGTGTAATATATGGGTACTGTATGACTTATGTTTTTTCAGTCAATACCCGTCATACTCCTGAATGCTTGTGGTATAATGAACTCCAGTAAGTTTCTAATCTAACTTTAACTATTCAGGTTACTGGTGGATACAAATACAAAGACTTGGAGCAAGCCTAAAATCGCAGTAGTAATACTGTTTCGCTAGATTCTATGCGTGTTATGTGTCTGGCCGTCATTTTGCGTTTGGATGTTCACTGAAGCATCACGTTCGACAGTGAGGAATGTACGGAGCCCAGGAAGGGACAATAGTTAAGCCGCCTACAAAATTAATACAGTAAATAAATTATCTAGTACTTACATAGTATCTCCTGTTAGCTACTGGTGTGGGTACCACGCACAAGTATCACATATGTATCTGCAAAACTTCAGGCACCAGGCTGTGAATGTCTATATGTTTATGACTTGACCAAACAGTATTTGTCAGATAACAGAAGGTGCATTATTATATTAAATGCTGTGAAAAGCCGTAAGTAATATGTAATTCTATGCAGTGGTTGCTCTGTAAGGCCAAGATTATTATTTCAATGATTGATGTAGACACAAGAATTAAGAGCCAAAGTAGCAATGACTATTACTCTAATTAGTGGAATTTATCAACAAAGTAACATCTAGTGCTGTATAAACTAGTTACCTTACATGTAAAGTACGTATAAGTCCATAGAGTATAAATATTTCATTTACAAAACAAAATAACTCGATCAACTATACAGTATATATATACATATATATATTGATGCAAATATATGTGATGTGACAATAAGTGTAATGTGAAGGATGGTAACTTACACTATTATTATTATTATGACGTATTTATACTCAGCGCAATATCTCCATATACTACAGGACTCAAAGCGCTATTTAACCAATACATATACATATAGTTGTAACACTCATCACCAACCTCTCGGAGGATAGGTTTGAATACCAGCCTTCACTTGAAGTAGGAAGCTGGTTGATACTTGCCAGTATCCAGTGCCTTTCAGTGCAGCATCTTGAGCCAGATTCAACTGCATTTCATGAACTATATAAATTCATATGTTGATCAAATGCCAAAGATGGGGTTTTAATGTCCCATTCAACAGCCAGGGTCATATTGGGACAGACCCCTACCATTGCCACTTCTGGGAGTTGAACCCACACAGAAGTGACACCCTGTGATTAGATGCCAAACCTACTAACCCATTAGGCCAATGAGGATCTCTATAGACGATCTTTGCTTTTACACAATAATGGCAATGTAATTTTGTGTAAAAACAGAGTCCACTTTTTATATTATTTGTGTTCAATACTTCCAGGCCCCCCTCCCCCCACACACACATTAGAACTTTAAATTGTTACACATTGTAGGGACTATTAATTGTATCCTATATAATTGAAGAAATAAATGCAATGCTAGCCCCAGTTTCCCATAAAGACCTGCCAAAATGCTACATCTGGCTTTTCCAATTACACAGCAGATTATGTGTAAGTAGAACGGTGCGCGGAAAAAAGAGCTCAGGAAAAAAGGGACCTAGAAAAAAGGGGCACAAGAAAAAAGGGGTACAGAAAAAAAGAGGTATATAACATTTAATTGCTTGAAAAGTGGGAAAAAGGGGCACTTTTTTTTTAATCAAAACATGTGAATATATATCAAATTTATTTCAGGAGCATATAAAGTATATGTGAACATGAGTACATATTTAAAACATTTAACATTACCTTTTAAAATATGATAGAATAGAATAGAAACATTTATATAGCGCAAAATTGATGCAACATCCTCTAATGCGCTTGAAATCAAAAAGGGAAAGTCGAGGGACGTTCGAGGTCATGATCCAAGGTTAGCGCCCGCCAGGGAGATGTACTATGGTGGAGGATATGCTAATCTAAACAAGTAGGTCTTTAGCTGGCTACGGAAACCTGTTATTGTTTGTTGTGATCGTACTGATTGTGGGAGTCTGTTCCATTCTATGGGGGAAGCCACTGCAAAACCTCTCCTACCGATGGCCTTTTTGTGAGAGGCTGAGGAAAGAGAAAAACGATTTCCACGTGTTAGACAACTGGTTTTGATCAAGGATGATAGGTATATGGGTTGAGAGAAATTTATAGCCTTGAAAGTAATTAGATTGTACTTAAACAATATACGGTAAGTGATAGGAAGCCAGTGTAGTTTTTGAAGAAAAGGAGTGACATGGCTAGTTCTATCAAGTCTAAAAACAATTCTACAAAGGGCATTTTGTATCTTTTGGAGTTTAGCAACATTGTACTTACTGATGCCATAAAGTAGGGAATTGCAGTAGTCAAGTCGACTACTGATCATTGAGTTTGCAAGCAAGGCTGCAGTTTCCACACTGAGGAATTTACGGATACGTCTTAGGTCCTTAAGGTGGTAGTAGCAGGCTCGACACATATTAGTTATGTGGTTGGAAAAGGTGTTTCCAGAGTCAAAAATTACACCCAGGTTCTTGACTGTATCAGTAGGGGAAATAGAATTTCCGAGAAGTTGAGTAGGGAATTTATTTATGAGGGACTCTCTGGCTTGTCTATCACCTATTATAATAAATTCAGTTTTCTCGGGATTGAGTTTCAATTTCACGCCAGCCATCCAGTTTTGGATACATGTGAGACACTCTGTAAGCTCAGCGAAACTGGAATCAAAATTCCTATTGTCCAATGCTAGATATATTTGGGTGTCATCAGCATATAGATGGTGGGTGACATTGAAATTGGAAACGATATTACTGAGAGGGGTTGTGTAAAGGGTAAAAAGGAGGGGGCCCAGGACAGAGCCCTGAGGCACACCATACGGAAGTGAGAACACATCTGAAAAGCTATTTCCTAATTTAACCTTCTGTTTCCGGTTTGAGAGATAGGATCTGATCCACCTCAACACAGTGCCATCAACCCCAAACCAATCTCTTAGGGAATTAAAAAGAATGCCATGGTCGATAGTGTCGAATGCCGCTGAGAGGTCCAGCAGTGTGAGTGCGACAGCCTTACCAGAGTCCAACGAAGCAGCAATGTCATTCTGGATTTTCAACAGCGCTGTTTCTGTGGAATGGAGTCTCCTGTAAGCGGATTGGTTGACATTGGAGAGCCCCTCGCTATCGATATAATTATTTAACTGTTTGGCAACTACTTTTTCGATCAGTTTGGATAAGAAACTAAGGTTGGATACCGGTCTATAGTTTTTTAGGAGATTTCTGTCTAAGTTTGGTTTCTTGAGAAGAGGGGTGACATATGCTGTTTTGAAACAGTTTGGGAAACTCCCTTCTTTGAGTGAATAGTTTATAATATTGGTGATTGGAGTGACCAAAATGTCCGCACACTCTTTGACTAGTGCGGTAGGTATTGGGTCCAGGTCGGATGATTTGGTGTTGGATGACCTTAGGATTTTGAGGATGTCATCCTCAGATACAGGCTCAAAAGAGGTCAGGGCACTGCTATTACTCTTCGGTATTGTGAGGGAAACAGGCACTGATGACTCTAAAGCAACTCTGATTTTCACAATTTTGTCACTGAAAAAATGACCGAAAGTGTTAGCTAAATCAGTAGGACTAATATGATCGGGTAGGATGATAGTTGAGGTTTTGTGCAAGATTTTCTTGAAAGTGTTCCACAGAGCCTTGGGGTTACCATTATTTTCAGCAATGACAGTGGAATAGTGCCTGCGTCTTGATTGTTCCAGTAGGAAATTGTAGCGATGTGTGTTTTAAACCTACTTTAAAGGGCTTCAATTTTAATTTGCAATATAGAGATTATAGAATTGCTTAGATTGTTTGAAGGGGTCTACCGAAAAGGGCTTTTAATTGTAAAATGCAATTCAGAGAAGATGCATGGAATTGCTTAGATTGTTTGATGGTGTCTAATTATAAGGACCTTCAATTTTAAAATGTAATCCAAAGTAGTTGCATAGAATTGCTTGGATTGTTTGATGGGGTCTACTTAAAAGGGTTTTAATTGTAAAAGGAATTCTTAAAAGGAGTTGGACATTGCATAAGACTGTATTAGAAACATAGAGAGTGCTAAATATAAATTTGTATTCATGTTCATGCATCAGTTCAGATCTATTGTTTTATTTACTTGAATGTTTCTTAAATACAAGTTGATTTGTATCAGTAATATTCCTAGAGTTAAATGTTTATTGCATAAAAGTAAATAAAAGTTTATTAGTATCAATAATGTTTGTTTCATAATTGGACAAAAAAATTGTGCCCCTTGTGTTCGTATTGACATTTGTCTGTATCACTATGGGTAAGCTTAATAAAGAATATCCAAAGTGATTCTAACGAATACGGTTTACTTCGGTGGTGCTAATATCCCAGAAAACGTTTTTGAGGTTTGCAAACATTAGTAGGGAAACGTTTGGTAAAGCTTCAAAAATTATGGGTACTAAACCCATTTATAATAGGTTATCAAAGCATTTTGTTAATACCATTTATTAACCGTTTAAAGACAAATGTTAGAAAAATGTTACAAATGAACATTACAATGTCTCAAAAGTATTACTTTCGCATTATCAGAGGTCAAATTTAACATGTTTTCGGGTTGCTCACCAATATAAATATTATTATTTCTATAATAATAAGAGGGTTTAAACACATTTTGTAAAAGTTAAAACCATTTTGAAACATTTTTAATATTTACTGGGATATATTTACTTGAGTTAAAACACAGTAATGGAAAATAATACACAGTTGAACCCAGCTAATTGGAACCTCAAAGGATCACAAAAAGACTTCTTCTTAACCAAGAGATAACAGTAAATTTCAGTGGAAAAGGCCATCTAGGGACCTGATATTAAGCAGAGTTCTACTTTAAGGATTTTATCTGTATCTTGTATCAGTCAAGTACTCTGTCCGTGTGTATTGGAGCATAACTATGAAAATGTCATATTTCTTGAACCCATCATCTGTTCCTTCAGGATATTTCCATGATGTGAACCATTCATGGACAAAAGGGAGAAAACCTGTTTCAGTATATTTGACATCATTTCACCAGTTACTGTGAAACTTGGTTCGCATTAAAGCTGTTAACCAAAACCTGAAAACTGCAAATTGCTGAAACAAGACAAGTCAAAACCAATTTGACAAGATATGGTATTTCTGAATTGTGTAAGCCAAACAATTTAAACTTCTGGCCTTAGTTATTCCAAGAGGATGACTCTGATTACCTTGTTTTATCTTTTTTGCATAGTGTCACTGATAAACCTGTGAATGGAGAAACTTGACCTGCTTTCTTAATATCATTTGAAATACAGATGAGTGAGATATAGTTTAAATTACCTATTATTTTATGTGAATAAATTGTACAAAAGAAATAGTTAACACTAATGTGAATCTTCTAACTTTATTTCCAATACAACACAGGAAAATATACAACATTTCTGCTTTGTTTTCACAAAATAATAAAAGTATAATTATTTTTCATATCTTCTAAAATATGTTATTTGTTCTTCTGGATCATCAGTCACCAAGATAGATTGCTGATAATATAAATAGAAGTGTCTCACATGTAAAATGTGTCATTACTCCATTTTAAGACTCTTATTAAAACTGGGAGAATTCTTTTAAGTTTGCTGACTAATATTTACACAAGATTGAATATACTGTTTGCACTCCGTTTTAGCCATTGCAGTGTTGTGAATCACAAAAGCACTTCTCTATAGATTTTTATGTACACTTCTGTAAGAGATCAGGTTTGATAAGAACGGCTGAAATATATGCACAAAATCCATGCAGGGACAAGAATCAACTTGACATAATGTGACGATTGGATTTAAGGATATCATCACTTGTTACCTATTCAGTTGCAATACAAAAACTTGAAAAATGGACTCTGGTTTTATGGCTTTATCATTATTAACAATATCTTGCCCAAAATATAACACACTTCTTGGTGGTGTAAATTTTCAAGAAAACTGTTATCATTTCTTGCAAGTTTTATGTGTGGAAACTTGCAAATTTAATAAGTAAATTAAATTTTTACAAGTTAATACCCTATCCAATGGACAATTGCTTTAACGGTCGGCGCGACCGGTCCTGCCAAACGCCAGAAAAAGACGTCCTGTATATACTACCGGCAGGACCGGTCGCAGAGTGTGCATTCGCTAGGTGGCGCATCGTACTTCCTTCCTGTCTAGACAGTGTGACGTTGTAGCATCTTTTTTGTGTCTAGTCCCCTAGTAAGCTGATAGCAGGGCCGCATGGGTGGGACTTGCCTGTCCATTGGATAGGGTATTAACTTATAAAAATTTAATTTACTTATTAAATTTGCAATTTTATTGCGTTAATACATCCTATCCAATGGACAATTGCTGAATAACTACCGCTTGGTAGGCGGGTAAGTTACTAGGGACTCAAGTGAACTCATAAACAAAAACAAAGTTGAGAAGGCCCAGCTGACCTGGGGTCAGAGGACCCCAAAACTAACCGGTTACCCGGAAGTCTACCGAAGTCTACCCCCCTTTTTTTCTCAGACCTGCTCTGAGAATAGGAAGAGCGGGTTGAGTTCAGTCCAATAAGAAATAAACTTCCCAAAGGAAGCAAAACACAGGTTTTTTTTTTTTTGGTATTATATACAAATATACATTCTATGTACATATATACATATTTACATATCTCCTCATTTTTGGGTTTGGTGGTGGACTTGTTGAGCAGCCACCACTGGCCCTATATGAAAAAGCTCTGTATCAGCCCAAGCCACATCCTTCAAATAGAATTGTGTAAAGGTGTTATGAGATTTCCAGTGGCAGGCTGACAGAATCTGCTCTAAGGAGACCCCCAACTGGAAGGCCTTAGAAGCAACAAAGGCCCTGACATCATGGGCTTTTTACCTGATGTAGTGTGAGGGCCTCCTGATCAGAGAGCTCATAACATAGGATTACAGTCTGCTTGATCCATGAGGAGATGCTGGCAGGTGAGATGTCCTATGAGGTCCTGTCCAAGTAATAGCGAAGGGCTCTGACTGGACACAAGGACCTGTCACCCTTGGGTGACTTATCCAGAGTGGGGGCCAGGGCTGGTATGACCACTGGAGCCACACTATCTGGTCCCTCCTTAGCCAGCTGGTTCTTGGATAGAAAGCTGGATGAGGGGTACAAAGACACCTTAGACCAGTCTGACTGGTGTCTGATGTTCTTATGTAACCAGGCATGGATCTCACTCCTGCGCTTACCAGAACCCAAGGCCAACAGAAAAACAGTCTTGAAGGTCAAGTGTTTTAATGAGGCCTCTTTTAAGGGTTCAAAGGAAGCCTTTGTCATCTGGTGTAAGACCAGGGACAGGTTCCAGGAGGGTATACCCCTCCTGCCCTTGGGCCTGTCTCTATGGAAACTATCCAGGAGACGAGTGAGATTCTCATCTTTGCTGACATTAATGGGGTAATTGTCCAACTTGTCTGCAATGGCTGATCTGTATCCACCAATGGTACCTGGCTGCAACTTCCTATCCTGGAACAGGTGCAAGAGGAAGTCAGCTATGGCTTTCAGAGGTGGTGCCCTGAAGTCCACCTGATTACTGAGGCACCACTTTGTAAAAATGGTCCACTTTGCCTCATAGACAGATCTGGTTGATCCTCTTTGAGGAACCTCAATTCGTGCTGCCACTGCCTCAGAGAAGCCCTGCTCCTTGATTGCTGTGGCTCTAGGAGCCAGGCATGTATGTTCAGGTTTGACAGGTTCCTGTGCAGGCTCTGGTTAAATGGTTGAGATACCAGATTAGGCACGCAGAGTGGGATCTGACTGGACATTACCACTAGATCCCAGAACCAGGGCATGCTGGGCCACCCTGGTGCAATCAGAATAATTCTGTTGCATGGGTAGTCTTGTGACTTCTCCACCACTTTGCCCAAGATGGCTGCTGGTGGGAAGGTATATGGGTCCAGATCCTCCCTTGACAGACTGAGTGCATCCACTACCCATGCCTGGGGGTCAGGGACCGGTACACAAACTGTGGTAGTTTGGTGTTGAATCTGGTGGCAAAAAGGTCCACTTGGGGCTGGTGCCACCGGGAGCATATAGCTTGGAAAACCTCTGGGTGAAGGGACCACTCCGTTTAAATGGTCTGGCCAAGTCTGGATAGCTTGTCTGCTATCACGTTCAGCCAGGTCAATTCAAAATCAGAGGATGTGTTGAACGTTTTTAGTAACTGACTTTCTTCATCAAGCTTTTGTTGCCAACAGCCATGGTTGAGATCAATTTTTGAAAAGACCTTTGCCCCCGCCATACGTGTTGTAATCTCCTCCACTGTGGGTAATTCGAAATGTTCCCATTGTATGGCCACATTGAGATCCTTAGGATCCAGACAACTCCTCAGCTTGTTAGAATTTGGTTTTTCAACTGTGACCATGGAGTTGACCCACTACTGTAGGCTCATCAACTTTTCTGATGACCTCCATTTTTTCCATCTCATCCAAGGTTGCTTTTACCCTGTCCCTCAGTGCTGCTGGAATACTTCTTGGTGGATGTATCACTGGGTTGACACTCTTGTCAATTTTAATTCGATATGGCTCTCTCAGACAGCCAAGACCTTTGAATACACAATTGTACTTCTGTAGAATTCTATCTACTTTACTACTTGTTGACAGTGACATCACCAGTTTGATGAGGCCTAGATCAATGCATGTCTCAAGCCCTAGTACTGCTGGTGAATCTGTGTCTACAATATAGAAACTTGCAACACATCTTGAATCCTTGTACCTGCACTGCACATCACACTTGCCTTTAACCTTTAACCTCATTCCACCATATCCAGTAAGCTTTGTGTTGGTGGGGTTAAAGTTAATCTCTTTCATGTTCATTTGTCTGAACTTTTTCAGGGGAATTACATTCACTTGTGCCCCAGTGTCCAACTTGAATTTTACTTCACAGTTCTGATTACCTAAGAGCAGTGTGGCAAATGCTTCATCTTTAGTGTTACTGCTGTGTACAGATCCAATTACGTGAGCACCTACAGTTTCTGTCTCACTGCTGTCACTTTCACTAGAGTTATCCATGGCATGTATCGTCTTTCGGCTCCTGCACATTACAGCAAAATGGTTTCTATTCTGACATTTTAAGCACTTTCTGCCATAAGCAGGGCACTGACCTTGTGTGTGCTTTCTTCCACATTTTGTACATTCTTTTGAGTTGTCGGCTTGCTTCAGCTTGTGTTGTTGCTTCGCTACCTGTTTCTTCTGTGTTTTGCGTCGCACTTCATTCAGAGAATGTTCACTGCCTATAGTTTTGACATGTTACTTGGACCCCTCTATTGCTTTTATTATCTCTGTAGCTTTTTGTAGTGTTAAGTCTGGTTGTTGTAAAAGTTTTTCTTTCACCTCTTCTGAATAAACATCAACCACCAGCCTGTCACAAATCATCTCCTCTCTAAGCTCTCCATATTCACAGTCCATTGACAAAAGTTTGAGGTCAGTGATGAGCCGATCTGCTGTCTCCGATACTCCTTGAACACGACTATTAAACTTGTGCCGGATAACTGTCAGATTCTTTCTGGGCTTACAGTATTCCTCAAACTTCTTGAACAGAACATCTGTTTTGTCCCGTTCATCTGCTGTCAAGGTCCAAGTATTGTATACATCTCTGGCCTCTTGACCGATGAAGAGAAGGAAGAAGCTGCATTTCACATCCTCTGAACAGCCAGTGGTCCAGATAAAACTAATTTCATTGTCTGTGACCATCTTCTCCAGCTTTCAGATAGGTTTGAACTGCTAAGATCCAAAGCTTCAGGTTTAACACTATCCATTTTGTTGAAATATCCAACCTAATTAGCTAATTAGTTAAGTTTTTTAACACCTGACACCATGTAACATTTGTATTGTAATTTTATTAGAGAAACACTGGTCTCAGCTAACAAGCACTTTATTCTAGCTCTTCAGATTGACAACTGATCAGTCTCAGTGTTTACAAGAAACTCTGTGTTATTTACACTAGGCACCATAATATTGTTACACCGGGGATGTGACATGCTCTGAGAGTTACCTGTTTTCTGGTGCACCAGGACAGGATTCTCCACAGTAGGGCACACAGGGAGCCCAATTTCATCCCCCTTCCTTGTTGTTATAGGCAACCATTGTTGTGTTGTCTGTGGCTACCAGGACTATCTTGTTGTAGCAGAGGTCTTGGAATTGTTTTAGGGCCAGAAAGACTGCCTTTAGTTCCAAGTGTTTTATATGCAACTTGCTTTCTGGAAGTGACCAGGTTCCCCTTGCAGTGCGCTCATTTAAGTGAGCGCCCCACCCTTCTTTTGATGCATCTGTAAATATCTGCAGAGCATGTCTTAGTGGTGTAATGGTTGACCTGGGAGAACGTTGCTTTCCTCCAGCCACCACCTTAGGTGGGGGTGGAGGGACCTGGGAACAGTTATCACCTTTTCTAGTGATTCTGGTACCCTCCAGTTGTTCTTCAAGTGCCACTGTATGGATCTCATATGAAGTCGACCAAGGTGGACTTGCTTTTCTGTGGCTGTTAGGAGCCCTATGAGGGACATGAACTGCCAGACCGGACACACAGGACTGGACAGAATTGTCTGAATTTTGTCTATCAGAGTCTGCCAACACTCTGGTGTAGGTATGACTCTGCCCTCTGTCAAGTCAAACTGGTAACCTACGAAGTTGAAAACCTGTTTTGGATCCAGCCTAATTCTCGACAGAGAGCTACCAAGGTATGTGTATGCTGGAGACAAGTTTGGTGGGATGTGGCTCTCACCAACCAATCGTCTAGGTACTGGTGGATTCTTATACCCCTCTGTAAGGCCATCAGTTTGACCTCTTTGGCCACCACTGTGAACTCCATGGGTGCTGTGGAAAGGCTGAAGGGTAGGGCTTTGAACTGGTAGGACCGACCCTGGAGGGGAAAACGCATGTACTTCCTGGACTGACTGTGAATAGGTATGTGGAAGTATGCGTCCTTGAAGTCTATGGATGTGACCCACTCCCCTGTTTGTAGGGAGGTTCTTATTGTCTCTGGGGTCTCCGTTTTGAACAACTCTGTGTTTAAGAAGGTGTTCAAGGTGCTCAGGTCCAAGATAGGTCTCCACCGGTTGTTGGGTTTGGGTACCAAAAATAGCCGGTTGTAAAACCCTAGTGAGTTTTGGTTTTCTACCGGTTCTACTGCATTCTTGTTCACCAACTGATACAGTGCCTCCAAAAGGTGGGCCTGTTTTGATGGATTTTGATAATTACTTATGACAGTTGGTGACCTGGTTAAGTTGGGTCTGAACCGGAAGGGAAGGGTGTAACCCTCTGTGAGTGTGGTTACTACTTTTGGACTCGAACGAAGAGCTTCCCACTTCTCCCAAAATTTCTGTAGCCTTGCCCCTACAGGTGGATCTATAGCAACAGTTGGGACATTTGTGACAAGATTTGCAGAACTCAAGTGACCTACACAGGTAACATCTTTCACATATTTCTGTGTGATTGTGACAATAATTGGGATTTACGCCTTTCTTTTGTGGCAACCCTGTAACAGAATGAGCATTTGCAACACAAAAGTCTACATGTGAATATACAGTCACTTTTCTCTGGCTATCACTGGAGAAGGGTTCAAACCTATCTGACCGGACACATAAACACAGTCCTTCTGTCCGGTAACAAACTGTACACAATGATTGTCATTTACGCGGCTTGGAACCCTTAGCCGGTTTCTGGGAGAAGGTTGAAGGCTTGCCACGACTTTTCTTGGCTTGTTGTCTATCCCTTATTTGCTTCCATGCTGGGTTACCGGACTTCCGGTCCGGTTGATGAGCAGACTTGTCACTAGGAGCATAAGGGTGAAAGCGACCTTGTCTTCTGTGAGATTGGTCAGATGAACGCCTCTCCTCACTTCTAGATATTTCCTCTTCAGCCTTGGGATGAACTGGGGCCGTACGCAGAGCAGTAAGGGTGTCCTGCTTCACACCAGCATGTAGGTACTCTAAATAACTGTCCCTGCATGCAAGGGTAAAGATCACCATACTGATGAAAACCCCTTCAGAAAGATCTTGCATAGTCCAGGCCATGGCTTGAGATATAGACCGGTTAAAGGTCACCAGATAATCAAGTTCATCTACAGCCTGCTTCATTCTTTCAGAGGACTTGCCCTTCGTCTTATCCAGGTGTAGAGTCTTTAACTGAGAAGACATGGCATCTTGAACACTGGTCAAGCATCTGGACGGTCCAGCAGCCTGGTTACACATGACAGTTTGTTTTCTGGCTGCTCTCTCCCAACGCCTAAGCATGTCCTGGCTAAGGGCCCGGGAGGGTGGGGCAGTAGGAAGGCTACATCTGGTAACCCGGCTGAAAGCACTGTTTAGCTTGGCCGGTTCCGGAGACCAGGAGCATACAGTGGTATTGTCACAGTCCTTCTTATCAGTATGCATCCCATACCATCTGGACGACCGGGGAGGCTTGATGAACTGATCTTTGAGGAGCCCAGCAGTCTTTGTATTTCTTGCAGGGTAGCCTTCTGTGATGGTGAGATTTAGCTTTTCCATCTTCTTGCACAGCCAATCGTCCACTGGAAGCTTGACTGACACTTTACCGGTTGGTTGGACATGTCAACTGGCAAAGGGGTTGTCATCAGAAGATGAAACACTCTCAAACTCAGGGACCTTGTGCCAACCCATAAAGGATCTCACGCCTCTGATTGTCTCTCTATAGCTGGCCTCCTCAGAGAGTTCTTGATCTGCAGACTCGTCCCTGGTGAGATCTCTGTCTGGGGAACCGTCCCAGAAGTTGCCTTTCAACAGGGAGCCCGCCTCACTCTGCTGGTCATTTTCACTCTCAGACCCACTGGTGCTATGGACAACTCTACTACCGGTCAGGGTCTGGTCTACACTGAGGGCAGCATCACCGGTACTGGAAGGAAGTACATCAGGACCTGCACCAGGGGCCTGAACAGGCTGGGTGGCTGTCCCCACACCGGGAGCCTCAACAGGCTGGGTGGCAGTCTGCTGGGTCTCATCTCCCCTGGGTAGACCTACAGCATCACCGGTGGCCTGAACAAGGCTGGGACCGGAAGGCTCTGCAGTTTCAGCCAAATTACTGGAGCTGGCACCAGGATCAAAAAATGGCTTCTGGCTGGTGATGACTTCTGCTGGCTTCCCCACCGGTTCCACCGGATTTAGACAACAGCATTGCTTCCAGCCTTGCAAATCTTTCAGCCCATTTATCATCTAGATTTTTCAAATCTCCAGATGAGGGTCTGCTGCTGGTACTGGGTTTCTTCTTGCTGGATCTGGGAGAAGGCTTGGGTGAATTACTTCGCTTCTTCTTCTTTCCAGCAGGGGTGGTTTCAGGCTGAACTACAGCCTTCTCTCCCTCTACTCTACCCAAAATACTGACGTGTAAAGGGTCCACGAGAGTGGGGGTAGGCTGAAACCGTTTTCTTGTCTTTGATCTTCCTTTCTCTGTAGGTGGGGGTGGCCAGTTGTTGGACTTGCTCTGGTGTAAAGGCCTTGCATATAGGGCAGTTTTTCTTTAACACACAGTTGTATTCTCCAACCCCCTTGTCCCAACATCTTGCGCACTTCAAGTGGCCATCAAAAATAGCCATAACATGGCCACAAGTGCCTCTCTTCTATCCTGGGGAAGACCTGATGATCAGTACTCCAAAGGAAAAACGTAGTAGTAAAATAAAATGGTTGAATTCGCAGATAAACTGCAAAATGTCTCTCTGTAGAAAACATGTTCGCACACTCCAAGTGCCAAACGAAAAAGATGCTATGACGTCACAGGGCATTTAGTCAGAGATAGTTTATTAAAATAGAAACAAGCGGAGAGTGCCCGTGAACGGGCACTGTGTCAGCTGACTGAGTGTTTTTAATTTGTGAAGGTGATAATGAGAGGAAAGCATAATTATCAGGGAAAGTGCTGTACAGAAGTACAGTAAATGGTAATTGAACAGCATGTTCGAAAGAAATTCCGAAGCTGACAGAAGAAAAGGACAAAAAAGTTGTGCCCTGCAAATGGTATTATGAAGGAAAGTAACAAGGTAACTGTTTAAGTGTAAAAAGTAGGTTAAAACATATTTAAAGAAATACTGCAAATGCAATATCCTCGTTCCACCTTGAAGAAGGAGTCTAAGGTCAAATCCAACCACACAAAAACATTCCCAGCCCAAGATTTCCAAAAGGTTAGTTTACCATCCCAAACCTCTAGGACCAGCGAGTTATAAGCAATTTTAAGTTTGGCTGTCCTCATTTGACCTAGAAGGAGGGGTCCAAAGGTCAAATCTGACCACACCAAAAGAATCCCAGCCCATGATTTCCTATATGTTGGTTTACCATCCCACACTTCTAGGACCATTAATAAGCGAGTTATAAGCACTTTTAAGTTTGGCTATCCTCATTTGACCTTGAAGGCAGGGTCCAAGGTCAAATCCGACCACACCAAAAGATTCCCAGCCCATGATTTTCTATAGGTTGGTTTTCCATTCCAAACCTCTAGGACCAATAATAAGCGAGTTATAAGCACTTTTTAGTTTGGGTATCCTCGTTTGACCTTGAAGGAGGGGTCCAAGGTCAAATCGGACCACATCAACAGATTCCCAGCCCATGATTTCCTATATGTCTGTTTACCATCCCAAACCTCTAGGACCAATAATAAGCGAGTTATAAGCACTTTTAAGTTTGGCTATCCTTGTTTGACCTTGAAGGAGGGGTCAAAGGTCAAATCTGACCACACCAAAAGATTCACAGCCCATGATTTCCTACATGTTGGTTTACCATCCCAAACCTCTAGGACCAATAATTAGGGAGATATAAGCACTTTTCATGACTGACAAAGAAACACCTGTGGTGGCCATCTTGTTTTTCAAAATGAGGCCAAAAATATTCCCAGTCAAGATTTTGTAATGAGGAACATATCCTGCGAATTTGAGATCTCTACCTATAATACCCTTTGCGCTAGAGGGCCAACAAAAGTCCTTGTTTAAAGTCGAAGAAACGTCCCTGGCGGCCATCTTGTTTTTCAAAATGAGGCCAAAAATATTCCCAGGCAACATTTTATGGTTATTAATATATCCTGTAAACTTGAGAAGGCTAGCTATAATAGTTTTTTCATTAGAGCGATAATGGTGAAATCTCTCTACACACTGCGGCTATCCAGTGGATACAATGATTTACTCAACAGTGAGAACCTGAAAGTAGCTATTGCTCAGCTATGCCATGACATACAGGTCTGCAATTTCACTATGTTATAGCTGACCAAAAATTACGTGAATAACATATTTAAACAAAATACTCTAAATGCAATAGTTTTCAAGTTACAACTGATTTACTCAATAGTGATAACCTCAAAGTAGCTATTACTCAGCTATGCAATGAGCTACATGTCTGAATTTTTACTATGTTATAGCTGACCCAAAAGTAGGTGAACAACATATTTTAAAAAAATACTCCAAATGCAATATTTTTCAAGTTACAACTGATTTACTCAACAGTCAGTACCTGAAAATAGCTATTGCTCAGTTGTGCCATGAGCTACAGGTCTGTAATTTCACTATGTTATAGCTGACCCAAAAGTACCTGAATAACATATTTACACAAATTTCTGTAAATGCAATAGTTTTCCAATTACAACTGATTTACTCAACAGTGAGAACTTCAAAGTAGCTATTACTCAGCTATGCAATGAGCCACAGGTCTGGAACTTCACTAGGTTATAGCTGACCCCAAAATAGGTGAATAACATATTGAAACAAAATACTCTAAATGCAATAGTTTTCAAGTTATAAGTGATTTACTCAACAGTGATAACCTAAAAGTAGCTATTACTCAGCTATGCCATGAGCTACAGTTCTGAAATTTTACTATGTTATAGCTGACCCAAAAGTAGCTGATAACATATTTATACGAAATTCTCTGAATGCAATAGTTTTCAAGTTACAAGTGATTTTACTCATGATGAAAGTTACTGAAAAGCCCAAAAGTAGCTATTACTCTCTTAGCTATTGAGACAGACGCCCAAGTTACTCACCATGTTGTAGCTCTGAAAAAAGTAGCTGAATAACATATTTTAACAAAATGCTCTAAATGCAACACTTTTCAAGTTGTAAGTGATTTAGTGCATAATTTCATGAATTTTAATGCATTAAAAATTATTAAAAAAATTTATTAAAAAAAATAAGACAGATCCAGGTCTCACACTCACACAAGAGAATCTATCTCTGGCCTAGTACATATATGCAAGATATGAGAGAAATCCCTGCAATAGTCACGGAGAAAATTGTGATAAAGTGTTGAAATTTTCACACTTTTGGTGGGGGTACCTCCCTTATAATGTCTCTAGCAAACAGACGAACAGACAGATTTGCCTGCCTTGAACAATTTTTCATCCTCGATAGATAAGGTATCTTTTAAAAAAAACAGCATGTCTCTAGGCCTTGTAGTTTTGGAGAAGTTGTTCACGCGGACGCCCACGCCGCAGAGTGACGACATAATGTCAGCTGACATAAAAAGAAGAAAAGTGTGATATCTGGCTTTGATACTTTATTGATACATTATTCTTCATATATCTTACACTGTACACATAACACAAAATTAGATCATTATCTATTTCTTAAAAACAGCAGTATTCCAAAGTAGTTTACTTAAATGAGACCAAAAACTGAAATTCGGATTAATGTAATAGCAATAACATGAATGTACAACTGAGACGCAGATTTTAACAAAGAATTAAGATATTGCTGATTTCATGTATCAGGTACTATCATTTCATCTTGATCAATCAAACAAGGTTTCAAATAAATGGATGTAGTTCCAACTAGTAAATACAGGTCTATGGACTGACAAAAGTTGAACCAGTCCTCTCAAGGGTTTAACATTAACACAAGACATTGACATCCAAAAACATCAAAAATGGAATTTGGTAAATTGATAGTCCTGATATTTAGCTCTCATTTATTTATTTCATCTAAAGATTTGACCTTACCTTGAAATGGGATAATCTGAAATCCAAATATTATTCTCTTAACTCTTTCACACTGTTTTCAGTAATATTTGTGAGTCTGAATACCTAGTTCAGAATAAGTTCATAACAACACCAGGTAACTCAGACATACAGAAACTGATTATACTTTATGGCAATGTACTTGTATTGAAAATTAATCTTATATTTTTGTGTGGAACCCACTAAATGAAAAAGTACTACATAAATGTAATCTTAATGACAGTTAACTTTTGTAGATCTTCATCTATTCTTTTACAGACGAACATATTTTCAAACAGCCACCTTATTAAAAACTAGTATTTAAATAGGACCTATGAAACTTGAACATTATGATAAAACTTAATCATAAATACCACTGGTTTACTGCTTTAATAATAAACTCGTGGAATATGTTTTCAAAATATATAACAATCCTTTTTCTTTCACATTTAAACATGTTTTTGAGCAATGACCTGCTAAAATGATCAAACAAGCATGACCTGCATCAGTATAATCTCTTTCTGCTTATTTAAAAATAACACATTCCATAAATAAAGAATCCATTTCAAAGATACTTAAAGTAATAAATACGGCTTAAATATCATCAAATGTCACTGTATACTGAAGGGTAATAAGTTCCTTATACTTGCATAACACAACATTTCTTGCCTACCAGATTGTTTAACAGATGGTAATTTGTGTCATACCATATTTATAGTAATAGACTGTAAAAAGTGCACAAACTGCTTTTCCTTGGCAACACTTGAACGCAAAATCCTTATGTGTGCTAGTTTTAAATGCTATAAAGTGAATTATTTTTAATAAAAAATAAGTACTGATGCAGTTTTAAAGTACTTAATCAATGAAAATTTTTTTCCCAACATTTCACAGTACATTTAAAGGGCAATGGTATAATTTCTACTTCAAATGAATGCTTGGAATCTACACTCAGAAATTTCCGAAACTGTATAATTAATTCACTTAATTCACTTCATCATTTTGGCTGTTACCACTGAGCTCTGTTGTTCAACAAATCTTAGGAGACCAGAAATTAGACGCACATGGCACAACCTTGCCAATGACAACCACTTTTGGATTAGTATTCTTCATTCACTTCTGTGTGCAGTCACAATACACAAAGTATAGAGTAAGAAATCTAAAATTCGCCAGGAATCTAAAATTCGCCACCTCTAAAACCTTAGTTAATTTTATGAAGAAAATGATGTTTTTGTCTAAAAATTGGTATTTTTCAGTTCAAAAAGTCTTAATTTACCATACAGTCAACAAATCTCACCACAATTCATTTATTTTATTAGTATTTTCACATGTGGCGAATTTCAGATATGTGGCGAATTTTAGATTTCTTACTCTACCTATTACCTTCGTAAATCTTATAGGTTATATGTCTAATACCCATACACATCAGTATAATGTATGACAATCCTTTGATTATAATAATATTTAACTAAAGTTTGTTTTGTTGTTCCTTTCAAATGCTTCATTTTTACAATTCAAAAGATCTTATGATAGTATTACTTGTAAAGTGTACAGTACCAAACTAAACATTTACAAATTCTAACTAAACAAATTGAAAAACTATTAAAATGTGAATTCATTTTAAATACAAAATAATACAAACTGTTAAATATCAAGTTACTGTCGATACTGGTTCCGGATAAAAATTTGTCAAAATTAAGTTTTGAACACTACAAAATAAAGGATCGAACATTCATGTCAAGACCTTCCCTTGGATCTTGGTTAAAAACCCCTGTCCTTTCATGTGTTGATTTTTCCTTACAGCAACTGGATAGATATGCCAACTACAAGAATAGGTTGTAATATATTGGAACAATATAAACTAACAGTTCCTGTACTATTTGAAAGAGCTTTCTGGTAATCTTTGGATTTAACCTCTCTGTCTCTCTATCAATCAACTACATCAACAGTCAACACTTTTACAGATTCATCAATCAATAAATTTAAGAACTGACAAGGTTTTGTAGCTTCATCAGTCAGTAATAAATTAGCACTGTTCTGTTGTTGCTACATAACATGCCAACTTGTTCCTGCAAGAGTCACAACCCCTTTAAATGATCTGTACAGATCCCTCTCCCTTTTCATTTCACTTGACTCATGCACCAAGACACTGTCCAATTTGTTGTGGCACTCCTTACAAGGCTTTCCGGTGATATTCTGGCGGTGCAACCACATAGTCTGTGACACTGAACAAGTTGTGTGCATTTTTGGACATGTATCTGCAATATACAGAAAGAAATAAAATCAGAGTCAAAAACATTCAATAACATAATGTGTACATTTAAAAACTTTTAAATTATGTTCAATATACAGGAAGTACACAAAATATACAGAAGAACCTCTAATATCTGAACATGTTGAGAGAATATCGTTTTGACCCAATAACAGAAGGTTCATAAAATAGAAGGAACAATTTACTCTGAAACAATATGGAAATACAAATTTGTCCGAATGGAAATGAGTTCATAAAATCAAATGTTCAGATAACAGGAGGTCACATAATAGACAGTTTGCTTCAGTGACCCAGTAATGTATATTTGGAATAAATTTCGCCATATTTTCAATATAACGCAGGTTTTATAGATGGGTGAAAACAGGATCCATTGGGATGTGATATAATGTTGGTGATTTCTAAATGTTTCCCAAAGTCCGAATTTCAGATTTTTGAACCGAACTTCAAATTCAGAGCAGTAAACAAGCAAACTATTGAACTTATACAAACATCATCCCAGCACTAGTCGATGTTTGATAGTAATAATAATAACTGCCCAGGAAACAAAGCTCAGTTCAAACATTTGAAATTTGGATTCCGCAACATGTTTAGAAATCAACAACATAAAATATCGATGTATAATATGAAGCCAAAGTTCAAACCCAAGATTCTAAATGCTTTCACAGTACTAGTTTACAGTGACCTAGACCTAGATATAGTGAAATTATAGTGAAGACAATGAATATTAAAACTGACTTTACCAGGAATAGATAATACCCACAGATGAACTAGCTGATTACACAGGTGTGGTATGTTAAATGAAAGGATTAGAACTCACTGCACTATTGATAATTAGACTGGTGACAAGATAAAACTGATCAATTAAGAAGAGTGAAAACTTACTTGAGGAAATCATGGAGATGTGACAGTAATAAATGCATGTTCTTTTCATCTAAGGGTGTGTACGCCAGCATTCCTCCGAGTCGGACTATTGAAATTGAGAACACAAAAACAAACATATATGAGAATTTATTTTAACTTTATCTAAATTGCTTTATTATTATAGGAATAAAAGACATATTCGAGTGCTTTATGATGGTTTTAAACTATCGATCGGCTGTATTAAAGCCACGAAGCCCGAAGGGCTGAGTGCTTTAATACAGCAGATCGATAGTTTAAAACCATCATAAAGCACGAGAATTTGTCTTTTATTCCTATTCTAAAATGGTTACAAATTATTTTAGTCAAAATAAGGGATAAATCTTACACAAAATTCTAAATAAATCCAACGCCATGTTGGCTGTTCCATCAATGCAACATACATGGTGATATCTAGGGTAAAAAACAAGTATTTTGTGTTACTCTATTTTCACAGAAGTTGTTATGAAATATTGACAGATTGTCATTGCAGATGATTTTATTTTGTTGTAAGCTTTAAAACGATATGTTAATTGTTAGAATCAAGCAAGAAATAACAATTTTATGAATATTTTAACCACTAATTCTACTGGGAGTTGTTTGTTTACATTTGTACGCGAAGGGACGATGTACGAGATTTCAACGGCGTGCTTTATTTACCGTTCTATATTCGCGATTTCTGAATTGCGCAAAAGACATGTCCACGTTCACTGCGCAGCGTACCATTTTAGAATTCATGATTAATCTTAATGAAAACATAAGCAAGACTATAGGACAGCAAGAGGTGAGAAACTCATTACTGGGGGCGCACTACTTAAAATAAGCAATAATAGGCTGTGGTTTAGAGAAATATTTTCCAGCTAACACACAGTGCCTATCAGCCATTCTATCTACATTTTTGTTAGCGATGCTGCATTAATTACAGCATTTATACTTTATTGGTCTTTCACATGATGTTTCACATAGAAGAACCACTCTTTAAAATGTTCAAAACCAATGTTATTCCCAAGTTAACATAACCTGTCTCTATCAGCCATCATTTCTCATAACAATTTGGGCAATCTAAGAGTCTAATACATGTATTTTGATATACAGAAAAATTATAAATTTAAAATATTTTTTAAACACTCACTGAAGAGCCTGAGGAGATGTACAGCACCATAGATCTGTGACATGGGCCTATCTGGGTAGTCTGCAAGCATCTGAAAAAATTGTCAAAAGGTCAATGAGATGCCAGCAGGCACACAGTTTTCGATTTTCAGTAAAATAGCATCAGAGATGCCCGTACCCCACAGCCTGGGGAAATAGTTTTCAACACCATGAGATACAGAAGTATTGAAACAGTACAAAGATCGGGATACTTTCAGAGCAGTGTCAGTTATGTAAAGGTAAAAATAACTAGACTAAGGACGCTTCTGTGGCCAGATGCTGGATGTATCCACCGACAAAGGCCAACTAACATAGTTTAGAAGATAAACAGCATTTTTCGTTAATAAGCAAGCTGAAAGCACTTTTAAGTTTGGCTACCCTTATTTGACCCTGTAGCAGGGGCCCAAGGTGAAGTCTGACCACATCAAAAGATTCGCAGCCCATGATTTCCTATAAGTCGTTTTCACATTGCAAACCTCTAGGACCAATAATAAGCATGAGGGGCCCAAGGTCAAATCTGACTACATGAAAAGATTTGCAGCCCATGACTTCCTATAAGTTGTTTTCATATTAATGAGTTATTTGAGAAATACTGGCTATCTGCAATACTTCTAGAGATAATTCGCATTTACTCATTTTGAGTAGGTGAATAATTAGCTACGGGTCTGAAACTTCACCAAGTGAAAGCTCTCTCAAAAGTAGGCGAATGAGTTATTTGAGAAAAATTGGCTATCTACAATACTTTTAGAGATAATTCGAATTTACTCATTTTCAATAGGTGAGTAATTACCTACGGGTCTGGAACTTCATCATGTGAAAGCTCTCCCAAAAGTAGATGAATGAGTTATTTGATAAAAATTGGATATCTGCAATACTTTTAAGAGATAATTAGCATTTACTCATTTTGAGTAGGTGAATAATTACCTACAGGTCTGAAACTTTACCAAGTGAAAGGTCTCCCAAAAGTAGGTGAAGGAGTTATTTGACAAAAATTGGCTATCTGCAATACTTTTAGAGATAATTTGCATTTACTCATTTTCAGTAGGTGAGTAATTACCTACGGGTCTGAAACTTCACCAAGTGAAAGCTCTCCCAAAAGTAGGTGAATGAGTTATTTGAGAAAAATTGGCTATCTGCAATACTTTTAGAGATAATTTGCATTTACTCATTTTGAGTAGGTGAGTAATTACCTACGGGTCTGGAACTTCAGCATGTGAAAGCTCTCCCAAAAGTAGGTGAATGAGTTATTTAAGAAAAATTTGCTATCTGCAATACTTTTAGAGAAAATGCAGAATTACTCATTTTTAGTAGGCAAGTAATTTAGCCACAGGCCTAATTTAGACATAAAGCCTACCAATAGAATACTGTGGTGCACCCTGTAATATACCTTGCAAACTTGAGAAGGCTAGCTATAATATTTTTTTTGTTAGAGCGGTAATGGTGAAATCTCTCTACACACAGTGGCTATCCAGTGGATACAATGATTTACTCAACAGTGAGAACCTGAAAGTAGATATTGGTAAGCTATGCCATGACATAGAGGTCTGCAATTTCACTCTGTTATAGCTGACCAAAAATTATGTGAATAACATATTTAAACAAAATACTGTAAATGTAATAGTTTTCACGTTATAACTGATTTACTCAACAGTGATAACCTCAAAGTAGCTATTACTCAGCTATGCAATGCGCTACATGTCTGAATTTTTTCTATGTTATAGCTGACCCAAAATTAGGTGAACAACATATTTAAGCAAAATACTCTAAATGCAATAGTTTTCAAGTTACAACTGATTTACTCAATAGTGAGAACCTGAAAATAGCTATTGCCATGAGCTATAAGTCTGTAATTTCACGACGTTATAGCTGACCCAAAAGTAGGTGAACAACATATTTTAACAAAATACTCCAAATGCAATATTTTTCAAGTTACAAGTCATTTACTCAACAGTCAGTACCTGAAAATAGCTATTGCTCAGTTGTGCCATGAGCTACAGGTCTGTAATTTCACTATGTTATAGCTGACCCAAAAGTAGCTGAATAACATATTTACACAAATTTCTGTAAATGCAATAGTTTACCAATTACAACTGATTTACTCAACAGTGTGAACTTCAAAGTAGCTATTACTCAGCTATGCAATGAGCCACAGGTCTGAAACTTCACTATGTTATAGCTGACTCCGAAATAGGTGAATAACATATTGAAACAAAATACTCTAAATGTAATACTTTTGAAGTTATAAGTAATTTACTCAGCAGTGATAACCTAAAAGTAGCTATTACTCAGCTATGCCATGAGCTACAGGTCTGAAATTTTACTATGTTATAGCTGACCCAAAAGTAGATGAATAACATATTTATACAAAATTGTGTAAATGCAATAGTTTTCAAGTTACAAGTGATTTTACTCATGATGGAAGTTACTGAAAAGCCCAAAAGTAGCTATTACTCACTTAGCTATTGAGACAGACACCCAAGTTACTCACCATGTTGTAGCTATGAAAAAAGTATATAACATATGAATAACATATTTTAACAAAATGCTCTAAATGCAACACTTTTCAAGTTATAAGTGATTTAGTGCGAGTCCTCTAGCATACCAAGCCACCTGCCAAATATGAAAGAAATCTGGAAAGAAATGTGGACTGTAGGTCGCTAACAAGCAATATTCCACATTTTAGACATTTTTGTCTACCACAGGCCTAATTTAGACATAAAGCCTACCAAAAAGATAGGGTGGCGAGTCCTCTACCATATCAAGCCACCTGCCAAATATGAAAGAAATCCGGAGAGAAATGTGGACTGTAGGTCGCTAACAAGAAATCTCTGCGGACGCGGGCGACAACGATGATGAATCCATAGTATCCCTGCTTCGCGTCGGGGATACAATAATCAGCATTAGCAATTGTACAATCAATGAAAGATGAAGACGATAGCCTCAGTGGAGCCACGGGCTTTAGTCCACAAGAATTGAAAGACTTTCCCACAAATAAGCTATAGGAGTAACAATAGCTATGGCTGTACCCATTGTTTGTCAATTAACATGGGCTATAATAGGTAACTTGCACCAAGTAAAATATGCAGCATTAAGCTTGTCTAGTCAGCATGTATGCATATGCTTTATATTTCATATTAATATGACTGCCCCAATATTATATATTTTGACAGGCAACCATGCAAATTGTATTGTATTTGTATTTATACTCCATGTACTACAGGACTCAAAGCGCTATATAGGACACATTTGACTGTACAAGTACAGTCCAATTCTCAAATTACTGACATTCCCCTAACTGAAAGACAGAGGCTCAAGGACGACCATTTATCAATGTCCTTGAGGTTCTTTAACCTGCCAGTGGGGATAGGACCCAATGACAGACGACCGAGATTTTAAGTGGTCATCTGAGCCACTATGTATCTGCCTGTACCTGGGATTGAACCTACGTCTTCCGTGTTCCTAGGCGAGTGTGTTACCCACTAGGCCAAAATGGCAGATAAACTAGAGACCAGTGTGTTTTATTGAATACAAAAGCAGTTAGATAAAAAGAAACATCACTGTACATTTTCACCCACACTTCAAATTTCCCTTCTTTTGCTGTAATGTTATTTTGCAACTTAAACTTGATGCATAAGTTGGCAGTACATCTTGAGATGTTTGAAACAACTCACCCCCGGCAAATTGGTGGAACATCTCAAGTGGTTCCCTACTTTGAGTTGGCGCCCCACAGCAATATTTTGCATAAGGGACAATTTTCACCAGACATTAAGTTTTATTTTTGAGCTTTGGTAGTGAAAATTAATGCCCATTTCAAATCTGTATTAAAATTAACCTTTTCAGTATAAATAGGCCATTAGTGAATTTCTTGAAAATAACTGAAATATTCTTCCACCTCAAATTTCCATTTATATACAGTACTCCATGACAAAAGGATCACGCTGCCATTTATCAAAACATTCTAACTTCAATGGTTACCTCTGAATACTGTGCCCGCTCAAACTTATAGAGGAGCTGTGAACCCAGCATCACATTGAAGTAATCCTTGATCCCCTGAGTCACTTCTTGTATTGCTTCCCTACAAAAATACAAAACACACTTCTCAGTACACCCTCTAGTATAATCATAATTGGGGGAGTGACACTAAGTGTGGTTCAGTAAGATAAGAAGCATTTCAATATAAAACAAGAGCACTCGTACAGTGAAGACCTCTACCAAGCCATATATGGTTTCTTATCCGGATTTTTCAATTTTTTTTTTTTTTTTTTGTATTCGGGCGGTGATCTGGACCAGTCTCAAATTTAATGTGATCTAAGTTGACTGCTTTGGTTTTGTTGCGCCTTAAGAGTCCCCTCTGCATTGGGGAGATTAAGCACTATAAAAGTCCAATTAGAATTGGAAGTATTTTTTCATTCCCTGCAGATTTCACTTGATAGGGTTCACCTGCACAGATTCTGGAAGTTGCAAATGAGTTCATAAAATTGAATATACATATAATATAGTTACTACTGTATTATCCATTGAACAACATATTTGTCCAAAAAATGTGAAAAATACAAACAAGAATATATTTTGACAGGTTCTGCTTGCTATAAATAACATTTTATTGCAAAACATTGCCTGGTACTTGTTTACTTTTCAAGGAAATAAGAGAGAATAAATAATTCACAAGACCTTACTTTTGTAGTGTTGTAGATTTGGCAGCTTTGCTTTTGATGTACTCTTCCAGTATATTCTCCACATGGTTTTTACAGGGAGTGTGGATCAGCTACAAATACATTATAAAGTACATTTACATCAGATTTCTGTTATCTTACTTCTCCTAAGAATGGATTTAATGAACACTATACACTCTTTTGGAGTTTAGTACTTCCTGTCACATGTAACAGTTTAGTGCTTTCCCTTACACTAACGCAGTGTCAGCAGTTGTATCATAGTAAATGGAGTCCCTACAACTTCACTGTATGAAAATAAAGCACAGAAAGAGAACCTCCTATTAAACCTTTTGCCATCAACAAATCAATATTCAATTACAGCAAAGGAAATTAATGGATGAAGAGCTTGTAGACAATATAAATAGCTAAAAAACGCACCACAAATGTGCCTCATCATCCATAATGTCCTCATACATAATACTTTAAATAATGTATTTCAATATACCAAAAGCTTTCATTCCAGTGCTGAAGGAAAGTAATATGACCATACATGAGTGTCAACTCACTAGGCAAGAGGCAAGGCACTGACAAATGCACTTTCTTGCCAATTGCTGATCAACATAAGGTCCTCAGGGGGTTAAAGTGAGAGGAATACTTGAAATCAATTTGTTTCATGTATCAGCAATGAATATGTTATTTTTGCTGAATAATACCAAATATGGAGTATGTAAGATACTCAAAAACATTGATGGTTATTTTTGAGCATGTTTTCTGTTTGAATAACACATAATTATCCAGACACTAGCTTTAACTCCCAACACGTTCAGATACCAATATTTCATTATACAGTAGAATCTCTATTATGCAACTGACTTAGGGGAGTAACAATTAGGTGACATAACAGTCTCATTAACAGAAAGGTCAGACAACAGAAAGGCTAAAATATCAGGTTTAAATGGAGTCGGGAGATTGGGTTAAAGGTTGGATAATTGAAAATTTGGAAAACAGAGGGTCAGATAACAATAAAATAGAGGTTCTACTGTACTTTCAGCAAAAACGATTGTCTTGATATGCATGACAAACTGTGTAACCATGCATCTCCAAAACAGACTGATTCACATAATATAAAGGCAGTTTAAAAAAGTATTGTATTAACTAGTGTGATACGTGTGGTTCAACATCCTTGACTGTTGTTTTGGGCCAAAAATCAATGCAAAACAGGTTTTTAACAAACTATACCTATAGTTAAAATTTGGTAATGATATCTATAATAACTTTTCAAATCAAAACAGCCAGGTGGCCCAAAGCCACGAAGCATCATGGCGGGCCTTCATCTTAGAGGACTTCTTGGCCAGTAAAATAACATAATTTACAACACGTACAATCCTTTAATTTTAAAGAAAATAAACAAAACACGCCATTTCTGTCCAGATTTCATCTCACGTTACTAGTTTTCATTAGCACTCATTGTGACAACCATTCAAAATGTTTTTGCTGTTAATATATCGGCCGTCCAAATCAAAACAATAGTCTATGTGAGGCTTCTGTTTCCATCTTACAATGTTTTGATCCATCTCAGTGTATTTTAGGCTGATTGACTGCATTTTCTATGCCATTAGCACAATATATCAACATAATACCTTGGCCGATAAGTTTCTGATGAGCAACCTATTGGGTGAAACAACAAAGGAATTGATTGATTAGAACCCACAGACTTCCCCAGTTCATGTTGGACTGTGATTCAAACCCAAGACGCGAACATGGGAAGAAAGTGTTTGACCTACTACACCAGGTGTAATAGCCATGAAGAGATACACAATCCAATGTTTCCAACAGCTTAATCCAGTGATTGCAATAAAGTATAAACAAACATAAACACATATGATAGGTTTACCTGTTTTTGCCGAGTAATCAGATCAAAATCATCCACTAACCAAGGTTTCAACTCATCTGGTATTTTAATCTTCACTTCTATTTTTGTGAGAAAAGTTTCTTCCTAAGACACAAGATATTCACATTTATAATATGTGTAGTCTGGGTATACATAACTATATTGTGAGGAATACATACTTAGTATATCGTATGACTTACCTGACACAAATTTAACAGTATTGACAAACAAGAACACATGAAAACATAGAACCATTATCAGAATTACTGATAGCAGTATTATGCTTACTCATTGATATGAAAATTTAAATATGCTGAGAACATTTACAAACAACAGAAATGTAATTTTTGAAAATAGCATCAGAGATGCCCGTACCCCACAGCCTGGGGAAATAGTTTTCAACACCATGACATATAGAAGTAGTGAAAGAGTACAAAGATTGGGATACTTTCAGCGCAGTGTCACTTATATAATGTTTAAGTAGAGAAAATAAGAAAATAGAAAAAAAAAACGTATGTAAAGATAAAGTACTAAAACAAGACAAATTAATAGCAAGATGACAGCATTAATCAGTAAACTAAAACATATGAAGCTGTAAAATTTATTTATTGGAGAATAGCTGTCAATGGAAATAGCACAATTATGTAAAAGTGCATATAATAATCAGTTGCAGCATTCCACATATCTTTGTCATAAGAGAACAATGTCTGAAATATGGCAGGTGAACACACTTTGGCAGAGCAAAAAGGTCACACCATGATGCACATATACACCCCCTAAAAATATCCCAAGTGTTAACCTTCTACACCTTATGGAATCCAAGAAATAGCCCACACAAGATTTTAAAACTAGAAATAGGACGCCCTGTTGCTTGTAGCTGCGACATATGAATAGAAACAGGATAGCATAGAAGAACACACATTATCATGTGTAATGTCCACCCTATCAACCTTTTGTTAAGAAGATAGAAGCAAATTCCTGTTTTTCTATTTTTGGCAAAAATTTGAAAATTCAAAATGGCCGCCATTTTTGGGAAAAGGAAAATTTTTTGAAAATTGCCAAGAGTACATTTCTTAGATACCCTATGGGTCGAAAATTTCAACGAAATAACTCTATTTTGCATGGTTAAGGCCAGTTTGTGTTTTTCCATTTTTGGCAAAAATTTGAAAATTCAAAATGGCCGCCATATGTGGGGAGGGGAAAATTTTTGGAAAATTGCAAAGAGTACATTTCTTAGATACCCCTTGGGTCGAAAATTTCGCCGAAATCGCTCTATCTCGCACGGTTAAGGAGATAGAAGCAAATTTGTGTTTTGCCATTGTTGGTAAAAATTCGAAAATTCAAAATGGCCGCCATTTTTGGGGAGGGGAAAATTTTTTGAAAATTGCAAAGATTACATTCCTTAGATACCCTGTGGGTCGAAAATTTCGACGAAATCGCTCTATCTCCGCATGGTTAAGGAGATAGAAGCAAATTTGTGTTTTGCCATTTTTGGCAAAAATTCGAAAATTCAAAATGGCCGCCATTTTTGGTGAGGGGAAAATTTTTGGAAAATTGCAAAAATTGCATTCCTTAGATACCCTGTGGGTCGAAAATTTCGACGAAATCGCTCTATCTCGCACGGTTAAGGAGATAGAAGCAAATTTGTGTTTTGCCATTTTCGGGAAAAATTCGAAAATTCAAAATGGCCGCCATTTTTGGGGAGGGGAAAATTTTTGGAAAATTGCAAAAATTGCATTCCTTAGATACCCTGTGGGTCGAAAATTTCGACGAAATCGCTCTATCTCGCACGGTTAAGGAGATAGAAGCAAATTTGTGTTTTGCCATTTTTGGCAAAAATTCGAAAATTCAAAATGGCCGCCATTTTTGGGGAGGGGAAAATTTTTGGAAAATTGCAAAGAGTACACTCCCTACATACCCTATGGGTCGAAAATTTCGACGAAATCGCTCTATCTCGCACGGTTAAGGAGATAGAAGCAAATTTGTGTTTTGCCATTTTTGGCAAAAATTCGAAAATTCAAAATGGCCGCCATTTTTGGGGAGGGGAAAATTTTTGGAAAATTGCAAAGAGTACATTCCTTAGCTACCCTGTGGGTCGAAAATTTCGACGAAATCGCTCTATCTCGCACGGTTAAGGAGATAGAAGCAAATCTGTGTTTTGCCATTTTTGGCAAAAATTCGAAAATTCAAAATGGCCGCCATTTTTGGGGAGGGGAAAATTTTTGGAAAATTGCAAAGAGTACATTCCTTAGATACCCTGTGAGTCAAAAATTCTGTCCAAATCGCTCTATCTCTTACGGTTTCTGAGATATTAGCAAATTACTCAAAAGTAGTACTGAAAATACACAATGAAGTACCTAAATGGCTATTACTCATGTACTGACAAAGCTATCAGTCCCAAATGCAATACCAAGCGAGCTATGGACATAACAATCTTGTATTCAAAATTGTAGTAAAATATCTTTAATTATTTTGGCTTAAATGCACGGAAACCAATGGGTACTGAAAATAGCTGTACTTAAGTATTCCTCAGTAAGCAAAAGAGGTACAACAGCCAAAAGCAATCCCAAGCAAGCTACTGACCCAATAAGCCTGCATACCAAATTTGGTGACAATAGCTCTAATACTTTTCCTTTAAATGAGCGGAAACCATGCGTGACGCCGGACATCGGACGCCGGACATCGGACGGCGGAAAAAGCAAAAATAATATATCCACCCCCCAGGGGGGTGGACATAATTCATGGTCACTATGAAATGGTCAAAGGTCAAATCTAGGTAACATCATGAAGTTGCACACCTACAACCCCTAACCAATATCCCTACCAAGTATCAACTTCCTACACCTTATAGCATCCAAGATATGGCTCAGACAAGATTTTATAGGTCAAGGTCACTACGGCAAGGTCAAAGGTCAAATCAAGGTCACACCAGGACCTACACACCTACACCCCCTTACCAATGTCCTTACCAAGTATAAACTTCCTACACCTTACGGTTTCCAAGATATAGCCTGGACAAGATTTTATAGGTCAAAGGTCACTACAGCAAGGTCAAATCAAGGTCACACCATGACATTGCACACTTACACCCCCTAACCAATGTCCCTACTATGTATCAACTTCCTATACCGTACAGGTTCCGAGATATAGCCTGGACAAGATTTTAAAGGTCAAGGTCACTACGGCGAGGTCAAAGGTCAAATCAAGGTGACACCATGACACTGCACACCTACAACCTCCTACCAATGTCCCTACCAATGTCCCTACCAAGTATCAACTTCCTACACCTTACAGTTTCTGAGATATGGCCTGGACAAGATCTTATAGGTCAAGGTCACTACGGTAAGGTTAAATCAAGGTCACACCATGACACTGCACACCTACACCTCCTAACCAATGTTCCTACCAAGTATCAACTTCCTACACTTTACCATTTCCGAGGTATAGCCCGGACAAGATTTTATAGGTCAAGGTCACTACGGCAAGGTCAAAGGTCAAATCAAGGTCACACCATGATGTTGCACACCTACATCCCCTAACCAATGTACCTACCAAGTATAAACTTCCTACACCTTACGGTTTCTGGCATATAACACGGAGACGATAATTAAACTCAAGGTCACTACCGTAAGGTCAAAGGTCAAACCATGACGTTGCACACCTACACCTAATAACCAATGTCCTTACTAAGTATCAACTTCCTACACCTTATGGTTTCTGAGATACAGCCCGGACAAATTTTTTCCCGCTGCCTGCCCACTGGACATCTGGACATCATAGGTGAAAACAATACCCCGACAGTTCTTAAGGGCTGTGGGGTAAAAATCTGGCCAGGCTAAATACGACAGAAATCCAGACCTATCAGAAATGTAAAAGCAGCAAATTCATTAGCTCATTTTTTTTTACATTTTTTTTTAAAATACTGACAGTGTAATCAAGTAATCAAAATAGGCCAAGTATTTTGAGAAACAGTGTACTGTCTTGTAAAATTATTACAATAATTTTTATTTTACTAATTAACAAGGGTGGAACCCTAGCCACCATCCAGATTTGTACTGGCATCCAGAATTAACAAAGTACTAACCGTTTCAACAGCGGTCTCTGGAATCTTTGTACGTTTCTTTTTGGGAGCATCATCCTCCTTTTCTTGAACTTTTTCCTTCTTTGTCTCCTTGTCCACTTCCTTCTCTTTTTCCTTTGCAACCATTTTCTCCTTTTCTTTCACTGAAAATTATTTGTTCATGCAATTCACAAGGAATGTAGATTCAATCAATTTTCTTTCTATGAGGTTTATTCATTTGGGTTGACCAGTTTTAATGAATCTGTGGTCAAGTTATCTTCAATTTTCCTGACTAGTTGTCATATATTTCATGTTTTAGTTTCACTATGTTTTTTTTTACATAAATCTCTATATTTGCTTTACAACTGGTTGCTAATAAAATGCAGAAATGCAGGTTCTGGGCTTAGGAACCTCTATTGCAATCATAGACACCTGGCCCTTTGGTACACCCTCAATTCCACCCCAAAAATACCCCTATCATCCGCTTGATAGTCACTGATACTATAAGAAGCAGATTATCACCTGCACGTGACCTCTTCCTATTGACTGTGCTGCCCTCCTCTGACTTGGTGCTGCCTTTCTCCCACTCCTCTTCTTTCTCCTTCACCGAAGCTAGAAAACAAAATGCATTTATATTTGCACATCTTTCCGACTGAGACACTGATAGGTTTCCTGATTACCCATAAATAACCTGACTTAGTGAAACAAAACAAGTACAAAGTAGCAAACCAAGTTCTCAAAAACCTATTAAGATATTGTTTAAATCTATATATTACTTGGGCAAATTTCAGTAATCAATCATATTTTTTCACCTGATATTGATTTTCCATGCAACTCTCCTTTACACAGGTATCTGACATTTTACTTTCTATAAATTTGTTTACATTATTCATATCTGCTCCACTGGTACCTGAACTGAGTAATTACTTAATTGTAATACCAGGTTCAGAGAAGTTCTTGTAGAAATAATACCTAGGCTCATCCCTTTACCCCTGAGTTATAGTCTCATTTGTAAATATACTTTGTAAATAATACTGATGTCAGATAATACGATTAAACAGAAGTACTTTTGAAAATACAACAAGGAAATAAAATTAGAGGAGTGTGGAAAGGTGTTCATTAATAGTTGGATAATCAATGTGTCAGAAAATGAAGGTTTTACTACAGCATCAATAACCAAAATGTAAGACCCTGTTAAGAAATATCAACCAGGCAAAACACAACAACTAATCTTTGTAACAAGTTTTTTTTTCAGCAACCCTCAGTGTCCTTGCTTTTCACTGGAGATGTTTCATACAAATCATATTCCTAGGCCCCAGAAATGGATCTGTAACACGGTAGCTGAGAACTGAGACAATTTCAAAGAAATACTACGCTAATCATGGGTTTTATAACCTTTAAATATCTTCATTGTCAATATTTATAAGAAAACTGAAAATATTAAAACTGGATAATGATTATAATAAAAAAATTATTTTAATAGTTAAAATTAAAATAAAAACTTTTTGGTATAATCCTGGAATCAGAATGGTTTTGAACTGACTGGGGATCAGTATAGAAAATATGTTAGTGACCTATCCCTACCAGTTACTAACCAGAAGAACCTGCAAGTTTCTGAAATAATTGGACCCATACAAATTAACACCTGATTCACAATACACCATTCCACAGAATGCCTTGATTACAATTTATGACGCTCTTTCAAAATTATGTCTGGATCAAATTACAGTGACTAAACACACTCATTTGTATTACTACATCTATTTTACTCAGCTGTGTCTTTTCATAATTACCAAAAACATCCACCCTAACATCCCCGGGCAATACGCCTAGGCAGTAATGCTAGAATGGTGGACAACATGAGAATGGGTGATGTGAGACATACTTAAAACATTAAACAACACAGGTCAAAATATGGCATAACAATGTATTTAATTCAAAAATCCATGTGAAGAAATCTCAGTTTTTGTTTGTATGAAAAATAAATACATAACCTCATGGATGACCAATCATACGTATTGTACCTGCCACATATACTCTCAGCTAATCATAATTCTGAAAACATCTCAATGTCAGGGAAATCCCACATTTAGAGCATGGTTATATAAACGTTTTATAATTTGGCTAAATTTATGCACTTTTTGCTAAGTTAGGGGGAATATAATTACGTAAAAGATGTATAAAAATTCTTTTGACAATCTGTTCTCTGCATTTCCTTAGAAAGGGCGGGGGCTGATGCATATTTCTCATGGTTTTGGGTGGGCGACAATGTGAATGTACTATTCATATAATTTAATTTTTTATTTCTGTATATATCGGGCACCTTTTTTCTTGTCAACTGTGGGGGTTCCAGAACGTTCCTTAAGTTCTTTTCGGCGCCCTGCAGTCTTCTTCTCCTCCTTTTCTGTCACTTCTTTCTCTGGTTCAGCTGTATCTGCTTTCTCCTTTTCCTTCGCTTTGAGTTTTGCTGCAGCTGCACGGTTACTTTTCTGCTTTGCCCTAAACCGGGAAAAAAGGAATTACATCACACATAGCCAACATATGATCATTGACAACACTGGGAAACGTTATGTTCCTGGATGATAATCCTATTGAACTTCACTTCTGATGTCTTATCTATACAACCTAGAAGAATGTTTTTGCTGACAAAAACGAAGTGGCCCTGATGAAAAAGAAGTCACCCATAAAAGATGTCAACATATGCATCATAAGCAATAGAAACTGTGAACTTTATTGCATTGTGTATGTTACTTGTCCCTATTTTCATCTTTAATAAGTGTGCACAATTAAAGATTAAAAACTCCATAATTTCACTGCAAGGTGGCCATAACTTCATTCATATTGGGACTTTAAGGTGACCATAATATAAGAATGTCCCTTCAATATCAATATATGTTAGATATGGAAAAAGAAAAGAGCCAGACAGCTTTATTCAAATGTTATGACTTTAGGGGGGCCAAAATTATATTAACAGTTTAAGGTCACCTTAAAGTCAGGATAACCCTTTGGTTTGCAATCCTTTATAGGTGTGCAAAGTTTAACTGAGGTCAGTCGAACAATAGATACTTAGAGGCTGAAAACCCCCTCATTTCACTTTAAGGTGGCTGCAACTCCATTCATACTGAGAGTTTAAGGTGACCATAAGTATTATTTTTATCTACTTTAATACCTGTGATAATTTCAACATAAAAAAATGGAAAAAGAAAGGAGCCAGAGCATTTTATTCCAATTTGATGACTTTAAGCAGGCCATATGTCCATTAACATTTTGAGTTTAAGGTCAACATAAAGTCAGGATATTCCTTTGGCAAATCTTAATATATGTGCCAAGTTTGGTTGAAAAAAGTGAAAAACTAAGTGACTTGGAGGGCTAAAACCCCCTTTTTTGACATTAAGGTGACCTTAAGATTGGCAGATACAGGGCTAAAACTTCGGCATGTGAAAGATTATCAAAAAGTAGCTGAATAAGTTATTTCAACAAAACGCCGAAATCCTAACTGTTTTTGAGATACAGACCAAGTACCCATTTTGAAAAAATTTACAAATTTAAAATAAAACGCCTCCCATTCAGGTATCTATGGTGCGATTGATGAGAAAATCCTTTTGACCTTAGAAATTTGGTCTAGAATGTACCAGATAAATTTTATAGCACAGGTGTGCGTGGTTTTTTCCGAAACGCGATGACGGGGTGTTTTGGAGTTATGCTTAAGGTTACCTTAAGTAAAGCTTAAGGTCTGCGCAAAGTATCCCAAAAATTTTTCCCGCCCCTATAGTTTTAAAGAAAGATAAGAAGGAAAGAAAAATTTGAAAGGCTAAGAAGTTATTCAAGGGAGACCATAATCCGGCTGCGGGCTGCGGCGGCGGCAGTGATCAGTCGAACTTCGGTGAAAACAAATAAGCGTCCCTGACGGGCCGCTTAATAATACACTACCCAGGCATTTCATATCTGTGTCATACAGAAAGCCCCCACAAACTCTTATATTCACTCTTACTGTTTTCAGAAGCATAATGCATAATGATGCATTTACCATGCAAACCTAAAGCATCACAGTTGACATAAGAAAGAGTTTCTGTCACCAGCTATTTATTTAAATGTGATGTTAATTAGAACCAAAGCAACATTGTGGGAAATTATAGTGGCTAAATCTTACCAAACATGCATCACTAAAATTATTATTTACATTTGAGGTATTAATTGAACTGGGCATAAAACCACTTTAACCGTACCAAGACAAAAACATCAGAGATGCCCGTACCCCACAGCCTGGGGAAATATTTTTCAACACCATGAGATATAGAAGTAGTGAAACAGTACACAGATTGGGATACTTTCAGAGCACTGTATGTAAAGATTAAGTATTAAAACAAGACAATTCAGTAAACTAAAAGTTATGAAGCTGTAAAATTTCTTAACTGGAGAATAGCTGTCAATATAAACATCACAATTATGTTTGGTCGAATTATGGTTTGAATGTTTTGAATACTTGTGTTATTGTTTACATACATACATACATACATACATACATACAGATGTGGCAATACATGCTTATATGTGGAGTTGGGGCAAAACCTGTGACTCACTTGATGCAATACCATCTGTTACAATGGGAAGTTGAAAAATCAAAACCCTTAATGAATTCTAATATTACTTAATCTACATCAAAAGACGCCCAAAGGTGCAACAACCAAGATTCAAGTAAGAGACATGAGAGATATAAGACAGATCAAATAGTATCACATATCCCTGTAGAGAGATACAATAGTATCAGATATGCAAGATCAAAGGTCAAATCCAGGTCACACCATGATGTTGCACACCTATAACCCTCGACCAATGTCAAGGCATTATAGGTCAAGGTCACTAAGGTAAGGTCAAAGATCAAATCAAGGTCACACCATGACGTTTTACATCTACACACCCTTGCCAATGTCCCTACCAAATATCAACTTCCTACACCTTACGGTTTCCGAAATATAGCCCAGACCAGATTTTATAGGTCAAGGTCACTACATAAGGCCAAAGGTCAAATCAAGGTTACACCATGATGCTGCACACCTACACCCCCTAACTAATGTCCCTACCAAGTATCAACGTCCTACACCTTATGGTTTCCGAGATATAGCCCAGACAAGATTTTATAGGTCAAGGTCACTATGGCAAGGTCAAAAGTCAAATCAAAGTCACACCATGACGTTGCACACCTATACCCCCAAACCAATGTCCCTACCAAGTATCAACTTCCCACACTTTACAGTTTCCGAGATATAACCCGGACAAGATTTTATAGGTCAAGCTCACTACGGCAAGGTCAAAGGTCAAATCAAGGTCACACCATGATGTTGCACACCTACACCCCCTAACTAATGTCCCTACCAAGCATCAACTTCCTATACCTTATGGTTTCCGAGATATAGCCCGGACAAGATTTTATAGGTCAAGGTCACTATGGCAAGGTCAAAAGTCAAATCAAGGTCACACCATCATGTTGCATACCTACACCCCCTAACTAATGTCTCTACCAACTTAGTACAAGTATCAACTTCCTACACCTTACAGTTTCTGAGATATGGCCCAGACAAGGTTTTCAAACTCAAGGTCACTATGGCAAGGTCAAAGGTCAAATCAAGGTCACACCATGACGTTGCACACCTACACCCTAACCAAGGTCCCTACCAAGTATCAACTTCCTACACCTTACGGTTTCTGAGATACAGGCTGGACAAACTTTTTCCCCGCCACCCACCAGCCCGCCCATCCAGACACCATGGGTGAGAACAATACCCTGACAGCCCTTCAGGGCTGTGGGGTAAAAAATTGAAGAATACCTCTCATTACTGTTAGAACTACATTGCAGGACTATCAGACCATTTCATATATTTGGCTTAAGTTGTTGGCTAATTCAACTGTTTTCCCATCGAAATTTTATGAGCTTATTGAAAGACATCTCTGACACCAATCATTCCTCGTAATTCTTTTTATTTTTGCAGTTATGTGGGGTGATGCATTTTAGTCATTATATTCATTTTGGGGTAACAAACGCATTAGTCTGTGACTTTATTGGCTTTTAAATTCTAAATAATGAATCACTTTTTGTGAAATATACAGAATTCTTTTTGCAAGTATTAAAAATACACCTCTTATGTTCTTCATTGATTTAACTTATGGTTAAAAGAAGTGTTCGCAACTATGATATTCCATCTGTTTGTTCTCACAACAAGTACACATGTTTAATTCCTTCTATCTGTGACTACAAAGTCACATATTTAAACTGCTCGGGAATGTAACCACTTGTCAATTTACTTACTCATGTGCTCGCTTCAGCTCCTTCTGTTTCTGCAACCCGGCCTCATTACACTTCAACACCCTGCTTTCAGGCACCCATTCATCCCAGCTGAAACCAAAGGGCATGAGACAAGTGTTCACTTTAGTTAAAACAAGCATTCAGTGGCTTAGCAAGTTGGCCATGTAAGAGTGGAGGTTTAGACGGCATGGATGAAGCCAACTACTAATGTTCAATATGTGATTGTGTCTGTTATTAATGTACATGACTGTAGACTATATGTGGGGAGTGGTTTTGCGATATGGTGAATATATCGTGTTTAGAATCTTGATATAAAAGAAATGTGTGGTTGATTTTTATTTTTGACTTAGATTTTTTACTTAAATGCCACTGTAGTAGTGTCCTGAAAAAGGTGTGCATTCAGTTGATTTCTGAAGGCTGATAATGTTTTAGGTTTTGTCGGAGGTTGTTCCAAAGTCCAAGACTGTCATTGCAGAAACAGCTATTGAATTATTTAACTTGTGGACCCCAGAGTTATATGGTGGAAGCACAAGATATCTGTTCTATCTACATGTATAGATGGGAAGTATTCAGAACAAGCATTCTGACGCATGCATTTATCTCCCGCCGTATAAATTAGATGTCCTAAAGATAGTGGAATATAAATTTTCCTGCAAGATGGAGGCACATGTAGAAGTGACAAGTTTAATGTTTGATTGCAATACTTTTAAAGACAAAAGGCATTTACTCATTTTAGTAGCTATTACTTTGCCATCCAAAGAGCTACAGTTCTGCCACTTCATTATGCAGATCAACTCAAAGTAGGAAAGCACGTCTTTAGAAGAAATAGCCTATCTGTACTACTTTTAGAGATACAAGACATTTACTTATTTTAGTGGCTATTACTCTGCCATCTAAAGAGCTACAGTTCTGCAACTTCACTATGTGGTAGATCACCCAAAAGTAGGTGAATGACTTATTTAGAAGAAATTGCCCACCTGTAGTACTTTTAGAGACTAGACCAAGGATGCATCTGTGGCCAGATGCAAAATGTATCCACCGGCAAAGGCAAAAGTAGCTATTACTCAGCTATGGCACGAGCTAGAGGTCTGAAATTTTAGTATGTTATAGCTGACCCAAAAGTAGGTGAATAACATATTTGCACAAAATTCTCTAAATGCAATAGTTTTTAAGTTACAAGTGATTTTACTCATGATGGAAGTTAGTGAAAAGCCCAAAAGTAGCTATTACTCACTTAGCTATTCAGATAGACACCCAAGTTACTCACCATGTTGTTGCTATGGAAAAAGTAGGTGAATGACATATTTTAACAAAATGCTCTAAATGTAATACTTTTCAAGTTATAAATGATTTAGTGTTGAGTAAGAACTTCAAAGTAGCTATTACTCCGCTATGCAATGAGCCACAGGTCTGGAATTGTACTATGTTATAGCTGCCTCAAAATAGGTGAATAACATACCGAAACTAAATAATGTAAATGCAAAAGTTTTCAAGTTATAAGTGATTTACCCAACAGTGATAACCTAAAAGTAGTTATTATTCAGCTATGCCATGAGCTACAGGTCTGAAATTTTACTATGTTATAGCTGACCCAAAAGTAGCTGCATAACATATTTGCACAAAGTGCTCTAAATGCAGTACTTTTCAAGTTATAATTGATTTAGTGCATGATTTAATTAATTTTAATGTATTAAAATTTATTTAAAAAATTCATAAAAAAACTTAAGCATGTGAAACTTCTCCAAAATGTAGGTGAATGAGTTATTTGAGAAATACTGGCTATCCGCAATACTTTTAGTGATAATAGGCATTTACTTATTTTGAGTAGGTGAGTAATTAGCTACAGGTCTGAAACTTCACCAAGTGAAAGCTGTCCCAAAAGTAGGTGAATGAGTTATTTGAGAAAAATTGGCTATCTGCAATACTTTTAGAGATAATTAGCATTTACTCATTTTGAGCAGGTGAGTAATTAGCTATGGGTCTGAAACTTCACCAAGTGAAAACTCTCTCAAAAGTAGGTGAATGAGTTATTTGACAAAAAATGGCTATAATGGTTATAGCTGACCCAAAAGTAGCTGCATAACATATTTGCACAAAGTGCTCTAAATGCAGTACTTTTCAAGTTATAATTGATTTAGTGCATGATTTAATTAATTTTAATGTATTAAAATTTATTTAAAAAATTCATAAAAAAACTTAAGCATGTGAAACTTCTCCAAAATGTAGGTGAATGAGTTATTTGAGAAATACTGGCTATCCGCAATACTTTTAGTGATAATAGGCATTTACTTATTTTGAGTAGGTGAGTAATTAGCTACAGGTCTGAAACTTCACCAAGTGAAAGCTGTCCCAAAAGTAGGTGAATGACTTATTTGAGAAAAATTGGCTATCTGCAATCCTTTTAAAGATAATTAGCATTTACTCATTTTGAGTAGGTGAGTAATTACCTACGGGTCTGGAACTTCACCATGTGAAGGCTATCCGCAATACTTCTAGGGATAATTAGCATTTACTCATTTTGAGTAGGTGAATAATTAGCTACGGGTCTGAAACTTCACCAAGCGATGGCTCTCCCAATAGTAGATGAATGAGTTATTTGAGAAAAATTGGCTATCTGCAATACTTTTAGAGATAATTAGCATTTACTCATTTTGAGCAGGTGAGTAATTAGCTATGGGGCTGAAACTTCACCATGTGAAAGCTCTCCCAAAAGTAGGTGAATGAGTTATTTGAGAAAAATTGGCTATCTGCAATACTTTTAGAGATAATTAGCATTTACTCATTTTGAGTAGGTGAGTAATTAGCTATGGGTCTGAAATTTCACCATGTGAAAGCTCTCCCAAAAGTAGGTGAATGAGTTATCTGAGAAAATTGGCTATCTGCAATACTTTTAGAGATAATTCGCATTTACTCATTTTGAGTAGGTGAGTAATTAGCTACAGGTCTGAAACTTCACCAAGTGAAAGCTCTTCCAAAAGTAGGTGAATGAGTTATTTGAGAAAAATTGGCTATCTGCAATACTTTTACAGATAATTTGCATTTACTCATTTTGAGTAGGTGAATAATTAGCTACAGGTCTGAAACTTCACCAAGTGAAAGCTCTCTCAAAAGTAGGTGAATGAGTTATTTGAGAAAAATTGGCTATCTGCAATACTTTTAGAGATAATTCGCATTTACTCATTTTGAGTAGGTGAGTAATTAGCTACGGGTCTGAAACTTGACCAAGTGAAAGCTCTCCCCAAAAGTAGGTGAATGAGTTATTTGAGAAAAATTGGCTATCTGCAATACTTTTAGAGATAATTAGCATTTACTCATTTTGAGTAATTAGCTACGGGTCTGAAACTTGACCATGTGAAAGCTCTTCCAAAAGTAGGTGAATGAGTTGAGAAAAATTGGCTATCTGCAATACTTTTAGAGATAATTCGCATTTACTCATTTTGAGTAGGTGAGTAATTAGCTAAGGGTCTGAAACTTCACCAAGTGAAAGCTCTCAATTAGCTACAAATGAGAAAATAGCTATTACTCACTTATGGCATGCAATAGAACCCCAAACTATGTACCATCTTATAGCTAAGGACAAAGTAGCTGAACAACATATTTTAGGCAAACACTCTAACTGCAATAGTTTTGGAGTTACAATGGCTTTACTCAACAATCAGAATTTCAAAGTAGCTATTACTCAGCTATCAAAGATTCAACAGGTCTGAAACTTTACTATGTGATAGCTTACCAAAAAGTAGATGGACAACATATTTGAAAAGATTTCCCTAACTTTAATACTTTTGAAGATATTTGACATTTACTTCTTTTGTTATTTAGCTACAAATGAGAAAATAGCTATTACTCACTTATGGCACGCAATAGAACCCCAAACTATGTACCATCTTATAGCTAAGGACAAAGTAGCTGAACAACATATTTTAGGAAAACACTCTAACTGCAATAGTTTTGGAGATACAATGGCTTTACTCAACAGTCGGAATTTGAAAGTAGCTATGACTCAGCTATCAAAGGTTCAACAGGTCTGAAACTTTACTATGTAATAGCTTACCAAAAAGTAGATGGACAACATATTTGAAAAGATTTCCCTAACTTTAATACTTTTGAAGATATTTGACATTTACTTCTTTTGTTATTTAGCTACAAATGAGAAAATAGCTATTACTCACTTATGGCATGCAATAGAACCCCAAACTATGTACCATCTTATAGCTAAGGACAAAGTAGCTGAACAACATATTTTAGGAAAACACTCTAACTGCAATAGTTTTGGAGTTACAATGGCTTTACTCAACCGTCGGAATTTGAAAGTAGCTATTACTCAGCTATCAAAGGTTCAACAGGTCTGAAACTTTACTATGTGATAGCTTACCAAAAAGTAGATGGACAACATATTTGAAAAGATTTCACTAACTTTAATACTTTTGAAGATATTTGACATTTACTTCTTTTGTTATTTAGCTACAAATGAGAAAATAGCTATTACTCACTTATGGCATGCAATAGAACCCCAAACTATGTACCATCTTATAGCTAAGGACAAAGTAGCTGAACAACATATTTTAGGAAAACACTCTAACTGCAATAGTTTGGGAGTTACAATGGCTTTACTCAACAGTCAGAATTTCAAAGTAGCTATTACTCAGCTATCCAAGGTGCAACAGGTCTGAAACTTTACTATGTGATAGCTTACCAAAAAGTAGATGAACAACATATTTGAAAAGATTTCTGTAACTCTAATACTTTTGAAGATATTTGACATTTACTCCTTTTGTTATTTAGCTACAAATGAGAAAATAGCTATTACTCACTTATGGCATGCAATGGGACCCCAAACTATGTACCATCTTATAGCTAAGGACAAAGTAGCTGAACAACATATTTGAAGAAAAAGTTGTAACTGCAATAGTTTTTGAGTTATGAGCCCTTTACTCCAAGTAGCTAAGATAGCTATTACTCAGTTATCTTTAGGCCTAAGTCCATAAAACCAAAAAAATTTTCGAGGGCGTGAAAATTCATTGGGACAATTAATTTACAAAAAATCTGTAGCTGTAGTAGTTTTGGAGGAATCTGCGTGACTAACTAACGCACGCACACACGCACGCACGCACACACGCACGCACGCACGCACACACACACAGGCATCATTTCATAATCTCCCTCCCGGGCTAAAGCCCGGCGGGAGATAATAAAGCTGGAAATAGAATGAGAGTCTCGAATCACAGAATTTATAAATTGGCACAGCTGCTTTAAACATGGAACTTCACAGGAAGCCAGTGAAGTGATTTACAAGCAGGTGTAATATGTGGCCATCTCCTGGTGTCACTCACTATGGCATTTTGTAAGCACTGCAGCTTAAGAAGGTTGGTCCTAGACAGGCCCCAGTAGTTCCTTTGATTTTAACCTAAACGAAGGAGGTTATATTTGGGTTCTGTATTTTTGTTTGTTTGCAAAATTTCTTGAAAAGCTACACACAGATTTTAATGAATTCTTTTTGGAAATGGCACAAGGAACAGACTCAACAGATGATTCAATTTTGGTGGTCATCTGGATCAAAATCTGTATCCAGGAACTTTTTAAGGATTTTTATCATTACACTCATAAGCAATATTGGAGGTGTTAGGCCTTGACGGAGGTATGCGCTCTCCAAGTACTCCTGTTACTGATAAAGTGACAATGTAGATGTCTGCTCACATGAGCCTTAATTCCAAATAAGTAATAATACCTCAAGATATTTTAAAGTTTGTAAATACCATTTTTACCATAAATAAACATTCTGTGAACTTCAACCTTTTGTTTTGATGAAAATTGGATGTTTTCAAAAACTAGTTGTTCATATTGCAAAGTGGTTTTGTTCATTTCTTTTACAAGTTACCAGAACTAAACAAAAGATGGATATACAGATATCATAGTGGTCATTAGAAATTCAAATAAAGATAAACAGAAGCATGTTCTGTTTTGACTGGTGACAAAATGACCTTGTAAGCGCAAATGTCATCAACAAGCACGCTATAAGTGGATAAACAAATCTACACCAATCATATATTCACACCATTCTTGGGCATGCTACAAAGGCATTTTGTTTAATACTGCTGAAATATTCATAGATATATTCTCCCTTAGTAAAATTGACAGAATAAATAAAGTAAATCTATGCTTTTAAGTCCCACATACCTTTTATTCCATCCATTGTAATGCACAAAATATCGAACTGTCTTCTCTTTAACTTCATATTTCACAGTCTGAAACATGTAAACATCAAATCGATCTACCATACTGAGTATTCTGTTGTGATCTGTCAATTTCAAAAATATTTCTAACCATTTTCCTGTGACTCATTTATTAACTAGATTGCTCTGACTCGACACCAACATATCCCCAGACAGGCCATCTCTCACGCCACAGGTATTTACATGTATTTGGTATTTTTGTAGCACCCGTTTTGTGAGACCCACAATTATTGTACACCAATTTATCCTTTTTCAAAATATTCAAATGGTTTTCAGTACTTTCTGAAATAGTAGGACAAAACTTTTGTGTGGCTTGTATGGCTTTAATATATTAGTGGAGAGATGAAATAATAAAATACTGTGATTAGAGCTTACCAGAATCACTTAAATCTCAAGAAATTCGAAAAAGGTTTACAGAAAGATGTTGATATTTGTCAGAGTACACTAGTCAAATTCTGATTTCAATGGTAACAGGAATTGTACATGAAAATCCCCAGATATTTGAAAACCCATAGAAAAAGTGTAGGGCATAGAAAATCTCCAACATAAAATCTCCAAAACACTACCATTTACAAATGTTATATTGTTTTGTTTTTTTTATTTATGATACTCAATAAGTATTACAGCTAAAGAGAGGGGCCAGAGCGGCACAGTGGTAACACGCTTGCCTACAACCTCTGATGCCCCAGTCACAGTACAGGCAGTACATCCGGCGGTTAGATGTTTTACTCAGCAGCGGAACAACCTCCAAGGACGCCTCTTCCGAGATTTAGTGTATCCATTACATTACAGGTGGTATAATCCATGGTTATAGATATTAGTCAAAACACCCCAGTCCTTCAACTACAGTGGCAAAACATCCATGTACGTCCACTCTGCTTTGTTGTCATATTACAACCGAAAAACCGAGTCACAACCTTATATATACTGTAGACTACACCTTCAGTTTCTGCAGAAAGAAATACCTCTATGCATGCTCACATTCATCTGCACATGCTCATGGTACTAAATTGTGAAGACGGAATTTTAAACATTTTAAAACTTTCGTAGAACGAGCAAGGTATATGATGTTTCACCACAGTGTCACAAGTCCGCATACGAACCTCAGAAGGTAGTTGAAGGACGGGGTTGCTTTGTCTAACAAAAAACGCGGGTTATACCGCCTGTAGTGTGACTGGGAATCAGGTCTGTGGTTCAAACCCCCGACCATATGTGGGAATGTTGGTAGTTCCTTACCGATGGCCGGCAGTTTAAGGTGCAGAATCTTGACCAATTGCATATACTGGTTTCCTCTGCTCATAAAACTACCCGTTGTGATACAAAAAAAAAAATCTACACAGTGCTGAAAGCAACGTAAAAACCCAAATAAATAAATACAGCTAAAGAGCTTAGATTTGTACATGAGTTATATTAAAAAGAAGAAGGATAACTCAGCTCATGTTAATTTAGAAATTATGAGCAAGATAAGATAAACACAGAAAAAATGTCAACAAGTGTCACTCGGGCAGGTGTTTTTGGTCCTCATACATAGGTTCAATGTCTACTTTAAGCCTTGATTTTTTACACACGTAAAAAGAACACATTAATAACAGCCAGATAAGATTTCAGCTCGATCAGTCAATAAGTGTGACGGATAGAGGAATTGAAGGAGACAAAAAGTCCATAAATTGGTCTCTGTGGGCCTTTTACAGACCTTACAGTGACTTTACAATTAAAGCTACAGACTTCAAATTTTCTACAAAGAGTACATGTAGCAGTTATATCTACCCGTGGGCCTTAATACAGTTTGAGACTTGTCAGACTTACTATTTCCAAATAACAGGGCAAAATATAGGGAAAATGTGGAAGAAATGGGTCACTCAGATGGGTGTTTATGGTCCTCATACACATGTTAAATGTCTACTTAAAGCCCTGAGTTTTGGCATATATAAACAAAACACATTAATATAGTCCCAGATGAAATTTCAGTTCAATCAGTCACATAGTTGGACTGCTATAGGGCATTAAGTGGCAAAAAGTCCATCAATTGTATTTAAAATTTGAGCCAGATGAGCCACATAATTTTTGATCTAGAGGACCTTAAGTGACTAAAGGTCAAATTTATTACCTTAAGGTGGCCATAACCTCTTTATTATTGGGGGTTTCAGAAAAAGATCTTCTTAAATTAGGGCTCTTCTCCTGGCCCAAATACATGTGTTTGCCAAGTCTGAATTAAATCTGTGAAAGTGTTTTTGAGTTATCATGCACACAAGTCAAAACATACAGCGGCAGCAAGTGGCAGCATGACGGAGATGAAACCAGTATATCCCTGACTTTCTTCTGGGGATATAGTAATAACATGAAGCATAAATATTCTTCTTAACTTCATTCATCAAGGAAAGGCTCTGTGAATGGAACCTCCAAACTTAATCTGAATGTATTCCATATACTTTTGGATGTAAACAACAGCCAAAACTCCCAAACGCTAAGTACATGTACTCATTTACATACACCAGTACCTTATAAATACTATGACTTGAGATCGGACACTTACATAATATTATAGTTGAATAATTTATTTTATGAATACAACATTGAAGATGCCCATAGCAGTAATCAGTAAACCAAAATTTACAAAGCTGTAAAATTTATTAATAGAAGTACAGCTGTCAATGGCAAGAGGACAATTAAGTCAAAATACATAGAATAATCAGTTGCAGCATTCCATATATCTTTGTGAGAAGAAACATATGTCTCAAGTATGGCAGGGGAAGACACTTTGGCAGAGTCGAGGTTAAAGGTCACACCATGAATTAGCATACTTTCACTACCCAACCTATGGCACATCCAACACTCAACTTCCTACACCTTACAATTTCTGATATATGGCCCACATAAGTTTTTTAAAAGGTCAAGGTCACTTAAAGCAAGGTCAAAGGTCAAATCAAGGCCACCTCATAAGGCTCTACACCTACACCCTCTAACAAATATTTCTACCAAGTATCAACTTCCTACACCTTACGGTTTCCAAGTTACGGTTCTGACAAGATATTAAAGGTCAACATCACAACGGCAAGGTCAAAGGTCATATCTTGCCCAAGTCATCACTTTCAACATCTACACTCCCAAACTAATCTCCCTACCGAGTAACAACTTGCTACACCTTACAGTTTCTGAGACACAGCCCTGACACGATTAAAGGGTACAATATCGCTACAGCAAAGTCAAAGGTTAAATCAGGTCACAACACAATGCTGCACACCTACACCTCCAACCAATATTCTTACTAAGTGTACACTTCCTACAACTTATGATTTCTGAGATACAGTGCAGACAAGACTTGAATGTGAAGGTCACTGTGGCAAGGTCAAAGGTCAAATCAAGGTCACAACTCACAACATGACACTGCATACTTACACCCCCAACCCATCCACCCCAGCAATCAACTTCCTACTTTATGGATTCTGAGATATAGTATGGAGAAGGTATTAAAGGTCAAGGTTACTACAGCAAGGTCAAAGCACAAATCAAGGTCACACTATGATGCTGAACACCTACAACCCTTAACCAATGTTCCTACCAAGTATCAACTTCCTACACCTTATGGTTTCTAATGCAGGTGTTCCACTGGGGCCAGCCTGTCGGTAACTATGCATTTTTGGAGAGTCGGGACCAATGTTTACAAGGTTGGTTAGGGTTGGTTGTAGTTTCCCGGCCTGTCGGGGAGACTCGGTGAAATTTCAAACATGTTTGAAATTTCTACGACCGTTGCCGATCCTTGTATCTGACCATAATTTCATACACCTAGCAACAGGTCTGTCGGTTAAGTTAACGGCCTATCGGTTACACTTCCCAGCTTGTCGGTTAATCAAACAGGCCTGTCTGTACCAAGTATCCAGCTTGTCCCAAATATAGACTTCCCGACTGTATGTGATGACAAACAGACTGTGCGGGAAATGTTACAGTACAGTCGGTAACTTTAGCCGGAGTGTCTGTAACTGTTGCCGACAGGCCTGTAAATTTTCCAGGCTAGTCCGTAACTTTAACCGACTGGGTCCTAGAGTCGGGAAAATCTGTAACCGACAGGCCTTAAACTGAAACAGACAAGCTGTAAACAAGAACCGACAGGCCTGTAACACTAACAGAGAAGCCAGGAACTGCAACCGACAGGCCAGCAATATTTTTGCTTCTTACAGCCTGTCGGTTTCCAAATCTGTGGGTATAAACAATTTTTTTCATTTTTTTGCAAATTAGCTTAAGTTTGCGCTGGGCTGGACTGGCTGGGAGTGAAATCTGTTCTATGAGGTTTCACTTTTATTTTCAAGTATTGTTTTTTTAAACAAGCTGTACAAATTGATTGATTGATCAGCATGCCAAGGGGCAGAAGGAGAAAAATTTAAGTACCACCTTACACTCAACCACAGTTTGAGTTAGGAGATAGTATACAGCTGAGGATATAGAGAGGAGGAGTGAGAGGAGAGGGATGAGAGAGAGAGGATAGAACAAGAGGAGAGGGACAGAGAGAGGATGGAGAGAGAGAGGAGGGAAGAGAGCCAGGAAAGGGGAGAGAAGATAGCGCCAACAGACACGGATACTGATGTAGAATCAACTCAATCCAGACAGAAGAAGGGGCAGATAAAGTCCATTTTCCTGAGTGATTCAGACAAAGAAGCCATCGTGGAGTTTGTTAAACAGCACGAGAAACTTTATGACAAGACCAACAACAGTTTCAAAGACAAGCAGAAGAAAGAAAGACTTTGGGAGTCGCTAGCAGCTACCAGGAACTTGCCTATCAAGACTGTGAAGAAGTGGTTCGAGGCTCAATGTACCAGATATGGCAAGCTCACTCAGACGAAGTCAGGACAAGCAGCTGAGAAGAGCACAGAACGACAGACCTGGCTGAAGGACAGTTTCAGTTTTCTACAAGGTCACATCAGAAGGAAGGGAGTTTCCACGTCTTCTGCTTTCAAGTCACCATAGAGACTTGCAGCTGCAGCCACAGTTCCGGATACACTGAATCTGGGATGGAAATCAGCATGGCATCAGATGTTACTCATCAGCCTTCGAGCACCAGTCCTAAGCGACGACAGCCTATAGTCGCCACCACCACTGCTGCAGATCCAGTTTTAGATCAGTTCCAGCAGATGAGGTCAATAATTTCCACATTTCTGGGTGCACGTCTGGACCCCACTTCAAGTCCAAGATAGTTGTTCTGCAACTATCTCCACTCTGAGATTGAACACCTGGAGGAGCGAGACTTTTTCACCTTCAGGAATGAGACAGTGAAGCTTCTCAGTGAAATACAGTACAAGGCTGAAGAACGCAAGAGACAGGTCACCACAAGTGAACAGGTCACCACATTTCAACTTCCAGAAGCAACACAGGCCACAGCAGGATGTGAATACATACCGGATACTCAAGCAGTCTCCATTCCAGTTGTGCAGCCTACACAGATAACTGCAACACAGCCTGCTACAGTGATTGCCAAAGTACAGCAACCACCAAGGCCTTCATCAGCGTCATCACAGCCAACTTTTTACGTAGTTGTGGATGACCAACAGCCTGGGACTTCCAGGCAGATGATTTTCAATCCACCTTCAGTTGCAGCTTCACAACAGGAGGAAAGTCAACACAACACTTCTGGACTATCCAGTCTCTTTCGAGCTATTCCAAGTGTACTACAGCCATTTTCACCCTCTTAACTTCAACCAGCACCATCACCAGTGCCATGTTCAATTCATCAAGAACAGTCAAGACCTCCCAGCCAGTCCAGCCAGCAGAGTCAGCCCAAATCAGAGGATTAGCCCGCACAAGTCACACCAACCGGCCTAAGGGCCCCCTGAATCTTCCAAAAACAATTATTCAGCTGTTGTTGCCCACACCGTCCAACACTTACACTTCCCCCAAATACACGAAAAAAATTAAGTGAATGTTAAACAAATATTAAAAAGTTCCACAACAAAACAAAGAAAAAAAATTAATAAAAAAAATCCCCTTAATAAAAAAATAATCCCCTAAGAATTCCATGTAAAAACCACCAACACCCCCAAACAAACCTCAATTTTCAAAAGTTGTTTTCAATGTGTGGAGGGACTGACATACAAACATACATGACACCTAGCAAAACAATCAAACATATAAGTGACAATGAAGTGACTAACAGACTGACAAACTTATTAAAAAAATTCTTAAACTGGGACTGTCACCTTGTATAATTTTGTTTTGCAAATTCATTTCAATTTTTTTTAAATTCTTGGGATAAAATATTTCCTCAATACTGTTTCTCTTTGTGGTATTTGGGGGCTAAAATTCATTTGGAAAATGGTTTTTATTTTTTTGGTACTATTTAGCAAGTTTTTTAACAATAAACCCAGGTCATGTTGGGGTGGGATGTCAACTTAGTAAATTGAGGACCTGGGTTTCAATCTGTAAGTGATGAACTTTAATTTTGTGAACTGAGTTTGGGAGGCATTTGTGTTTGTGATGGGATTATTTTTGGCAAAATTGAATTGGCATTCGATTTTTAGAAAAATGAGTTTATTTCTGGGTCAACACTTTGCTAAATAAAAGTTCTTGGATTATTTGGGTAGTCCTGAAAAGGACTGATAGATGACAGTATGTTCTCCACTTAGTCTTCTCCCCTCAGTCTTCTTAAACTCTGTCCTCCTGCCCAGCCAGCACCCCCACGTGACTGAAGTAGTCTTTCAGTAGGTCTCGTTGATGTTTGCCCTCCCTCAATGGGTTTCTGAAGTTACACTTATGTCCCTGTTCCCCCTGGTCTGCCTGCGGTGCTTGTATGTTGTCAGTTGGAGTGGGTGGTCTGTCAGCTCCCACCTGATGGCTTCTCAGCATGTTATGGAGTACCACACATGTTAACACAATGTCTCTTGACAACTTTTGGCCTCTGCTCCATGGTGGTCAACAGCACCCTGAATCTCTTGACAAGTATACCAAATGAGTTCTCGACCACCCTTCTCCCCCGGATATCCTGTAGTTGGCTATTCTCTCTTCTCTGGTCAGTTGTTGTCTACTGTAAGGCTTGACCAGCCAAGGCATAAGGGCAAAGGCGTCGTCCCCCAGCAGAAAGTAGTGTAGATCTGGTCCCCCAGGTCCAAGTGGTTCAGGTGGTGGTAGTCCCAAGGTTCCATTCTCAATTCTTTTTTTCAGTTTGCTGTGGTTGAATATCTGAGCATCAGATGATGAACCACTGGCCTCCATATTGACCCACAGGTATTTGTAATCTGCATCGACTAAAGCCAAAAGTACAAGGGAGAAGTAGCCCTTGTAGTTGAAATATTCACTGCCTGACTTCTTGGGCTTCTTTATAGCAATGTGGTTTCCATCTAGTGCACCGACTGCATGGGGGACATTCCATCTGTTTCTAAATCTTTCTTCAATTTTCTTCCAGTCTTCAGGGTCAGTGGGACACATCAAGTATTCGTGTTGAAATTCTTTCAAAATGGCTTTGCAGACCTGGGGGACAAATTTGCAGATGGTCGTTCTTCCAACCCTCCACTGGTATTTAGTGGTGGCATCGAGAGCAAATACGGGAACCGGAGATCGTTTTACGGTAAACGAAACGAAACCGGAATATCGAAAGTATATGTAGTTAAATATTCTTGCAAACATAAATATCTAGAGAAGATGCTGTTTTATACAATATTTCCTAACCAAAACATTTATAGTTAATGAAATGCTTACCTAGTATTCTTCTTTTATGTACTTGATCATTTTTGTGTACCTGTTTTGATGAGGTCATCAGTCTCAGGTGCACATGTAGTGTACAGTCACATCCAAAAGTTTAGCAACCTCTGTCACTAGGTTAAGGTAGCGAACAAAATGTACAGGGAGGAGAAATGCAAAACTTTATTGTTTATTGTGAAAGATATTTGCAAGCAAAATTGTAAATATTTTACTATATTGACCAAAAACAATGCTTAATTATAGCAAAGCAGTTAATGCTTAGCCTCTATCCAGTGAAAAAAAGACTTATCTAGGCACATGTTTCTGAAATGTTCACTTTAGTTTTTACTACATTTTCATTTTTTAAAGTTGACATTTAGGAAAATGAGTTTGTCAAGTAGATCATGTCCAAGCATGGCCCTCTTTTTGGTTAATATATTTCCTGCTGCACTGAAGATTCTTTCTGATGGGGTTGATGTGGCAGTAACACAAAGATATTTCCTGGCTACATTTGAAACCAGAGGATACACCCCATCATTAATTTTCCACCATTTTAGGGGCTCAAATTTTTCATCTTTGAGCATTTTGGGATCAATTGGGTGATGAAGGTACCTGTCAAACTCTTTCCCTGCCTTTACTACCAATGTTTCATCCTCTGGGTCTTCAGTTCCAGAACCAATAATGTCCCCAAGGTCAAACATTGCCCTTTTCTTCTTCCTAAGTGGCTCATCTTGGCAATTATTTACAGGCAAGGAGGGAGTCTGGGAGGTCTCTTCATTGGCCAATTGACCTGATGCGCTAGGTAAGTTACTTACAAGATCAGATTCATTGATCACTGGAAATTCATCACCTGTATTTTCCTTCTTGATTATTTCCTTTTTGATATCAATCAATGATGGAATAGCAGAGTCTGGTTGCAATCCACCAGACAATCTGCACATTTCATTCTTAAACTCATTGTAAATCTGGCACTTTCTTTCTGTGGCAATAAAGCCAATACCACGAAATCTTGGGTCACACACAGATGAGATCAACAGGAACTGATTGACATCTGCTTCTTGATAGCGTGATCTTAAATCTTTGCAAATAGCTTTCTTGACATCTGCCACAAACTTGGTGTCATTTGGATCTTCCTGATAATGCCTATGGATCAGTTGATGCATAGTTGGGGCAATGATGGAAATTGTACAATAGGAGCTTCCACTAAGTTGAATGGTTATCTCCTTTAGGGGCATCAAAACTTCAACCAAACTCTCTAATAAGCCAATTTGTTTTGACTCAAGGCTCAAGTCTTTCAATTTTGAGGGACCTTCCATTAAAACAGCAGAGATTGGCAGTTGTTGTTGTAAAACAGATTGTATCATGTCAAATGTTGAGTTCCAGCGGGTATCAACATCTTGTATTAGCTTTCGCTTTGGAAGCTTAAGCAAGGCTTGCTTTGCCGTCAGAAGATTGGAGCTTTGAGTTGAGTAATGGAAATGACTCACAAGGCGCTTTACCCTGCCAACAACCTGTGAAACTGAGTTTATATCTAGAGCTTTTCTGGCTGCCAGATTTAAGGTGTGACCTATGCAGCCAATAGTGGTTTTATCCATCAGTTTCCATGCATTTATAATGTTCTTGGCAGTATTGCCTGTAATGTGTTTATCTGTGAGACCCCATTCATTGAAACTAGCAGTGAGAATTTCAGAAAGATGGGCTGCTGTATGTGACTCAACTACCAGACGTGTTTGGAGAACAGAAGAAACCATTTCCCAAGAGCTGTTGATATAGTGCAGGGTAACTGAAATTTAAAGAAAAAAAATGGCTTCAAAATAGTTTTTCTCCCCCTACTTGGCTATCCTGACAGGATGTGGACATGGAATCTAGTGAGTGTAACACACACAAAAAAACAAAGCCTAGTGGCTGACACAGTGTGCAATACTGATGGTCTAGTCTGTCCTGTTCAGTTTTTCTCCCCCTACTTCGCCTTCCTGATAGGACATGCACATGGAATCAATTGAGTGTAACAAAAGAAAGCCTAGTGGTTGGAATAGTGTGCAATATTGTTGATATGACCTGCAGATAATTGATCATTTATATCAATCATTAACTAGCTTTTTCTCCATGAACTACTTGTCATGTACGGCCTATGATATTATTTATTACAATGTATTGAAAGTGAACCTGAGGCAAGAAGGAATAAAGTAAATAAAATGTTACTGTGCTCATTCTTATTTTAATGTACCTGTCATGTAGCTTTGGTTTGCTACAGAAGTCCAGCAGTCTGTGGTGATCCCAAAAGCTTTGTGCTTTTCAATGTCCTGCATTAGCTTGATCTTGGTTTCAGCATACATTTTTGGAATTGTTACATTTCGTATGGTTTGCCTACAAGGTACCTCATACCGGGCATTCAATTTGCTGATGAAGTTTCTAAATTCCTCACTTTCTACTGTACTCAGTGGTACCAAATCCTTTACAATCCATTCAGCCATGCACTGCGTCAAATCTTGATGCACTTTTCCATCCTTTGGATACGGCTTGCTAGATCCCAAAAATGATGTCAAATTTGTCTGGACCTTTGGTATTCCTTCCTTGGGGGCATTGAAAATATCACTATGAAAGTTATTCAGGTGTGCTGCCATATTTGATGTATTGCCACCTTTATAAGGTTTGACAACTTTGCATATCTTACATATTGTTGTTGTCCTGTTAATTTTTTCCCCTTCTTTAACAAATCCAAAATATTTCCACACTTTGCTGGTACTAGTGCGCTGAGGACCATCATAGTCAATTATTTCTTTGTTTTGTAACTGTTCTGCCATTTTAAACAACCAAAAAGACACAAAAATATTGCCAAAGACAATCCAAAAATGCTAAAACACCTTTCAAAACAAAAGTAAATGTCAAGGCTGAAAAATGAAAATTCGCGGGAAGCGGGAGTTACTAAACTTTTGGATACAACTGTATATACCATAACGTAAATTTCGGATGATTTCCTGTGTACCTAAGGTGTACTGCATTTGTGAAATAACATGAATTATGCTAAAACAAGCATTCTGACGCATGCATTTATCTCCCGCCGTATAAATTAGATGTGCTAAAGATAGTGGAATATAAATTTTCCTGCGAGATGGAGGCACATGTAGAAGTGACAAGTTTAATGTTTGATTGCAATACTTTTAAAGACAAAAGGCATTTACTCATTTTAGTAGCTATTACTTTGCCATCCAAAGAGCTACAGTTCTGCCACTTCATTATGCAGATCAACTCAAAGTAGGGAAGCACGTCTTTAGAAGAAATAGCCTATCTGTACTACTTTTAGAGATACAAGACATTTACTTATTTTAGTGGCTATTACTCTGCCATCTAAAGAGCTACAGTTCTGCAACTTCACTATGTGGTAGATCACCCAAAAGTAGGTGAATGACTTATTTAGAAGAAATTGCCCACCTGTAATACTTTTAGAGACTAGACCAAGGATGCATCTGTGGCCAGATGCAAAATGTATCCACCGGCAAAGGCAAAAGTAGCTATTACTCAGCTATGGCACGAGCTAGAGGTCTGAAATTTTAGTATGTTATAGCCGACCCAAAAGTAGGTGAATAACATATTTGCACAAAATTCTCTAAATGCAATAGTTTTCAAGTTACAAGTGATTTTACTCATGATGGAAGTTAGTGAAAAGCCCAAAAGTAGCTATTACTCACTTAGCTATTCAGATAGACACCCAAGTTACTCACCATGTTGTTGCTATGGAAAAAGTAGGTGAATGACATATTTTAACAAAATGCTCTAAATGTAATACTTTTCAAGTTATAAATGATTTAGTGTTGAGTAAGAACTTCAAAGTAGCTATTACTCCGCTATGCAATGAGCCACAGGTCTGGAATTTTACTATGTTATAGCTGCCTCAAAATAGGTGAATAACATACTGAAACTAAATAATGTAAATGCAAAAGTTTTCAAGTTATAAGTGATTTACCCAACAGTGATAACCTAAAAGTAGCTATTATTCAGCTATGCCATGAGCTACAGGTCTGAAATTTTACTATGTTATAGCTGACCCAAAAGTAGCTGCATAACATATTTGCACAAAGTGCTCTAAATGCAGTACTTTTCAAGTTATAATTGATTTAGTGCATGATTTAATTAATTTTAATGTATTAAAATTTATTTAAAAAATTCATAAAAAAACTTAAGCATGTGAAACTTCTCCAAAATGTAGGTGAATGAGCTATTTGAGAAATACTGGCTATCTGCAATACTTTTAGTGATAATAGGCACTTACTTATTTTGAGTAGGTGAGTAATTAGCTACAGGTCTGAAACTTCACCAAGTGAAAGCTGTCCCAAAAGTAGGTGAATGACTTATTTGAGAAAAATTGGCTATCTGCAATACTTTTAAGAGATAATTAGCATTTACTCATTTTGAGTAGGTGAGTAATTACCTACGGGTCTGGAACTTCACCATGTGAAGGCTATCCGCAATACTTCTAGGGATAATTAGCATTTACTCATTTTGAGTAGGTGAATAATTAGCTACGGGTCTGAAACTTCACCAAGTGATGGCTCTCCCAATAGTAGATGAATGAGTTATTTGAGAAAAATTGGCTACCTGCAATACTTTTAGAGATAACTAGATTGGGCCAACTCGGCGCCAACATATCCCCAGACAGGTCATCACTCACGCCACAGGTTTTGATCGGGAATTTTTAAAAACATAATTACCCATTATTATATGAACTTCAGCACATCAATCTACTCTGTTTATATCTTCCAAGGAAGATGGTGTATCCCCAGACGCCGAATACATAACTCAAATTATATTTTCAATCTTCCTGCAATGATAACTCTAAACCTATTTTCAAAGTATTTAAATGATTGATGATTGAATGTCCATTCTAAAATAATAATCCCAAAAGAGCATATCTGTTTCTATATTTGTTGACAAATAAAATATTATTTTTAACTCAACTCATCATACTTTTCAATCTTCCTTCAAAGTATTTAAATGATTGATGATTCAATGTCCATTCTAAAATTCATAATCCCAAAAGCGCATATCTGTTTCTATATTTGTTCACAAATAAAATATTATTTAAAAAAAAATTATTTATATTATTATTTTATTATATTATTTTTAGAATTTGCAAATTGTTTTCAGTTATTCATTTCCTCTATACCTATATATGTGGTCCATATATATGCAACCTAAATATGTGACACAATCTCAGTTCTGACTCCCCTTTGTGTTATATGTAATGAAGCCCACCACCTCCCACCCCCACCCCTCTCCCCTTCTCCACACCTCTCTCACTATTACACAAGATCTGCAACCCCATTGAGGTCTTTGTTTCTCATCTGATATCATTAAATACCTTTGTTTATTTAGTGTCACTCAATATAGCTGGAGGTCCCAGAGGTGGGTGGGGGGAATCCGGGTGGGGGATGTGGGTTGGGACTTAGTTTAGTTTATTAGTTTATTATAGTGACATGTATTATGTTGACAAGGATTATACAAAAACTATTGAAGTAATACCCAGCCCTATATGGGCTTATAAGTCACTTTAAATAGAGAGTTAATAACAAACAGAGCAAACATATTTTGAGGTAAGATACAGTAAATAAAGACAGCAATTCAATACATAAAAATTAACAATATAATTTACTTTTTCTTTCTTGCCACAAATCAAAAATAAAATTAATAACCATATTGACATTCATATGAGTTAATACCCTTGATAATTGATCTATTAATAATTCAGATTTATCTATATTTAAAATTTTGAAATATTTCATACGAATCAGCTCTAAAGCTGGACAAACACAAACAAAATGTATCTCATCTTCTACATCTTTTTTACACAGTTTACATGTTCTCTCAAAGAGATGGAGTGCTACAGCATAAATGGTAAACAAACAATCTATATAAAAGGGGTACTCAAATACAAAAAGAATTGAGAATTTTAAGTATGTGATTATCAACTGAAATGAGTTCATAACTGTAGGAGCTGTGTCAAAATTAACTGAGGCAAGTTGAATAAAACTGGGCTAGTTGAGGGTTAAAAATCCCCTAGTTTTACTACATACGGATATAATTTCATTAATATTGGGACTTAAAGCTCACTTAAAGTGTCCATTTTGTCTACTTGAATATGTTTAACCGGCGTTTAACCAGTTTCATTTTAAAAAGTTAAAAACTCAGCAAGCAGAGGTATAACACACAAAAATAAGTTCTTAAAAGACTAAGATAGCCATAACATTATTAATATTCAAAATTTAAATAGACAGGCATTTCCTTTTAAAAATTCAAAGATTTCAGCTCTATAACCCACATAGTTTGACAGTTACTGGGCTTTAAAGTGGCATAATGTACATAAATTGGGTTTCTGTGGGCATTTTACAATTGTTAAAGAGACCTTAGCAATTAAACTACAGATCTGAAACTTTTTGGGAGACATACATAACAAACAAAAATTATATATAATACAGTTTAAGACTTGTCACACTAAGCATTTCCAAATAACAGGGCAAAATACGGAAAAAATGTCCAAAAAGGCACTTGGGCGAGTGTCTATGGCCCTCATACACAGGTTAAATGTCTACTAAAAACCTTGATTTTCGCCATATGTAAAAAGGACATAATAATGCATTCCCAGATGGGATTTCAGCTCCATCAATCACATAGTTTAACAGTCACAGGGCTTAAAGGTGGCAAAAAGTCCAAATATTGGGTCTCTGTGGGCCTTTTAGAGATCTCGATGTGGCTTTCAAATTAAAGCTTCAGACTTAAAATTTGTTACATACTAAGATTACACATAGAATATGTATCTAATAAAGTTTGAAACTTCTCAGACTTACCATTTCCAAGTTACACAGCAAAATATGTGAAAAATGTCTTAAAAGGGTCACTCAGGTGGGTGTTTAAGGTCCTCATACACAGGTTAAATGTCTACTTGAAGCCTTGATTTTTGGCACATGTAAAAAGAACATAATAATGTATTCCCAGATGAGATTTCAGCTCTATCAGTCACATAGTTTAACAGTCACAGGCCTTAAAATTGGCAAAAAGTCCAAATACTGGGTCTTTATGGGGCCTTCTAGAGACCTAAATGTGGCCTTCAAATTAAAGCTTCAGACTTAAAATTTGTCACATACTAAGATTACACATAGAATATGCATCTAATACAGTTTGAAACTTCTTAGACTTACCATTTCCAAGTTACAGGGCAAAATATGTGAAAAATGTCTAAAAATGGTCACTCGGGTGGGGATTTATGGTCCTCATACACAGGTTAAATGTCTTCTTAAAGCCTTAATTTTTGGCACATATATAAATAACATACTAATATCTTCCCAGATAGGATTTGAGCTCTATCAGTCACATAGTTTGACAGTCACAGGGCTTAAAAGTAGCAAAAAGTCCAAATATTGGGTCTTTGGGAGCCTTTTAGAGACCTCAATTTGACCTTCAAAATTAAAGCTTCAGACTTAAAATCTGTTACATACTAAGATTACACACAGAATATATATCTAATACAGTTTGAAACTTCTCAGACTTACCATTTCCAAGTTACAGGGAAAAAGATGTGAAAAATGTCTTATAAGGGTCACTCGGGTGGGTGTTTATGGTCGTGATACACAGGTTAACTGTCTATTAAAGGCCTAAATGTTGGGGCACATATAAGAAAACACATAGATATATTCCCAGATGATATTTAACTTAGATGAGAGACATAGTTTGAAAGCTACAGTGCTTGAAAGTGGCAAAAAGTGCATAAATTGGGTCTCTGTGGGCACTTTTGAGACCTTAAGTCGACCCCTTTGGGTAAACCTACAGCCCTAAAATTTTCTACAGACAAGGATTACATATCAAAGTTATACCTAGCACAGTTTGAGACTCATCAGAATTACCACTTCCAAATTATAGGGCAAAATATGTGAAAAGTATAGCAAAAAATCCCTAAGTGGGGGTATTTATGGGCCTCAAAGACAATTTTCTCCTCAACTTAAAGTCGTGATTTTCGGCACATGTACTAAAAACATATTAATGTGTTGTCAGGTAAAATTTCAGCCAGCTGAGCATCATAGTTTGTGACCTACAGGGCTCTAAGTGGCCAAAAGTCCAATTTCTGACCTTAAGGTGGCCATAAGTTATTTTTTACTGGGAGTTTAAGGTCACCTTAAAATAGGGATCTTCCTTTGGGCACCCTTAACATGTGTACCAAGTTTGAAAAAAAATATTAATTTGTTTTTGAGTTATCGCGTCCACAAGGAAATTTCTACGGCGGCGGCGGCGGCGGCGGCGCGACGGACCTGAATCCAATATATCCCCGACTTTCGTCTGGGGATATAATTAGCATTTACTCATTTTGAGCAGGTGAGTAATTAGCTATGGGGCTGAAACTTCACCATGTGAAAGCTCTCCCAAAAGTAGGTGAATGAGTTATTTGAGAAAAATTGGCTATCTGCAATACTTTTAGAGATAATTAGCATTTACTCATTTTGAGCAGGTGAGTGATTAGCTATGGGTGTGAAACTTCACCAAGTGAAAGCTCTCCTAAAAGTAGGTGAATGAGTTATTTGACAAAAAAATGGCTATCTGCAATCCTTTTAGAGATAATTAGCATTTACTCATTTTGAGTAGGTGAGTAATTAGCTACAGGTCTGAAACTTCACCAAGTGAAAGCTCTCCCAAAAGTAGGTGAATGAGTTATATGAGAAAAATTGGCTATCCGCAATACTTTTAGATATAATTAGCATTTACTCATTTTGAGTAGGTGAACAATTAGCTACGGGTCTGAAACTTCACCAAGTGAAAGCTCTCCCAATAGTAGGTGAATGAGTTATTTGAGAAAAATTGGCTATCTGCAATACTTTTAGAGATAATTAGCATTTACTCATTTTGAGTAGGTGAGTAATTAGCTATGGGTCTGAAATTTCACCATGTGAAAGCTCTCCCAAAAGTAGGTGAATGAGTTATCTGAGAAAATTGGCTATCTGCAATACTTTTAGAGATAATTCGTATTTACTCATTTTCAGCAGGTGAGTAATTAGCTACGGATCTGAAACTTGACCATGTGAAAGCTCTTCCAAAAGTATGTGAAGGAGTTATTTGAGAAAAATTGGCTACCTGCAATACTTTTAGAGATAATTAGCATTTACTCATTTTCAGCAGGTGAATAATTAGCTACAAGTCTGAAACTTTACCAAGTGAAAGCTCTCCCAAAAGTAGATGAACGAGTTATTTGAGAAAAGTTGTCTATCTGCAATAATTTTAGAGATAATTAGCATTTACTCATTTTGAGTAGGTGAGTAATTAGCTACGGATCTGAAACTTCACCATGTGAAAGCTCTTCCAAAAGTACCTGAAGGAGTTATTTGAGAAAAATTGGCTACCTGCAATACTTTTAGAGATAATTAGCATTTACTCATTTTCAGCAGGTGAATAATTAGCTACGGGTCTGAAACTTCACGAAGTGAAAGCTCTTTCAAAAGTAGGTGAATGAGTTATTTGAGAAAAATTGGCTATCTGCAATACTTTTAGAGATAATTAGCATTTACTCATTTTGAGTAGGTGAATAATTAGCTACAGGTCTGAAACTTCACCAAGTGAAAGCTCTCTCAAAAGTAGGTGAATGAGTTATTTGAGAAAAATTGGCTATCTGCAATACTTTTACAGATGATTCGCATTTACTCATTTTGAGCAGGTGAGTAATTAGCTACGGGTCTGAAACTTCACCAAGTGAAAGCTCTTCCAAAAGTAGGTGAATGAGTTATTTGAGAAAAATTGGCTATCTGCAATACTTTTAGAGATAATTAGCATTTACTCATTTTGAGTAGGTGAATAATTAGCTACAGGTCTGAAACTTCACCAAGTGAAAGCTCTCTCAAAAGTAGGTGAATGAGTTATTTGAGAAAAATTGGCTATCTGCAATACTTTTAGAGATAATTCGCATTTACTCATTTTGAGTAGGTGAGTAATTAGCTACGGATCTGAAACTTGACCAAGTGAAAGCTCTCCCAAAAGTAGGTGAACCAGTTACTTGAGAAAAATTGGCTATCTGCAATACTTTTAGAGATAATTAGCATTTACTCATTTTGAGTAATTAGCTACGGGTCTGAAACTTGACCATGTGAAAGCTCTTCCAAAAGTAGGTGAATGAGTTGAGAAAAATTGGCTATCTGCAATACTTTTAGAGATAATTCGCATTTACTCATTTTGAGTAGGTGAGTAATTAGCTAAGGGTCTGACACTTCACCAAGTGAAAGCTCTCAATTAGCTACAAATGAGAAAATAGCTATTACTCACTTATGGCATGCAATAGAACCCCAAACTATGTACCATCTTATAGCTAAGGACAAAGTAGCTGAACAACATATTTTAGGCAAACACTCTAACTGCAATAGTTTTGGAGTTACAATGGCTTTACTCAACAGTCAGAATTTCAAAGTAGCTATTACTCAGCTATCAAAGATTCAACAGGTCTGAAACTTTACTATGTGATAGCTTACCAAAAAGTAGATGGACAACATATTTGAAAAGATTTCCCTAACTTTAATACTTTTGAAGATATTTGACATTTACTCCTTTTGTTATTTAGCTACAAATGAGAAAATAGCTATTACTCACTTATGGCACGCAATAGAACCCCAAACTATGTACCATCTTATAGCTAAGGACAAAGTAGCTGAACAACATATTTTAGGAAAACACTCTAACTGCAATAGTTTTGGAGATACAATGGCTTTACTCAACAGTTGGAATTTGAAAGTAGCTATTACTCAGCTATCCACGGTGCAACAGGTCTGAAACTTTATTATGTGATAGCTTACCCAAAAGTAGATGAATAACATATTTGAAAAGATTTCTGTAACTGTAATACTTTTGAAGATATTTGGCATTTACTTCTTTTGTTATTTAGCTACAAATGAGAAAATAGCTATTACTCACTTATGGCATGCAATAGAACCCCAAACTATGTACCATCTTATAGCTAAGGACAAAGTAGCTGAACAACATATTTTAGGAAAACACTCTAACTGCAATAGTTTTGGAGTTACAATGGCTTTACTCAACAGTCAGAATTTCAAAGTAGCTATTACTCAGCTATCCAAGGTGCAACAGGTCTGAAACTTTACTATGTGATAGCTTACCAAAAAGTAGATGAACAACATATTTGAAAAGATTTCTGTAACTCTAATACTTTTGAAGATATTTGACATTTACTCCTTTTGTTTTTTAGCTACAAATGAGAAAATAGCTATTACTCACTTATGGCATGCAATGGGACCCCAAACTATGTACCATCTTATAGCTAAGGACAAAGTAGCTGAACAACATATTTGAAGAAAAAGTTGTAACTGCAATAGTTTTTGAGTTATGAGCCCTTTACTCCAAGTAGCTAAGATAGCTATTACTCAGTTATCTTTAGGCCTAAGTCCATAAAACCAAAAAAATTTTCGAGGGCGTGAAAATTCATTGGGACAATTAATTTACAAAAAATCTGTAGCTGTAGTAGTTTTGGAGGAATCTGCGTGACTAACTAACGCACGCACACACACACGCACGCACGCACGCACGTACACACAGGCATCATTTCATAAAATGAGATAATAAAGGTAAGGAAGACATATTTATTAGTATTTATCAGTATATTTGCCATTTTTTTGACTATTAAAGTGTGCCAAGATCTTTATTGTGAAAAACCGGATTAAAATAGTACAAACGGTATACCGTTTTGTAGCCCATTACGGTTCAATATACCGCATACCGGCATATCGTTAACAACACTACTGGTATTACAGTGAAGTGTATGTTTCCCCTCTGGATAAGTGTATCAAAGTAACTGCCAGTTTCAACCCGACTTCCAGTAGATTCCTGAAATTGGTGATTGACTTTCCTGAGATGGAGGGGTAAGTCTTTCTTCAATCAAATAAAAAAATGCTGGTTCCATCCTGGTAAAGTTTCTGTAGTCTGGTATGTCAGTAGTGATTAGCTCGTCCAAAAGTGTTCTGTAGCAACCTCTCTCCCCTCTCTGCAGTATCCAGGGCATGACCCATGGATTCTATGGCTTCCTTCTCCTTCTGGGTGGTGGGGGTGATGATGATGCTGGCCAGGCAGGTGCTGGGTTCTGCTGTCTTCTGTGTCTCGAAATCATTATGTACAATAAAATATTAAACTCAGTAAAAATCAAAAGGACCCTCAAGTGATCCATCAGTTGCTCTTGATGTGTTCCTGTCATCTTTGAAGTATGAAATGAATGGCACATCACAGAGGAGAGGGGGTTTATATAATGTGATATGGATCCCAATTCTGGATCCAGGCTATAGATAACGGCCCACAAAAACAATCAGTCCTGTTGGGAAGGGTTGGGAACATGCTCCCAGCTTGTCTGTTTTTCTTTACAGATTGTCTGTTTGTGATCTGACTTGTCTGTTAGGGGTTTAGGGCTTGTCATAATACTTCTACGACTGGCCATGCAAAAAACGTTCCCGACCCTATGTCTTGTCGTGATGGCCGTTACGACCTGTCTGTAACTATACCGTCCTTTCGGGGATTTCAGCATTTTCGCGCCCTTTTTCCCACGACCCTACGACTTTCGCAACCAACCCTAGAGTTGTAGGGTCAGTTACAGGGTCGGCTCCAGTGGAACAGCTGCATAACATATAGTACAGACAAGATTTTAAAGGTCAAGGTCACCTTCAACATCTTACACCTCACAGTTTCTGAGATACAGCCTGGACAAGCTTTTTCCCGCACCTGCCTGCCCATCCGGATGCCAAGGGTGAAAACAATAACCACAGAGCCCTTAAAGGTTGTGGGTTGATAATGTTTCAATTTCAATGATTTTACCAAGTTTAAATACACTATAATTACTTAATCGTTGGGAGTTTAAGGTAACCTCAAGATGGATGATACCCTGACATCTATGTACGGACAAGAATGAACAGCATCTATCAAGTTACTTCTATTAGGTTGGCTCTATGTTAGGATTTTACTGTGTCTTTATAACTGTAATGAGAATGATCAGTAACATGTTGCTCAGTCACAAAATGGTCCAGTTATAAAGATATTTTCTTGCATATTTAATTTTACAGTCAATAGACTCAATACAAAAAGTTTTTAATTTTAAAGTCAAAACAAAAATTATTTCTTCTTAGAAAGATTTCCTTTTAACAATACCCACCTTTGCTTCATACATAAGTGGTCCATGAAAACACAACACTTTTTCACCTAAAAAACATAAAGCTGTTGAAGTACATGCACAAAAAAGTTTATATCACACACACACACACACACACACACCCACAGTGGGGCATCATGAGTCAATCTGCCTCCAGATAGATATCACACAAAAGCAAATACAGTTGGAGGAGGAAAAAAAAGAGAATAATAAAGATACACTGTAGTAAACTATAATTGGCTATAGCTAGGGACATTCATACATTGTATATCTTTGAGGCATTTTATGCCTCTGAAAAGTCATTGCTATTTAATATTTTTATAAGATAAATATGCTTAAGATAAAACAACTGTTTATGAGAAAGTGTTTTTTTTCCAGTCATCTTATCTTCTGAAAGAAGTCTATACATCTGACCAATTTACATAGTGTATGTGAATAGGTAGCTAGATCAACAACTCCTGCTGCAAAACAAAAGCTGAATTAATTAAAGCATTTTTTCCTAAAAAGGAAAAGTCATATCCACATGTGGCTCTAGATAGATATCACACAAAAGCAAATACAGAGTTGGAGGAGAAAAAAAAGAGAATAATAAAAATACAATGTAGTAAACTATAATTGGCTATAGCTAGGGACATTCATGTTATATATCTTTGAGGCATTTTTTGCCTCTGAAAATTCATTGCTATTTTATATTTTTATAATATGCTTAAGATAAAACAACTGTTTATGAGAAAGTGTTTTTTTTCAGTCATCTTATCTTCTGAAAGAAGTCAAGTGTATATGTTACAGACAATCTGTGTAACCAGGCATTACACGTAATGACTGAACATTTCAGTCATTTCGCGAAATGCCTAAACAGTTTAGCTATTTCGCGAAATGCCTAGGCATTTCACGTAATGGCTGAAAATGAGCTCTAGGCATTACGCGTAATGCCTGAACATAGTTTTGTATCATGTTTGATGATTATTCCTGAATTATTTTGATGTTATATAGTTTTATCCTTGCTTGTGGTGTACATAGAGAATATATTTTATGTCCATTCATGAACAATGATAATAAAAATGGTATTTTGATTAAAAATACCTATTTTCAATTTTACTGAAACTATTTATCACTATCCAATACATACAAATACAAAATGATGTTAACAGTAACAATTTGCATAATTAACCAACACTTATTTTAGGTCCTCAATCATTATAGTATACTGTTTTTTGGCATGAGAACTTTCTTTTCAGCTTGATATTTCTTGAATAGCTTAGTTTTAAATTTTTTGTTTTCTCTTAAAAGGCTTTACTGGATAATGTATTTTTATTTATTTATTTTAATGAACACTAGTAATCTGTCTTGTGAAGAAATTATATCAGTTATTTAAAGCTAAAATAGAAAATTTAATAGTAAATTAAATTTTTATAAGTTAATACCTTACCTAGTGGACAGATGCATTTGTCCGGCACCCTGCCGGTCACGCCAAACGTTAGAAAAAAACGTCCTGAGATGGGCTCTGGCCGGGACCGGTAGTGTCCTGTTCACTCGCCAGGTGGCTGTACAGCCTACCTGACGGTATACTGCGCATGCGTGCGCATGCGCTCTTCCTCTTTTTGTTGTCTACCTTATGACCCCTTGTTGGTTATGATAGCGGGGAAGGTAGGGTGGGACTCCCCCTGTCCACTAGGTAAGGTATTAACTTATAAAAATTTAATTTACTATTAAATTTTCTATTTTATTGCGTTAATACAACTTACCTAGTGGACAGATGCAGAATGACTACCCATTGGATGGAGGGTAGCCAAACAAGGGGAACCCATATAGACAATAGTATAACGGGTGCGTCCGGTACTGGTTAAATAAACCAACCTTTAAGGACCAAAACACCCTTGCCTTGCCCCCCCCCCCCCCCCGATTTTTCCACAAGGAAACAGCCTGTGCACCAATCGAGCCGAAGGTGTAGGAAGACTAATGAGGGCATGAACTAACAAATTCATGAATGGGGAAGAAGAACAGGAGCAAAGAAACACCATCCTTGAGAAGCTCCTGGAACCACTTTGGATCATGGCAATCCAGTCGCAAAGGAGAGTGGAGGTTTTTTTTTTTTTTTTTTATATATATATACACTAAACCCAAAAAACATGTGTACACTATATACAGTCAGCAATAAGACTATTACTGATGTTCATGTTCGTGGATCTGTTGAGCAGCTACCACAGGACCTAGGTGGTACAACTCTGAATCTGCCCAGGCTAGGTCCTTCAGGTAGAATTGTGTAAAAGTGTTGTGGGCCTTCCAATGGCAAGCTGATAGGATCTGATCCAAGGAAACCCCGCCCTGAAAGGCTTTGGATGCGGCAAAGGCCCGCACATCATGAGCTCGAACTTGATGTATAGTTTGAGCCTCATGATCGAAAAGCTGATAGCACAACAACACAGTTTGCTTGATCCAGGAAGAGACAGTAGCCGGAACAATGTCCTTCTGAAAACTCTTCCGGAAAGACACAAACACCAGATCTTTGCCCGAGCGTATGTCCCTGGTCCTGTCTAAATAGTAACGCAAGGCCCTGACCGGGCAAAGTGACTTATCCTCCTTGAGGGACCTGTCCAATGATGGAGCCAACGCGGGAATGACAACCGGTGCCACAGCAGCCGGTCCGTCCCGTGCTAGCTGATTCTTAGATAGAAAACTGGGAGAGGGATATAGGGAGACCTGACTCCAGTTTTCCTGATGCCTGATGTTGCGGTATAACCATGCATGGATTTCGCTCCGCCTTTTGCCGGAACCCAAAGCCAAAATGAAAACCGTCTTAAAGGTCAAATGTTTAAGAGAGGCCTTCCGCATGGGTTCGAATAGAGCTTTGGTTAACTGGTGGAGCACTAATGAAAGATTCCACGCAGGGACTCCCCGCCTGCCTTTCGGCGAGTCAGGCTTTCATCCTTGCCAAAATGAACCGGGTAGTTACCCACCATATCGGCAATAGCTGTTCTGTAGCCTTCTATAGTACTGGGTTGTAACTGTCTCTCCTTAAAAAGATACAACAAAAAATCGGCCACCTGTTTCAGAGAGGGCGCCCTGAAGTCCACCTGGTTGGAGTCGCACCACTTAACAAAAATGGCCCACTTTGACTTATAGACCGCTCTGGTTGAACTTCTCTGAGGAGCTTCAATTCTTGCTGCCACCTCCTCAGAAAACCCTTGTCGCCTGATGGACGAGGCTCTAGGAGCCAAGCATGCAGATTCAGATGATTCAAGTTCCTGTGGAGAAGGCCGTTGAACGGTTGAGTCAACAGGTTCCTCTCCAAGGGAAGACTGAAGGGAATTTGACTTGATAGACTGATCAGATCCCAAAACCAAGGCATGTTGGGCCAACCCGGAGCGATTAAGATCATTCTGTGAAAGCCCTGATTGACCAGTTTGGATGTGACCTGACTGAGAAGGGAGACTGGAGGAAAGGCGTACACGTCCAGGTTGCTCCATGGTAGACTGAGAGCATCCACCGCCCAAGCTGTCGAGTCCGGAACTGGAGAGACAAACTTGGGAAGCTTGTGATTGAATCGGGTGGCAAAAAGATCTATCTGCGGCTGGCCCCAGTTGGAGCACAAGCGATTGAACACCTGTTGAGACAGGCACCACTCGGTCTGGATCACCTGGTTGTGCCGGGACAGCTTGTCTGCTATGACATTCAAGCGACCCGGAATGTGTCTGGCCCGCAGAATTATCTTCCTGGGATGACACCAGGCTAGGAGCCGCCAAAGTAGGGCACAGAGAGACCCTGATCTCATACCGCCCTCTTTGTTGATGTAAGACACTACAGTCGTGTTTTCGGTTGCTATGAGAACAATCTGTCCCCTGCACTGCTTCTCGAAACTCCTGAGAGCCAGAAGAACTGCCTTGAGTTCCAAGAAGTTGATGTGGAGGCGACTTTCGGGTTCTGACCAAACGCCTCTTGCTATGGATCCCCCTAAGTGTGCGCCCCAGCCTTCGTTTGAGGCGTCTGTAAAAATCTGTAGGGCGTGCTGAAGAGGGTGCAAGGGTTGCCCTTTTAGCACATTGGTCTCGTCCAACCACCAATCCAGGTGTGGGTGAAGAGAAAGGGGAACCGGAATAATCTTTTCCAGGCTCTCCGGCACATGCCAATGTCTTTTTAGATGCCACTGCACCGGTCTCATGTGAAGCCGGCCGGCCCACACTTGCTTTTCCGTGGCAGTAAGTAGCCCGATGAGGGACATGAACTGACGGACTGAACAACAGTCCCTGCCTTTGATGAACTGTAGTTTCTGCTGAAGAGCGATCCATCTGTCCTGAGTGGGCAACACTCGACCGGACAGCAGGTCGAACCGGTAACCTACGAAATTGAAAACCTGTTGAGGTGTAAGTTCCGATTTCTCCATGTTTACCACCCACCCTAGTTCGTGGCACAGGGCCAAGAGGGTCTGGGTATGTAACTGGCAGGTTTCCTGGTCCGGGGCTCTGACTAACCAGTCGTCGAGGTACTGGTGGATCCGGATACCCCGTGCTTGAGCCATCAGTTTCACCTCCTTGACTACCTTGGTGAATTCCAGTGGAGCTGTGGCGAGCCCGAAAGGAAGGGCCGTGAATTGATAAGCTTTTCTTCCCAGAAAAAACCTGAGGTACTTCCGTGATCTTTGACTGATAGGGATATGAAAGTAAGTGTCGCTGAAATCCAGTGACGTTACCCACTCCCCCTTTGGGAGAGACAACCTTATTGTTTCCGGAGTTTCCATTTTGAAGGTGCCTGGTTTCAAAAAGAGATTGAGATGGCTGAGGTCCAAGATAGGTCTCCATCTCTGGTTCGGTTTTGGTACTAGAAAGAGGCGGTTGTAAAAGGCCAGGGAGGATCTGATGATCACCTTTTCGACTACCAACTTGTTTATGAGGTCTGTTACCGCCTGATACAAGGCTTTGCTTTTGCCGGGGTGAGCATAACCACTCTTGATCACCGGGGATCGGGTCAGAGGTGGTCTGATTTTGAAGGGTAGCGTGTATCCCTCTCGTAAAATCGAGACCACCCTTGGATTCGCACCCAGACTGAGCCAAACTTGCCAAAACTTTTGCAGTCTGCCCCCTACAGCCAAACTTGGGACAACATTGGGGACATTTGGAACGTGTGGGGCAAAAAGACATTGACTTGCACAAAAAACACCTTTCACATCTTTTATTTTTCTCTTTGGTATACAGGGACTTATACCTTTCTTTTGCGGTTGCCCTTGGAAACAAACAGAATGAGCATGATCTACAGCAAGATAAGACACATTTTGAGAAGGTAAACTTGGTGTCTGATGAAATGTCTTTGAACATGGACTGTCTATTACTTCTGAGTTTACAGTCTTTTTTAAGGCCATTTTGTCCAACTTTGCAACTACTGATCTTGAGAGAGTTGGACACAATAGGTAATTGTCATTTATATTGCTTGTAACCTCTCGATTTAGAGAAACGGGGATTGGAACCACGTCCTCTGCCACGACCCCGGCCTCTATTCCGGCTAAACTGCCTCCAAGCCTGACGATCCTGATCTCCGGTACCGGTATTCCTACTGTCTCTGTTATCATAGGGACGGTACCTCTGTGAAGATCTCCAGCCGGTCTGTTGGGCAGCACCCGGACCGGGTCTGGGAACAGAACCGGCGGAGTGATGACTGGCAATATCCTGCTCTGCTGTACGTATAACGGCATCAGGAAAAATCCAAGCCCGAATAACGGATCATTACGCAGCTGGTTGTATGTATCAGGTTTGATCCCGTTCTTGACATGATCAAGGTAAGAGTCCCGACGTAGTAAAATCAAGTTGGACATTTGTACGAAGAGACTGTCCGCCAGGTGCTGGAGTGCAGTGCCCATGGCCACAGAAACATTTTGATGAAAGGCAGTAAGATCTTTCAAGTCGGAGAGGGCAGCAGAAACCTCTTTGGGTGCCTTTCCCTTGTTGATTCTGGCATGAAGCATATTGACATGGCCGGTCATGCGTTCCTGTAATTCACGGTGCAACGGTTAAAGCCTGCTGCGTGATTTTCTATGTATGAATTTTCCCTGGAGCACCTTTCCCACCGGCGCAAGTATTCCTGAGAAATAGGACGCGACGGGGGGCCTGTGGAAGGGTAAGCAGATGCCTTCACAATGCGGGGGAACTGAGAATTCACCTTGGCTTCTGAGTTATGCCAACTAAATAATGTCTTTCCCGGCCTATGGTGGCCCTCCGGTCTGATCATATGCATTTGGTACCATCTACTTTGCAATTTCGGCACTTTCACAAATTGATCCTTCTTTAAGCCAGCCGAATCTTGAGACCTGGAAGGGTACCCTTCCGCCACCACTGTGTTCAACTTTTCCAACTTCTGGCAGAGCCAGTCATCCGGCGGCATGGCTACTGATATGCGGGCAGGTCTTTTAGGTAGCTTCCCTTTCCAGGGATTATTACTCTTGTCAGGCTCACTGAGGTCACTTTCAAACGTAGGGATATGATTCCATCCCATAAAAGACCGGATGGATCTGTAGTTCATATCTTCCGTCTGTTCAGGCCTGTCCAGGGTATCAGAGGATATTTCACCTTCATCAGACACTTGATCCTCGGAATAGCTGGCCTCAGACTGAGGGGGGTCAATGTCCAGGAAATCCGGCTCCGGTGGAGCCCGGTAAGCTTCAGCAACAGTGGAATCCCCAAGGAGAGATGAAGTTTGAACTACGGGTGGAACTTGACCGGACGGACCGGGTTGAGCAAAAACTGAACCGGTTGTACCGGGAAGAAAGAGTTCTGACTGTTCCGGGTCAGAAGCCACAGTAGACAGTGGAGCAGGTTTAGATTTCTGCTTAGGCACAACCTCCGGACCGGAGGTGACTTGAGCCTGGACCGGTGGTTTAACAGGGACCGGTACTGATTTAGTATGAAGGGTCCCAACATCCGGGGAAGGAGACACTTGTCTTTTCTTTGAGCGTTTATCATCTTTAGTGTCTTTACGGGACTTGCGTGACTTCTTCTGTTCCTTCACATCCCTTTGAACAGTGTTACCATCCTGTTGTTTATCAACCTCACCTTCTGCCGGGAACTCCACCGGACCGGTGAGCCGGGCAGAAGGGGGAATAAAAGGAGTGTCTGAAATGGGAGCATGGGAAGGCACATGCTGGACAGACGATTTAGGGGTAGAAAAAACATTGCCCCTGGAGAGTAATGCCTCAAACCGGGCGAATTGTTCAGCCCATTGATCCGATATTTGTTGGAGTTGATCAGAGGTAACAAAAGACGTACTAGTACTTGAATCCTCTGGTTGCGCATGCGCAGCAGACTGAGCTGCCGAAGGAGACGGCTGAAAAACTGGTTCTTTGTCTTCAACAGAAGCAATGACTGTCACTTGCTCCGGAGATACCAAAACACCAGACTTCTTGTCCTTGCGTATCTTATATGTAGGGGTAGCAAGCATATCCTTTTGGGAATCTGTGAGCCCATCACAAATAAAACAAGATTTCTTAGCAACACAGTCATCATCTCCAAGCCCTTTCTCACGGCATCTGGCACAGCGTTTGTGCAAATCAAAGGAGGCCATAATATGACCGCAAACGCCTCGCCTCTGTCCTTTTTTATCTCCAGGGGATGCCATGATATATGAACACAATAACTCACTACAAATTTACCAAGAATTCACTTGTATAACACAAAACTTCAAGCGTTTCAAATCCTCACGCGCCAAACAAAAAGAGGAAGAGCGCATGCGCATGCATGAGCAGTATACCGGCAGGTAGGCTGTACAGCCACCTGGCGAGTGAACAGGACACTACCGGTCCCGGCCAGAGCCCAGCTCAGGACGTTTTTTTCTAACGTTTGGCGTGACCGGCAGGGCGCCGGACAAATGCATCTGTCCACTAGGTAAGTTGTATTAACGCAATAAAATACTGTTCCCAAGTGAGATTCTTCAAGTTCTTCCACTTTTGATGTTTTGACTTGAAATATGTCATTGTCATATATCAAGGGGGGGGGGGGGGGGGGAGGGGGGCATTAGTGCAGACTACTTACTTAAGTCAAGCAAGCTCAGGCTGACTGGATGCTAAAAGGGTGGGGAACCCTAATTGCAGTTAAACTTATTTTATCTAAGAGGATTAACATAAAAGTTTTTAGTATTTGTCTCATATATTTAAAGAAGCCCCACATAACAAGATCAGGAAACATACTCTTTTGAAAACAATAACAATAATTAGATGCACTTCTTACAACTAAATGATAGAGGTATGAAAGATATGACTATTAGTGAAAACATTGAAATACTAACTCATTCATTTATTCAATTATGTAAAAAAAGTATAAGAGATCTCAAAATGTAACTTAATTGATAGTTATACAGTTAAAACTACAACGTGTGAATTGCTTCTATCTGCAAGACATAATGCATCAAATCAATAAAACTTTTAAAAAAATGGTGACAGAAACTGCTTGAAATCTCAAATCAAAGTTTAAGTATTTGATATACTTAAAGAAGCCACACCCCATATAACAACATGAGAGGATGTAACAAGAACTAAAAACTGGAAAATGAGAATGAGTATAAAATGTATTATTATTGATGATTATGTAGCAAAACTGTTTATGTACTCACTTATGCAAAAATCCATGAGATATGTCAATATAATAAGATTCATTAATTGCAATATAGTTAAAACTACATCTTGAATTGCTCATAGCAAGAAATAATCATATTCTATCAAAAAGATACTTTAAAAAAATCATTACACAGATTGCCTGAAATCTCAAATACTTCTTTAGGCAATCTGTGTAACAATGAACCCTATATTTCAGTCATTACGTGAAATGCCTAGGCATTTCGCGAAATGGCTAAACTGTTTAGGCATTTCGCGAAATGACTGAAATGTTCAGTCATTACGCGTAATGCCTGGTTACACAGATTGCCTGTAACATATACATTTGACCAATTTACATAGTGTATGTGAATAAGTAGCTAGATCAACAACTCCTGCTACTAAACAAAAGCTGAATTAATTAAAGCTTTTTTCCCAAAAAGGAAAGTCATATCCACATGTGGGATTTATATTATATGAACACTGATCAGCTACAATATATTAATAACCACATCACTGCATGCTAAATACCTCATTTTTTTTCTTTAAAGATGCCATAACTTCAAACACACTAGGAGGTTAGCTTTGCCAGATAACATAAATTTGAAAATTTTAATTACTTAAATGTAGCATTTATAAGCTACAAGCTTACCATGTGGGACTTAATGCTGCTCTCGGGCCACCACACCCGGGGCCAACGTCTTAGAAAACAAGAGGAGAGTGCCCGTGAACGGGCACTGTGTCAGCTGACTGAGTGTTTTTGATTTGTGAAGGTGATTAGAGGACAGAATAACTAGAAATAGGCCGCCCTGTTGATAGTAGATGCGAATAGAAACATGATAGCATAGAAGAACACACATTATCATGTGTAATGTCCACCCATGAACCTTTTGCCCAAATTGTACAGTAGTCTTACAAGACCCTGTTTCATTTGTAAAATATATCAATGATGCTTAAATATTTGTTAGTGTAGATGTAAATTATTTCAGCTTCATGCCTTTTTGCATTGGTTGGGTTGAAAATTTTGACGAAATCACTCTATCTTGCACGGTTAAGAAGATAGAAGCAAATTCCTGTTTTTCTATTTTTGGCAAAAATTTGAAAATTCAAAATGGCCGCCATTTTTGGGAAAAGGAAATTTTTTTGAAAATTGCCAAGAGTACATTTCTTAGATACCCTATGGGTCGAAAATTTCAACGAAATAACTCTATTTTGCACGGTTAAGGCCAGTTTGTGTTTTTCCATTTTTGGCAAAAATTCGAAAATTCAAAATGGCTGCCATTTTTGGGGAGGGGAAAATTTTTGGAAAATTGCAAAGATTACATTCCTTAGATACCCTGTGGGTTGAAAATTTCGACGAAATCGCTCTATCTCGCATGGTTAAGGAGATAGAAGCAAATTTGTGTTTTGCCATTTTTGACAAAAATTTGAAAATTCAAAATGGCCGCCATTTTAGGGGAGGCGAAATTTTTTTTTAAATTGCCAAGAATACAATGCTGAAATACCTGTGGGTCGAAAATTTTGACGAAATTGCTCTATCTCGCACGGTTAAGGAGATAGAAGCAAATTTGTGTTTTGCCATTTTTGGCAAAAATTCGAAAATTCAAAATGGCCGCCATTTTTGGGGAGGGGAAAATTTTTTTTAAATTACCAAGAGTACAATGCTCAGATACCCTGTGGGTCGAAAATTTCGACGAAATCGCTCTATCTGGCACGATTAAGGAGATAGAAGCAAATTAGTGTTTTGCCATTTTTGGCAAAAATTCGAAAATTCAAAATGGCCGCCATTTTTGGGGAGGGGAAAATTTTTTGAAAATTGCAAAGATTGCATTCCTTAGATACCCTGTGGGTCGAAAATTTCGACGAAATCGCTCTATCTCGCACGGTTAAAGAGATAGAAGCAAATTTGTGTTTTGCCATTTTTGGAAAAAATTCGAAAATTCAAAATGGCCGCCATTTTTGGGGAGGGGAAAATTTTTGGAAAATTGCAAAGATTGCATTCCTTAGATACCCTGTGCGTCGAAAATTTTACTGAAATCGCTCTATCTCGCACGGTTAAGGAGATAGAAGCAAATTTGTGTTTTGCCATTTTTGGCAAAAATTCGAAAATTCAAAATGGCTGCCATTTTTGGGGAGGGGAAAATTTTTTAAAAATTACTAAGAGTACAATTTCGACGAAATCGCTCTATCTCGCACGGTTAAGGAGATAGAAGCAAATTTGTGTTTTGCCATTTTTGGCAAATATTCGAAAATTCAAAAGGGCCGCCATTTTTGGGGAGGGGAAAATTTTTTGAAAATTGCAAATATTACATTCCTTAGCTTCCCTGTGGATCGAAAATTTCGACGAAATCGCTCTATCTCGCACGGTTAAGGAGATAGAAGCAAATTAGTGTTTTGCCATTTTTGGCAAAAATTCAAAAATTCAAAATGGCCGCCATTTTTGGGGAGGGGAAATTTTTTTAAAAATTACCAAGAGTACAATGTTCAGATACCCTGTGGGTCGAAAATTTCGACGAAATCGCTCTATCTCGCACGGTTAAGGAGATAGAAGCAAATTTGTGTTTTGCCATTTTTGGCAAAAATTCGAAAATTCAAAATGGCCGCCATTTTTGGGGAGGGGAAAATTTTTGGAAAATTGCAAAGATTGCATTGCTTAGATACCCTGTGCGTCGAAAATTTTGCCGAAATCGCTCTATCTCGCACGGTTAAGGAGATAGAAGCAAATTAGTATTTTGCCATTTTTGGCAAAAATTCGAAAATTCAAAATGGCTGCCATTTTTGGGGAGGGGAAAAATTTTTTAAAATTACTAAGAGTACAATGCTCAGATACCCTGTGGGTCGAAAATTTTGACGAAATCGCTCTATCTCGCACGGTTAAGGAGATAGAAGCAGATTGGTGTTTTGCCATTTTTGGCAAAAATTCGAAAATTCAAAATGGCCGCCCTTTTTGGGGAGGGGAAAATTTTTTGAAAATTGCAAAGATTGCATTCCTTAGATACCCTGTGGGTCGAAAATTTCGACGAAATCGCTCTATCTCGCACGGTTAAGGAGATAGAAGCAAATTTGTGTTTTGCCATTTTTGGCAAAAATTCGAAAATTCAAAATGGCCGCCATTTTTGGGGAGGGGAAAATTTTTTAAAAATTACCAAGAGTACAATGCTCAGATACCCTGTGGGTCGAAAATTTTGACGAAATCGCTCTATCTCGCACGGTTAAGGAGATAGAAGCAGATTGGTGTTTTGCCATTTTTGGCAAAAATTCGAAAATTCAAAATGGCCGCCATTTTTGGGGAGGGGAAAATTTTTTAAAAATTAACAAGAGTACAATGCTCAGATACCCTGTACGTCGAAAATTTGGACGAAATCGCTCTATCTCGCACGGTTAAGGAGATAGAAGCAGATTGGTGTTTTGCCATTTTTGGCAAAAATTCGAAAATTCAAAATGGCTGCCATTTTTGGGGAGGGGAAAATTTTTGGAAAATTGCAAATATTACATTCCTTAGATAATCGGTGGGTCGAAAATTTCGACGAAATCGCTCTATCTCGCACGGTTAAGGAGATAGAAGCAAATTTGTGTTTTGCCATTTTTGGCAAAAATTCGAAAATTCAAAATGGCCGCCATTTTTGGGGAGGGGAAACATTTTTTAAAATTACTAAGAGTACAATGCTCAGATACCCTGTGGGTCGAAAATTTTGACGAAATCGCTCTATCTCGCACGGTTAAGGAGATAGAAGCAGATTGGTGTTTTGCCATTTTTGGCAAAAATTCGAAAATTCAAAATGGCCGCCCTTTTTGGGGAGGGGAAAATTTTTTGAAAATTGCAAAGATTGCATTCCTTAGATACCCTGTGGGTCGAAAATTTCGACGAAATTGCTCTATCTCGCACGGTTAAGGAGATAGAAGCAAATTTGTGTTTTGCCATTTTTGGCAAAAATTCGAAAATTCAAAATGGCCGCCATTTTTGGGGAGGGGAAAATTTTTTAAAAATTACCAAGAGTACAATGCTCAGATACCCTGTGGGTCGAAAATTTTGACGAAATCGCTCTATCTCTCACGGTTAAGGAGATAGAAGCAGATTGGTGTTTTGCCATTTTTGGCAAAAATTCGAAAATTCAAAATGGCCGCCATTTTTGGGGAGGGGAAAATTTTTTAAAAATTAACAAGAGTACAATGCTCAGATACCCTGTACGTCGACAATTTGGACGAAATCGCTCTATCTCGCACGGTTAAGGAGATAGAAGCAGATTGGTGTTTTGCCATTTTTGGCAAAAATTCGAAAATTCAAAATGGCTGCCATTTTTGGGGAGGGGAAAATTTTTGGAAAATTGCAAATATTACATTCCTTAGATAATCGGTGGGTCGAAAATTTCGACGAAATCGCTCTATCTCGCACGGTTAAGGAGATAGAAGCAAATTTGTGTTTTGCCATTTTTGGCAAAAATTCGAAAATTCAAAATGGCCGCCATTTTTGGGGAGGGGAAAATTTTTTGAAAATTGCAAATATTACATTCCTTAGATACCCTGTGGGTCGAAAATTTCGACGAAATCGCTCTATCTCGCACGGTTAAGGAGATAGAAGCAAATTTGTGTTTTGCCATTTTTGGCAAAAATTCGAAAATTCAAAATGGCCGCCATTTTTGGGGAGGGGAAAATTTTTGGAAAATTGCAAAGATTGCATTGCTTAGATACCCTGTGCGTCGAAAATTTTGCCGAAATCGCTCTATCTCGCACGGTTAAGGAGATAGAAGCAAATTTGTGTTTTGCCATTTTTGGCAAAAATTCGAAAATTCAAAATGGCCGCCATTTTTGGGGAGGGGAAAATTTTTTAAAAATTACCAAGAGTACAATGCTGAGATACCCTGTGGGTCGAAAATTTTGACGAAATCGCTCTATCTCGCACGGTTAAGGAGATAGAAGCAGATTGGTGTTTTGCCATTTTTGGCAAAAATTCGAAAATTCAAAATGGCTGCCATTTTTGGGGAGGGGAAAATTTTTGGAAAATTGCAAATATTGCATTCCTTAGATAATCTGTGGGTCGAAAATTTTGCCGAAATCGCTCTATCTCGCACGGTTAAGGAGATAGAAGCAAATTTGTGTTTTGCCATTTTTGGCAAAAATTCGAAAATTCAAAATGGCCGCCATTTTTGGGGAGGGGAAAATTTTTTGAAAATTGCAAAGATTACATTCCTTAGATACCCTGTGGGTCGAAAATTTCGACGAAATCGCTCTATCTCGCACGGTTAAGGAGATAGAAGCAAATTTGTGTTTTGCCATTTTTGGCAAAAATTCGAAAATTCGAAATGGCCGCCATTTTTGGGGAGGGGAAAATTTTTGGAAAATTGCAAAGATTGCATTCCTTAGATACCCTGTGGGTCGAAAATTTCGACGAAATCACTCTATCTCGCACGGTTAAGGAGACAGAAGCAAATTTGTGTTTTGCCATTTTTGGCAAAAATTCGAAAATTCAAAATGGCCGCCATTTTTGGGGAGGGGAAAATTTTTTGAAAATTGCAAATATTACATTCCTTAGATACCCTGTGGGTCGAAAATTTCGACGAAATCGCTCTATCTCGCACGGTTAAGGAGATAGAAGCAAATTAGTGTTTTGCCATTTTTGGCAAAAATTCGAAAATTCAAAATGGCCGCCATTTTTGGGGAGGGGAAAATTTTTGGAAAATTGCAAAGATTGCATTCCTTAGATACCCTGTGGGTCGAAAATTTCGACGAAATCACTCTATCTCGCACGGTTAAGGAGATAGAAGCAAATTTGTGTTTTGCCATTTTTGGCAAAAATTCGAAAATTCAAAATGGCCGCCATTTTTGGGGAGGGGAAAATTTTTTGAAAATTGCAAATATTACATTCCTTAGATACCCTGTGGGTCGAAAATTTCGACGAAATCGCTCTATCTCGCACGGTTAAGGAGATAGAAGCAAATTAGTGTTTTGCCATTTTTGGCAAAAATTCGAAAATTCAAAATGGCTGCCATTTTTGGGGAGGGGAAAATTTTTTAAAAATTACTAAGAGTACAATGCTCAGATACCCTGTGGGTCGAAAATTTTGACGAAATCGCTCTATCTCGCACGGTTAAGGAGATAGAAGCAGATTGATGTTTTGCCATTTTTGGCAAAAATTCGAAAATTCAAAATGGCCGCCCTTTTTGGGGAGGGGAAAATTTTTTGAAAATTGCAAAGATTGCATTCCTTAGATACCCTGTGGGTCAAAAATTTCGACGAAATCGCTCTATCTCGCACGGTTAAGGAGATCGAAGCAGATTGGTGTTTTGCCATTTTTGGCAAAAATTCAAAAATTCAAAATGGCCGCCATTTTTGGGGAGGGGAAAATTTTTTAAAAATTAACAAGAGTACAATGCTCAGATACCCTGTGCGTCGAAAATTTGGACGAAATCGCTCTATCTCGCACGGTTAAGGAGATAGAAGCAGATTGGTGTTTTGCCATTTTTGGCAAAAATTCGAAAATTCAAAATGGCTGCCATTTTTGGGGAGGGGAAAATTTTTGGAAAATTGCAAATATTGCATTCCTTAGATAATCTGTGGGTCGAAAATTTCGACGAAATCGCTCTATCTCGCACGGTTAAGGAGATAGAAGCAAATTTGTGTTTTGCCATTTTTGGCAAAAATTCGAAAATTCAAAATGGCCGCCATTTTTGGGGAGGGGAAAATTTTATTTTAATTACCAAGAGTACAATGCTCAGATACCCTGTGGGTCGAAAATTTTGACGAAATCGCTCGATCTCGCACGGTTAAGGAGACAGAAGCAAATTTGTGTTTTGCCATTTTTGGCAAAAATTCGAAAATTCAAAATGGCCGCCATTTTTGGGGAGGGGAAAATTTTTTGAAAATTGCAAATATTACATTCCTTAGATACCCTGTGGGTCGAAATTTCGACGAAATCGCTCTATCTCGCACGGTTAAGGAGATAGAAGCAAATTTGTGTTTTGCCATTTTTGGCAAAAATTCGAAAATTCAAAATGGCCGCCATTTTTGGGGAGGGGAAAATTTTTGGAAAATTGCAAAGATTGCATTGCTTAGATACCCTGTGCGTCGAAAATTTTGCCGAAATCGCTCTATCTCGCACGGTTAAGGAGATAGAAGCAAATTAGTATTTTGCCATTTTTGGCAAAAATTCGAAAATTCAAAATGGCTGCCATTTTTGGGGAGGGGAAAAATTTTTTAAAATTACTAAGAGTACAATGCTCAGATACCCTGTGGGTCGAAAATTTTGACGAAATCGCTCTATCTCGCACGGTTAAGGAGATAGAAGCAGATTGGTGTTTTGCCATTTTTGGCAAAAATTCGAAAATTCAAAATGGCCGCCCTTTTTGGGGAGGGGAAAATTTTTTGAAAATTGCAAAGATTGCATTCCTTAGATACCCTGTGGGTCGAAAATTTCGACGAAATCGCTCTATCTCGCACGGTTAAGGAGATAGAAGCAAATTTGTGTTTTGCCATTTTTGGCAAAAATTCGAAAATTCAAAATGGCCGCCATTTTTGGGGAGGGGAAAATTTTTTAAAAATTACCAAGAGTACAATGCTCAGATACCCTGTGGGTCGAAAATTTTGACGAAATCGCTCTATCTCGCACGGTTAAGGAGATAGAAGCAGATTGGTGTTTTGCCATTTTTGGCAAAAATTCGAAAATTCAAAATGGCCGCCATTTTTGGGGAGGGGAAAATTTTTTAAAAATTAACAAGAGTACAATGCTCAGATACCCTGTACGTCGAAAATTTGGACGAAATCGCTCTATCTCGCACGGTTAAGGAGATAGAAGCAGATTGGTGTTTTGCCATTTTTGGCAAAAATTCGAAAATTCAAAATGGCTGCCATTTTTGGGGAGGGGAAAATTTTTGGAAAATTGCAAATATTACATTCCTTAGATAATCGGTGGGTCGAAAATTTCGACGAAATCGCTCTATCTCGCACGGTTAAGGAGATAGAAGCAAATTTGTGTTTTGCCATTTTTGGCAAAAATTCGAAAATTCAAAATGGCCGCCATTTTTGGGGAGGGGAAACATTTTTTAAAATTACTAAGAGTACAATGCTCAGATACCCTGTGGGTCGAAAATTTTGACGAAATCGCTCTATCTCGCACGGTTAAGGAGATAGAAGCAGATTGGTGTTTTGCCATTTTTGGCAAAAATTCGAAAATTCAAAATGGCCGCCCTTTTTGGGGAGGGGAAAATTTTTTGAAAATTGCAAAGATTGCATTCCTTAGATACCCTGTGGGTCGAAAATTTCGACGAAATTGCTCTATCTCGCACGGTTAAGGAGATAGAAGCAAATTTGTGTTTTGCCATTTTTGGCAAAAATTCGAAAATTCAAAATGGCCGCCATTTTTGGGGAGGGGAAAATTTTTTAAAAATTACCAAGAGTACAATGCTCAGATACCCTGTGGGTCGAAAATTTTGACGAAATCGCTCTATCTCTCACGGTTAAGGAGATAGAAGCAGATTGGTGTTTTGCCATTTTTGGCAAAAATTCGAAAATTCAAAATGGCCGCCATTTTTGGGGAGGGGAAAATTTTTTAAAAATTAACAAGAGTACAATGCTCAGATACCCTGTACGTCGACAATTTGGACGAAATCGCTCTATCTCGCACGGTTAAGGAGATAGAAGCAGATTGGTGTTTTGCCATTTTTGGCAAAAATTCGAAAATTCAAAATGGCTGCCATTTTTGGGGAGGGGAAAATTTTTGGAAAATTGCAAATATTACATTCCTTAGATAATCGGTGGGTCGAAAATTTCGACGAAATCGCTCTATCTCGCACGGTTAAGGAGATAGAAGCAAATTTGTGTTTTGCCATTTTTGGCAAAAATTCGAAAATTCAAAATGGCCGCCATTTTTGGGGAGGGGAAAATTTTTTGAAAATTGCAAATATTACATTCCTTAGATACCCTGTGGGTCGAAAATTTCGACGAAATCGCTCTATCTCGCACGGTTAAGGAGATAGAAGCAAATTTGTGTTTTGCCATTTTTGGCAAAAATTCGAAAATTCAAAATGGCCGCCATTTTTGGGGAGGGGAAAATTTTTGGAAAATTGCAAAGATTGCATTGCTTAGATACCCTGTGCGTCGAAAATTTTGCCGAAATCGCTCTATCTCGCACGGTTAAGGAGATAGAAGCAAATTTGTGTTTTGCCATTTTTGGCAAAAATTCGAAAATTCAAAATGGCCGCCATTTTTGGGGAGGGGAAAATTTTTTAAAAATTACCAAGAGTACAATGCTGAGATACCCTGTGGGTCGAAAATTTTGACGAAATCGCTCTATCTCGCACGGTTAAGGAGATAGAAGCAGATTGGTGTTTTGCCATTTTTGGCAAAAATTCGAAAATTCAAAATGGCTGCCATTTTTGGGGAGGGGAAAATTTTTGGAAAATTGCAAATATTGCATTCCTTAGATAATCTGTGGGTCGAAAATTTTGCCGAAATCGCTCTATCTCGCACGGTTAAGGAGATAGAAGCAAATTTGTGTTTTGCCATTTTTGGCAAAAATTCGAAAATTCAAAATGGCCGCCATTTTTGGGGAGGGGAAAATTTTTTGAAAATTGCAAAGATTACATTCCTTAGATACCCTGTGGGTCGAAAATTTCGACGAAATCGCTCTATCTCGCACGGTTAAGGAGATAGAAGCAAATTTGTGTTTTGCCATTTTTGGCAAAAATTCGAAAATTCGAAATGGCCGCCATTTTTGGGGAGGGGAAAATTTTTGGAAAATTGCAAAGATTGCATTCCTTAGATACCCTGTGGGTCGAAAATTTCGACGAAATCACTCTATCTCGCACGGTTAAGGAGACAGAAGCAAATTTGTGTTTTGCCATTTTTGGCAAAAATTCGAAAATTCAAAATGGCCGCCATTTTTGGGGAGGGGAAAATTTTTTGAAAATTGCAAATATTACATTCCTTAGATACCCTGTGGGTCGAAAATTTCGACGAAATCGCTCTATCTCGCACGGTTAAGGAGATAGAAGCAAATTAGTGTTTTGCCATTTTTGGCAAAAATTCGAAAATTCAAAATGGCCGCCATTTTTGGGGAGGGGAAAATTTTTGGAAAATTGCAAAGATTGCATTCCTTAGATACCCTGTGGGTCGAAAATTTCGACGAAATCACTCTATCTCGCACGGTTAAGGAGATAGAAGCAAATTTGTGTTTTGCCATTTTTGGCAAAAATTCGAAAATTCAAAATGGCCGCCATTTTTGGGGAGGGGAAAATTTTTTGAAAATTGCAAATATTACATTCCTTAGATACCCTGTGGGTCGAAAATTTCGACGAAATCGCTCTATCTCGCACGGTTAAGGAGATAGAAGCAAATTAGTGTTTTGCCATTTTTGGCAAAAATTCGAAAATTCAAAATGGCTGCCATTTTTGGGGAGGGGAAAATTTTTTAAAAATTACTAAGAGTACAATGCTCAGATACCCTGTGGGTCGAAAATTTTGACGAAATCGCTCTATCTCGCACGGTTAAGGAGATAGAAGCAGATTGATGTTTTGCCATTTTTGGCAAAAATTCGAAAATTCAAAATGGCCGCCCTTTTTGGGGAGGGGAAAATTTTTTGAAAATTGCAAAGATTGCATTCCTTAGATACCCTGTGGGTCAAAAATTTCGACGAAATCGCTCTATCTCGCACGGTTAAGGAGATCGAAGCAGATTGGTGTTTTGCCATTTTTGGCAAAAATTCAAAAATTCAAAATGGCCGCCATTTTTGGGGAGGGGAAAATTTTTTAAAAATTAACAAGAGTACAATGCTCAGATACCCTGTGCGTCGAAAATTTGGACGAAATCGCTCTATCTCGCACGGTTAAGGAGATAGAAGCAGATTGGTGTTTTGCCATTTTTGGCAAAAATTCGAAAATTCAAAATGGCTGCCATTTTTGGGGAGGGGAAAATTTTTGGAAAATTGCAAATATTGCATTCCTTAGATAATCTGTGGGTCGAAAATTTCGACGAAATCGCTCTATCTCGCACGGTTAAGGAGATAGAAGCAAATTTGTGTTTTGCCATTTTTGGCAAAAATTCGAAAATTCAAAATGGCCGCCATTTTTGGGGAGGGGAAAATTTTATTTTAATTACCAAGAGTACAATGCTCAGATACCCTGTGGGTCGAAAATTTTGACGAAATCGCTCGATCTCGCACGGTTAAGGAGACAGAAGCAAATTTGTGTTTTGCCATTTTTGGCAAAAATTCGAAAATTCAAAATGGCCGCCATTTTTGGGGAGGGGAAAATTTTTTGAAAATTGCAAATATTACATTCCTTAGATACCCTGTGGGTCGAAATTTCGACGAAATCGCTCTATCTCGCACGGTTAAGGAGATAGAAGCAAATTAGTGTTTTGCCATTTTTGGCAAAAATTCGAAAATTCAAAATGGCCGCCATTTTTGGGGAGGGGAAAATTTTTGGAAAATTGCAAAGATTGCATTCCTTAGATACCCTGTGGGTCGAAAATTTCGACGAAATCGCTCTATCTCGCACGGTTAAGGAGATAGAAGCAAATTTGTGTTTTGCCATTTTTGGCAAAAATTCGAAAATTCAAAATGGCCGCCATTTTTGGGGAGGGGAAAATTTTTTTAAAATTACCAAGAGTACAATGCTCAGATACCCTGTGGGTCGAAAATTTTGACGAAATCGCTCTATCTCGCACGGTTAAGGAGATAGAAGCAGATTGGTGTTTTGCCATTTTTGGCAAAAATTCGAAAATTCAAAATGGCCGCCATTTTTGGGGTGGGGAAAATTTTTTAAAAATTAACAAGAGTACAATGCTCAGATACCCTGTGGGTCGAAAATTTGGACGAAATCGCTCTATCTCGCACGGTTAAGGAGATAGAAGCAGATTGGTGTTTTGCCATTTTTGGCAAAAATTCGAAAATTCAAAATGGCTGCCATTTTTGGGGAGGGGAAAATTTTTGGAAAATTGCAAATATTGCATTCCTTAGATAATCTGTGGGTCGAAAATTTCGACGAAATCGCTCTATCTCGCACGGTTAAGGAGATAGAAGCAAATTTGTGTTTTGCCATTTTTGGCAAAAATTCCAAAATTCAAAATGGCCGCCATTTTTGGGGAGGGGAAAATTTTTTGAAAATTGCAAATATTACATTCCTTAGATACCCTGTGGGTCGAAAATTTCGACGAAATCGCTCTATCTCGCACGGTTAAGGAGATAGAAGCAAATTTGTGTTTTGCCATTTTTGGCAAAAATTCGAAAATTCAAAATGGCCGCCATTTTTGGGGAGGGGAAAATTTTTGGAAAATTGCAAAGATTGCATTGCTTGGATACCCTGTGCGTCGAAAATTTTGCCGAAATCGCTCTATCTCGCACGGTTAAGGAGATAGAAGCAAATTAGTGTTTTGCCATTTTTGGCAAAAATTCGAAAATTCAAAATGGCTGCCATGTTTGGGGAGGGGAAAATTTTTTAAAAATTACTAAGAGTACAATGCTCAGATACCCTGTGGGTCGAAAATTTTGACGAAATCGCTCTATCTCGCACGGTTAAGGAGATAGAAGCAGATTGGTGTTTTGCCATTTTTGGCAAAAATTCGAAAATTCAAAATGGCCGCCATTTTTGGGGAGGGGAAAATTTTTTGAAAATAGCAAAGATTGCATTCCTTAGATACCCTGTGGGTCGAAAATTTCGACGAAATCGCTCTATCTCGCACGGTTAAGGAGATAGAAGCAAATTTGTGTTTTGCCATTTTTGGCAAAAATTCGAAAATTCAAAATGGCCGCCATTTTTGGGGAGGGCAAAATTTTGTAAAAATTACCAAGAGTACAATGCTCAGATACCCTGTGGGTCGAAAATTTTGACGAAATCGGTCTATCTCGCACGGTTAAGGAGATAGAAGCAGATTGGTGTTTTGCCATTTTTGGCAAAAATTCGAAAATTCAAAATGGCCGCCATTTTTGGGGAGGGGAAAATTTTTGGAAAATTGCAAATATTGCATTCCTTAGATAATCTGTGGGTCGAAAATTTCGACGAAATCGCTCTATCTCGCACGGTTAAGGAGATAGAAGCAAATTTGTGTTTTGCCATTTTTGGCAAAAATTCGAAAATTCAAAATGGCCGCCATTTTTAGGGAGGGGAAAATTTTTGGAAAATTGCAAAGATTGCATTCCTTAGATACCCTGTGGGTCGAAAATTTCGACGAAATCACTCTATCTCGCACGGTTAAGGAGATAGAAGCAAATTAGTGTTTTGCCAATTTTGGCAAAAATTCGAAAATTCAAAATGGCCGCCATTTTTGGGGAGGGGAAAATTTTTTGAAAATTGCAAATATTACATTCCTTAGATACCCTGTGGGTCGAAAATTTCGACGAAATCGCTCTATCTCTTACGGTTTCTGAGATATTAGCAAATTACTCAAAAGTAGTACTGAAAATACACAATGAAGTACCTAAATGGCTATTACTCATGTACTGACATAGCTATCAGTCCCAAATGCAATACCAAGCGAGCTATGGACATAACAATCTTGTATTCAAAATTGTAGTAAAATATCTTTAATTATTTTGGCTTAAATGCACGGAAACCAATGGGTACTGAAAATAGCTGTACTTAAGTATTACTCAGTAAGCAAAAGAGGTACAACAGCCAAAAGCAATCCCAAGCAAGCTACTGACCCAATAAGCCTGCATACCAAATTTGGTGACAATAGCTCTAATACTTTTCCTTTAAATGAGCGGAAACCATGCGTGACGCCGGACATCGGACGCCGGACGCCGGACATCGGACATCGGACGGCGAAAAAAGCAAAAATAATATATCCACCCCCCAGGGGGGTGGACATAATTATCAGGAAAAGGGCTGTACAGAAATACAGTAAATGGTAACTGAACAGCAAGTTCGAAAGAAATTCCGAAGCTGACAGAAGAAAAGGATAAAAAAGTTGTGCCCTGTAAATGGTATTATGAAGGAAAATAACAAGGTAATTGTGTAAGTGTAAAAAATAGGTTAAAACATATTTAAAGAAATACTACAAATGCAATATCCTCGTTCGACCTTGAAGAAGGGGTCCAAGGTCAAATCTAACCACACAAATACATTCCCAGCCCATGATTTCCTATGGTTTACCATTCCAAACCTCTAGGACCAATTATAAATGAGTTATAAGCACTTTTAAGCTTGGCTGTCCTCATTTGACCTTGAAGGAGGGGTCCAAAGGTCAAATCTGACCATACCAAAAGATTCCGAGCCAATGATTTCCTATGGGATGGTTTACCATCCCAAATCTCTGTCACCAATAATAAGCGAGTTGTAGGCACTTTCAATTTTCGCTATCCTCATTTGACCTTGAAAGAGGGTTCCAAGGTCAAATCGGACCATATCAACAGATTCACAGCCCATGATTTCCTGTCTGTTTACCATCCCAAACCTCTGGGACCAATAATAAGCGAGTTATAAGCACTTTTAAGTTTGGCTATCCTTGTTTGACCTTGAAGGAGGGGTCATTGAAGGTCAAATCTGACCACACCAAAAGATTCCCACCCCATGATTTCCTACAGGTTGGTTTATCATCCCAAACCTCTAGGATCAATAATAAGGGAGATATAAGCACTTTTCATGACTGACAAAAAACACCTGTGGCGGCCATCTTGTTTCTCAAAATGAGGCCAAAAATATTCCCAGACAACATTTTATGGTTATTAATATATACTGCAAACTTAAGAAAGCTAGCTATAATATTTTTTTTCATCAGAACAGTAATGGTGAAATCTCTCTCTACACACTGTGGCTATCCAGTGGATACAATGATTTACTCAACAGTGAGAACCTGAAAGTAGCTATTGCTCAGCTATGCCATGACATAGAGGTCTGCAATTTCACTATGTTATAGCTGACCAAAAATTCTGTGAATAACATATTTAAGGGGCTATCAACGTAACGCATTATTTTTACGGCCCAACGAAAAGTGGTTTCAACAAGGGAATGATTTTTCAGGGATGTATATTTTTTTAGGCTTAAAGTCACAAATTATTGAGGAGAATATGTTTGTTTGTTCTGTGATATGTTGAATAAGCGAAATAAAGTTATACAACAAAATGTCCTTGTTGTTTTAAAGTTTTATATTTTTACATATAAACACCAAATAACAGATAAATGTGAAATAAATATGTTCTATTTCTGGACATCTAAAACAGTGCATACCTTCCTGTTGTGACACAATTAGCATACAAAAAGAAAAGCAATAACAGTTTTTTATACACTATTCCAAAGAAAAATGTCTCACAAAAATTTTGAATGAATTAGATATTCATTTAATTTGGCAATTATTTGTAGAGAGAAAAACAAAGAAACATAACATTTCATGTTTTCATTTTTTCAACTCTATTTCACGTTACACTCATTTAAAATGTCAAGAAACCACTATTTAAAATTGTAAATCATTCAAATTAATCTGTATGCGTTTGGAGGCTTGTGTATGTATTTAGATCTTTGTTTAGAACAGCATGGTTTATATATTGTGTCCCAGTACAGAACCTCTCCCTTCTCTCTGAGCCAAATTTTATAGCCTCTCACCAGTAACTAAGGCGTAGTTATACAAAATATTCTATTTTTAATTTGGCTTCCTATATCTTAGTGTATATATCTCTACAGAAAAACAATTTTTCCTAACATGTTATGTCTATATTTTTATAAGTAAACTACGCCATTCTCATTGAATATATGTACATCTTGTTCCATCAGTGAGAATTATATTTCATATGGACAGATCCCCTTTCAATGTAAGAAGTGCCTTGACTAATGAAAACAAAGCTTTGTAAATTGTTGTTACACTTAAGAAATTTTCATCAGAATAGTATAACACTAGATAATTTTATTATATTAACAATTAAGATGATACAAATATAGATTCAGTGTGTAAAAGAAATGCTTCACTGTAAGTAAGCAGAAAGGCTAAATAAACACGCACTGCATGTTTCAAAAATGTGGGTTCATTTTATCAGTGCAGAAAAGACTGCCACTCAAATACAGTAGTAAACTGGCAAGATCTACAAGAGCATTATTGATTTTTCCAAGTGGGTGCTATACATATACATGTGTATATAATTTAGAAGGCAAGAGCATTATTTACAAAACGTAGTACTAAATGCAGTGTTTTATCATTCATACTGATCTTTTTCAACGGCTGAAAGAAAATGACGTAACTGTCCCTCTCGTAAATAATAGTCCGTGCATAGCAACAGTGACTCTGTCTGCTTCACCATCTGGCGGACGTTACGTAAACAAATTTTATGTACTTACGTTGATAGCCCCTTAACAAATTACTCTAAATGTAATAGTTTTCAAGTTACAACTGATTTACTCAACAGTGAGAACCTCAAAGGAACTATTACTCAGCTATGCAATGAGCTACATGTCTGAAATTTTACTATGTTATAGCTAACCCAAAAGTAGGTGAACAACATATTTAAGCAAACTACTGTAAATGCAATAGTTTTCAAGCTACAACTGATTTACTCAATAGTGAGAACCTGAAAATAGCTATTGCTCAGCTATGCCATGAGCTATAGGTCTGTAATTTCACTATGTTATAGCTGACCCAAAAGTAGGTGAACAATATATTTTAACAAAATACTCCAAATGCAATATTTTTCAAGTTATAGCTGATTTACTCAACAGTCAGTACCTGAGAATAGCTATTGCTCAGTTGTGCCATGAGCTATAGGTCTATAATTTCACTATGTTATAGCTGACCCAAAAGTAGCTGAATAACATATTTGCACAAATTTCTGTAAATGCAATAGTTTTCCAATTATAACTGATTTACTCAACAGTGAGAACTTCAATGTAGCTATTACTCAGCTATGAAATGAGCCACAGGTCTGAAACTTCACTATGTTATAGCTGACCCCAAAATAGGTGAATAACATATTGAAACAAAATACTCTAAATGCAATAGTTTTCAAGTTATAAGTGATTTACTCAACAGTGATAACCTAAAAGTAGCTATTACTCAGCTATGCCATGAGCTACAGGTCTCAAATTTTACTATGTTATAGCTGGCCCAAAAGTAGCTGAATAACATATTTATACGAAATTCTCTAAATGCAATAGTTTTTAAGTTACAAGTGATTTTACTCATGATGGAAGTTACTGAAAAGCCCAAAAGTAGCTATTACTCACTTAGCTATTGAGACAGACACCCAACTTACTCACCATATTGTAGCTATGAAAAAAGTAGCTGAATAACATATTTTAACAAAATGCTCTAAATGCAACACTTTTCAAGTTATAAGTGATTTACTCAACAGTGATAACCTAAAAGTAGCTATTACTCAGCTATGCCATGAGCTACAGGTCTCAAATTTTACTATGTTATAGCTGACCCAAAAGTAGCTGAATAACATATTTATAGGAAATTCTCTAAATGCAATAGTTTTCAAGTTATAAGCGATTTACTCAACAGTGATAACCTAAAAGTAGCTATTACTCAGCTATGCCATGAGCTACAGGTCTGAAATTTTACTATGTTATAGCTGGCCCAAAAGTAGCTGAATAACATATTTATACGAAATTCTCTAAATGCAATAGTTTTTAAGTTACAAGTGATTTTACTCATAATGGAAGTTACTGAAAAGCCCAAAAGTAGCTATTACTCACTTAGCTATTGAGACAGACACCCAACTTACTCACCATATTGTAGCTATGAAAAAAGTAGCTGAACAACATATTTTCACAAAATGCTGTAAATGCAACACTTTTCAAGTTATAAGTGGTTTAGTGCATGATTTCATGAATTTTAATGCATTAAAAATTATTAAAAAAATTTATTTAAAAAAAGTAAGATAGATCCAGGTCTCATACTCACACAAGAGAATCTACCTCTGGCCTAGTACATATATGCAAGATATGAGAGAAATCCCTACAATAGTCACTGAGAAAATTGTGATAAAAAGTTGAAATTTTCACACTTTTGGTGGGGGTACCCCCTTTGTAATGTCTCTAGCAAACAGACGAACAGACAGATTTGCATGCCTTGAACAATTTTTCATCCTCGATAGATAAGGTATCTTTTAAAAAAACAGCATGTCTCTAGGCCTTGTAGTTTTGGAGAAGAAGTTGTTCACGCGGACGCGTACGCCCACGCCGCAGAGTGATGACATAATGTCAGCTGACTGACAAGCCAGCTGACATAAAAAGACAGTTCTTGTTAGCCACCGGATATACTGGTAGTTGTCGTCACGTGATAACTTCTGACCAATCGCCCTACTTTCTCGTTGAAATTTTTTTTAAAACTTACCCCTCAGCTGTAAACAGCGGGGAGGCAGGGTGGGACTCTTCTAAGTCCCACATGGTAAGCTTGTACCAATGGTTGGACATCTCATAAATTTTTTGCCACCTGAATATGAGATTAATGACAACTTAATAAGTCATTAATACAAATTACTTGATAACTAAAAAACAAAATGACCTTCCCCGTAACATCTTGAAGGTAAAGGAATACCTAGATCCTGGGAGAGACTCCTGAAGACTTGGTTGTAGCGGATGTGCCCCCCCCCCCCCCCATCTTTTTCCGTTCCAAGGACATCTGGTCTGAGGGGAAGGATCTAGGACTTGTTGTGCCGCCACTACGGGTCCCAGATACATATTGTTGTCGGTGTCCGACCAAGTAAGGTCTTTTAGGTAAAATTTGTAAATGTGTTGTGAGCTTTCCAGTGACAGGCTTGCATGATTTGGTCCACCGATACCCCACTGTAAAAGGCCTTAGAGGCCGCGAAGGCCCGGATGTCATGCGCTTCAACTTGGACCAAGTCCAAGGCTTGTTGGTCTGCTTGTTTGTAACAAAGTAGGATGGTTTGTTTCAACCAGGAGAGTAGCGGGTCTGATGTCTGAGGTATGTCCTTTCTTGAAGGAGATAAAAAGGAGGGAACGAGACCCTCTCAGGTCTTTGGTTCGGTCCAGATAATACCTCAGGGCCCGTACCGGACACAGGGTCCTGTCTTCTTTAAATTGTCTCTCTACAATGGTAGTGAAAGCAGGAATAGTCACCGGAGACACACTTTGAGAACCTTCTCATGCTACTTGGTTTTTGGCTATGAAATCAGAAGAAGGGAACAAGGCAACCTTTTCCCATTGGCCTAGATTAGATACTTTGTTTGCGACCCAGGCATGGATTTCGCTACGGCGTTTGCCGGAGGCCAAAGCTAGCAAGAAAGCAGTTTTGAGAGTAAGATGTTTGAGGTCTGTGTCTTTCATGGGCACAAATGGTGCTTTTGTGAGCTCGTTGAGGACAACAGAAAGGTTCCACTTAGGTAAATTTCTGGAACTTTTGGGACGATCCCTGTGAAAACTGGAGAGTAACCTGTGAAGGTCTGCATTATGTGCAATATGGTGGGCCGTTGGGCCCAAAGTGTCAACGATCCTGTAACCATCAATGGTCGAGGGGCGCCTGTTTAGGTCTTGGTACAGGTACATGAAAAAATCTGAGATTTGTTTCACAGATGGAGTGGAGAAACCCACCAAATTTTCTCTGCACCATTTTTCAAATAGGGCCCACTTTGACTTGTAGATGGTCCTTGTTGATGACCGCTGAGGGGCAGCAATACTCTCTGCCACCTCCACAGAGAAGCCTTGTTCTTGGAGTTGTCCGCTCCTAGACACCAGGCGTGGAGGTTCAGCTGTTGAGGGTTGTTGTGGAACACATACTTGTGGGACTGTTTGAGTAGGGTCGTTGACACTGGGAGTTGTAGTGGGATCTCTGAGAGCTGCACTAGGTCCCAAAACCAGGGCATCCCTGGCCAGCCTGGGGCTATCACGATGATCAGGCAATGACATTGCTTGATCTTTTGGATCACCTTGTGAAGGAGAGCCGTAGGAGGGTAAGCATAGGCCGTGAGGTTGGTCCAGTTTATGTTTAGAGCATCTATGTCCCAAGCCTTTGGGTCTGGGACAGGAGATACGTACAGTGGAAGTTTGTGGTTCAGGTGAGTGGCAAATAAGTCTACATGAGGTGTGAACCACTTATGGCAGATCTGTTTGAACACCTGCGGGTGCAGAGACCATTCTGATGACTGCACTTGGTTGGACTTGGAGAGTAGGTCGGCCATCACATTCAGGCACCCTGGAATGTGCCTGGCTTTTAATGTTATGTGGTAGTGATGGCACCAGGTCATGATCTTCCACAGGAGAGCACACATCTCTGCTGAGTGAGTTCCTCCTTGTTTGTTGATGTAGGCTACCACTGTTGAGTTGTCTGTCGCAACTAGCACTGTTTGGTTCTGACACTGGTCCTTGAAGTCTCGAAGGGCCAGGGAGACCGCCTTCAATTCTAGGACATTTATGTGTAGCCTTTTTTCCCGATCTGACCACAGACCCTTGGTAGAATTTTGGTCTAAGTGAGCGCCCCAACCTTCGTTTGAGGCGTTGGTAAAGAGTTGGATACTGTGGTCTTTTTCATCACATTTGAGGGATTTTGCCACCAATCTAGGTGGGCTGCAATGGCTTCTGTCCAAGGAAGGAGGTTGTCCAGCGACTGAGGATATCTCCAGTGCTCCTTGAGATGAAACTGAAAGGGCCTCATGTGAAGGCCATTTTCTCCGTTGAGGCTGGCAACCCAATTAGAAACATCAAACATCTTGCAGTCAAAACACGTTTTGACTTGAGTCGTAGGATCAAATCCTGAAGTTTGAGCCATCTCTCTTGAGTGGGTTTTACAAGGGCTGAATCTAGATGGTATTCGTAGCCCACGAACGAAAACACCTGAGTAGGTTAGAGTTCTGATTTTCATGATTTATTATCCACCCCAATGACTGGGTTAGGTCTACCACCACCTGAGTGTCCACTTGGGCTTCCTCCTGAGACTGGGACCTGATCAGCCAGTCGTCCAGGTATTGGTGAATTCTGAGTCCTCTTGAGAGGGCCATTAGTTTCACTTCCTTTACAATCATTGTAAAGACCTGGGGGGCTGTGGCTAGTCCGAATGGGAGGGAGGTGAACTGGAACACCTGATCCTTGTAGCAAAACCTTAGGTATTTCCTTGAGTTTGGATGGATGGGGATGTGCAGGTAAGCGTCCGACAGATCTATCGACGATACCCACTCCCCTGGAATCAGGGAGGTCCTGATGGACTCTGGAGTTTCCATTTTGAACTTTTCTACGTGTAGAAAAGTGTTGAGCCTGCTTAGGTCTATGACTGGCCTCCACTTTTGGCGAGGCTTGGGTACTAAGAACAGGCGACTGTAAAACCCGAGAGATTTTACATTTTCCACCCTTTCGATAGCGTTCTTTGAGAGGAGAGACTGGATACAAGTGGCCAAGGCTTGGTCTTTTTGTTGGGCCTTGTACTCTGACAGAATCAGAGGAAATCTGACCAAGTTTGGCTTTGAAAGGAATGGCAGTACGTAGCCATTGGTGATAATGTTTAACACGTTTTGAGAACATTTGTTTGTTAGCCAGTCTCTCCTGAAAGAACGGAGGCGACCTCCTACTGGTGGACTGAGTGAGGCTTTGGAGGAGTCATTGGGAAGGGGGGTTTCCACGCCCCCTTCCCCTATTGTGGGGTCGTTTTCGACCCCTGGAGCCTCTGAAGTTGGGTTTTCCTCTTCCTGATGAAAAGGATTGGTTACTGCTTTGAGGGGCGTTTCCTGTAGGAGCCTCTTTTCTTGTGGGGACCACGAAAGGGCTTATTCTGGTAGGGTGCGAAACCCTGAGAGTCTTTGGAGGTGCCTTTTTTGAGAAGGAAGTCTTCACCTTCCTTCACAAGTTGAGACTCAAACAAGGACGGGTCCCAAAAGGACGAGTTCCTAAGTTCTTGACGTCTCGTTTCCCCTAACTGTGGATGTAAGAGAGTCATCTCGGCTTCGCGCCTAAGCAAGCCGGTATTAGCCATAGAATATAACTCCCTCTGGAGAATATGGGATAGAGATTTGCTGAGACAGGTGAGGGCCCTGTGTTGAATAAGAACTGTCTTATTCCAGAAATCCATGTACTCAGCGACTTCCTCATATCCGCGCTTTGCTGCTTTCTCAGGATTGGCACCTTTCTGAATCTGAGATTTGATCTTCTTGACAGTCGACTTGATGCTATGTTGACACTTCTCCAGGGAAGCATTGCAAGAAGAAGAAGTCTTTGCAAAGGCAGCAGTGAAATTGAGGGTTGAGATATTTTGTCTAACCTGATGTTCCAGCTCCTTGAGAACTGGCAGGGGAACTTTGGCTACAGGGGCCCCAGGAGGTCTAGGAGTAATACAGATCTTAGCAAAGTCTGTATTCAACTCCTGAATTTTATCCTGAAATGTGGGCTGTCCCACCTTGTACCACTTAGAAGTGGAAGGAGGAGGCTTGACATATTTGCCCTCAGATAAATTGGCAGCCTTAAAGTCATGTTGAAATTTATCAAAGGCGTCCTTGATAACTGAACTAAGGGGTAGAATAGAGGAAGGACCTCTCGGTCTGAGCTCTTGACGGCCTTTTTCATCGTCCAGACCCAACACTGAAGTTGAAGACCTAGGCATAGATTCCCTGGGGTCAGGGAGAGAAAGAATACGCCTGAAAGTGTCGACTTCTTCAGCGTATTGTGAGGGCATGTCAGACAGAGCTACTTCCCTATAATAAGGGGGGTCTGGATCATGTTGTGGAAGGTCTTGATCAGAAGCAGCCCCTGAGGGCTGAGCCCTAGAGGGCTTAGAAGACCTGTGTCTGGCTACAGGGGACTGATCTTCCCCTGAAGAAGATGACACATATCTGGACCTTGATTTGTGTTTACTCTTATCAGAGTGCTTTTTAGGTCTGGAAGAAGGGATCCGAGGTTCGTCGGAATCCTCATTTAGTTGGTCCGAGGCAGATCCCGGATCAACTGGCTGCCTATGGGTATGCTTTTTGTGAGAGTACGAGACTTCTTTCGGTAGAACCTCAGAGGGAGCAACGTACTGATCCGAGGTATCTTGGTTGAGTACTAGACGAGGAGGGAGTGCTGGACCGTAGTCCACATCCATTGCCTCAGTCTGAATATTAGTACTAGATCTCGGAGGGGGTAGGTCCAGATGGGCAGCATTATCACTGGATGTACCAGGTTTGGAAGCAGGAAACGAGGATTCTACCTCGGGTTTCTTTTTAGTAGTCAACTCCTCTCGAAGTGACTGGAAAGCTTCCAACATGGATGCCTGGAAGGAACCCATTTGCTGCTGTAAATGGATATTTAAGGAATCACCCAGGGATTTTTCAATATTTTTCTGGATTTTATTTTGTAAAGCTGTACCTGAGCTGGGTGGAACAGACTTGGCTGGGGTCTTTAAAGATAAAGAACTGAAGGCAAGAGGTTGAGGACGGGGGGGTGAGGTAAAAAGATTGTCAGCAGCACTCTCGAGGTCTGCATTTGAGCCAGTGAAGGAATCCCCATCGCCTTCGCCCAAAAGATCGAGTTCATCATCTTTGGAACTAGTTTCCGCCTTTTGTTTTTTAAGATAACGTTTCCTGTGCTGGATTTTCTTCAACTGTTCATCTGTGAAAGATGTACAGATTTGACTGGGAGTTTCGAAGGTGACACAGGGGTCATCTCCCTTGCCAGCCTCCCTACAGGTAGGGCAGTAGTTGTGTAGGTCGAAACTAAAACAAAAGTGGCGGCATTTCTGAGCTCTCGGTTTGTCTTTCTTCGTTTGGTGGAGAGACATTTTAAACGCAATAAAAGACATACAATAAAATTGCCTGTACCGAGGAAAACTCAAAACACGCGAAAGCAAGAAAGATACTTATCCTGTGAAAATAATAATTTTACAGAATGATCTATGATATATATTAAAAGAAATATCCGAATATTAGCCTCCAACAATAAGTAAAGTCTGAGAAATAAATGAAAATGTCTGTATATTTACAAACTGCTACCAGTCAATCGTGGCCAACGAGAAAGTAGGGCGATTGGTCAGAAGTTATCATGTGACGACAACTACCAGTATATCCGGTGGCTAACAAGAACTGTCTTTTTTTCTAAGACGTTGGTCCCGGGAGTGGCGGCCCGAGAGCAGCATTAAGTCCCACATGGTAAGCTATTGTAGCGTAATAAAATTTGTTTAAGTCTACATGTAGCAGGTGTGGTTTTAACAAGTCTTAAAATAAATGAGGTGGGAGGAAAAATTATATATTTATTATGTTAAGTTGGCCAAAGTCTCTTAAATACAGGAATTTGAAATAAAAAGGTCATCAGAAGTCTTCCTTAAACTTAATCAATGTGTCAACTTGAACTGATTTCATTGAACAGTAAGTCAGTTGGGAGCTGAAAATCCTCATTTTTACTTCAAGATGGCCATGACTGTGCATGTATTGGAACTCCAAGGTGGAAAGAAAATAAGAATGTCCCTATTTTCATCTTTAATAAGTGTGCAAAATTTAACTGAGGTCAGCTGAACAATACAATAGCTGGAGATTAAAAACTCCATCATTTCACTGCAAGGTGGCCATAACTTCATTCATATTGGGATTTTAAGGTTACCATAAAATAAGAATGTCCCTTTTGTCATCCTTTATAAGTGCATAAAGTTTAGCTCAGTCAGTTGAACAATAAAATCGCTGGAGGCTGAAAACTTCCTTTTTTTCACTGTAAGGTGACCATAACTTCATTCATATTGTGACTTTAAGGTGACCATAAACTGAGATTGTCCCCTCAATATCAATATACGTTAGATATGGAAAAAGAAAGGGGTCAGACAGCTTTATTCCAAATTTTATGACTTTAGGGGCGCTAATTATATAAACAGTTTAAGGTCACCATAAAGTCAGGATATTCCTTTGGTAAATCTTAATATATATGCCAAGTTTGGTTGTAAAAATGCCGAAATCCTGACCGTTTTTGAGATACAGATCAAGTACCCATTTTAAAAAAATTTACGAAAATAATACACCTTCCATTCAGGCATCTATGGTCCAATTGATTAGAAAATCCTTTCCGACCTGCGGATTTAGGTCTAGAATGTACCTGATACATTTTATAGCACAGGTGTGTGGTTTTTTCATAAACGTGATGACGGGGTGTTTTTGAAAAATGCTTAAGGTTACCTTAAGTAAAGCTTAAGGTCTCCACAAATTATCCCAAAAATTTTTCCCGCCCCTATAGTTTTAAAGAAAGATAAGAAGGAAAAAAAGAAAAAGCCCAGGAAGTTATTCAAGGGAGACCATAATCCTGCGGCGGCGGCAATCAGGCAAACTTAATGAAAACAAATAAGCACCCCTGACCAGGATTGGGGTCAATTACACAAGTAATTGAGTAACTGAGTAATTAATTACAATTTTTGCATAATTGTAGTTGTAATTGATTTTTTAAACAAAAATTCAGAAGAATTGTTCTGTGTCACCAGCTTTGGTTAAAGACTGAAGCGGATGAAATTCAATAGGACAAAAATTATGCTGGACATAAATAGTTGGCTGACTGGTAGTATTTTTGCAGATCCAGACAATCCTTGAGAAGTACCGAGCCATGGTGAGGTTCCAACTTGTTGAAAAACTAGAAATAGGCCGCCCGGTTGATAGTAGATGCGAATAGAAACATGATAGCATAGAAGAACACACATTATCATGTGTAATGTCCACCCATGAACCTTTTGCCCAAATTGTACAGTAGTCTTACAAGACCCTGTTTCATTTGTAAAATATATCAATGATGCTTAAATATTTGTTAGTGTAGATGTAAATTATTTCAGCTTCATGCCTTTTTGCATTGGTTGGGTTGAAAATTTTGACGAAATCACTCTATCTTGCACGGTTAAGAAGATAGAAGCAAATTCCTGTTTTTCTATTTTTGGCAAAAATTTGAAATTTCAAAATGGCCGCCATTTTTGGGAAAAGGAAATTTTTTTGAAAATTGCCAAGAGTACATTTCTTAGATACCCTATGGGTCGAAAATTTCAACGAAATAACTCTATTTTGCACGGTTAAGGCCAGTTTGTGTTTTGCCATTTTGGGCAAAAATTCGAAAATTCAAAATGGCTGCCATTTTTGGGGAGGGGAAAATTTTTTGAAAATTGCAAAGATTACATTCCTTAGATACCCTGTGGGTTGAAAATTTCGACGAAATCGCTCTATCTCGCATGGTTAAGGAGATAGAAGCAAATTTGTGTTTTGCCATTTTTGACAAAAATTTGAAAATTCAAAATGGCCGCCATTTTAGGGGAGGGGAAATTTTTTTTTAAATTGCCAAGAATACAATGCTGAAATACCTGTGGGTCGAAAATTTTGACGAAATTGCTCTATCTCGCACGGTTAAGGAGATAGAAGCAAATTTGTGTTTTGCCATTTTTGGCAAAAATTCGAAAATTCAAAATGGCCGCCATTTTTGGGAAGGGGAAAATTTTTTTTAAATTACCAAGAGTACAATGCTCAGATACCCTGTGGGTCGAAAATTTCGACGAAATCGCTCTATCTGGCACGGTTAAGGAGATAGAAGCAAATTTGTGTTTTGCCATTTTTGGCAAAAATTCGAAAATTCAAAATGGCCGCCATTTTTGGGGAGGGGAAAATTTTTGGAAAATTGCAAAGATTGCATTGCTTAGATACCCTGTGCGTCGAAAATTTTGCCGAAATCGCTCTATCTCGCACGGTTAAGGAGATAGAAGCAAATTAGTGTTTTGCCATTTTTGGCAAAAATTTGAAAATTCAAAATGGCTGCCATTTTTGGGGAGGGGAAAATTTTTTAAAAATTACTAAGAGTACAATGCTCAGATACCCTGTGGGTCGAAAATTTTGACGAAATCGCTCTATCTCGCACGGTTAAGGAGATAGAAGCAGATTGGTGTTTTGCCATTTTTGGCAAAAATTCGAAAATTCAAAATGGCCGCCATTTTTGGGGAGGGGAAAATTTTTGGAAAATTGCAAAGATTGCATTCCTTAGATACCCTGTGGGTCGAAAATTTCGACGAAATCGCTCTATCTCGCACGGTTAAGGAGATAGAAGCAAATTTGTGTTTTGCCATTTTTGGCAAAAATTCGAAAATTCAAAATGGCCGCCATTTTTGGGGAGGGGAAAATTTTTTAAAAATTACCAAGAGTACAATGCTCAGATACCCTGTGGGTCGAAAATTTTGACGAAATCGCTCTATCTCGCACGGTTAAGGAGATAGAAGCAGATTGGTGTTTTGCCATTTTTGGCAAAAATTCGAAAATTCAAAATGGCCGCCATTTTTGGGGAGGGGAAAATTTTTTAAAAGTTAACAAGAGTACAATGCTCAGATACCCTGTGGGTCGAAAATTTTGACGAAATCGCTCTATCTCGCACGGTTAAGGAGATAGAAGCAGATTGGTGTTTTGCCATTTTTGGCAAAAATTCGAAAATTCAAAATGGCTGCCATTTTTGGGGAGGGGAAAATTTTTGGAAAATTGCAAATATTGCATTCCTTAGATAATCTGTGGGTCGAAAATTTCGACGAAATCGCTCTATCTCGCACGGTTAAGGAGATAGAAGCAAATTTGTGTTTTGCCATTTTTGCCAAAAATTCGAAAATTCAAAATGGCCGCCATTTTAGGGGAGGGGAAAATTTTTTTTTAATTACCAAGAGTACAATGCTCAGATACCCTGTGGGTCGAAAATTTCAACGAAATCGCTCTATCTCGCACGGTTAAGGAGATAGAAGCAAATTAGTGTTTTGCCATTTTTGGCAAAAATTCGAAAATTCAAAATGGCCGCCATTTTTGGGGAGGGGAAAATTTTTTAAAAATTTCCAAGAGTACAATGCTCAGATACCCTGTGGGTCGAAAATTTTGACGAAATCGCTCTATCTCGCACGGTTAAGGAGATAGAAGCATATTGGTGTTTTGCCATTTTTGGCAAAAATTCGAAAATTCAAAATGGCCGCAATTTTTGGGGAGGGGAAAATTTTTATTAATTACCAAGAGTACAATGCGCAGATACCCTGTGGGTCGAAAATTTCGACGAAATCGCTCTATCTCGCACGGTTAAGGAGATAGAAGCAAATTTGTGTTTTGCCATTTTTGGCAAAAATTCGAAAATTCAAAATGGCCGCCATTTTTGGGGAGGGGAAAATTTTTTGAAAATTGCAAATATTACATTCCTTAGATACCCTGTGGGTCGAAAATTTCGACGAAATCGCTCTATCTCGCACGGTTAAGGAGATAGAAGCAAATTAGTGTTTTGCCATTTTTGGCAAAAATTCGAAAATTCAAAATGGCCGCCATTTTTGGGGAGGGGAAAATTTTTGGAAAATTGCAAAGATTGCATTCCTTAGATACCCTGTGGGTCGAAAATTTCGACGAAATCACTCTATCTCGCACGGTTAAGGAGATAGAAGCAAATTTGTGTTTTGCCATTTTTGGCAAAAATTCGAAAATTCAAAATGGCCGCCATTTTTGGGGAGGGGAAAATTTTTTGAAAATTGCAAACATTACATTCCTTAGATACCCTGTGGGTCGAAAATTTCGACGAAATCGCTCTATCTCTTACGGTTTCTGAGATATTAGCAAATTACTCAAAAGTAGTACTGAAAATACACAATGAAGTACCTAAATGGCTATTACTCATGTACTGACAAAGCTATCAGTCCCAAATGCAATACCAAGCGAGCTATGGACATAACAATCTTGTATTCAAAATTGTAGTAAAATATCTTTAATTATTTTGGCTTAAATGCACGGAAACCAATGGGTACTGAAAATAGCTGTACTTAAGTATTACTCAGTAAGCAAAAGAGGTACAACAGCCAAAAGCAATCCCAAGCAAGCTACTGACCCAATAAGCCTGCATACCAAATTTGGTGACAATAGCTCTAATACTTTTCCTTTAAATGAGCGGAAACCATGCGTGACGCCGAACATCGGACGCCGGACGCCGGACGCCGGACATCGGACATCGGACGGCGAAAAAAGCAAAAATAATATATCCACCCCCCAGGGGGGTGGACATAATAAAACCTAAATCCAATGTACAGCATATGACAAATGGACACAGGCAGACACAGAGGCAAACACATGAAGTTATCACTTACCAAGTTTTTACTTTTGAACCCACAAAAAGATTTTCAAACCCAAGAAACATGAGAAAATGTTGACAAGTACCCACAAAATCACAATTTGAAAAACAATACAGGAAAGTATTGCCATGGCAGCAGCTGTTACTTGCAAAAAAGCATCATCACTACTCTTGTAGTTCCCCTTGCATGAAATATATCCTGAAAATACTAGTTAAAATCATCTTGGTTTTATCTGGGTTTTATTTATAAAGATTCCACCAATTTAAAAGTGAAAAACAACAGGAAAGGTGTTGGCAAATGTTGCCTAAAACCAAATCACAAGTTCCTCTTGTAATGAAGATATTTTGAAAGTTTTGAATAATGTTAAATGCCCATAAAATAAAAGACCAAGAAACAGAAAAAGTGTTGCCATGAAAACATTTGTTGCAGAAATTGCCAAGAAAGCAATCACATACAAGTTCTCATGCCATTAAACCTCCACAGTTATATATACATGCAAAATTTTAATGAAATTTCTCAAGTTATCTTCAGTATACTCTATACTATACTATATACTAAATAAAAAAACTAAAACTCAACATAATTCTTTGATACATTGGAGTTTATGGTCACCTTAAAATAATACACACCGTGAATACCAGATACATCTGTATGCCAAATTTGAATTTAATCCATCCTGTCATTTTTTAGATAATAAGTTTGTTACTAGTGGGAGTTTAAGTTCATCTTAAAATAGGGCATACCTTGAGGACCAGTTACATCCACATAACAAATTTGAATTTAATCCATCATGCCATTTTTTAGATACTGTCAAGAAAGGAAGTGTGACGATGACACTGTGTTATTATTGGGAGTTTAAGGTCACCTTAATGTATGGCACTTATCTATGGCCAGTTACATATACATGCAAAATGTGAATGAAATTTCTCTCATTATCTTCAGTATACTCTATTAAAAAAATTTAAAAAACTTAAACTCAATACAAGAGCACTCAGAGAGCACAGACCTCCGCCAAGGCAGCTCAGTCCCCCAATGGTGTCTACTCCATGAATTAATTCCTGAGCTTTGAAAACCTACCATTAGCATTGATATTGTATTTTTTATGCTTTGTTCCTTTTCAGACATTTAATGAAAATTACATCTAAATCCATCCATAACTTTTTGAGTTATCTTCCTTTAAAAAATACCTGGATCCAGAAGATCCAGACAATGATCCGGATAACACCCAAAATCTAATCACTTCTTCCTTGTCCAATTTTGGACATGCCCTGAAAATTTCATCAGAATCCGTCAATAACTTTTCAAATTATCTTTCTTTAAACAATTCAGGGATCTAAAAGATCCTGACGGTGATCCTGATCACTCCCAAAATCTAATCACTTCTTCCTTTACCAATTTCTCACATATCCTGAAAATTTCTTCAAAATCCCACAATAAGTTTTTGAGCTATCTTTCTTTAAAAGTTTAATTTCATGGATCCGGAAGATCCAGACAGTGATCCAAATCACTCCCAAAATGTAATCACTTCTTCCTTTTTCCATTTCGGACATATCCTGAAAATTTTATCAAAATCCGTCCAAAGTTTTTGAGTGATCTTGTTCACAAATGAACAAACAGACAGACAAACCCAGGCGAAACCATAACCTCCTTGGCAGAGGTAATAATTCTTTTATACATGGGAGTTTATGGTAACCTTAAAATAGGACAGACAATAAATACCAGTTACAATCACATGCTAAATTTGAATTGAATCCATCACCCCACTTTTGAGATACTGTTTGGAAACGGAAAAACTTATAATCAATATAAATATGTTACTAGTGGGAGTTTAAGATCACCTTACAACAGGCCACACCTTGAGTACGAGTTACATCCACATGCCAAATATGAATTTAATCCATCATGCCATTTTTGAGATACTGTCTGAAAAGGAAGTGTGACGACGACACTCGAAATGTGTTATTACTGGGAGTCACCTTAATGGGTGGTACTTCTCAATGGCCAGTTACATATACATGCAAAATTTGAATAAAGTTTCTCAAGTTATCTTCAGTATACGTCACAGCAAAGTAAAAAACTTAAACTCAACATAATTCTTTTATACATAGGATTTTAAGGTCACCTTAAAATAATACACACCTTGAATACCAGTTACATCCACATGCCAAATTTGAATTTAATCCATCATGTCTTTTTTGAGATACTGAATGGAAAGGAAGTGTGACGATGACACTAACAATGTGTTATTGCTGGGAGTTTAAGGTCACCTGAATGTATGGCACTTATCTATAGCCAGTTACATATACATGCAACATTTGACTGAAATTTCTCAAGTTGTCTTCAGTATACTTTACGGAAAAGTAAAAAACTTTAACTCCACATAATTTTTTTATACATGTGAGTTTAAGGTCACCTTAGAATAGGACACACCTTGAATACCAGTTACAACCACATGCTAAATCTGAATTGAATCCGTCAACCCATTTTCGAGAAACTATCTGGAAACAGAAAAACTTAAAATCAAAATAAGTATGTTACTAGTGAGAGTTTAAGGTCACCTTAAAACAGGGCAAGCCTTGATCACCAGTTACATTCACATGCCAAATTTGAATTTAATCCATCATGCCATTTTTGAGATACTGTCTGGAAAGGAAGTGTGATGACAACACTGACAATGTGTTATTACTGGGAGTTTAAGGTCACCTTAATGTGTGGTACTTATCTATGGCCAGTTACATATACATGCAAAATTTGAATGTAATTTCTTACATTATCTTCAGTATACTCTACAGTAAAATAAAAAACTCAAATTCAACATAATTCTTTTATATATAGGAGTTTAAGGTCACCTTAAAATAATACACACTGTGAATACCAGATACATCTACATGCCAAATTGAATTTAATCCATCATGTCATTTTTGAGATACTGAATGAAAAGGAAGTGTGACAACGACACTGACAATGTGCTATTACTGGGAGTTTAAGGTCATCTTAATGTACGGCACTTACCTATGGCCAGTTACATATACATGCAAAATTTCAATGAAATTTCTCAAGGTATCTTCAACATACTCTGTTAAACAATACAAAAACTTAAACTCAACATAATTCTTTTATACATGGGAGTTTATGGTCACCTTAAAATAGGACACACTTTGAATACCAGTTACAACCACATGCTAAATTTGAATTGAATCCAATCAACCCACTTTTGAGATACTGTCTGGAAACGGAAAAACTTAAAATCAATATAAGTATGTTACTAGTGGGAGTTTAAGATCACCTTAAAACAGGGCACACCTTGAGTACGAGCTACATCCACATGCCAAATATGAATTTAATCCATCATGCCAATTTTGAGATACTGTCTAGAAAGGAAGTGTGATGGCGACACAATGTTATTACTGGGAGTTTATTACTATTACACATACATGTAAAATTTGAATGAAATTTCTCAAGTTATCTTCAGCATACTCTATGGAAAAATAAAAAAACTTAAACTCAACATAATTCTTTTATACATGTGAGTTTAAGGTCACCTTAGAATAGGACACACCTTGAATACCAGTTACAACCACATGCCAAATTTGAATTGAATCTGTCAACCCATTTTCGAGAAACTGTCTGCAAACAGAAAAACTTAAAATCAATATAAGTATGTTACTAGTGGGAGTTTAAGGTCACCTTAAAACAAGGCACACCTTGTCCACCAGTTACATCCACATGCCAAATTTGAATTTAATCCATCAAGCTATTTTTGAGATACTGTCTGGAAAGTAAGTGTGATGACACTCACCATGTATGTTTTCCATCATAGCTGCTAGTGACACATACTAATGCAACCTTAAACTCATAAGTTTATAAAATATCAGCAATTTACTATAAGTCTATAACCTTACAAAAGAGACCATTTTTGTTGAGATATATGTACATGATGAATATCAATGTGAAAAATCCTAATTAGCATATAAAATATCTTCCAAACACCAAAAATATTGTCCCAACCTTAAACCCAAAGTTTGTTTGCACTGCTGTATATTGTAGCGAGTTTAAGGTAATCTTTTACTGAAGGTTCTGTTCAAGGTTTGTTACATCCATAACTAAAATATGCCTAGAATTGCACAATATTTGAAATACTGTTCAAAAATTACCAAACTTAAAGTGAATATAATTCTGTTATTACTGGGAGTTTAAGGTCACCTTACTGTATGGCACTTACCTATGGCCAGTTACATTTTCATGCAAAAGTTGAATGAAATTTCTCAAGTTATTTTCAGTATACTCCATGGAGAAAGAAAAAACGTAAACTGGACATTAGTTTTTTATATGTGGTAGTTTAAGGTCACCTTACAATAGAGCACACCTTCAAAAGTAGTTACAACCACATGCGAAATTTGAATTGAATCCATCAAGCCATTTTTGAGATACTGTCCAGAAACGAAAAACCTTAAATTGAGTTGAAGTATCTTACTAGTGGGAGTTTAAGGTCACAAAACTATACAGCACACCCTCAGGACCAGTTACATCCACATGCCAAATTTGAATTAAATCTGACAAGCCATTTTTGAGATACTGTCCGGAATACAAAGTGTGATGACGACAGACAATGACACGGACGACGACACCGATGCGACAAAATTGGATGACGAAGCAATCCATATATGCCACGCAGCATAAATGCTGGTGACACAAAAACTGAGTAATTGTATTTGTAATTGTATCTGAAAAATTTAAACTGTAATTGTAATTGAATATTTTGAATATCAATTACACTGCATATTTTACTCAGCATTCTGAATTTAAGCTTCAGTATTCAGTAGTATAAATAACTGTAGTTTTTCCATCATCCTTTAACCTATATAACTATGATGTAAAGCCATCTCATTACACATATTTCACACTTAGCGCAAGTCTTATTAACAAATGTAAACAAGAGGGATTGCTTTGAGTACTCAGTGTATATGTATATCTTCATGAACATTATACAGATATAATCCATTGTACATGGAGCATTGTTGGGAGATTAGTGTCAATTATGTCATTAGCCATTGTGGTGAGATTAGTGTCACTGCAAAGTTGTGCCTTGGCTAGTTATGTGATGATCAGTGTATCTACCAGAAATTCAGGAAATATTAAATGGGGGTTTCAGTCTCACAATGGGTTTATCATTTAACACTCATGCAAATCCAATTTCTAGTTAACATTATCTGTACATTTTAAAGTGATTGTAAAATATGCATATATTTATATATTGCAGAACCCAACTGAAAGAGATCTGAATGCATATGAATTTACATTGTGCATATTAAACAGACTCCCACAATAATTGTTGTAATTTTAATTGATTTTTCTCAGTCTATTTTAATTGTATTTGTAATTGACCACTGGTAATTGAAGAAGTAATTGTAATTGATGAAAGTAATTGACCCCAACCCTGCCCCTGACCTGCCCCTGAGAAGTGTGAAGTGGTATAGGAGAAGCCTAAATCTGTAGTACCAAAGGCTAAAAAAAATCAAAACTGCCAAAAAATCAAAAACGGTTACTGACACGGAGAAATCTGATCAGACCTTTCAACAAGGAATGATCATTCTGAAACCCCAATCCGCAAGTGGAAGGCACATAAAAGCTTGTGTTCCCTGGTCTCCCTCTAAACCTGGCCCATCGGCATTTAACATTGATGATAGTGCAACATTTTCTGAAAGTTCTGATGATGATGATTCTGAGCCATATTGTGTATGCAACCAGCACAGTCCACCAGCTTTACCAAAAATTTTCCACCATCAAAATTGTGAATTGGGCAAAATGTTCAACACTATCTTGTGGACATTGGGTTCACTTGCAGTTTTGCCATAAAAAAGTCACTGTTAGAAGGAATGAAAAGTTTTTTTGTCCCTGTTGTTCCAACACCCAGAATGAACAATAATTGAAAAAAAATATCAGACTACTTTATGTACATATTTTTTTATAAATTTGTGAAATTTTTTGGGCAAGAAATATTTTAATGATAGTTAAATTCCATTTTTTTCTCTTCACAGATTAACTTCATTTATTTTATTGCATGTACATATGTATGACTTCAAATTTCATTTAGTTCTCAATGGACAGCTCTCCATATTTTATATTCAACATATATTGTGTAAAATATTGTAAATAATGCTAAAATTGTACATACATTGTACTCGTTTATCAATCTTCAACCACTCAACAACTCCCCTTTTAATTTAGATCTACCTTGAATTAACTTTTGCACCCAGTTGTTTTGAAACAAAGCTTCTGATAGGTCGAAGTTATAAAGTTCCTGTTTACAACATGGCTGGTGGGCATGTGATCAGAAATGTGCAAGATCTACTGTAATTCTGCAATTTTTTGCCGCCACCTTGCAAATAATTGTAGAAAACACTTGCAGAGGTATGTACTGATAATTTTATACATATTTTATATAAACTTTCTGTGATATGCGTCGTTTTATCGTTAATGCGTCGAAGTTACATCGGAACACGCTAAATGGAGTTTCGTGAAATAGTGGTGGTGGACCAATTCACGCCCATGTACCTATTCTCGCCCACCCTCAATTTTCTTAAAGATTTATAATTTTCATAGAAAAGATGTTTACCACAACATAGACAATTATCAAATTGATCATATACATTGGTAATTTATTACATAACTATGATTGTTTTGGATAAATTTAGGGGTGGGTGTGAATAGGTACACGGGCATGAACTGGTCTACCTAGACCGAGTTTCTGTCCCGTCGTGTATTGTTGTTGATATTTCTGATGGTACGCAATGGCGAGGGACAGAGTTCACATGTACCTGTTTTCTGTGTAAATTTTGAACGGCATATTTGTACACATATTACCACAAGTATAAAGTGTTATTTGGTTTCGTTAAGGTATGTACATGTGCAATTCACTTACATTTCATGCCAATCAAACTGGCATGTACATATTTCAATCTATTTTCAAAATGTAAACAAACCTTCAACATTACATAGTTCTCTACAAAAAAAAATTTTTGGCTTCTAAAAACAGTTTAATTTAACAACATATGTATTGGAAACTGGATATAGCTATAACTATAATAGACAGAACAATAACTTTTTAAAGTGAATGCAATAATTCGACACAGTTCAAGGTTTACACAGAAAACAGGTACATGTGATCTCTGTCCCTCGCCATTGTGTCCATCAGTATATCAATAGCAATTGGCGACGAGACAGAAACTCGGTCTATGGTCTACCACCACTACTGGTCAGCCAGTGAATTTCGTCAGCCCAGTGAAGTTTGTCACCTGCCGTAAAAACGCTCAAGGACGGGCAATATTCACATTTAAATAAATAAAATAGCTTCTTTCAACGGCAAGGTATACATATATGCCGTAACTGGACAGTAAAAACTCTTTAAAATTGTCCTAAAACGCAGGTGACGAACTTCACTGGCTGAGCAGTACTATATTTGTAAACACTTCGTAAAAGTAATTATGTTGTGGTTTATTCTTTATTGTATTAATATGTCAGACAAACTAATTTCATAATTGCCACTGCAACTAAGATTCACAGCTTGCACATCATTGTGATGTATAAAGCCAGAAACAAATTGTTACCTATAAATATACAAGACTTATTTGATAACAAAGAAAAGCTTGCTTATAATCTGAGGGGAGGTAACAAATTCCTAACAAAACATGCAAGAATAAAAACAAAATCAATGTGTGTCTCAGTAATTGGAGTAAAAATTTGGAATAGTCTTGAAAGTAGCATTGTGAGTGCGAAGTCTTTATGTCATTTTAAAAAATTATATAAAAAATTTATTTTCAGTGAGTTCAAATCGAGATAAAGTAACAACCAAATTGTAAGTATATGGCTTGATAAGTATTTATTTAATTTCTAAGTTAATTAACTAATAGTTAATTTAATTATATTCAGTTGGATAGAACTATATTTAAGTGTTGATAAATTGATAAGATATATATTCATTTCTTTGTCACCTTACTAATTGTGTTACTGGAAGTTATAAATCTTATTGTTACGTAATGTTTTTTTTTGGCAGAAGGGGGTTAAACTAGATAAGTGTTATACTTCTTTTAATCCCTTTTCTACAGTTCTTTGCTGTACAGTTAAGTGCCTGTTACTTATTATTAATATTGATTTTGTGTGATGTATTGTTTACATATAACTGTATAATGTTAATACTCTGTTGAAATAAATACCTATCTATCTATCTATCTATCTATCTATCTATTGTCTTCCGTGGCACAATGTGTATCGCTGTTGCCACTACTATATGGTCTAATATTGAGCGATAATAGATTATCACTGTAAAATGACAAAATTATAGTTCACTTGATCTAACTAAATGGCTTAAACCAAAGCAAATAAAAATACAACTACAACACCTACCATCCTGATATTTAGGTTTTGGTGGCATCGTGAAAACTTAAACAAATTTAAACTCTCCAAGCGCGTGAAGTTAACCGAATAACTTATGACACCGGCAATTGGAACATACTGGGGCCGTATTCACAAAGGAAGTCGTAGAACTCGCGACCACGGAAACTCGCGACCACCATCTCGCTACCACAACTCGCTAACGTAAACTCGCTAACACATGATTTGTGACGTTTTTTGTCATAGTTTCGCTGTGTAACTAAATTTACTTTATCATTTTCGCTAAACATACACATGTAAGAGTGAATACGGGCATTTGAGACCTTTTTGGATTCGTCTGATGAGTAGGCTTCATACAGCATCATGTCCTGCTCAAAGGGAACCTCGCTGACCTCCGCCGATGGAAGTTCTTGTGTTGATGACATGGCCAAAGACAGTCTGGTACTTTCTAGTCTTGGGCTTGGAAATGGTGCCACAGATAGTCTCACACTTCTTGCTCTTGGTTGTGCAGAGGAACATGGCAGGCATCTCCACTGAAGTTGAATTTCACCTGCGGTACTGCTGTACAGTTATTCCTGTTTCACAAGTACGGTGTTGCCACCTCTCACAAAGGTCACACAGAATTCCATGCTGCCTAGTCCTAACTTCCTTCTTACATTTAATACAACTACTATCTCTATCCATTATGAATGCTCAATGCAAACTGAATGTATACATTTCTGAGTGGGTTTTTATACACAAATATGCCAGACAATTGGCATAACCCTAAACAAAGAATGATTGCATTTGACCACTGTTAGGGATTTGGATTGCAGTTAAATTTCACACCTCTTAATACCCATGGAAATGTGAATTGCCTTTTACTTTCACACCTCTTAATACCCATAGAAATGCTAACACTGCAATGCAATCAGTGTGTATCATGAGGGGTATTATGATCCTAACAAACAAGTGTAATTAGGGTAGAGGGGGGTTCAGTCAAGTGATTGATGTTACATCAAAGGGCATTTTATTTATTCATACTTGCTAATAAATTCTAAATTTTTGGTGCAAATACAAATCTTTATGACTACTTTTTCTCTGAAGAGAGTGCAAAATGTCAAACAATATGATACCAAACACTACAGGTAAATATCTTGCCAAAGCCATTTTATTGAGGAGAATATATAAATTACAATTGTAGTTACACAGCGAAACTATGACAAAAAAAATAACACAAATGCATGTATTAACTCTTATATGTGTCTTGTTAGCGAGAATGATAAAGTAAATTTAGCCAGACAAAATTTTATGACAAAAAACGAAATACCCGTATGTTATGTGTTAGCGAGTTTACGTTAGCGATTTCTGGTAGCGAGATGGTGGTCGCGAGTTTCCGTGGTCGCGAGTCAAACGTAAATCTTCACAAAAGGGATCAAGCTCGACTTGAGCAGATTTTTGGCTCAACTTGAGCTAATAATGGATCAGGATCAACTTTAGACGTGGATACCTCGGCTCTACTTACTTGCGTGTAGAGCCGTGGCACGACCCCACATAAAACTGGAGATTTGCATAAAACACAAATACCATAAAAATTATACACACAACTGTTCCCACAACTATTTTGTCACATTAACCTTAACGGTCAGCCAACATGCAAACATATTTGACAAAAAATAAATTACATTTCCTCATTTTCAATACTTTTTGGACCATTTCTCCAAAAATTTGAAAATGCTCTTTTGTTATAAAAGCTGTATAAAATGTCATATATATTATACACATATTGTATTTGTTGTGTCCTTGGCTTAATATCAACTGCTGTTAAATATATCAAACCATTTTGAGTCATTTTATCAAGTTTTATTCAACAGAAAATGATTTTATGCAAATCTCTAGTTTTATGTGGGGTAGTGCCACGGCTCTACACGCAAGTAAAGTAGAGCCGAGGTAACCACGTCTAGATCAAGTTAGTATTCACAAAGAAGTTGAGCTAATTTTTTGCTCGGCTTGATCCATGAATACGGGCCCTGAAATACTGTTTCGCTCCAAATTTCATAGTACTAGTGCATGGGTGGTCACTGAGATGAATGGTCATAGAGATAAACGGTCTTCAGAAATTATGACACAAAAACCATTAAAGGGTTTAAACAACAATGCAACACAAACCAAAAGTTATGGTAAGTACTGTTTCAGTATATGTTGTTATTTAGTTTGTACGATTTTTATATTTACACTATTTAAATTTGAAACATTTGAAGACCGTTTATCTCTATGACCATTTATCTTTGTGACCACCTGTGTAGTGTACCAGTCTAGCAGTATCTGCGCATACCATATATTTTATAGCACAAAATATGAAAGTGTTAACATTACAGTCTGGATAGTTTTATTGTGTGCATTTCTGATCAGTAGCCTTTCCTTTGTTTGTAATGGGAAAGACCCAGCAGGCACACGCCTTGAAATGTCATTGATTTATAGTTGAAAGCAGGTCCTGACATTGAAATGCACATTACCAACTACTAAATCTAAGTTAGTTTTCTGACATGAAAAAGTAGTGATATTTTGACCAGAAATCATGGTGATTTTTGATTGAAAAACTGACACTGACACAATTTCAACACTATTTCAAAGCTGGATTTCTGACTGGAAAAAGTAGTGATACTTCATAAAAAATCACCACTAAATCAGGTTTTTCGACATGAAATCTTAGTCATGTTATTGAACAGAAAACAGGTTGAATATTGGGAAATGAATGACTGGTTGATTGAAAATTCATTTTCTAGAGGGTGATATAGTGATGAAGTCTAAATTTTTGAAAGAACTATTATTGCAATTGTTTTTGAATTTGTAGGTATTTGTAAAGCAAAGACTAATTTTTAAAGATGATAAAGATTATGTGTGCATGTACTTGTACATTTTTATCCATTCTCCTTATTTGTTAATTGATGCATCCAAATATAATTTTTATAATTTATAATTATAATTTGATTAATACAATTCCCAATAATTAAAAAAAAAAACATTTGAAGTCAAACTTATCTTAAATAAAAAAAAGATAAATTCAAACTTATTCATCAAAACTTAGTAATTAGAATTTGTTTCTCAAAATTCTCCCATACACAAAGAACTAGTTTTCAGTTTGCAAGTTTACACTGAAAACTTCTCTATACAGAGAACTTAAGCTATAACATTTTATCACACAACAGTGAGGTTGGGGGGTTCCTGGTTTTTCTTATCTGTACCCTGCTACACAGAACACTGGACCTGTGACTAAAGTAATTAGATAACACAGCAGGGGTGGAGGTGGGGGCTTACCCTTGCTCAACTGCATGCATGGTGTTTACTTTTTTAAGTCTGTTTTTTTGTGGTCAGCACTGACAACTAATTAAGGTGGGGGGTAATGGGTGGAGTTCTAATAATGTGGCTATTCTTGTGTTTTTTTCTCAATTTATATGCCAAAGTTGTATGAGACACAAGCATCTGAACTGAGCATTGTGGCTTTGCTACATGATTATAGCTTCTTTATAATTACAATATAATTATAGCCAACTTAATAAAACATTTAACAGAAACTGATTGGATAAAATGCTGAAGATATTAATAATGTCACAACTGTTTGTTTTTTACAAAGAAAAAAAAATATTGTAAAATTTCACAAAAAGAATTTTAATTGAAGACATTGAATAATACTGGTCCTATTAAAAACATAAAAATGGATATCTAGTTGGATAATATGGATTTACATATATCTTGAGCAATTATAATTATATTTGATGCAAAATTAGGTATCATTACAATGTATTCAGAAATAGAATATTGAATATACAATGATTCATGAATACATGTCATCTTGGAAAGAATTAATTACTCTGAAGTTGTATCCAAAGTGTAAAATATGCATATGGATAGTTATTGTATAATATTATTAAGAAGCTATAATTATGACACACAAGCTACAATGATTCAAATAAAGAATACAATGTAAATAACCTGATTTTACCCATTGAATTCAACCCTATTTCATACATTGGATCCAACCAAAACCTGTTTGCAAAATCTACATGTATTTCAACCAGATTTCACACATAAATACAACCAGATTTCAACAGTTGGTTTCAACATGATTTCACTAGTTGGATCCAACCAAAAACGGTTTGCAAAATCTACACGTATTTCAACCTGATTTCACCCATTGAATTCAACCAGATTTCAACAGTTGGTTTCAACATGATTTCACTGGTTGGATCCAACCAAAAACGGTTTGCAAAATCTACACGTATTTCAACCTGATTTCACCCATTGAATTCAACCAGATTTCAACAGTTGGTTTCAACATGATTTCACTGGTTGGATCCAACCAAAAACGGTTTGCAAAATCTACACGTATTTCAACCAGATTTCACCATTGGATTCAACCTGATTTCAAAGTTGCGTGCCTGCTGGGGATGACTTGCAGCTTGGAAACATAGACCGAAATCCAACAACACATAGTATCGCTACTTATCAAATAAGAATATAAGAGAGGTGAGATTTTGAGACTTTTAAAGTGAAACTTATTTTAACATGAAATCATTTTGTAAGTATTTATTTTGATTATATCATAAGACAGGGAGTAATTAATAGGAACATATTATTTCAAGAAGAATTGTTCCCATTTTCTATAAAGTCTAATTTCATAGGGATAAATAAAAGAGAAATAATTTATAGTAGTTCCATTCAAGGCAATGTCATGTGTCAGTACTATTAATAGTAAGCCATATTGGTTGTGAGTTTCATTACATTTATGCTGATGGGTATTCCCAAAGTAACCAAAACAAACAGGAGTTATTTCAATTGCTGCATAGGTCAAGGAAATGTGCAAGCATTCTATAGTAGAAATAAAGAAAATTGATACAGTAGACAAAGCCTGGCTGCAATTAGTCATAAATGAATTATTAAGTAGAGAGGAGGAGAAAAAACTTCCAGTGTTACAGATTAGTGAGAACCAAAAACTTAAAGTGAAAACAATAAACTCTCACCAGTGCTCTCACAGAGCAGGCACAAGTATTAAAAACAGGAAAAGGCAATTACACACCAATGTCAGCCTAACTCATGTGGAGTCACTTTCTACCAAAGTAATAAAATAAAAATGGTTCTCACACTTTCCTCCCAGGCTCTTTTAAATTTTTCTGGGAGAATAGATTAAGAGTACATTATACATCACAAACTTTACATGATGTTTCCTGTTAAAACAAAGCCAAATACACAGAGTAGAAAGTTTGTTTTTTTATATCCTGTTTTAGAGAATGTAAACTGAATTTTAAAAGATTTGAAAATTAGAAGTTAATTGTTGTATTTTAAATGGGATATTAAGGGGTGTAGGGGATTTGTTAATTTCACATTCACAAACATTTGGCTGATCATGATATCGAATACAAAAGAGTTATTCTAAGTTTCCAAACTAAACACCCTCAACAACATATACAAAAGATTTCCTACAAACTGAAATGATAAAAACTTAGGAATTTGCAGCTTACATTTCTGGTATGTTGTAATGAAATCTTAAAATGTTGGTTTATGTTGAAAAAAAACAATGAGTAGATTCTACACTCTTGTGAAAACAAAGCAAAACATCTCAATGTTTGAAAAAAAATTAACCTAAGTAAAGAAAAAAAGTTAAAAGTTTCCAAAGTTCATCCCATGTCATTATGATCTGACTAATTTTCTTTAATATTGTTTAAATTATAGTGTAAGGCTATGATCAATTTATGAATGCCATCTTACTTTGACGTAATTGCATCTCTTGAAGGTTTACATATAGGGGCCACGGTGGCAGAGTGGTAACAGTCTCACCTCTGACAAGGCCTCAAGTGGGAAAGCTGGTAGTTGCTTGCCGTCGGTCGGGTGTTTACAGTATAGAACCCTGATGAACTGTATGTACTGGTTTTGCCTGCCCTTCCAACTACCAGTCGTGATATGACCTGTACAGTATTGAAAGTGACGTAAAACCCAAAATAAATAAAATTAAGTTTTACATAGAACTGTATAATTGCAGTGATTTTCGAAACCAAGTATCAGTCTTATGGTGGTTTTGTAACAGAGGTCAAACCTTCAACTGTTTTAACTGATGATAGATATTTAGTTTTTGGCTATATTTAAAGTATTTATACAGATATGCACATTAGTTTTATGAGTCATTTTGTGGATTTTGAAGCTGAAATACTGACAGGCTAGGTACATAAGTAAACAAACCATTTTCTAATGTCCTCAGAGGTGTATTGTAATTGCTCTAAAATTCCCTCCTATCTATCTGTATCTGTGTGAACCTGTCCTGTAAAACTACCTGCACTTTGTTCATCAGATATGGTTGTGGAACTTTTTTTATTATAAATACAATCTCAAACTCATACCAACTCTAAAAAGTCATTATAAATTACACTGACAGCGCTGTTTTTGTTCTTACCGTGGGTTACCCTTGCCATGTTTCTGATTGACTTTTCAACCTTGTTTAGATTACCCAAGTTAATTTCCTATTAGCCAAGAATAAAATAGGCAATATCATAATTAATTTTACATGAAATTATTTTTATTGATTAATGCACAATAATTTGTGCAAATTATTTTTGGCATCATTACAGGTCTAGCACTCAAATCATCAAATGATGACAAGAAAGTGTGAATAAGTGTAATGATCAATTATAAAATACTCATTTACATGAAATTTGTTTGCAATGTTTTTAATAAATGTGAAAATGAATGAAAATCCTGCCACAGTGCCCTGCAGTCAGTAAGTACTCAGGAAAAATGTCTGAAATTGTGTCATCAGAAAGAACTGTACTTGAAAGAAAATGATTAAATCCAGGTAGTTTCTGAGATAGTTACTAAATACCCGTTTAGACCCCAGTTTGACCCGTAGGGGAGGGGTATATAAATCTGACCCTCTCTTTAGACTCCTAGATGTAATAATTATAAAATGTTTTAGAGAATTTTATTATTTTGACATTGTAGGTTTCATTTACAATGACATAGTATTTTGAGCCATTGATAACATTTATAACCCTTTCTTTTAGTACAATAAAACGAACATCATGAATTGTCAATAAACAAGTATAATAACTACCCAGATAGCATTCCACCATCGGACCGACGCATGGTCTGCAGATTTTGCCAACCTTGGGCCAACGTTGGCCCAATGGTGGCTTGCCGACCACTTCTCAGGTTAGATATTTCTATATTTTCCCGAATAGTGGGCCAACTGTGGATTTTTATTCAAGATGGCGGCGAGCAATAATAGGGAATTTTGGGAAACAGTAAAAAAATATTTATTATGGTATGTCTAAAAATCATATTTCAGTGAGCCCACAAATTTTAACTAACTATTTAACAATTTTAGACATAAAAATAATATTTTCTTTATAAATTCACACACAAAAAAATTGTTTGTGAACATTATAATTTTATCATTTGATTATGGACTATCACCTTATGACACTGTTCCACCATTGTTAATGTTTGGTCATGTGACTTATCAGGGATTCCCTTAACTAAGATCCTCCCACAATCTGTCTATCACTTGCCTTCTGTTAAACAATGGCCACATAACACCATGCTGCAATCTGATTGGCTGGTGCTATACATTAAGTAAAATTTTTTACCAGTGGCTTGCCAACGTTGGGCCAACATCACCTCCACCAGCGAAAAAGCCGTTGGCAGCCAATGTTGGCATAGGCCCAACGTCAGAATGCTATCTGGGTAACTGGACAAGCTGTTGGCTTATTTGAAGTTTTCACAGGAAGAGATTATGTGCCTTTTAAAAGGAATTGATCTTAATCATAAGTAAATTGCAACCCTAACTTGGGAGAAGTTACCAGCACTTTCATTCGCATGACTAGTCTTTACTTGTGGTTTCTTTAACTCAAGATTGAATGTCTTAGATGTGGTCACATGGCAAAATCATGGTGCCATCTTGGTTTCTAGTGGACTCGAGATAATCTTCTGTTCTGGGGTGTGAACACGATTATAATTTCTGGTGTGATAGCAAGCAGATTTGTTGCATTATGTTTCTTCAGTTTTGACAGTATTTGTGACTGTCCTATATGATCACATAGTAGCTCCTAGGAGGAGGGCGTTTTACTAATGTGACTGTATGTGGCAGATCCCTTTGCTGTGGCTTTCTTATCTGGACAGAGTCAGCGAAGTTAATAGGTTTAATTTGACCCAATGTATATTTGCTGTAGAAGTGGTATCATTTTCTTTGGTACACATGGTTTTAGGACACTTTTTTGTTTGGGATATAGGTTTGATACAGTCTTGCCATTCACTGTTGAGAGGAGGAAATGGCATAGCAGCTACAGGAGTGTTACAGTAGTAAATGAGTGCCTCATTAAGACCCCAGTTACACATTCACGGATGTCCCGCCGGATAGCACTAGGTTTCCAAATATGGAAAATGTTGAGTGATTTACTAATCATATTTGACATCCGTGAACTCATCCATAATGTCCCTATTGTCCTTGTGGCATCCGTCACAGATGCAATTGGTCCACAAGCATGCTACGAAAAAATCAAACTGCTTGATTTTTTCATAAATGGTTTTCGGATCCTATCTGTAATTGATATCCGTAACTCACCCGTATATCATCCATAACTCGTCCCTAGCGTCCTTAAGGCAATCTGATATGTCCTTGTAGCATAAGTGACATCCTTAACTAATCCGCGCCAATAAAGGCTCCAAAAATTTCTACGGATATTCCCGGAGGCTGTAAGGATGGCAACGGATGTTAACGGAGATTCCCGGAAACTGCAAGGACCAATAAGAATGGTCCTGGAAGAAGGTCACGGATGTGAAATTTGTCTGCGGATATGCACGGATATTCCCTGAGGTGTATAAGGACAATAGGGATGGGGTTTACCGATGATAAGGATGCCTCAAGGACAATAAGGACGGGGTTTACGGATAGATTTGTAGTTTCCCATGACACTCGAGAATTTACGGAAAGACGCTTTCTCATGGACAAAAGCCTATATAAAGGGCACCTCGCTTGACTTTTGCTCATACAATTTTGGCATCTCGATGAGGATACATGAATATTTGAAACTTTACAGCTTATACTGTATATGTTTGAGGATATATTTTGCTGATAATATTTCAGTCAAAATTTGTGAGGGTTTTGTTTTTTACAAATTAGGAAATTTGGTGAATATTTTTGTAAAATGCCACCAAAGAAAAGGTCCAGGAGGCAAAGAGGATGTCCAGCCAGACAAGGGTCAGGTGTCCAGAGGTGGATGAGTTGAGTTGTGTACCAGAGACTCAGCAGAGCCAGGAGGCAGCTGGGGTGGAGGAGTTGGTGGTGGGAGTGGAGGATCCTCTGGAGATACAGAACAGGGTGACATTGGGCTGGATCCTCTGGAGATACAGAACAGGGTGACATTGGGCTGGAGACACAGCAGGATTCGGAGACAAGTGATGAGGATACATAGGATACACAGGCTGCTGGGGGACAAAGAAGGGCAAGGATAAAGGCAAGGTCAAGGCTGACAAAAGGAGAAAGAAACCACCTGTTTTGTTTAGTGCTGAGGAGGAGCAGAAGTTAGTGGACTTTTTGCATGACAATGAAATTCTCTACAACAAGCGTTTAATGGACTACAAGGATAGGTCCAAGAGGGAGGTTGTGTGGGATAAGTTTTGTGAGAACAATTTGGATAAAGATACCTGCCAAAGATGGTTCCAGGGCCAGTGCACACAAGGTCATGCACATGAAGTCGGGCCAGGGGGGAACCACAGCTGACAGAGAGGCAGAAATGGACCAGAGACAATTTTGACTTCCTCAGAGACCACAATGTGCACCATCTTAGAGCCAAAAGTGATTTCAGGGCTCCCAATGGGTCTGCTTCTCAAGCCAGTGTAGCAGCGGGCTCATCATCCAGACGGGAGACTGTGCACACGGAATGGTTCCAGGATACTTCTAGCCCAGATTGAACTTGTGACCCATCACACATTTCGCACCTGGAGACACATATGCCCACTACTAGATCACGTGCTGTCAGTGTGACGTCCAGCCTAGCAGATTCTGACCTACAATCAGCTCTTGCAGAATCTTAAAGGGGGATAACAGAGCTAAAAGACATTGTGGTAAAAAAGTTCAGTGATGAGAAGCCTGATGACCCAAGACTGGGCTTCTGTGACTTTCTGAAGGTGGAGATGTTACAACTAACAAGCGACTCATATTACGACTTTCAACAAGACATTTAACTTATTGATGAGACTTAAACTTAGGGACAAGCAGCACCAAAGGTACCAACAAGGATTCAGCATGAGTATGGCCCAGACCATCACCTACAGGCCGGCCTCAACGTCACACCATTACCCTGTATCTCACACACAGATTCAGGCCCCACATCAACAGATGCCGACATTTACACAGGTACCACAAGGACTTCCACAGCAGCAGTTACAGCATTCCCAGCAGCACTTTCAACAGACATTTACTCAGCCGCATGCACCAGCCCAACAGCAGATCCATGCACAGGCTCACAGCAAAGCTTGCAACCACAGCAACACTTTCCAGTGATGTCAGCAGCCGATCCAGCAGCAGCAGGCAATTTAACCACGTCATTCCATAAAGTCACAGCAGCCAATACAGCAGCAGCAACAGCCAATAATTACACATCAGCCAGTACAGCAGCAGCAGCCCATACAACAGCAGCAGTCCATACAACAGCAGCATCAGTAACAAACTGTCACAGTCACAGGCCACACAACAACACAGCCAGCAAACATTAGAGTGCCACTTCATCACAACTGCGTGTCATGTCGCCACCTGTTACAAGGCCAGACATTAGATGCCACGGCAGCCCACCACTCACCAGCACACCAACAGGATTCACCCTTTCACCACCAACAATTCCACCCTCAGTTGACAGCCAGTATTTCAGCAACATTCCAAACACATCACAGGATGTCAGCTTTGGTGCCATGAACATGCCTCAGTTCCAGCCAGTAGAAGACATCAACCATCCAACTAGACCAGCCAGACCAACCAGCCACAGGGGACCAGTAGCCAGCCAACATATCAGCCTAGCTGATAATTTTATAGGCCCTTTTCAGGGCCACCAAATCTTCCAAAAACAATTATTTGAGCTATGCTGTTATTATCCTGTTATCCAAACAAACAATTTAAAAAAATGCCTCACACTACACAGCACAACAAAACAAAAAAAGATAACCAAATAATGCCCCAAACCTATGTCATGGACATAATATGTCAAACCAAGGTCCCCCCTACTTAATAGAGTAACTCAGAACTTTTAATTAAGCCCCCAAATAACAACAAAAAGAACAACTTAATGAAACACCTTCCACCACCACAAAAACAAAAAATAGTCAAAGTTTGTGGGAACCTGTGCCCACAATGCTATTGATCCCTCACCCCACCTCCCATGTAGTAGTCTTTTCCTCAATCATTAGCAGCCTGTAGGACAAGGTCTTTCTTGCTTGCCTGCCCATTGTTTGAAAGCATTGCATCTCGGCCCTTTCATATTGTCACCACGGGGGGGGGGGGGGGGGGGGGGGGGGGGGGAGACAAGGTATGCAATGTTCTGCTATCTGACAATAGGTGGTCATCTGTTCTTTATCTTTTCATTGTGTGACCATTAACAATATCCATTGACTTTTTTCCAAAGGTTATGCTCCATTTATTAGCAATCTCCATCCACCAGGGCCAGGACTACAATAGAGTGGACGCCCTTGAAGTTGCGATAGAAGCTGCCTCCCCCTTGTGGACATCTGATTAGAATATGCTTTCCATCCAGGGCACCCAGGGTATGCGGAAAGTTCCACCTCTGGCGGAAGACGGACTCGACCTGCAACCAATCCTCTGGAAGTGTGGGGCACCGCATCACCTGATCTCAATAGGCCCTGGTGATAATGCCACAGACCTCAGGCACAAACTTCTCGATGGTCGAACTGGCCAGCCTGAAGGCATACTGTAGGGTGGTATAGCTGTCACCAGTGGCAAGATGGCTGAGGGTTACTGCCAACTTGACTCCTGGACTCACGGGATCTCTCATCGAGGTCCTGTCCCTCTGGAACTCAGCAGTGATTCTCTGTTCCAGCTCCTGATAGAGCTCAGGCGGCATCCGGATGAAGTTTCTATATGCCATAGGGTCATCTAAGTGGAGCCCTGGCATCGGTCTGCTGTAGTGACCCTCTTCTTCAAGCTCTGCCCGGGTTTGCCAAGGCCTGAATCTATATCTTCTGTGTCTTCTCTGCCTATTAATAACTTGCAGCCCCCCTGGCAAGCCCCATCTGCTTCTCAACCTGTCTATTATTGCTGAAATGATGAGTAACTGCCTCTCTATTCTTAAGAGTAAGAGTTGAAGTTGTGCAAGATTTCTGTCGTGTCTGTCCATATTGGCCTCTACACTGTATCTGGCTATTGACCTGGACCTTACCCCCTTTTATAGCCATCGGTATCCAGGCATCCAGATATCCAGTTGTCACTACTTTCCCCATCCGTGAGTCTCCGCAAGGTCTGTATACCCATCCGGGGTGTCCTTGAGATGTCCTGATGCATCCCTATGTTGTCCTGGCGTATCCTGGGGTGTTTTTACGCTGCACTGCTGGTGGTCATGGAGGAGTATTCGGAGGTCATCCGCAAGCAACGAAATGCATCCCTAACGTCCTTGTGGCATCCCTATCATCCGTAGAGTTATCCGTGTCGTATCCATAAATCACTCAATTGTCAAACATTCACCCTCCCCAAAACCCACGATCCACAATTAAGGGATCCTTGCCAGTTACCATATATGGAACCGTGGCCTATATCCGTAGGGGAATCTGTGAAAGTAACTGGCCCCTAAGATCGTATCCTTTTTTGAACCACCTTTTCCTTTTTCCACCAGTCCATGACTTCGTGGATATCTTAAGCTCGATGTGATAATCTGAAATCCGTACTGTGAAGCAAAGAAATTCATGCGAGTTACATTGCATATTATCTGCATAGAATTTTCGGAATAACAAACTGAGAAAATCTTTAGAGTACATTCTATTACATGGGAGACCATCTTGCTTGGAAGTTCCCTGACTTGGATGAATATAGTCTGTTGGAACAATGTAGCTCAATTGTTTGAATTCAACATGTCACTGGTCATATACTGCCATGATAGATGGGTAGTTCCCTCAGGATCATTGGTTCTCTGGGCTGGCTATTTCTGAATAAGAGACATTCTCCACAACTTGATACCATTTTATATATCTTTGTCTATTATTGGCCAGTAAGGCAAGTTGTGTGCTCTCTGTTTGATTTTTCTATACATCTCGGCAGACATTTCAGTTATCCCTTCTCTTGCAATAATCAGTTTGTCTTCTCGAAGGAGAATACCTTGAACAGTGTGTATGTTGTATTATGTTTGAGAAGTGTTTTTCATGCATATAGGTGAGTTGGTTTGTCAAGTGGCTGCTTTGTTGCGGTCAAACATTTTCAGGACTGGTCGTTCCAATATCCTCTCACATATCTTTTTGAAAGCTTGTTCATGGGTTCATGCAAATGTTGCATTGCTTAAAATGGCTTTTTAACTTGTGAAATATCGTCAATATATCTTATAAAGTATAGTTCACCACGCCAAACAGTCTTAGTACTGCCTCCTTGTTTTCTTGAGTTGAGTATTCTTTGAGGTCTTTGATCTTGTTTCCATCATCATGGAGTTTTTCTTATAATTTTGACAATGTATTTCATTTTGAGGACTCTGAACTGCATTTTTTCTTTCCTCTGATCTCAATGTTTGCTTGTCTGGCCCTTTCAAACACTTTTCTTAGGTTCCAGTCATACTTGCCAGTATTTCTGCCTCCTACGATGATGCCCTTGCGTACTGGTACAACACCTTCCATGCCACTGAAGTAGTGAGCCATCTATGGCACAGCATATTCCAAAGAGCATGTGGTTGAATTTCATTCAGGTTAGAGGAGAGTATGTCACCACTGTGCCACCATGGCCTCTCTTTTGCACAACTGATCCATTTCCAGATGACAGGACTAAGCCTAATCATACGTGATGCAAGTAAGAGAAAACCATGCATAATACATCTGTACACACAGTTTACATAACTGGAAATGGGTGAAAAAGAGTCGGCAACTGACTACTTGATCAGGGCTGAAACCATGTGAAATGTTTTTAAAACTGCTGATGGCAATGACAGTGACAGTCTTTTGATGGCAATAATCGTGAAGGGACTTCCAAACCAGTATAAAACCTTTAGTGCTGTTTGGAAACAGAAAGACAGAGAATGTGAGTTTATTAAAGTTTGTACTTCTGTCTTGTTTAACTGTGGTGCAATTGCACACGTCAGAATGAACAAAAGTAACTTTCTGTCTCTCACCGAGTTAGATTCTGAAAATCATTTAATAGAGTTCACTTAGCAGATGATAGTAAAACAAATACTGTGGTGTTAGCAAAGGTTTATGCAGCCATTTCAGTCCATGATGTCCCTACCAAATATTAATATTCTACACCTAACAGTTTCTGAGATATAGCTTTGAGAAAGATTTCAAACTGAATCACTATGCCAAGGTCAAACTAGAGTATTGCTTTGCAAGAGAAAAAGAAATGCGTCCCAATGAATATTAATGATTTTGTAGAACTGACCATCTTCCTGTGTTTAATATGTTATATTTGTGCCAAATGCAAGGTTTCAAAGATGAATATGTATTTTTTTATGCAGAAACTCAAGATGGCCACGAACAATGGCGGAAAAATGATTTTTGGGGTTACTCGCCATAAGACTCTGTATATGCCCTGGGGGTCAAAAATTTTGTCAAAATCGCTCTAACACCGTTTTTGAGATAAATGCATTTTTTTCCGATTTACAGGGAAATTCAAGATGGCCGCAAAAAATGGTGGGAAAACAAATTTTGGGGAAACTCGCCAGTAGACTATGCATATACCCTGTGGGTCAAAAATTTTGTTGAAATCGCTCTATCTCACACCGTTTCTGAGATAAATGCGTTTTTGTGTTTTACGCAGAAATTCAAGATGGCCGCCAAAAATGGCGGGAAAACAATTTTTGGGGTTACTCCCCAGAAGACTCTGTAGAAGCCCTGGGGGTCAAAAATTTTGTCAAAATTGCTCTATCTTGCACCGTTTTTGAGATAAATGCGTTTTTGCCTTTCACACAGAAATTCAAGATGGCTGCAAAAAATTGTGGGAAAACAAATTTTGGAGAAACTCGCCAGTAGTCTCTGCAGATACCCTGTGGGTCAAACATTTTGTTGAAATCGCTCTATCTCACACCGTTTCTGAGATATTAAAGATTTTTCATTTTCAGTGTTAAAAAAAATTGTGGAGTTTAGTTAATTGTTAATAAGTCGGCCATTATGTATTAGATCACTTCCAAAAGTTAATGTTTTCCAGACATCAAAATAACGAACCTACTTGCCAAATTTCATGTGAATAGATGAAGCGTGTTATGCCCAATCCACGAAATTGCCCATTTCGTGAAATAGGCAAGAGTTTTGCCCATTTCATGAAATAGGCAACTGACTTGCCTATTTCGTGAAATGGGCAGTTTATTCAATTGTGGCTTGCCCATTTCATGAAATAGGCAATGTTATGCATGGCATTATAAATTTCATGCATGAATGAGGAAAACCTTTGGTATTACTTTTGAAAAATATGCTTTTGTATACTTTAATAACAGAAAATTTACAGATATGTAGGAAATATCGAAATTATGTTACTTCAAAAAATTAAAGTGTAAAGAAAGGTAATTAAATAGTGTTTATTTCTGCATTAATTGTTTCAAATATGTTGTATCTTTGTTGGCACTTTAATACAACTAAAATATTCAGAAATCTAAGTAGTACAATCAGAATTTCTACTTTATAACAGTTTACTATTGCCAGGGTGAAAATTTTCATTATGTCATAAAATACATAAAATAGTACATCCCACCCCCACCCCAGGGGGATGGACATAAATATCTAAAATGAAAAGGATATATGATCAAATTTACATTAATTTATCTTAGATGTTCTAAGTATAAAAAGATTAAATGTTAACAGAAATGACCTCTTTTTGTAAGATTAGCATTTATGTTTTGTGGGATTAAGGTGTAACTTTGTAGCCATTATACCCTCTGCAAACACTGAACCTGAGGTGTGATTGCAATTGGGTTCTGTAGCTACAAAGGTTTAGCTGGCTTTTTTATCATACTTGTGATCTGTTTTCATAAAATCTATACAAAGGAGTTTTACACATTTAGTCACATTTATGGCCTCTGCCATAAGTTACCTCAGTAGTCAAGGTGGGTTAAGACACTAAACAAACCCTGTGGCAATCTGGTTATATAACAAAGGTAACATACATTGACTTCTAAATCATAAACAACAGAAGACACTGTTCTAATACTGTTCATAGACACTAAAAATGTGTGTTTTAATATCTAGTTGATGTTTGAGTTTAATAATTAATCTTATTTAATCTTAAAGTCTTCTTGTGTGAAATATGTTGTGTTATAGCAAGTGTAGCACAATAATTAACAATTTTTGCTGTAAAATATACTATTTTCTAGCAAAATATGAAAATAAAGTGTGATTAAATGTTTACAGGAACATTGAACCAATAAAATACTTCTATGCATGAAACTTTATTTTTCGTACATGCTAGTGCCTATTTCATGAAATAGGCAACATAATTCTTGCCCATTTCACGAAATGGGCAAGTGAATACTAGAGTAATTGCCTATTTTAAGAAATGGGCAAGTCACTTGCCTATTTCACGAAATTGGCAAAATTTTTGCCTATTTCACGAAATGGGCAATTTCACGGATTGGGCGTAACAAAGCGCTTTTTAAATTATCATCCAGACAAGAACACCCCTTTGAAAAACATGTTTCTGGTCATGTGACTTCTCTGATTGGTTGAAATGTCATGAGAACATATTCAAAAAAATTTGACAGGGCTACTGCATACATGTGCTAAATTTGAATAGAATCCGCCCAGTGGTTGGCGAGCTATAAGCAATAGAAAATGCAGGAATCAGCAGACCAACTCTCTCTCCTCTCTCCCCTGTCCCCTAAATACAAACAAGCGTTGCAGGATGCTTAATCAAATCACATCAGGGCGTTACATACCTGTACCCTGAACTAATATCCTAACCAAGTGTAAACTTCCTAAATGCAACAGTTTTCAAGTTACAACTGATTTACTCAACAGTGAGAACTTGAAAGTAGCTGTTGTTCAACTATGCCATGACCTGCATGACCTGAAAACCTCAAAGTAGCTATTACTCAGCTAAGCAATGAGCTTCAGGTCTGCAATTTTACTATGTTATAGCTGACCCAAAAGTAGGGAACAACATATCTGTAGAAAATACTTTAAATGCAATAGTTTCCAAGTCACAACTGATTTACTTAACAGTGACAACCTGATAATAGCTATTACACAGCTATGCTGTCAGCTACACATCTGCAATTTTACTATGACAGAACTGATTCAAAGTATGTGAATAACCTATTTAAAGAAATTACTGTAAATGTAATAGTTTTCAAGTTACAACTGATTTACTCAACAGATTATAACTCAAAGTAGCTATTATTCAGCTATGCAATAATGTAACAGGTCTGCAATTTCACTATGTTAGACAGGACTGAAAAGTAGGTGAATAACAAACATATTTAAAGAAACTACTGTAAATGCAAAAGTTTCAAGTAAAAGCAATTTACTCAACATTGAGAACCTCATGCTCAGCTATGTATTGAACTACAAGTCTGCAATTTTACTATGTTATAGCTTACCCAAAAGTAGTTGAATAACAAATTTAAACAAAATACTCCAAATGTTATAGTTTTCATGTTGCAATTGATTTACTCAACAGTGAGAACCTGAAAGTAGCTATTGCTCAGCTATGCAATGATGTTACAGGTCTGCAATTTCACTATGTTATAGCTGACCCAAAGGTAGCTGAATAACATAGAATACAAAATTCTCTAAATGCAATAGTTTTCAAGTTAAACTGACTTACTCAACACTGAGAACCTGAAAGTAGCTATTGCTCAGCTATGCCAGGAGCTATATGTCTGCAATTTTACCATGTTATAGCTAACCAAAAAGTAGATAAAGAACATATTTAAACAAAATTCTCTAAATGCAATAGTTTTCAAGTTACAAGCAATTTACTCAACAGTTAGAACCTCAAAGTAGCTATTACTCAGCTATGCAACAAGCTACAGGTCTGGAATTTCCCGATGTTATAGCTGACCCCCCAAAAAAGATGAATAACATATGAAACAATATACTCTAAATGCAATAGTTTTCAAGTTATAAGTGATTCACTCAACAGTGATCACCTAAAAGTAGCTATTACTCAGCTATAACTTTATTAAATTATTTTAAAAATTCATTAAAAATAATTACGAAAGATCCAGCTCTTATACTGACAGAAAAGAATCTACCTGTGGCCATATGTGTAAAATAAGAGAGAAATCCCTTCAATAGTGAGAAAATTGTGATAAAGTGTTGAAATCTTCATACTTTGGGTGGGGGTACCTTGCTTCTAATGGCTCTGGGGAACAGACGAACAGACTGATCTGCATGAATTTTACGATTTATCATCCTTGATAGTTAAGGTACCTTTTAAAAGTAACAGCACGTCTCTGGGCCTTGTACTTTTGGAGAAGATGTTCACACAGACATGGATGCATACGCAGAAGCCGCAGAGTGATGCCATGTCAGCTCACCTATCATCTGTTACAATGGGAAGTTGCAAAAGTAAAACCCTTAATGAATTCTAATATGACTTTAACAGTGCTTAATCTACATCAAAAGATAAAACAACAACCAAGATTCGAGAAAAAAGATATAAGAGAGATAAAATAGCATCAGACATGCCCGTACCCCACAGCCTGGGAAAATAGTTTTCAACACCATGAGATATAGAAGTAGTGAAACAGTACACAGATTGGGATACTTTCAGAGAAGTGTCAGTGTCCAAATAATGTTTAAGTCGAGAAAATAACATCAAAGAGAAAGAAACTGCATGTAAGATTAAGCATTAAAACAAGACAATTCAGTAAACTAAAAATTATGAAGCTGCAAAATTTATTAACTGGGGAATAGCTGTCAATGGAAATATCACAAATTATGTAAAAGTACATATAATAATTAGTTGCAGCAATCCATATCCTTACGGTTGCCGAGATATACCTGGACAATATATTATAGGTCAAGGTCAAATCAAAACAGTTTTCGAAATTAGCGCTGATCCGCCAATCTGGAACCAACAGAAATGCTTTCAGGTTGAATTGATTAAGACCCTGCCAGTCTGTTTGTTCTAGAAGCTGTAAGATGGTTATACATGCACATTTAGCACAGTTGAACTATGATCTGCACATTTTCGATGTTGTTCAACCATACCAAAGCGACCGCGTCCATTTGTGTGAAGATTTAAGACTTCTCCCATTTTTATATTCATTTTCTATGGTCCAATTATGGCTTGAATGTTTTGAATATTACCCATACATACAGATGTGGCAATACATGCTATGTGTGGTGTTGGGGCAAAACCTGTGGCTCACTTGATGAAATATCATCTCTTACAATGGGAAGTTGCAAAAGTAAAACCCTTAATGAATTCTAATATGACTTTAACAGTGCTTAATCTACGTCAAAAGATACAACAACCAAGATTCGAGTAAAAAGATATAAGTAAGATTCAAGTAAGAGATACAAGAGATATAAGAGAGATAAAATAGTATCAGATATCCCCGTAGAGAGATAAAATAGCATCAGATATGCAAGATCAAAGGTCAAATCCAGGTCACACCATGACATTGCACACCTATAACCCCCGACCAATGACCTTATCAAATATCAACTTCCTACACCTTATGGTTTCCGAGATATAGCCCAGACAAGGCATTAGAGGTCAAGGTCACTACGGCAAGGTCAAATCAAGGTCACATCATGACGTTTTACATCTACACACCCTAGCCAATGTCCCTACCAAGTATCAACTTCCTACACCTTACGGTTTCCGAGATATAGCCCGGACAAAATTTTATAGATCAAGCTCACTAGGGCAAGGTCAAAGGTCAAATGAAGGTCACAGCATGACGTTGCACACCTACACCCCCTAACCAATGTCTCTACCAAGTATCAACTTCCTACACCTTACGATTTCCAAGATATAGCCTGGACAACCTTTTATAGGTCAAGGTCGCTACAGCAAGGTTAAAGGTCAAATCAAGGTCACACCATGATGTTGCACACCTAAAATCCCCAACCAATGTCCTCACCAAGTATGAACCCCTTACGGTTTCCGAGATATAGCTTGGACAAGATATTAAAGGTCAAGGTCACTACAGCAAGGTCAAATCAAGGTCACACCATGACATTGCACACCTACATCTACCAAGTATCAACTTCCTACATCTTATGGTTTCTGAGAGGAATCTGGACGACTCGGCCCACTTCAAAGTCGGCCCGTGTCAAAGTCGGCCAGTTTCAAAGTCGTCCCCCTTCAAACATGGCCCATTTAATAAGATTGTTAATAAAGATTGTTAAAGATCACAATGCCTTTTTATTTATTTACATATTGGTAGTAGCTATATGGGGCACTATATTTTACGTTTGTATTAAAGCCCAATTTTAAGAGTCACATATAAAGTGATAGAGTTTAAGAGTCACATATGAAGTGATAGGGTCAGAATTTTCCAGATTTTATTAGTTGACTTCTACATTTCATAAGTTTGGGAACAAACATATACATGTTTGGTATCATTTTGATTGTGAAATAATGCACAATCTTGTTCTTGGAAATAATATGAGATATTAACTTACCTATAAATGTTTACAATTTACTTCTATTTGGCCTCTTGCATGCAGACATCAAAAGCTTTAAGGATTAACTCTTTCTTTCAACTTTCTGCCACATCAAAGGAGGTAGTCTCCTTTGTTCATGGGGGATTGTTAGGCACAACTCCCTAATTACAATTGAAGCTGTGGTAAGTGGACACTGGATGGCTTAGGATTGATTGCAATTGCACAAATCATGTCATAACAGTTTGAGATGCAGTGTCAGTTGGACATTGCAAGGATTAAGCCTGATTGCATGTGTTTTTTATATTTTACAATAGTGGTATAGAGACCAAATAATGTTCTTTTGGCTATAAATTGAAATATAGTGCTTTTAATGTTAACTGTCTATGTTAAAAATAAAATTATCTATACATAATTAAAAAATATAGACCTGCCTTAATTCTTACCCCTTCCAAAGACACCCTGGACAATTAGGGCCGAGTTTGTAGTGGGCCGAGTTTGAGGTGGGCCGAGTTTGTAGTGGGCCGAGTTTGAGGTGGGCCGAGTTTGTAGTGGGCCGACTTGTCCGTAAAACTTCTGAGATACAGCCCGGACAAACTTTTTCCCACTGCCCATCCGGACACCATGGGTGAAAACAATACCCCAACAGCCCTTAAGGGCTGTGTGATAAAAAAAAACAGACCTGAAAACAAGAGCACCCCTGGAAGGAATGCTTTATTAGCCTATCAAGTACTTAACTTCCACTGTGGTTGAGGTTCAAAAATCAAGCTAGTTTATGATAATATACAGGATACACTGACGCACTGTGCCACTCTCCAAAAATGACCTAAACTATTAAAATAGGCTTGAAGAGCAAACTATGCAATGCAATTCCACTAAAACCTTCCACACAAATTCCTAATAAATGTTTCATTAAAACAAACATGCAACAGAAGAGATTAATATCTTTGGAAAATCTGACCTTCTGGCGTGATAATGAATAATAAATTTAGTTTTTAAAAGACCAGAATTAGAAGCATTACCAAGACCAGTAAGTTTTCAGTTGATAAAAAATACTTGTCAACATGTCAACATCATATCAAAGTTTGGACCAATGTGATATTCATATAATTCATTTGGTTCTATTGAAAAGTATCATATGTAGGTGGTAATTGCCACTTTGACATTAAAAACTTCACAATTAAAAAGCTATTCTTCCTATGATTTATTTTACTCTCATTTACATTTTTTCAGAAACCATACATAACAGTTCCCATAAAATAATATCATTGATATTGTTAAAACAACTACCCAGATTTTAAGTTTAGTTGATTGAAACTCTGGCAGCGGAATAATAAACCTTTATTACAGGTACTGTAAACAATAAAATGCTAATCAGTTATTATATTACTAGAGGAATACATGTGTATTACTCAAGTAGCATATGACACAAGTCGCACATTATGAAATTGAAAGTAATTAACCCCTTGAAAGCCCAGGTAAGTTTTACTATAGAGGTGCATTAACTTGGTTAATTTTATTGTAATTGGAATTTTTATAAATAAAAATACTTACATAATCCCAACAAATGCTTACGTGACCTACCGTTCGGTCAAGGACACAGACAATGTGTCTCGCCATGTTTTTTCTACTGAAAGTACACACGTAAACCCCAGGGGGCACCTGCTGGAGGTTATCTCCACTATAAGTTGCCATTCTTAAAATTTTGACCCTAACCCTCAGAAGATGGTAGAGGGGAGGAGGGTGGGACTCTCCTTGTTGGGATTATGTAAGTATTTTTATTTATAAAAATTCCAATTACAATAAAATTAACCAATTTTATTGCATAAAAACGTACTTACATAATCCCAACAAATGCTTGAATACAGCCCTGAGGTCCATGGTGGGTAGACTTCTGAGGACTGTCAAGTGCTATAGGAGAGTTCTTGAGGTTATACAGATACAAAAAATGCATAGACACCATATGTTATACTACAAACAACTGTAACATAGTACATATAGTTAAAACTGTAATTATATTATTGTTATTACAAGTACTGATAAAGTGAAAAAGTAGTTGTAATAAAGTAACTGCAAAGTACTCACCCACTTTTGAAAGCAGCATGTTGTACTATACATAGTATGATATTTATGAATCCCGTCACCGTATCTGTACAGATGTGCAGGGGTCAAAGGTCAGCTGTGTCCAGTTGAATAAAACTCCAGCAGTCAGAGTGCAGCTGTCCTTCAAGCCAAGCAGTCATAACATGAAATCTTATCCATAGTCGTGTTCAAAAATCAAAGTCCTACTACATTCCAGTCCAATTCCATATATCCTGAAAAAATAAAGACTGATTAAACTATTAAGTCTCAATTGTTCACTATATGCTGTGCAGACACAATGGGACCTAACTTAAAGATATCATCATTTTTCCAGCAAATATCCTTCAAATAAAAGTTTGTAAAGGTATTGTGGGATTTCCAGTAACAGGAGCTCAAGACCTGCTCTAAAGAGATACCTCCTTTAAATGCAAGTGATGCAGCCATAGCTCTAACATCATGAGCTCTAACCTGCATGACCTGTTGATCAGCCGTATCTGAAGACTGATAGCAAGTTTGAATGGTGTGTTTGATCCACTGGGAAATGGTTATTCTTGTGATATCCTTAGAATAACCCTCCCTAAGGGATACAAAGAGTAGGGCCTTGCCCTTTCTCATGGATTTGGTCTTCTGTAAATAGACCTTGAGGGCCCTAACTGGACAAAGTGACTTGTCCTCCACCAGTGAGCTGTCCAACATGGTAGTAAGGGCTGGTATCACTACTGGCTTAATGGAATCAGGGCCATCCGAAGCCAATTGGTTTTTAGCCAGGAAGGCCGGAGAAGGAGAGACAGTAACTTCTGACCAATTTCTCCTTGAAGAGACAGAAGAGTGAGTCCATGCATGTATCTCACTCCTTCTTTTACCTGAGGCTAAAGCCAACAGGAACACTGTCTTGTAAGTTAGCCACTTCAAAGGAGCCTCTGACAAAGGCTCAAAGGGAGGTTTTGTCAAACCTAAGAGGACCAATGAGAGGTCCCATGTAGGTATGGACCTATTTGGTTTAGGTCTATCCCTGGTGAAGCTGGCAATAAGTCTATTCAGTTCTAGACTTTTTGAAATGAATTCACCCTGTGAACCCAAAGCATCAGCAATTGCTGTTCTGTAACCAGTGATTGTAGCTGGTTTGAGATTTTTGACTGTGAACAGGTAGTTTAAAAATTCTGCTACCTGGGGAACAGCTGTTGAGGTGATGTCCACCTTATTCTCTGTGCACCATTGCCCATAAATGGTCCACCTTGATTGATAGACTTTTCTTGAGGATTCCCTCTGAGGTGCCTTAATTCTTTCTGCCACCTCAGATGAGAATCTTCCAGAATTGGATTCCTGGAATCCAGAAGCCACACATGTAGATTCAGGTACTCCACGTTGTTGTGGAACCTGTTGGAATGTGGCTGTTTCAGAAGTGTCTTCCAGTGGGGGAGCTGTAGGGGTACCCTGGTCAAGAGATCCACCAGATCCCAAAACCATGGCATCCCTGGCCACCCTGGAGCCAGTACTATCATCCTGCATGGGTATGTTATTATTTTTTGAATTACTTGTGGCAGGATGGCTACTGGACAGAAGACATAGCCGTCTAGGCCTTCCCAACAGATATTCAATGCATCTATTTTCCAAGCCTTTTTGTCTGGGACAGGAGATACATAAATTGGAAGTTTGTAATTTAGATGAGTTGCAAATAGATCTACCATTGGTGTGTGCCAAACTTTGCAAATTTGGTTGAATATCTGTTGGTGAAGTGACCACTCCGTCTGTATGACCTTGTCCCTTTGTGATAGAGAGTCTGCTATGACATTTAGGGATCCAGGTACGTGTCTTGCCCTTATCTGGATTCTTCTGGAATTTGTGAATGCAAGAATTCTCCAGATAAGAGCACACATTTCTATGGAATGTGTGCCTCCTTCTAGATACTACTGTACTGTTGTCTGAACAGATGAGCACGCTTTGACCTTGCAAGTGCTCCTGAAACCCCTTTAGGGCCAGAAGAACAGCTTTCAGCTCCAATACGTTGATGTGAAGCTGAGCCTCCTTGTTTGACCAGAGGCCACTGAGGACTATTTCGTTCAAGTGAGCTCCCCAGCCTTTTTGGGAGGCATCTGTGAACACCAAAGTGTTGTGAACATGAGGATGGAGGGGAGAACCTGCCATAAGATTTTGTAGATCCTCCCACCATTTGAGATAATTGAGGAAATTCCTTGTTACTGGAATGTTTTTGTCCAGTGACTGGGGAAACTTCCAGTTTGACCTTAGGTACCACTGAAAAGGTCTCATGTGCAACCTTCCTAGAGGTACTGTTTTTTTCTAAGGAAGCTAATGTCCCTATGAGTAACATGAGCTTTCTTGGAGTCAAGACTAATGACTTTCTGATGGAAACAGTCTGAACTTTCAACCGATCGAGTTTCTTTTGGGTTGGAAAAACCAGACCCCTGTGAAGATCGAAGTGATAACCCAGAAAATCTAGATTTTGTGTGGGAACCAATTCCGATTTTTGGAAATTGATGAGCCAGCCTAGTTCTTGGACCAATTTCACTAATTTTTCCGAATCTTTGAGACATTGATCTTTTGTTGGTGACCGAAGAAGCCAGTCGTCCAGATATTGATGGATTCTGAGGTTCCTGGCTTGAGCTATGAGTTTTACCTCTTTCACAATGCGAGTAAACTCTAGGGGAGCTGTTGCGACACCAAAAGGGAGAGCCTGAAATTGGAAAACCCCTTTTTTCGTTTGAAATCTCAGATATTTTTGAGATTGTGGGTGAATTGGAACATGAAAATAAGCGTCTGTGAGGTCTATCGAGGTGACCCACTCCCCCTGTCGAATCGACTTCCTGATAGATTCGGCTGTTTCCATTTTGAATGTCGGTACATGTAAATGGTTGTTTAACATACTTAAATCTATCACTGGTCTCCACCTTTTCATGGGTTTGGGTACCAGAAACAGTCTGCTGTAATATCCCAGAGTAGAAGGTTTCCTGACATGAGTTATTGCCTTTTTTGCAAGCATGGCCTGAACTGCTTCGTGTAGAGCGCCATCTTTGTTTTTGTTGTGATATTTGCTCAAAATGAGCGGAATTTTCGATAATTTGGGTAGAATTTTGAAGTCTAGGCGATAACCATGTTGTAGTAAACTTACTACTCTGGGATGTGCTTGATTTTTTGCCCATACCTGCCAAAAATCCTGCAATCTTGTCCCTGGAAAGTCACTTCCTCTTTCCGCCTCTGCCTCCTCGCGATGCGCGCGCAGAGAAGTGGTTATAGGTGTTTGGCTGCGTTCGTTTGTCACGAAACGACCTGTTACCTTCCTGTGAGGGCTTTGGATGTGAAGACCTCCCGAAATCGAAATTCTTCACAGAGTCTCTGTATGACTTGGAATCAGATTCCTTCATTATTGACAATCTTTTGATCATGTTATCCTCAACCTGGGATAAAATATCCGAGTTGAAGACCTCCTGTTGGTCAAAATGGTCTGTACGTAAGCTTGCCAAGTCTTTTGGACCTAATTTTGAGCTGCAGTCCTTCAATAAGCTATCCCTCCTTTGAAGGAGCATATTGCATGCCAGAGTCATGTTTTGTTTGAGGACCGTATCCAGGGCTATCTCCAGAGAGGAGGTAACTGAAGCCTGTAGCTGAGAATATTTTATCATGAGGTCTGCTGACTCCTTGACTGTATCCAGATCTTCAGACCCTCTAATTTCAGTAGCCAACTCCTGGACTCTGTTGTTGAGCTCCTCTATAGCCATTTTAAACCACACTACATGGCCCAAAATTTGAACATTTTCCCTGCAAACTGTCTCTTGAACAATATGTTGTTTGGAAGGTACAGAGATGGAATTTGACAATGATTTCACTCTAGCTATGTTGAAGTAGGAGTCAGGTAGTTTAGGAGCTTTCAAAGGCGTATTTTGTGGAGAGGTAGTGTAGTAGATCATGTCGGGCCTCTCAAAGGCCAAAAACTGTCCCTGGGACAATGATTCAGAGCTGGATTTGTCTTTGACTGAGGTTCCAGAGGCCTTCCTAAACCTGTAGTCCCACATTGACTGAATATCTTGGACAGGAGGTAAAGCCAAATTTTGTTTCCTCACCAACCGCTTGGAGGGTTTCTTGGAAAAAGCAGAAGGGGCCACAAGGCACTCCACTTGTGGTACCTCCAGATCCAGTAGACCTCTGATGGCATTGAGCATCTCAACATAAGAGGGATCTAACTCCTGTGAATGAGAGTCTGCATCCCCTTGAGGAGACTTAGATCTGTGTCTCTTGCTGGCAGGCAAAGAGGAGTCCTCATCAGATAGCTCTCCTTCTGAAGGCTGAGTTCTCGTCTGGGAGACAGGGGCACTCATACCCTGCTCCTGACAGAGAGGAAGACTGTTCTTAGAGGCTGAAGGTTTGTCACTGCGTTTGAACTCTTCAAACTGGGAAGCCAAGGAAGCCAACTGATTATTCATAGCTTTAATCATGTCTTGAAGCGAGGAATCAGGTTTGGAAGTAGAAGGCTGTGAAGATTTAGAAGGTGTTGGTTCATCCAAGAGAGAGTCATCAAACTTCTCAGAACTTTTGGACTTGGAAGCTTTTCTTTTGTGTGGAATTTTTAAGGCCCCAGCACAAATAGAGCAATCAGATTCTTTACTCACAACACACTTGTCTTTTCCCTTCTTGTCGTTTCTGCATTTTAAACAAGCTTGGTGATTATCCCATGGAAGCATATCACCCAAGCAAACTGAACATTTCCTTTGTTTTTCGGACATCTTGAATCGTACAAAAGAACGCGTGTGCACTTCACGGCGGTCAAAATTAGAATGGCAACTTATAGTGGAGATAACCTCCAGCAGGTGCCCCCTGGGGTTTACGTGTGTACTTTCAGTAGAAAAAACATGGCGAGACACATTGTCTGTGTCCTTGACCGAACGGTAGGTCACGTAAGCATTTGTTGGGATTATGTAAGTACGTTTTTATGCAATAAAATGTCAATATTCGCCATATTTTCCTGTGAACAAAACATCAATGTTACAATTCCTTTCAATAAAGAAAACATCTCTTCATTGTATGGATATGTTGTTGAGTAACTAATGCAGGTGTTCCACTGGAGCTGACCCTACAGCCGATCCTACAACTATAGGGTCGGCTCCAAAAGTCGGGGGTCGGGGACAAAAATCCACAAAAAAGGGCGGGAAAATACTGGGTCAGTTGCACCTCCCCAACAGGACGTGCTACATCCAGGCTTGTCTGGATCTAGAGGCCGACCTACCTTCGAGTCGGGATGTTTTCTACAAGACTGGTCTGGAAACTACCAGGACAAGCCCTAAACCCCTAACAGACAAGCCGTAGCAGGTCCCGACAAGCCATACTGACAAACAGACAGGACTGGAGAAACATGCAGAACCCCACGACCAGACTTGAAGTCGGTAATGAAATAACAGATTTTTTGATAAATTTTGGGGAAAAAAATCAAGTGTTGATCAAGTGTCGACTAATACACAATTCTTAAACTATGTCAAGGCTGAATATTTGGATCCCATCACTGACCAAAATGTCCAAATTTATTTATTTATTTTTTGTTTTTCGTTATTTTAATCACAGTTTCCACGTTTTTGCTTTAATATACATAAAAAAGAAAATCAATGTATTTTGCTTCAGTTAAAATTTTAAAAATGTTATATCCTATAAAAAAAAATAAAATCAATGTCTGCTTCAGTTAAAATTAAAAATGTTATATCCTGTGGAAAGAAGCAGAGAGAGATGTGCTTCTAACTATCTCTCACGTGACAATGAAAACCTTCTACTTGTTACTGCCTTTTATACTCCAATTTCGAGCTTCTGGGAAAGACCCTATTCTCATGAAGGTAATAAACTTGTTGTAGTTCTGGTCACGTGATGGGATCCAAATATTTACTAGTGACCTAGTTTAAGATTTATTGATTGGTCGACACTTTATCTTCTTTTTTCCCAAAAATTGCTAATGGGTTTTTACAGTGAGAAGAAATATCTTGTGATTGAATCCAAATAGTTTGTTAACTTTTATTTAAATTGCTCTGGTGAAATAGGCTGAGAATTTGATTATGTCACCAAATAAAACACTTGTTCAGGTTTCTCAATTATTTACAGCATTCATGTGGACCTTTTCTATCTCTTTAACTTTGAAATTATAATCACTTACACTGTTTCTTTGTTATTCTTGACATAATTTTTGATCATATTTTTACATCACATCATGCTGGAAATGGACTGCAAATGAGCAGTACCTAAGTTACAAAAGACAAGCCGGCTTCATATCACGAAAGGCCTGCAAGTGATAAGGACAAGCCTGGAAGGGTTACAGACAAGCCTGCAAGTGTAACCGACAGGCCCTTAAGTTAACCGACAGGCCTGTTGCTAGGTACATGAAATTAGGGTCGGGAACAAGAGTCGGGGAGAGTGGGGGAAATATCAAACATGTTTGATATTTCCCGACTCTCCCCGACAGGCCTGGAACTTACAACCGACCCTAACTGACCATGTAAACATTGATCCCGACCCTCCAAAAATGCTTAGTTACCGACTGGTCGGCTCCAGTGGAACACCTGCAAAAGGGGCCATTCAGAGACTTATAATATACAAATACATAGCCAAAGGGTATTCTACATTGTTTGCTTATTTTTTTGCAGGATTAGACCCGGCACATAGGCAGAAGCTGATTCTGCAATTGTACAAAACAGCTTTACATCAAATAAAATGATACATTTGCATTGAATATGCTTAACATTACAGTAACAGTGACTTAAATGAACACTAATCCTTAAAACATACATCACAGCTCTAAAACTTTATAAAAAATTTTCAACAATACATAGTCTACATTAAAGATGTAAAAATACCTATATGCAAGACGGTTTTAACTTCTATTGAAAGCTATAATTATGGGGATAATTCAGCACCAGAGAGACAGTACTTTATCTCTAAACTCCTCTTTCATGAAAGGAACAGTATGGTACTTTACTTGAATGAATTGTTCATTGACAATGTCTGTAACAATAAAAATTAAATATAATTATAACACAATTTGGAAGTGAAGTTAGCTGTACACTGTAAATTTTTCATTATAAGGACAACATTTGGGTATATCTCATCACAGATTTACTTTATTTCTATCAGCTATGTGATCAATATTATACATAAATTGTCATTTTCTTAATCTCGATATCTGGTAACTCAAATGATTGATTTATGAAGTGTTTAAACGGTTAATTATCAAATCAAAATATATTGTCAAACAATGCAGCCTGCCACACTACAAATGAGAACATTTATTCCTGTAAAAAAAGTACTTATGTACTTTGTGGATACAACACCTTGGAATTATTCTGAAGGACTTAATAATATTATTGTGGTGCCTAGGTTTTGTTGTATATAGTCTTCTGGACTACAACTTTGATTTCTCTGCCTGTTCCACCACTCCATTCTTGAGTAATTTTTTTATTTCATCTGATGCCAATCCAGCCTCTGTCAAAATGTCAATAGTATCTTGCCCAAGGAGGAGGGGGTGCGGGGCACATTCTTGTCTCCCAGGGCTCTTGTGCAAGTGGGGTGCAGGCCGGGGTTCCATGGTATTGGACTGTGTACTCATGAAGTGTGCCTTACGCTGCTTATTATGGGGGTGCTCCGATGACTCAGTATGCTCCAATACAGGGGTGACACAGGCATCCACACTGTCAAACACCTCACACCACTCTGCTTGAGTCCTACTGGCAAAGATATGGGTCAACTTCTCACGTTGGTTTCCATCACCAAACTGAGGGATTTCTTCTTCACTGGATCCAAGACCTGAATGCACAAGAAAATGAACAATGTTTATGAAGGAAAGAAGGCAACTTTTCAAATTTAATAAGTAAATTAAATTTTTATAAGTTAATACCCTACCAATGAACAATATGTTACACCGGTTGGTGCAACTGGTCCTGCCAAATGTCAGAAAAGGATGTCCTGTGCAAGCACTGAGACAAGTGCGAATTCACTAAGTGGCGCAGCCTGCTTCCTTCATGTCTAGTCAATGCCATGTCATAGCATTTTTTTGTTGCCTAAACCTAAAGAAATCCCTGTTAGGCTGATAGTGGCTTGTGCTTCTGGGAATATTTTTTTTTTTGTGGTTGTGTTTGGACTTTCAGGGAATTTGCGCTAACAGTGAGGAATCTGCTTCCAAGCTTTGATGTCAGTGTCCTACTAATGGCTTTGCAGCTTGCACATGTAGTTTGAAAGACTTTTTGGCCTTGTTTTTTGTAGTCTTGAGATGAATGACTAAATTCTATGACACATCTCACCTTTCACAAGAGCTGCATAGAATTGTGGTTCTATGGCCCCAACAGCCATGTACTTTCCATCTGACGTTTCATATGTGTCATAAAAGTGACTGCCACCATCTAACATCCCTGCTCCTCTCTTTTCAGACCAAATTGGATAATCAGCTGTTTTCCATAGGAAAGAACCTGCAGATATAACATTAGAACCTTAACCACTCATTTGCAGTTAATCTCTGTTAAGTCAAATTAGAAGGGACCATATTACCAATCTACTTGACCAGGATTTCTACATAACAGGATAAATTTCAATAGAAATATCCTGAAAGAAGTCGGTACTGACTTCAACCTAAAAGGGAAATCTACTTATCAAATAGACAAGATAGGTATTTTATTAGAGACTACAGGACTTACTAAGAAAAGTACAGATAAAATACATTAATATTAAACTAGAGGATCGCTCGCAAAAAAAAAAGATAATGTTTTTGCATAGCAAAAACAAAGCGTCCCGAAAAGGATATAAAGGTGAGTGCTAAAGTATTAAGAAAATGCTTCATTTCTAGCCTTATACTGTTGTGGCAACCAAAGTCAGCGCAGTCTGCTCTATCTAGCGGGGTTTTCAAGATATAAGCATTTTTGTGTTTTGCAAAAAATAAAAAAATTAAAAATGTCCGCTATATTTGGCGAGACCAAATTATTTTGAAAATTGGCATGGCTACTCTGCAGAGATACCCAGCAGGTCCAAAATTTTGTTGAGTTCGCTCCATATAGCACGGTTTTCGAGATATAAGCATTTTTGTGTTTTGCAAAAACTTTAAAAATTCAAAATGGCCACCATTATTGGGGAGACAAAAATTTTTGTCAAGACCACTGCCGCGGTGTGTATCTCCCGCCGAGCATTAAAGCAGAAGAAATAGCTTTTCCGAGATATTCACAATTTTTCATTTTCGTGTGTGAAAGCTCTTCCAAAAGTAGGTGAATGAGTTATTTGAGAAAAATTGGCTATCTGCAATACTAGTAAGAGATAATTCACATTTACTCATTTTGAGTAGGTGAATAATTATCTATGGGTCTGAAACTTCACCAAGTGAAAGCTCTCCCTAAAGTAGGTGAATGGGTTATTTGAGAAAAATTGGCTATCTGCAATACTTTTAGAGATAATTCGCATTTACTCATTTTGAGTAGGCGAGTAATTAGCTATGGGTCTGAAACTTCACCATGTGAAAGCTCTCCCACAAGTAGATGAATGAGTATTTGATAAAAATTGGGTATCCGCAATACTTTTACAGATAATTAGCATTTAGTCATTTTGAGTAGGTGAATAAATAGCTATGGGTCTGAAACTTCAGAGTGAAAGCTCTCCCAAAAGTAGGTGAATGTGTTATTTGAGAAAAATTGGCTATCTGCAATACTTTTAGAGATAATTCACATTTACTCATTTTGAGTAGGTGAATAATTAGCTATGGGTCTGAAACTTCACCAAGTGAAAGCTCTCCCAAAAGTAGGTGAATGAGTTATTTGAGAAAAATTGGCTATCTGCAATACTTTTAGAGATAATTCGCATTTACTCATTTTGAGTAGGTGAGTAATTAGCTATGGGTCTGAAACTTCACCAAGTGAAAGCTCTCCCAAAAGTAGGTGAATGAGTTATTTGAGAAAAATTGGCTATCTGCAATACTTTTAGAGATAATTCGCATTTACTCATTTTGAGTAGGTGAGTAATTAGCTATGGGTCTGAAACTTCACCAAGTGAAAGCTCTCCCAAAAGTAGGTGAATGATTAATTTGAGAAAAATTGGCTATCTGCAATACTTTTAGAGATAATTCGCATTTACTCATTTTGAGTAGGTGAGTAATTAGCTATGGGTCTGAAACTTCACAGAGTGAAAGCTCTCCCAAAAGTAGGTGAATGAGTTATTTGAGAAAAATTGGCTATCTGCAATACTTTTAGAGATAATTCGCATTTACTCATTTTGAGTAGGTGAGTAATTAGCTATGGGTCTGAAACTTCACCAAGTGAAAGCTCTCCCAAAAGTAGGTGAATGAGTGATTTGAGAAAAATTGGCTATCTGCAATACTTTTGCAGATAATTCGCATTTACTCATTTTGAGTGGGTGAGTAATTAGCTATGGGTCTGAAACTTCACAGAGTGAAAGCTCTCCCAAAAGTAGGTGAATGAGTTATTTGAGAAAAATTGGCTATCTAATTCTAATTCTAATTGGACTTTTATAGCGCTTAATCTCCCCAAACAAGAGGACTCTAAGGCGCAACAAAACAAAAAGCAGTCAACAAAATTCTGTGTCCAGGGACATAACAGGGGTCGAACACCACGGAGAACGCCAGGAGGATGATTCAGGCTAGGGTGGATATGCTTTGGTGTACAGGTAGGTTTTAAGCTGTTTTCTGAAGGAGGCCAGGGATGGAGAGGCATGAATCACATCAGGGAGAGTATTCCACACAGTAGGAGCATCAAACGCAAAACTATTACCAAACTGTTTGACAGATTTATGAACAGAGGGGCAGAACTTTGGAATAACTAGGAAATTACCACCACTTTGACTACGCCTGGTACTATAAGAACTGCTGTAGGAAGAAAGATGTGGTGAAAAATACCTGGGAAAACCTGTGTGAAGATACTTATAAACAAGTGTGACTGTCTTGAACACAATGCGCTGTTCAACAGGAAGCCAATGCAGTTTCTTTAGCACAGGAGTTATGCTGGTGTATCGACTGGTGTTTGATACAATTCTAGCTGCACTATTTTGGATGCACTGTAATTTGCGTAGATTGAACTTGGACAGGCTCCTGAAAAGTGAGTTGCAGTAATCCAACCGACTACTAACAAGAGCGTTGGCTACAAGCACAGAAACATCATGAGTAAGAAACCGCCTGACATGTCTGAAGTCACGGAGTTTAACAAAACAACTTTTGCAGACATTCTGAACATGCTTGGACAAAGAGAAATCTGAATCAAACCACACACCCAGATTTTTTACTGAATCTGCAGGGCAGAGTGAGTTGCCCAGGATATCAATAGGAAAACATGCTTTCAACTTATCCCTTTGTCTCTTCGAACCAAAGATGCAATACTTTTAGAGATAATTCGCATTTACTCATTTTGAGTAGGTGAGTAATTAGCTATGGGTCTGAAACTTCACCAAGTGAAAGCTCTCCCAAAAGTAGGTGAATGATTAATTTGAGAAAAATTGGCTATCTGCAATACTTTTAGAGATAATTCGCATTTACTCATTTTGAGTAGGTGAGTAATTAGCTATGGATCTGAAACTTCACCAAGTGAAAGCTCTGCCAAAAGTAGGTGAATGAGTTATTTGAGAAAAATTGGCTATCTGCAATACTTTTAGAGATAATTCGCATTTACTCATTTTGAGTAGGTGAGTAATTAGCTATGGGTCTGAAACTTCACCAAGTGAAAGCTCTCCCAAAAGTAGGTGAATGAGTTATTTGAGAAAAATTGGCTATCTGCAATACTTTTAGAGATAATTCGCATTTACTCATTTTGAGTAGGTGAGTAATTAGCTATGGGTCTGAAACTTCACCATGTGAAAGCTCTCTCACAAGTAGATGAATGAGTTATTTGATAAAAATTGGGTATCCACAATACTTTTACAGATAATTAGCATTTACTCATTTTGAGTAGGTAAATAATTAGCTATGGGTCTGAAACTTCACCATGTGAAAGCTCTCCCAAAAGTAGGTGAATGAGTTATTTGAGAAAAATTGGGTATCCGCAATAGTTTTTGACATAATTAGCATTTACTCATTTTGAGTAGGTGAGTAATTAGCTACGGGTCTGAAACTTCACCAAGTGAAAGCTCTCCCAAAAGTAGGTGAATGAGTTATTTGAGAAAAATTGGCTATCTGCAATACTTTTAGAGATAATTCGCATTTACTCATTTTGAGTAGGTGAGTAATTAGCTATGGGTCTGAAACTTCACCATGTGAAAGCTCTTCCAAAAGTAGGTGAATGAGTTATTTGAGAAAAATTGGGTATCCGCAATAGTTTTTGACATAATTAGCATTTACTCATTTTGAGTAGGTGAGTAATTAGCTACGGGTCTGAAACTTCACCAAGTGAAAGCTCTCCCAAAAGTAGGTGAATGAGTGATTTGAGAAAAATTGGCTATCTGCAATACTTTTAGAGGTAATTCGCATTTACTCATTTTGAGTAGGTGAGCAATTAGCTATGGGTCTGAAACTTCACCGAGTGAAAGCTCTTTGGGATAGCTGCTCTGCAGAGATACCCTGAAGATAAAAAATTTCGTCGAAATCGCTCTATGTAGCACGGTTTTCGAAATATTAGCATTTTTGTGTTTTGCAATTTTTGCGCAAAAATTCGAAAATTCAAAATGGCCGCCATTTTTGGCAAGACAAAATTTTTTTGAAAATTGGCATGGGTACTCTGCATAGATACCCTGTGGGTAAAAAATTTCGTCAAAATCGCTCTATCTAGCACGGTTTTCGAGATATAAGCATTTTTGTGTTTTGCAATTTTGCGAAAAATTCGAAAATTCAAAATGGCCGCCATTTTTTTGCAAGAAATTTTTTGTTTGAAAATTGGCATGGCTACTCTGCAGAGATACCCTGTGGGTCAAAAATTTCGTCGAAATCGCTCTATCTAGCAGGGTTTTCGAGATATAAGCATTTTTATGTTTTGCAATTTTTGCGAAAAATTCGAAAATTCAAAACGGCCGCCATTTTTGGCGAGACAAAATTTTTTTGAAAATTGGCATGGCTACTCTGCAGATATACCCTGCGGGTCAAAAATTTCATCGAAATCGCTCTATCTTGCAGGGTTTTCGAGATATAAGCATTTTTATGTTTTGCAATTTTTGCAAAAAATTTGAAAATTCAAAATGGCCGCCATTTTTGGCGAGACAAAAATTTTTTGAAAATTGGGAAAAGTACTCCGCAGAGATATCCTGCGGGTCAAAAATTTTGTCGAAATTGCTCTATCTAGCACGGTTTTTGAGATATAAGCATTTTTGTGTTTTGCAATTTTTGCGAAAATTTCGAAAATTCAAAATGGCCGCCATTTTGGACGAGACAAAATTTTTTTGAAAATTGGGAAAACTACTCCACAACGATACCCTGTGGGTCAAAAATTTCGTCGAAATCGCTCTATCTAGCACGGTTTTCGAGATATAAGCATTTTTGTGTTTTCCTTATTTGGAAAATTCGTAATGATTAATTAATCATTAATTACTCGGCCATTTCTTGACCAATCAATGCCAAAATCTAATGATTTCCAGATTTTAATAGAATGAATGTATTTGCCAAGTTTCAGGTGAATTGATAAAATTCCTTTCAAGTTATCATCCGGACAAGCTTCCCCATCGAAAAAAGACATTTTTGGTCATGTGACCTCTCTGATTGGTTGAAATGTCACTGCAGCATATTCAAAAAAATTCCCCAAGGCTACTGCCTAAACCTGCCAAATTTGAAAAGAATCCGCCTAACAGTTACAGAGTTATAAGGAAAAAAAATGCGGAGCCGGCGGAGCCTGAAGCTCTCCCATACACAAACAAGCGTCCCTTGCGGGACGCTTAATTAACTGAGAACACTAACATTAATATAAAAGAATAAAATGGTCTTCCAAGAAAACACTATAAAATACTATTTTAAAATCGTAGACTGTGCAGTGACTGCACGTCTGTCTTTTGAGCAATTGAGGAATTGCCAAAACAGAATGGTAAATAAAATAACGCTGCTGAATTTTACGTATATCGTCCCTTCACATGCAAATGTAAATAAACAACTTGTGGTAGAATATGTGGTTAAAATATTCATAAGACTGTCATTTGTTGCTTGATTTTAACAAATAGCATATTGTTTAAAAGCTTACAACACATTGAAACATCTACAATGACAATCTCTCAATATTTCATGACAAATTCTATGAACATAGAGTAACAAAAATACAAATAATTTTTTACCCAAGATATCACCATGTATGCTTTATTGATGGAACAGCCAACATGGCCTTGGATGTGTTTTGATTTTTGTATAAGATTTACACCTTTTTTGACCAAAATGTTTATGAAACCATTTTAGAAATAGGAATAAATGATAAATTTTTCTTCTTCATGATGTTTTTAAACTATTGATCCACTACAGGTTTAGTGGCTTTAATATTCAACTGATCCATAGTTTAAAACCATCACAAAGCATTTTTTCTTATATTAAAAAAAATATTTCTACATAATGGTACAGTACACTCTTCATTTTCACAGTAACTACTGATATTATGGATTTCATACTTTGTTACAAATATCAAATGACTCACTTATATATGCAGCTGCTTCCACCATGTTGGAATCAATAACTTGGCCTTGACCAGAGGTTATTCTTTCATATAGAGCCAACATTATTCCAAAAGCACAGGTCAGTCCACCCCCTGCAAAGTCTGCCAGTAGATTGATAGGTGCATAAGGTTTTTCATGCTGTCGCCCTAGTCTGGACAACACACCTGAAGTAAATTTAATTAATCATATCACTTAACAAATTTTATTTGCCAAGATGATGACTGGTAGTTCAGAAAACAACTGGGTTGGTCAAGAATCACCGATATAGCCCCATGCATTGGCAAGAAAATACCAACTTTCTCCCATGACGTTAGAGCGAACATTTGAACCCATCTACTCAGAGGAACAATGAGAGTACATTACCACATTATTACTGCACTATAGAGCCTGTCTCTTGGACCACAAAGTAGTACATACTTGTATATTGTCCAGGGGCCGATTTCACAAAGGGACTTAAGTCCAGATTTAGACTTAAATTTAAGACTTTGGTCTTAAATTTGTCAACAGAATGTTAAGTCTGTTGTCTCAGACTCAACAGATTTCACAAAGCAGCTAAGTCCATGAAATTGCTAAGTCAGTGGACTTAATTTTAAGTCTGGGAGGTAGTGGGCTTAAATTTTGTAAAGAGGACTTAAAAATATGGCCGCCATAAACTTTTCTCAACTTCAAAATTTGAAATGGCTGTAAATAAAGTATATTTATACAGAACACCTTACTGAAGTAGTTTTTCGGAAGTTTATATGATGTAACCAGGTTTTCTATTTCAAAACAGCACTACTTATTCTTAGATAAAATGCGTCAAATGAAGGATATAAAAGGTTCGATGACACAGAAAGCCACTGTGGTTATTTGATAAGCTTGGGCTTAGCTAAGTCACCCTTTGTGAAATCCATTTAAGTCCCAGACCTAGTTAAGACCAAAGTCTTAGATTTACGTCCAAGACTTAGCCAATAAAGGGATTTAGTTTAAGTCCTTTAGTGAAATCGGCCCCAGAATTAGCATATACTTGCATATTGTCCCATAAAATAAGTTAAAATCAAACTACAGCCATGTTTTTTTTTGTATTATTTAGTCATTGATGTAAAACAGGAAGTGCCATATACCTCTTACACTGCCCACTTCCTGTCTGGAAAAAATGCACCAGGGGCCATATTCACAAATGGGGTCAAGCTCGAGATGAGCTAAAAATCGGCTCAAGTTTCATATAAACAGCTGTAAATTTGAGCTGATTTTTGGTTCAACTTGAGCTTGAACCATTTAGTGAATACAGGTCCAGAAGTTGCAGGAAAATAGCAAATTTAATCAATTCTACAGATCAGGGATATATCTTTTCACTTATTTCACACATTAAATATTTCCATTCCTTTTAAGAGCATAACATATGAGATTTTTTATATTTTCATAAATTTGACGGTCATTCAGTACCGAGACGAAGTGTACTTGGCAATTAGCTCACATGAAATATTTGGACTAATGACATCCCTACTTAAAAATGCACCAATTATCAAAGTATTTTATCTGTATATATGTATATTCAAATTACCCAACAGCTGGGTAAATTTTCTACTTTTGTAGCATCTCACTGTTGGCCATATTGTCTGGAATATATATGCATGTGACATTTTTAGCGTTTCCTCAATTATGCTAAACACTAAAAACAGTTCAGTCCTTAGTGAAAGGTTAATGTAAGCAGTTACTGGGCTAAGTTAAGAAGGTTATAAACAAATGAAGTATCACTTTTTTACTGTATCAATACCTGATATAGCCAGATAGTTAATGTCATGTCCTGCTCTGTCTGAGTAGTAGCCAGACTGACCAAAGCCTGTCAATCTAGCATAGATAAGGCGAGGGTTGTCTTTCATCAAGACACTGGGACCAAGTCCCAGTTTCTCCATTACTCCTTAATACAGAAACAAGTATACACTGATACAATATGTTGGTAAACAGAAGGGACACACTGTAATTGACTAATAGAGGCTCTACTGTAAGTTTAGTGACTATTAATCAATTCAGTATGTGTGGATAAAAAGAAAGTGACTATGCTGTTGGTAGTTTAAAACTGATTAGACCAATGATAAGAGACTGCTGGTAAAGAACTAACAGCATTCTCTGTAAATATTATTCTAAAACAATTTAGCAAGGCACATGTGAGTATAACAAATGACAAAAATAAGGATAACAATACATTATTTATCTTCTCTTAAACTTCAAGATCAAATACTATTTATTCCCATTTTAAAAACAAAAGGAAATAAGAATATATCTTACAGTACAACTTTTCTTACTTTTTAGGTTTCCAGTGGTACAATACTGAGTATAACACTCATTTAACACTTCTATGTATTTGTATCTCAATCAATCTCTCAGTACCTGGTCTATATGGCTCAACCAACACATCAGCAGACTGGCAAAGTCTTTTTACCAAACTAATACCTTCTGGTTGCTTCAAGTTAACAGCAATAGACTGTTTTCCTCGAGAAAGTGTATCCCTGAGTCCAGTACCAGTCTGAAAAAGTATGCAAAAAAGATCAGTGGTTGTATTTGTATTGAAAACGGTGTTTAATCCAGACATATTTTCAGCTGAATGTAAGTCAATAAAAGTTGCACCAAATTCAAATCACAGTCTATGTTATTCACGTATGTGCCAAATGGCTAGAGTTTGCAACAAATAATTGTGTAATACTAATACATAAGTAACACCTATATTAACTGTACAGGAAAAAGGGCTTGTTCACTTCTGAAGACAGAAGGAAGGTATCTGAGGTGGGTTGAGAATTTTTTTAAAAAGGCTTGCTTTCTTGTCACTGCTCGACATGTCTCACTTGGTAGCTGACAAGGTTATGCTTAGGGCCGATGCTTGTACCTAGTGGTACCTGAAAGGTAAGTGGAATAGGTTACATTGATGTAGATGATATTAGCCTTTTGCAGGTGGGATGTTGGAACTGTGAGAGTTGACCAGTAAGTAGTGAACATCAATACGTGTATACGAGTTGGTCTTTCCCAGATAGACTTTTGGGCCTCTAAGGACAGAGGAAGCAGGTAGAGATATTCAACAGCTTGGATGGTGCATAGAATAGTGGTGGATACATACTGTTATATTCTTGCCAGTTAAAAGATTTTGAAGAGGAGTAGTTGTTTCAAAAAAATTATTAAGTACAATTTAACATATCTACTTGAGAATTCAAACAATGAATCGATCATTAAACCAAGTGAAACACTCGCATGATATTGTCATCTTCATTAGTGATATATTTTTTCTGTATATGTCATTCGGTAAGTTTTCCTATTGCCCACAAATTTTAGCACCTACAATCAATGTATAGTCATACAGTGACACTTATTTAGGATGTCTCCATTAACTTATTGTTTAGAGACAAATATGATATCAATGTTTAGTGTTAGAGTCAATTCACATGGTAAATTTAAGATGGAAAATAGGTATTTGACTGTATATGCCCAGATACATGTATTAAATACAAATATGGGGTAGTAAAAATATGGCAAACACAAATACACATTTTAAACTTTATTTAAAAACAAATACAAAAATAGCATCAGAGATGTCTGTACCCTACAACATGGGGAAACGGGTTTCAACACGATGAGATATAGAAGTAGTGAAACAGCACAAAGATTGGGATACTTTCAGAGCAGTGTCAGTTATATAAAGGTCCAAATAATGTTTAAGCAGATAAAATAACATCTAAGAGAAAGAAAATGTATGTAAAGATAAAATACTAAAACAAGACAATTCAATAACAAGATGACAGCTTTAATCAGTAAATTTAAAATTATAAAGCTGTAAAATTTATTAACTGGAGAATAGCTGTCCATGGAAATAGAACAATTATGTAAAAGTACATATAATACTCAGTTGCAGCAATTCATATCTTTACTATAAGAGAAGCATGTCTACCTTCTGCACCTTACAGAATCCAGTAACAGCCTGGACAAAATTTTAAAACTCATAGTCACTTCGACTAGGCCACAGGTCAAATCAAGACACCATGATGTTGCACAATTACAACCCCTAAGCAATATCCTTACCAAGTATCAACTTCCAATACTTTACAGTTTCAGAGATATTGCCCAGACAAAATTTTAAAGACCAAGGTCACTACAGCAAGATCAAAGGACAAATCAAAGTCACACAATGACGCTGCACACCTTCATTCCCCAACCAATGTCCCTACCAAGTGTCAACTTTCTACACCTTACAGTTGCCGAGATATAGCCCGGACAAGATATTATAGGTCAAGGTCACTACAGCAAGGTCAAATCAAGGTCACACCATGACGTTGCACACCTACAGGACCTAACCAATGTCCCAACCAAGTAACAACTTCCTACACCTTACAGTTTCTGAGATATAGCCCGGACAAGATTTTCAAACTCAAGGTCACTATGGCAAGGTCAAATCAAGGTCACACCATAATGTTGCACACCTACACCCCCTAACCAATGTCCCTACCAAGTTATCAACTTCCTACACCTTGTATTTTTTGAGATACAGCCTGGACAAACTTTTTCCCACCACTCATCCATTGGCACACCATGGGTGAAAACAATACTGTGACTGGTGGGGTAAAAATGTGTACTTTTTATGACCACAGTTTAACCATAAGGTGGGCCAGGGGTAAATCTGACCAGTTTTTTAGACTCTGCATATGGTTTCCTATTACCTCCCAATACATTTTATGGTTCTAAATGCAAAAGAGAGGAGTTCTGATAAATTTAAGCTTTCTGATTATTACCTGGTTAGTCCTGGTATAAAAACGCTCATAAATCGCTCAGTTATGGTACAATCACTCACTAAGTCAAACCATTTTGAGATTTTGATAGTACAGAAATATGTTTAAAATGAGATCCTCCTACAGTAAACAGTTTTGGCTAAGCGGCAATGATGAGCGGGTTTACACACAAAAAAACTGATTTTTGATCATGTCAAAGGTCAAAAATAAGCATGTAGAAACATTTCCGCATTCCTAAGGTATATAACTACCAAAAAATGGTTAGAATCCATCCACTAATACGGGAAATGTTCAAGGGAGATGATAATGCAGCAGCGGAGGTGAAACTCGACATGAAAACAAATAAGTGCCCTTTTAAAGAGACATTTCATTATAGCAGGTGAACACACTTTAAAAGAGCAAAGGTTAAAGATCACACCATGACTTAGCATGCCTGCACCCCTAACCAATGACCCATCCAAGAATCAACATTCTACACCTTTTTACATGTTTCCTTTTTTATAGTTTCTGAGATATGGCCCAGACAAGTTTTAAAAATCAAAGTTAATACAACAAGGTTAAATCAAGATCACTGGTCACCTACACCTTATAACTAATGTCCCTAACAAATATCAACTTCCTACACCTTACAGTTTCCAAGATATAGCCCGGACAAGATTCTTAAGTTCAAGGTCACTGTGACAAAGGTCAAAGATCAAATCAAGGTCAAACCATGACCCTGGCAGGGTCACCCTGCATAACCAAACCCCTAACTAATGTTCATACCAAGTATCAACCTTTTACACCTTACAGATTCTGAGATATAGTCTGGACAAGATTTTAATGGTCAAGGTCACTACAGCAAGCTCAAAGGTCAAATTAAGGTTATATCATAACATTGCACACCTACACTCCCTAACCAATGTCCCTGCACTTTACATTTTCCGAGATATAGCCAAGACAAAATCTTCAAGGTCAAGGTCACTACTGCAAGGTCAAATCAATGTCACACCACAACATTGCATATCTACACCACCTAACCAATGTCTCTACCAACTATGAACTTCCTAGACCTTACGGTTTCTGAGACATAGCCCGGATAACTTTTTCAAACTCAAGGTCGCTACAACAAGGTCAAGGATCAAATCAAGGTCACACTATGATGATGCACACCTACACCCCCTAACCAATGTCCCTACCAACTATCAACTTCCTACACGTTGCAGTTTCTGAGATATAGCCCAGGACAAGATTTTTAAGGTCAAGGTCACTACAGTAAGGTTAAATGTCAAATCAAAGTCACACCATGATGTTACACACTTACACCCCCATCCAATATCCCTACCAAGTTTCAACTTCTTACACCTTACAGTTTCAGAGATATAACAGACAAGATTTTTAAACTCAAGGTCACTATGGCAAGGTTAAAAGTCAAATCAAGGTCACACTATGACATTGCACAGGGTTAAATCTGACAAGCTTTCTAGTAAGTCTGGCTGTAATTTTTACAGAAAACTTAGTTTATATCACAAAAAGTAAACTTGCATATAACTTCCTACTATTTCCAAAGACATCCAAAGCCTCTACAAGCAATAATGAATGAGACATAAGCCAAAAACTCATAATCTGTGATTTTACGACCCAAGTTTTGACATGGCGAGATAAATCTAAGCAGTTTTAGATTCTTTGCAAATGGTTTCCTATTACCCCTCAATACATTTTATGGTTCTAACTGCAATTTGGGTTTGCTCAATATTGGTCCAATCACTCCCAAAATCCAAGCACCTCAGGATTTTGATAGTATTATGATGTATGTAAAAATACAACCTCCTGCAGTAAATAATTCTGCCTAAGCAGCAATGACAAGTGGGTGTACCCAAAGAAACTTATTTTTTTATCATGTGACCTTTATAAAGATCAAATGTAAGCATGTGGAAATATTTCCCCATGCATGAAGTACATAAGTACCAAAAACTGTTAGAATCTGCCCACTAATAAGGGAAGATATTCAAGGGAGACAATCATGCAGTGGTGATTGGGAAACTTGACATGAAAACAAATAAGTGCCCCTTTAAAGGGACACTAAATTATGTATATTTGTCCCTCAGGTTATGATACCTGGAAGAGGTAATGAGACATAAACTGGAGAAACTCTACAGAGGCCAGTCCATGGCTATTTTCACAGTTCTTAGTTGTCAAACAGAAGCTCTAACCAATTTCCAAACAAATAATTGAAACTAAGGCAACTAAACTCTGCTGCTATTCTTTCTATTGTGGTAAAAATAGCATAATGTTAAAAAAATTCAAAATTTGCACTGCACTCGATAATAGACAATGTACTATACAATATAAGAAGTTGTCACTTACCCTGTCTATTCTGATCACTTTTGCACCAAAGTCTGACAGTATCATACCACAGAATGGGGCAGGGGCTAACCCAGCCATTTCAATAACTTTAACGCCAGCTAATGCCATGTTTTTACCTGTAAATATAAAATACCGGTAATTTAACATTATAAAATTAAATCATTTGACATAAATACATCTTAACTGAACATTAGTCCAACTTTTACAGTTTTGGATTTCAAATTTTTAATGGAGTTATAATTCCATATGAAAGGTTATCAAAACAGTACAAATTTTACACCAGACCATTTATGGCCAGAACTACTATGGCAGGGTATAACTTACGAAGCTTTACTTGCATTATAAATATAGTCTAAATCTTATCAATTTGATATGTGGTAAAGAATATTTCTGTGTTCTTAATGAGTAGTCTTCATGAAGCTAAATTGAGTAGATGCCTACAACAATGTTGTACACTCATAAAATATTTCTCTTTGTATTGTCATAAAATGTGACAAACTTCTCTGTACGACAAACTTCACTGGCTGAGCAACAGTATTGTGAAAAATTGTTACATAACAAATAAAACAACTGTGACTCACATTTGTGACTCACTGTGTTATGTTATCAATTTATATAGCCATCTTATTGATCAAGTTTATTCAATCAATTTGGTATTATTATTTCAAATAAAAGTTGTATATTTCACTTTTAGTCAATGCTAATAAAGCAATTTGCTAATTTTTTTATTTGACATTAAACTTCAACAGTACAGTTTACATTTCATTTCAGTGGGTGTTGAAATACCTAAGCTATTTCAACACCCACTGAAATTAAACCCTGTTCTATTTCTTTAGTGTTGAAATGGCTCAGAGTGCCATCCCAAATTAATCCAAGGCCAGAATAGGGTATATACATGGTTTTCTAACATGACAGATTTTATGATTGGTTAGAAGTCACTTTAAAATATGCATATACCATACCCTCTTCCATCATATACTAAATACTTTTCAGTCATTCCAGTTTTTCAGCTTACAGACAAATTTGTTGTAATAAACTGTAAAAAAGTGCATGTGTTCAATGCTTTTTTGATGCATATGTTATTCATCGAAAATTCCATCCACAAGGATTAATCATCCTGCATTTTACGATGCTTTTGTTAATTACAATCTAACAAAATCAACTGTCAGTTGTGCAACTTTTTTGAAACTAAAATTCTGGGATTTTGTCATTTTTTCTGTAAATTTAACATGACCATTTTCAAACTATTACTGGTATTATGTCGAAAAAACATCACACCACCATGGTGGCTTTCTACCAGTAAACGCCAACTTACCAGTAAATGCATGAATGCCTGCCTTAAATTGCTTTGTTAGAGTTCAAAAATAAATGCTTCTATTTATCTCTAAAATGGGCGTTCACTGGTTTCCAGTAAAAACAGCTGATACTGTAGTTAAATTATTAAAATATCACTCTTTGAAAAAAATATAACAACATACACTCAATTATTAAATGTGGCGTAGATCATTCAGCTGTATATCATTTGACAATCTGGTTTTGGTAGAAGAATAAAAGGCACAAGGGAAGATAGAGGTGCTGCTCAGAAGACTGACGGAAGATCTCCCCCCACGACCCATGTTTCAACGGCATTTTGACTGAGTGCGCCTCTCTTTTCACTTAATCCGAATAAAAAATAATTTAAAGCTGTTAATACTCTTCTGGACTATCTTAAGTCCTGGTTTGGTGTGTGTTGCACGGCCCTGAAGTGGTTCTCCTCCTCTCTCAGCTACCAATTTCAAGCATTTAAAATTGGGTCAACCTTCTCAGAATTGCACGAGCTGCTGTTTGGAGTGCCACAAGGCTCTGTCCTTGGTCCTTTGCTCTTCTCTCTACACACCACTCCTTTGAGTAAGGTTATTCAACGGCACTCTGATATCAAATTCCATTTTTATGCCGATGACACTCAGTTGTTTGTTCATTTGTCCTGCAAAAATGTCACCTCAGCCTTTAATAAATTGAATTCTTGTCTTCAGGATGTTCAGGAATGGATGTCGTCAAGTATGCTTAAGTTAAACCCTGAAAAAACAAAGTTCATCATATTTGGATCACATGCTCAGCTAAAGAAATTAGATTCTTACCTTCCTGTTAGGATATTTGGTAAACTTTTGCATCCATCCGCTGTTGTAAAGAACCTGGGTGTCTGGTTTGATGCTAATTTTCCCTTTGCTGATCATGTCCGCAATATTTGTAAGACTTGCTTCATTCTCAGGCGGGTCAGACAGTACCTGGCGGATGAGGCTGCTGTCCTGGCGGCAAATGATCTAATGAGCAGTTGTCTGGACTACTACAACTCTCTTTTCAGAAGTCTGTCCAGTTTCAACATGCACAAATTGCAGTGTATTCAAAACACACTTGGTAGGATTGTCACAAATTGCAATAGATACTCACGGGCTACTCCTATTCTCAAAAAACTCCATTGGTTGCCAGTTGAATTTCGGTGCATTTTCAAAACTGCCATTTTGGTTTATAAGTTTCTTCACAGTGGTCACCCAAGCTATTTTAGTCCTCATCTGTCTATTCGTTGCAGAATATATGGCACAAGATACAACCGCCCAGATAAAAAGTTCCTGGAGGTTCCTCAATACTTCCCATTAGTACACGAATCCTAAAAACACTTCGGTCACAGTTTTGCTTTTGACACTCCCACACTTTGGAATGATCTTCCTGATGATATCCGTTCTGCTCCAAATCTTACCTGTTTCAGGAAAAAGCTAAAATCTTATCTCTTTGATAAGGCTTTCCCACCTTTACATGTAAACTTCCTGGCGTCTCCATGGTGTCGACCTGGCTATGTCTATGGAATGATGATTATTGAATTGCACCTGTTGTTGTGCCTTAGAGTCTGCCTTGGCAGAGATTCAATGCTATAAAAGTTCAGAATAAAATAGAATTTAAATTCAACATATTAACGTCAGGATGGGCGTTTACAAGTAGAATGCCACTAGTGTTAATTGTTATGTCAGAATCAGCAAATGGCATGAAAAGGCGTGCATTTTTTCAGAATTTTAGATCAATAAAGAGCCCTATAAGCCATCCAAAGTTCTGCTTTTTTCATGCTACGTTGTACTGGTGGTGGCTTCCTGCCAGTAAATGCCCGCCTACCAGTGAATGCCCACCTTATATGTCTTTGTCAGAGGTCAAGGACAAATGCTTCTATAAGTCTACAGAATGGGCGTTCATTGGTATTTCTGGTTTGCCGTAAAATGGCCGATAATAGAGATACATTGTTAAAATATAATACTTTCTAGGAAATATTGCAGTATTAATTGTAATGTATGTTAGTTAACAATTTGGTAATAAAGGAATTTATATATAAGGCTGTTTATATAATTCAAATTAAAAATATTAACCACAGCATACGTGAATTCACTGTTTCAATTGCCTCATTTTCGCAAACAGCCTTCAAGTTGTAAGGTCAAGTGGGTAAAAAAAAAAACACTTCTGACAGAAGAAACCAGGAAGTAGCAAAAATCATTTTATGTGGATACTGTATATTAGCACATGTATATTATGAAATTATTACTGGAAATGGGGGATTCTAATAAAATTATATAAATTAGCTCTGTATACACAATAGAGTTTATGTAAATCATATACAGCAGTTTTAACCTTTAAGACAAGATCTCCTATTTTCGCCCACTGCCAGTTGTCAAAATAGTATTCTCAACAAGTGCAAATTTTTCTTCGATATTTCTGAAACCTACAAATGTATTACATACATTAATAGAGAGGTAGTTCCACAGAGCTTCTGCTCGTTTTTGCTGCATAAAAATTAAAAAAATGGATTACAAATCGGTTTAAAAATTGAAGTTTATATATTCATTAATACCTGGAATAGAATCAGACGGTCACCCATTCAAGTACTAGCCAAGCCCAGTGCTGCTTAACTTCAGTTGTGAGATGGATATTCAACAAGCTATGCCATATAAAGAGACTTCCAAATTTAAGTCACAGACTTCTTATGGCACTTAATCTCTACTTAAAAGATGAAGGCTATGTTAACTGGGTTAGATTCCCAGGCCAAAGGTTTTAGCTTTTGCTCATGATTTGGACTGTACTCTTTAAATTATTATAATGGTGCCATTAATATTTTTAAAAATTTTCAAAGGATTTTTATCATTGTACTCAAAAGCAGTATTGCATGGAGGTGTTGAACCTTGCAATGGTGGAGGTATGTTTGCTCTGAGTACTCAGATAGCATATTACACCATTGAACCAATATGGGCTATTGGTCACTTATGGTCAGCAGTTTTTATCGCCCCTGGGCCAACATATTGGACCAAATATAGCCGCCTTTCAAGCCACTATTCAAACTGCACAGCTCTAGATTTGACCTCATTGGACCAATGTTGGGCCAGTATGGCAATTCTCTCTGTTTTTGCTGCATCTTCAAATTGTGAAACCATTGGAAAGGTTATTATGTCCAGTGTTTAACAAATACATTCTTTTTGTGCATTACTGTGTGAAATTTATTTAAATTTTAAAGTTTCTGAAACAACCAACAGATAGCGTGAAAACTACTTCAATCTACTTCCATTGATCAACACACTCTTAAAGGGCCACTGCAACCAAAAAACTATTTTCTCAGTATCAGTACATCAAAACACATAGTACCCAATCCAGTAGATAAATATACACACAACCACTGGGAAAGCCACAAAAAATGCTTTTGTTTAGCTTTCCTGCAGAAATCTGCCTCACAGAACATTTAACCTCTGGATCACGTGTACACACGTCATCACATGAACGCAACTCATCTCCTGTATTCATTCATCAGTATACAAACAGTGTGTGTGTAGTATTTTGGAGTCTAAAAGCCTTGTGTTTTCTTAAATTACAAAGCATTTATAGCATCATTATTTGGAATTATCTTTATGTTCAGCATCTGCAATATACGGACCAGTTTTTGCAGCCATTGTAAAGTCATATAATGATCGCAAATAGCCAATATGTCCAGTTTTTGCTTGCCCATCCATAAATAGGCAGTACCATGTATGAAAAAAGAAAGTTTCATGCATAAAAGTATTATATTGCTTCACTGTTACTGTGAACATTAACTTACACTTTACATTCAAATGTTTATGCAAAAAAAAAATCCTATTTTACCACAGAAATTGATAATCATAGTTCTAGATTTGCAAGAAACAGACATAATTCATACAATTAGGCATTTTATTAATTTAAATAAAACATGTCTCTTTTTAACTCAAGCATCAGCTATACATTAAAGCATATATTTATTGCATATGAACAGTATTAGAACAGTGTCTTCAGTGTTTATTATTCACAATTCACTGTAATTTTTATTTTTTTGCATATTTTCATGGGTTTTTCATATGTCTTATTTGACTAAGGCTCACAAAATGGACAATTTCATGGATTGGGCTTCACATATGCATGTGTCTTTATTCATTAAAAAAGTTTTAAAGAAATACACATATGCATGTGTCTTTATTCATTAAAAAAGTTTTAAAGAAATAAAATTATTAAATAAGTCATAGCAGTTAAAAAGCAGCAGGAAGATGAATTGTAATTGACTGATAGCCACACATGCAGACTAGTCTTTGCAATTTGGAGCATAAAAGCTATACAAGCAATGATCTCACAATTGATTAAAACAGTCAGTCACTTTAGATTTATGAAAACTATTGTAACAATGAATATCATGAAAAGAAAACATCTCACAGCTAATTTGTTTTTGTTTATGTAAAAAAACATTTGGTTTATATCACCAACACAATGTTAATGTATAATAAAACATGTGTCCATGTAAAACTGTCAATTTGAAGTTTTCATGTTTGTGAATATTTGAATCCAAGAAAGTCAGGAGAATTAAATTTTTCCCTAATGATAGCTGTAACACAAGAAGGGAGATGGACTGTTTTTTCCCTAGATATCCCCTGCACCATCTTACAAACTGTATGTATGCAGTATACATCTGTATTTTTCCACAATTGGTTTATCCAGAACTCCAAATACTGAGAAAATAGTTTTTTTGGGTTGCAATGGTCCTTTAAGTATACCAAAAGAGTTCCAAATAAATGTAAAATCAAGAGAATACACTGACAAATCAACTTATCTCTGCATAGATAAACAACAGAAAAGCCAGTACATCTTCTGTTGATGACGTGTGCACAGAAGCAGTAACCTGACCTAATTTCTCCCGGCCTGTAGCAGAAACTTGGTTAATTTTATTGTAATTGGAATTTTTATAAATAAAAATACTTACATAATCCCAACAGAAGCTTACGTGACCTACCGTTCGGTCAAGGACACAGACAATGTGTCTCGCCATTTTTTTTACTGAAAGTACACACGTAAACCCCAGCGGGCACCTGCTGGAGGTTATATCTCCACTGTAAGTTGTCATTCTAATTTTGACCCTACCCCTCAGAAGATGGTAGAGGGGAGGAGGGTGGGACTCTCCCTGTTGGGATTATGTAAGTATTTTTATTTATAAAAATTCCAATTACAATAAAATTAACCAATTTTATTGCATAAAAACGTACTTACATAATCCCAACAGAAGCTTGAATGCAGCCCTGAGGTCCATGGTGGGTAGACTTCTGAGGACTGTCAAGTGCTATAGGAGAGTTCTTTAGGTATACAGATACAAAAAAATGCATATACAATATGTTATACTACAAACACTGTAATATACTACATATATGAATACTAGTATCATTATTACTGTCATAGTCAATACAAGTACTGTTAAAGTAAAAAGTAATTGTAATAAAGTAGCTGTAAAGTACTCACCCACTTATGAAAGCAGCATGCTGTACTGTACATCAAATAATATGTATGAAACCCTCCACCTTGTCTATACAGTAGTGCAGGGGTCAAAGGTCAGCTGTGCCCAGTTGAATAAAACTCCAACAGTCAGAGTGCAGCTGTCCCTCAAGCCAAGCAGCCATAACATGAAGACTTATCCATATTCTTGTTCCACAATCAAAGTCTTAGTACATTCCAGTCCAAATCCATATATCCTGAAAACATAAAGACTGATTATATTATTAAGTCTCAATTGTTCACTACATGCTGTGCAGACACAATGGGACCTAACTTAAAGATATCATCATTTTCCCAGCAAATATCCTTCAAATAAAAGTTTGTAAAGGTATTGTGGGATTTCCAGTAACAGGAGCTCAAGACCTGCTCTAAGGAGATACCTCCTTTAAATGCAAGTGATGCAGCCATAGCTCTAACATCATGAGCTCTAACCTGAGTGACCTGTTGATCAGCCGTATTTGAAGACTGATAGCAAGTTTGAATTGTGTTTTTGGTCCACTGGGAAATGGTTATTCTTGTGATATCCTTAGAATAACCCTCCCTAAGGGATACAAAGAGCAGGGCCTTGCCCTTTCTCATGGATTTGGTCTTCTCTAAATAGACCTTGAGGGCCCTAACTGGACAAAGTGACTTGTCCTCCACCAGTGAACTGTCCAACATGGTAGTAAGAGCTGGTATAACTACTGGTTTAATGGAATCAGGGCCATCCGAAGCCAACTGGTTTTTGGCCAGGAATGCTGGAGAAGGAGAAACAGTAACTTCTGACCAATTTCTCCTTGAAGAGACAGAAGAGTGAGTCCATGCATGGATCTCACTCCTTCTTTTACCTGAGGCTAAAGCCAACAGGAACACTGTCTTGTAAGTTAGCCACTTCAAAGGAGCCTCTGACAAAGGCTCAAAGGGAGGTTTTGTCAAACCTAAGAGGACCAATGAGAGGTCCCATGTAGGTATGGACCTATTTGGTTTAGGTCTATCCCTGGTGAAGCTGGCAATAAGTCTATTCAGTTCTAGACTTTTTGAAATGAATTCACCCTGTGAACCCAAAGCATCAGCAATTGCTGTTCTGTAACCAGTGATTGTAGCTGGTTTGAGATTTTTGACTGTGAACAGGTAGTTTAAAAATTCTGCTACCTGGGGAACAGCCGTTGAGGTGATGTCCACCTTATTCTCTGTGCACCATTGCCCATAAATGGTCCACCTTGATTGATAGACTTTTCTTGAGGATTCCCTCTGAGGTGCCTTAATTCTTTCTGCCACCTCAGATGAGAATCTTCCAGAATTGGATTCCTGGAATCCAGAAGCCACACATGTAGATTCAGGTACTCCACGTTGTTGTGGAACCTGTTGGAATGTGGCTGTTTCAGAAGTGTCTTCCAGTGAGGGAGCTGTAGGGGTACCCTGGTCAAGAGATCCACCAGATCCCAAAACCATGGCATCCCTGGCCACCCTGGAGCCAGTACTATCATCCTGCATGGGTATGTTATTATTTTTTGAATTACTTGTGGCAGGATGGCTACTGGACAGAAGACATAGCCGTCTAGGCCTTCCCAACAGATATTCAATGCATCTATTTTCCAAGCCTTTTTGTCTGGGACAGGAGATACATAAATTGGAAGTTTGTAATTTAGATGAGTTGCAAATAGATCTACCATTGGTGTGTGCCAAACTTTGCAAATTTGGTTGAATATCTGTTGGTGAAGTGACCACTCCGTCTGTATGACCTTGTCCCTTCGTGATAGAGAGTCTGCTATGACATTTAGGGATCCAGGTACGTGTCTTGCCCTTATCTGGATTCTTCTGGAATTTGTGAATGCAAGAATTCTCCAGATAAGAGCACACATTTCTATGGAATGTGTGCCTCCTTCTTTGTTCAGATAAGATACTACTGTACTGTTGTCTGAACAGATGAGCACGCTTTGACCTTGTAAGTGCTCCTGAAACCCCTTTAGGGCCAGAAGAACAGCTTTCAGCTCCAATACGTTGATGTGAAGCTGAGCCTCCTTGTTTGACCAGAGGCCACTGAGGACTATTTCGTTCAAGTGAGCTCCCCAGCCTTTTTGGGAGGCATCTGTGAACACCAAAGTGTTGTGAACATGAGGATGGAGGACCTGCCATAAGATTTTGTAGATCCTCCCACCATTTGAGATAATTGAGGAAATTCCTTGTTACTGGAATGTTTTTGTCCAGTGACTGGGGAAACTTCCAGTTTGACCTTAGGTACCACTGAAAAGGTCTCATGTGCAACCTTCCTAGAGGTACTGTTTTTTCTAAGGAAGCTAATGTCCCTATGAGTGACATGAGCTTTGTTGGAGTCAAGACTAATGACTTTCTGATGGAAACAGTCTGAACTTTCAACCGATCGAGTTTCTTTTGGGTTGGAAAAACCAGACCCCTGTGAAGATCGAAGTGATAACCCAGAAAATCTAGATTTTGTGTGGGAACCAATTCCGATTTTTGGAAATTGATGAGCCAGCCTAGTTCTTGGACCAATTTCACTAATTTTTCCGAATCTTTGAGACATTGATCTTTTGTTGGTGACCGAAGAAGCCAGTCGTCCAGATACTGATGGATTCTGAGGTTCCTGGCTTGAGCTATGAGTTTTACCTCTTTCACAATGCGAGTAAACTCTAGGGGAGCTGTTGCGACACCAAAAGGGAGAGCCTGAAATTGGAAAACCCCTTTTTCCATTTGAAATCTCAGATATTTTTGAGATTGTGGGTGAATTGGAACATGAAAATAAGCATCTGTGAGGTCTATCGAGGTGACCCACTCCCCCTGTCGAATAGACTTTCTTATAGTTTCGGCTGTTTCCATCATGAATGTCGGCACATGAAAATGTTGGTTCAACATACTTAAGTCTATTACTGGTCGCCACCTTTTCATGGGTTGGGTACCAGAAATAATCTGCTGTAGTATCCCAGAGTTGTGGGTTTTCTGACATGAGTTATCACCCTTTTTAAGCATAGCCTGAACTACTTCGTGGAGGGCGCCATGTTTGTTTTTGTTGTCAAATTCACACAAAATGAGCGGAATTTTCGACAATTTTGGAAGAATTATGAAATCTAGACAACAGCCATGTCTTAGTAAAACTACTCATCTGGGCTGAGGTCGGTATTTTGACTATACCTGGCAAATATCCCGTAATCTTGACCTTTTATTAACGCTTCTTCTTCGCTGCCATTTGCGATGCGCGCGCAGCATGAATTTGGCTGTGTTCGTTTGACACGAAAAGACTTGAGACGTTTAGAGTGAGATAACCTCCCGAAATCAAAATTCCTGACAGTATGTCTGTATGCCCTGGTGGCAGATTTGGTTATGTAGAGTCTTTTAACATTTTGTCCTCCACTTGAAACAAAATGTGTAGATGATAAACTTCCTGCTAATCAAAGTGGCCTGTATGCAGATTAGGAAGATCCTTAGGACCCAAGTTCGAACTACAAACTTCAACCAAGTGTCCCTGGGTAGGAACATGTTGCAAGGATGGGCCATATTTTACTGTAAGTCAGTGTAGATAGCAATCTCCAGAGAAGAGGTAACAAAAGTCTGGAGTTGTAAGTACTTGTCCAGGAGATCTGCTGACTACGACACAGTTCCAGATCTCCTGAACTCCCAATTCAGAGGCTAGTTCCTGAATCCTGATATGCAACTACTCAATGGCCATCTTAAACCATGTGACATGGTCTAAAGATGGTACATTCTGTCTGTAGACTGACTCCTGTATAATGTGCTGTTAGATGAGACAGAGATAGTAGAGAAGACTTCAAAGGAGTCTCTCTCGAGAAGTGATGTAAGGTCATATGTGGCCTCTCAAAGGCAAGAAACTGACCATGAGAACTAGGATTCTGCTCTTTGACCTACAATGTAGTTCCTGAAGCCTCCTAAATCTGTGAACCCATGTGCTGAACAGGAGGTAAGGCTAAATTGTGCTTCTTAACAACCTGGTTAGAAGGTTCCTATGAAAAGGAGGAGCCACAAGACACTCAACTTGTGGAACTTCTAGATGCAGCAGCCCTCTAAAGACACTCCATATCTCCACATGGGAGGGGTGCAATTGTAACTGATAGGAGCCTGCCTCACCCTGAGGAGACCTAGATTGCTGGTGTTTCCTGGAAGGTAAGTTGAATCATCAGCAAGTTCACCTACAGATGAATCAGGTCTTGTCTGAGAGACAGGGGCACACATACCCTGCTCCTGTGAAAGATGAATGTCTGAGTAAAAAGGGAGACCTACAGTGTCTCCTGGAAGGTTAGTTTGAATCATCAAAAAATCGCCTTATGATGAATCAGGTGTTATCTCAGAGACAGGGGCACACATACCCTGCTCCTGTGAAAAGATGAATCTCTGAGAAAATAGGGAGACCTACAGTGTCTCCTGGAAGGTTAGTTTGAATCATCAAAAGTCGCCTTATGATGAATCAGGTGTTATCTGAGAGACAGGGGCACACATACCCTGCTCCTGAAAACGAAGAAGGTTTATATGTGGGTTCAAACTCCTCAAACTGGGAAGTCAGAAGGCCACAGACTGGTCATGTAGTGGAACACTCTTATTTCTTACCAGAAATGCATTAATCCTTTCCTTTTCCATCATTCTGCCTTTAATGCAAGCTTGGTGAATATCCCAAGGTAGCATAACAGAAAAATAAACTGCGCCTATTGTAAATATACTTTGAAGCGCTAAAAAGAACGCGTGTGTACTTGACGGCGGTCAAAATAAGAATGACAACTTACAGTGGAGATATAACCTCCAGCAGGTGCCCGCTGGGGTTTACGTGTGTACTTTCAGTAAAAAAAATGGCGAGACACATTGTCTGTGTCCTTGACCGAACGGTAGGTCACGTAAGCTTCTGTTGGGATTATGTAAGTACGTTTTTATGCAATAAAAATACATTTCAACAGATAAAAGTACTGATAATAAACAACTGGGTGTTTTCTGGCTTGATTATTTATGTCAGTAGTGTTGTATGAATAACACTCTGTGTTTTTCATCTGAAAAATATACTTGGTAAATTTGGTTGCAGTGGCCCTTTAAAGGTCAGAGGTCGATCTACTCAATAATACTTCCATTGACCAAAATCTTTGAAATAGTCCAACCATACATTTGTCTATTCATGAATGTCAAAGATGAGGCAACTAAAGCCCACAGCATTTATAATCTTAGCCCAGGAAGGCTGCAATTAGCAACATCTGATAAATTCTAAAATTCCTTTAAATATGAAGCCCCAACAATCACAAGGGCAGTAAAGACTTAAATTCAAACCCAAGACCCAAAGGTCATGTAAAGGTTATATGTGTTGATATAAGGTTACATGCGAGTATGTATGAGGCTTTTTGTAAACCAAACCAAAATTTCTTTGGATAGAGAAACGCAAAAGCCACTAGGATAGCAATGACCTCACATTCAAACCCAAGACCTGGAGTTCATGGAAAGGTCAATATGAAGCACTTTATAGTCCATCCCTAAGTTTGTTATATATCATCACAAAGTCATATATCTAGCATAAGCCATAGCATCCATCAGTTCTCACAGTTCTTCAAGTTCAAGCCTAGAACCCCCAAGTTCTCAAATTCAGTATCAGCATATGAAAGACGTGACAACCAGAGCTACAGAAAGAAAAGAATGTTTTTATTTTGTGACATTTATTTCTACAATTCAACATATTAGACATTTTAGTAATATTAGTACAAACTGAAACATATTTATAAACATGGTTCCCAACAATAAAATATATATATATATATATTTAAGTATGGTTTACTGGGTGGATGGGTAAATCTTAATGATGTGTCTGAATAGAATAACCCTTCTCAACACAATTAGCAATATTTAAACACTCAAGTTAAATTACTCAAGCCACAAATCAGCCTGACCTTTATGAAAATTCATTACTTCACTCAATGAAAGTTCCTCAGAACAATGGCACCAGACCAAAATCATGCATATTCATGATTTAACACTTTCACAGCACTTGATCAGTGCATGTACTGATAAATCCAGTAATAAAACTTTAATTTACCATAAACCTTTAAAAACAAAAATAAGCAGAATCTCCCTAAAATACCTTTTTATGATGTATATAACATATCTGTAGCTTACACAGTTTCTAAGAAATAAAACGAACAAGTGGCACCTTTTCATACATTTATAATGCTGTTGGAACCCCCAATTTTCGGCCACCTTAGATGGCTTAAAACAATATTTTAAAATGTATTTTCCTGGTTAAAAAACATTAGATCATCATAGATCCATAAGTGTATTTTTAATAAAAAATAACTTCAGGGTGTGTTATGTAAGGAAACATACATAATTGTCATTTTCACCATTTAAAAATCACTTCCAGGGGCTGTATTCACTAAAGGTCTTAGCCAAGTCTCAGGCTTAAGTTGGCTGTATTTTTGTACAAAAGTTAAGCCTAAGACTTGGCTAAGACCTTTCATGAATACGGCCCCTGGTTTAGATTCCTACATACGTTTGTTTTTACCCACTTGACCCTTCAAGGACGTGTGCTGGAGCATGCGCAGATGAAACCGTGATTTGGCTTATGGGCGTTTACTGGTGAAAAGCCACTACACGGGTGTCATTCATGTTAGATGTCATTAATGTTAGACAAGAACGTTGTTTTTATATTGTCCGGTTTTATGTTACTTCCTTAAATTATTAAGAAATGGAAAAAGCAATCCCTTGTTTATATGTATCGGTGTATATGTATCACATTCAATGTGTTTAGCTACCTATTTTTTATCATTGTCTAACATTAATGACGTCTACTGCTTCCCTGCATAAGTTGGCCGCAGTCATAAGTTGGCCGCCCTCAACACAGCTTCACAGGGCTTTAACATGGATGGCCTACTACGCCCTGAAAAAATATATTATTGTTAAACTTATTATATGCAACAGTTTTCATTGGTGTACAATAACCTATTTGTCTTTCTGGAGCCTGTAGATGAGCCGCGGCCAACTTATGACTGCGGCCAACTTATGCAGGGAAGCAGTACTGCTCAGCCAGTGAATTTCGTCACCCCAGTGAAGTTCATCACCTGCCGTAAAAATGCTCAAGGATAGGCAATATTCATATTTAAATAAATGGAATAGCTGCTTTCAGCAACAAGGTATACATGTGTGCCGAAAGTTCACAGCAAAAACTCTTTAATACTGCCATAAAATGCGTGTGACGAACTTCACTGGGATGGTGAAATTCACTGGCTGAGTAGTAACATTAATGACACCCGTGTATAGGAAGTATCCTTGCGTTGCCGGTTTTCGACGCTCATACGCATTTTAATTAATTTTCGTTTCTTTCATCAGTCTTTGCAATATTTTAAACTTAAAATTTAAAAATATATTGTTTGCTTGACAAGTACAAATATGATAGGAAAAATATTTTAAGTTATTTTACTTTATTTTATTTGATTCAGTTCATGTGTGTTTGGTGTTGTTGTTTTAGAAATGGTTGTCTGTTATCAACATTAAAATAAAATCAATATTAAAGGTCCATAAAATATATTCTAAACTTTTTATTTTTTTTCCTTTGTCCTGTTTAATCGATAATTTAATAAATAAACTGAATAACTGTTATAATTCTATGATATAAATAGCAAATAACATTCCTTTTTGAAGGTGTGCACATAAAATTATTTTCGTAGAGAATTACATCATTAATTTTTAAAGTTGTTTCTGAAAGCTGTTTCTTCCATTTTGTGTCGAAATAAATCACGTGCTTTTTATGTTAATGACCACAGGCATGGTTAACTTATTTTATAACCTCAAAAAATCAAATTATTTTATGGTATATTTTTCTTTTATTGGCTGCTGAACTAACGCATGCTGTCCGTGACAATAGATTACATAAAATTCAATTTAGTAAAATAAGTAGTGTTTTTCATTGCAAAATAAATAACAAAAATCTATTTGCCTTTTACAAAATATCTAATAACTTAGACGTGGTTACCTCGGCTCTACTTTACTTGCGTGTAGAGCCGTGGCACGACCCCATGCACATAGAACTGGAGATTTGCATAAAACACATATTCCATACAAATGTGTACAAACAACTGTTCCCACAATTACTTTGTTTTGTTTCCTCCAACAATCAGTCAACATGCAAACATAGTTAACTAAAAATAAAAGACATTTCCTCATTTTTAATGTTTTTTTTACCATTTCTCTAAAAATTTGAAAATGTTCTTTTATTTTGAAAGTTGTGTAAAATAGCATGTATTTTATACACATGGTGTATTTACTGTGTCCTTAGCTTAATATCAATTGTTTGTAACTACATTATACCATTTCCAGTCATTTCATCAAGTTTTATTCAACAGAAAAGGATTTCATGCAAATCTCCAGTTTTATGTGGGGTCGTGCCACGGCTCTACACGCAAGTAAAGTAGAGCCGAGGTAACCACGTCTACTAATAACTGTATTTTATTAGGATAAAATTTGCATATTTAACGGCAATTCATGAGTGTTGCCAATGACAACCATATTTTATTTTGCTTTAAAAATGATATATTACTTCACTTTAAAAATCGTGATTTTAATGCATCATGCATAAATTAACTTTATGTTAAGAAATTCAAAAGAATATTTGTACTTAAAGCCATGCCTTATATTTTAAATAAAGGATGATATTGTTATTTTATTTTTACTGAGATGAAAAGCACGTGCACAGACCTATTATCTATTCTAACATGACACGGCTGTGTCCGCGATTCTGATTGGCTAAGACGCGAAAAGTTGCTCTGTAAAACCCTGCATAACATCCCTAGTTCTATTTTATCGCTCACAATGCCGCTCCGCAAAAAGAAAACTTCAAGTAACAGCTTGGATTTTTGTTATTAAATAAACAAATAATGGTAAATACGACATTTATGGATTCTTACATTTGAAAATAGAATATACTGATATGAATGTACAAAATTTTAAGGAGGTTTAACAAAGAAAGGGTTATTTTATTTGTGGCTCTTCCAATATTTCAACTGCACCATTTGATAAATAATCTTTACAGAATATTCGTATATTTTTGTACAAAATAGCTTCAAAACTAATTTTTATGAGATAATTTTAAAATGTCATGTTAGAATAGAAATAGACAACTCCGAGCTCGGTGTTATAGGAGATTTTACAACGATTAGCGCATTAGAATCACTCAGGCTTCGCCTTCGTGATCCTAATATCGCTAATCGTTGTAAAATCTCCTATAACACCTCGCTCGTCGTTGTCTATTTCTATATTTTAATGCGCAGCCGTCGATAATGGACGACCGTCGATAATAGACGACACAACGATACTACTGTACTGTATAGTCTACAGTATCCCTTTTGTACTGTACAGCGGCCATACTTTCCAAACTTAACATGTATCAGTACATATGCAATTAAACATAGCTTTAATGGTTAAGTTTTCAGTGTAAAACGAAAACCCACAGTACCCATTTTTCAACACCTGCACACTTTTCTTGGCCAAAAGTCAAAGCTCAAAAAAAGGCACTAACTTTAACTGAAAATGGGAATATAGTACTGCCGATGATAATAATATTACCTTTTCCCCGTCAATTCCTTAGAACCCCTGAGGTAACAAAGCACAAGAATGTAAGATATGATTTTAGGTCCTTTATTATTATTCTTATTTATTTCCATTCAGATTCTTGGTGTGGAAAAATATGGAATATTTTTGATTTATTGAATTTGCATGAGTTTTTTTTTAAAATGGAGAGGAAGTACACCTATCAGATGTTAAAAGTAAATTAAATATTTTCATGCAAAGGATGGGGTGCAAAAACTATCATACAAACAAAAGTTTAGGACATATGTACACATTAAAAATACTATCGAAACTGACCTTTTTTAAAGGAAATATAAGCAAGTTTCAATGTTCACTTCTAACACAGCTAAGAATTGGCATTCTGCCCTTAGCAGTTGAAACCAGAAGATACTACCACTTACTATAGTGTTTATAAGATGATTCCACAATGTCTCAATTGTAACAAATCTATACTGGTACATTTTAGACCTGTGTTTGTATTTACTGAATTATCACATGTACTATTTAACAATATGCTGAATATTAATGTAATAACATCAGAGACTGTGAATAAAAGAAAGACCAGTCTCTATATTGCAACCAAGCTAATAAGACCTAATAAAAGTAAAGAGTAATGAGTTAAAGCCTTTTCACTTGCAATTACCTCAAAACACCACACATACTTTTGGAAAATCGCACTGGTCAAACTTTATCAAAGATGAAAGTCACTGTTTCTGTCAATGCAGTGCTTATATTTTGGTTAGAGAGAATTTTTTTTCAAATTTAATGTATATTTTAATATAATTGAAATAATATGATAATATTGATAACATTAAATTATTAGTAGATTATGTAAACAAACTATGGAATACCAGGAAAAGTATACTTTTTTGTTTTCTGAATCATTGCCAGTATAAGAATATATATTTGCAGTGACTTATAAACCTATTAAGGGGCTGGGTATATCTCTGTTGTAATCATTTTTAAATGTTGTTCTTGAATTGATACAATGCCACTATAATAAATAAAAAATAAAAAAATATAACAATAAAGATAGCTTAAATGTAGCCTTGCTTAAGGCTCAAAGTTACACCATATCTTTTTCAAACATGTATACAGATATATGGAGTTCATAAAGCACTCATACTCTTTGTTTAAGCAGTATGATTGTTTAAAGTCCACCATATGTAAGAGTGCATTGTATAAACTATAACTTTATCATAGGCTATTCCCCATGCTGTGCTTACATGTCAGAGAAGGAACTGAGAAGTGTTTTTTTTTTAATCTTAAGTTTCTTCTCTCCCTAAATAAAACCATGAACCCAATTATATTTACTTTGTAAAAGAGTTGGAAGGACACTTGTCAAAATATGAAGAAAAAATCTTACTTGTTTTGTTGATATCTAATCGCATATTTCATCTGTCCACTAATATATTAAAATCATAAAACAGATAAATTCTTTTGGGATTACTAATTTAGAATGGTCAGTCAGTCAGTCATTGCAGGAAGATTGAAAATGTTATCGTTTAAATACAAATTTATTTTTATGATGTTTATTTACCCACCATATGGAGATAATTCAATAATAAATAAGATAATTCACAGTGACTTCTGAGTTATAAATACTGAAAGTACAGTTTCAAAATTTCTTACAATCAATAAACATGTGCTTTCATATCTAGTTGATGTCTGAGTTAAATAAAAGATACATTTTTAAAACTTTAATTAATATCTCATTATGTGAATATTTACTTTGTTTCTGTTATCTGCTTTTCACAGTGTAAACAAAAATAGATCATTTATAATAGCTTTTCTGGTGTTTTACATATGAATTTTATAAATAAATAATTTATTTCACAGTTTCTTTCATCTAGAACACATGCCTTTTGCATCACTGCCTCCATTTTTGTCTTGGTTTAAGGACACAAATTGTAAGGCTTCTTCAGGTACTCTGATGATAAGTGCATGCATGTATTCTCTACTGATGACTTTGTTTTATATAGTGACTTTCATTGTTTTTGAAGCTGTACATACTAGCTTACACACAGAAAATATATAAAAAATGTTCCATATTCTATGCTGTACTGAATTTTTTAGCGCTTAAAATTTGTATTTTAGCAGACTCTAATTGCAAATTAAATGCAATCATTTCAATGACCTAGCAATGGTTGTTACCATAGGCTCTGACTAAAAAATAAACTATATTTTTATATGGTTGCAAGGCCTTTCATGGAGAACAAATATGACTTGAGTTTCTTCCTAAAAGAGTTGACAGAGGAAGCAGAATAAACATCATCAGGTAATTCATTCCAGATTCTAGGAGATTCAAAAGTAAAACAATGACGAAATGGTTTGTTTGATTTGTGCAAGTATGAAATACACTGAAGAATTTCCAGGAACCTTCTATCCATCTTCCTCATCTTGTGTTGTTATAGGGGATTAGAAATGTTCTGAAAAAGCTGAGATGACCACTGCTGAGAAACCAGCAGACTTATGTAGCCATCTTAAACCTGGAACAGTATCTATTAAGCAACCATCTGGGATTGTTGTAGGTATAGTGTGCTTCCTATGGTCGGTGATAATCTGTACAAGAGTATTCCAGATGCATTATAATTTGCCTTGGTTGACAAACTTCAAAAAATGGAATTGCAGTAATCCAACTGATTGCTAACAAGAGCAGTTGCCCCAATGGTTTAGATATATTAACTAAATCGATTCTTGCTGTATGGTTTACATTTTGATCTTTTATATTAAGTTGATACAAAACTGCTTGATTGAATTTATTAACACATTTGTAGTACGCTTATTGGTTCAATAATGTAGCATGTCACACTATAGCTTCTTTAACATTTGTGAAAAGTGATAATTCAGTTCAGTTATATACCAACCCAGTAAACATGAAAAATGATTTAAGAGAGTTTAAGCATTTACAATTTACCCTTTCTTTTGGATTACTAAATATTTTCAAGTAAACATTTACATTGCAATGTTTAAAAATCTTTAATAAACATTCTCAATGCATATGTTTTTTTCTGAAAACATTTATTAAAGTTTATAAAATAAGTTAAATAACTCAAGAAACTTAGCTTTTACTGGAAATGTTTTTAAACACTTATAAATTAGCTCAAGAAATAAAGGTTATGCTGAAAATGTTTTTAGCCATTCATCATATAATGTGTGATAAATCGTTTTACATAAAATGTTTAAACAACATTTGTTGACTATATTTTGTTAATGTTTGCTCTGAAAACAATTTTCAAACAATTAATAGCAATTGTTTTCATACCCATCATGTTAAAATGTTTTTGAAATGTTTTTTTATCAAACATTTTGACAATGTTCTATCAAAAATGTTTTTTTTTGTGCCTGTATTTTCAGAATGCTTGTTAAAGTTTATATATATGCAAAGATGGTGATGAGCAATAATAGGGGATTTTAGAGAAATTTGTCAAAAACTGTCCCACATGTGATCCCTAAAAGTAAAAATTGAATGGGGCACAATTTTTAGGTCACTACCTTACGATTTTAGACATAAAAATATTATTTCCATTGATGATCAATCTAAAAATATGTTGAATTTGACATCTGATCACAATTAAGAATAATATTGTTATTAGCAAATGCTATTAACAAAAAATGTTTTGTAACCCATTATTTTAGCCTTTACCAAATGTTTCCCATCAAATGTTTGCAAAAATAAAAAATTTTTACTGAAAGCTTGAATACACTCCTACACACAAGTACCAATTTAAAGGAATCCTTTCCCTGCTCTCTTATCTCCTCAAAATTAGCTGCATAACAGGGTGTGAAAATTGATCCACCGCAGACCCCATAAAATACCACAGTTGTTTATGTTACAAACCAGTTCCTCAGTCCAGTCAGTATAAAAACACACACTCACCACTGTGAATGGTTTACTGAAGGACTGATTTCACTTATTTGAGATTGTATAATATATTTATCTGTTTTACCCAATGTTTACAATTTTAACAGAAAGATAAATTATAAAAGTGTACATGGAAAATTTTTTGGAGTATGTAGATTGGCCTTTTGTTTCAATAAGATATATCAACTTGATTTTCTTTCAAATAATATTCCATGAAACTAGTTTGATCAGGCATTGTAGAGGCACCACATACACAGCTCATTCTCACCATTTTAGTTGGTAATATTTTGATTATTTAATCAAAAGAAAAAGGTTAAAATAAAATCCACTTTTTAAGGTTTCATTTACATTAGAAACAAGTTTACTGTTTTTTCCGCCTTCACTCTTGCAAGTACTATAGACAATTATGACCGATTACTTTTCAAAGGATCAGTTTGACTAGGATTAATAATATAGTTTTAAAACATTCAAACAAAACAGAAGAACAGATTTAAACAAATTTGAATAAACTTTTAACAGCCTTCATTTAACACAATTTTGAAGACATCAGTAAGTCTTTCTGAATCATGACTACTAAATATTAAAATCTTTAATTTACAACTTGAAATGATTTGTGACATGTAGTTAAATGTTTTAAGGATTATTTAGTTTGATACCAATACTAAAACTTTAATTCAATACCAACAGTAATTCTATTGTATTACAGATTCCAGTGATAAGAAATGTCGACTTGGAAATCCAGAAAACATCTTACATCTTCCACCAAAATTTCTTATGATTTCATACTGTGTCATACATTAAAAGGTTGACAGTTAGTCTTGAATCTCTTGATGTTTGTGTATTAGAATTAAAAGAAAGAGAAGACACAGCAAAACACAGCATCTTTAACATTATAAATAATGCAACTATGTGCTTCTTTTAGCCAAAGTGTACCAAAACTTCTTAATTTTCAATAATCAAAAATACAGAAATACCATACAAAAACTGTAATTAATTGTTGACTTGCCTACATTCGGTGATTAAAAATTTCTATCTTTTACAGGAGTTGATGTCAGTGGGAATTTTTTTCTTTGTCCTTTTTGTGGAGTATCCATGGCTCTTCGTTTTTTGGCTGCTTCCTTGATGGGAGATTGTTTCTGGATGTTATTCAGGGGACATTTTGCAAAAACGTCAGGTCCAAGATCATATTCCACTTCACCTGTGGATGTCTTTCTCAAGCAACCACTGCTCATAAAATTTGGGAGAGGGGCATCATGCTTTCCAGCGGTCATTAGATACTTGATTTGGAGGTCTACAAGATCAGCCACTTTTACCATAGCTGATGCAGGAGGCATCCAGAGTTGAGGATTAGAACACTGTCTTGTAACTTCCAAGGATCCAGTTTCAATGTCTCCTGCTACCTTTCTGCCCTTTCTCATACTATTTCTCTGAACCTCTTCATATGTTAAGTCATCAGGATTAAACTTTTTTGAACAATAGAGATACTTTGTTAGAATGAGGTATGTGTCTTTGTTTACACTCATCTGTCCTTCAATGATTGTGAAAAGGTCCTGCATGAAATTACACTTTGTCACAACAGTTTTCATAATTTTGGTATGACTAATCATGTTTAATTTCGGGATGAAATCATTGCCTCCAAGACACAAGGTTAATGCTATTTTCATACCAATGTGGCTATCATCGTAGCGACTCTCTAAACAAGATAGAATACGAGTTATATTGTATACATCCATGGTTTTCCCAGGCTTAAAAAGAATCACATAGACATCATTTTTGAACGAACCATCTGAATTTCTTGGCCACAGGCGTGATACACCAAACAAGTGAATGACAACAGAATCAATATCACCAGATGTGACAATGCTGGCAACATTTTCTCCTTCTTTAAATTCTGAAACACTTCCAATCAGCCAATCAAACTGAGACATTTCAGCTTCACCCTTTTTCTGCCGGATGGAAGTTAGCTTCTGAATGTCTACAAAACTTTTTTGTTGGTTAAAGAATGCCCTAATTGGTGTTGAATATATGTCACAAGAGCAGGACTGTGAATTTACACAGTGACATGAAGTCATGTTTAGTTCACTGTCAACATCCAAAATCATATCTTTCTTAATCATCAGTTTTGATACATTACTTGCCAGATATTTGCTGATCAGTGATTTTCCCTCAGTAGTTGTCAGGAGAGCGTCCTTGTGAAATTTCTCAGAGTTAAGTATTTCACTGGATGTCTTCAAGTGAGTAATGGCATGTCTTTGTTTTGTCCTTTGCTCTCGTGTTGCTGCCTTAAAATCATCTGGTGTAAATGAGTATTTTTCCTCACAAATGACCATCCGCTTTACATTTGGCAATTGATGAATCATATTTTTGATCAAACCATTTTCCACTTGTTTCAGGTACTGAAGGCCACTGATAGCCTTTGCTTTAAATTTGACTCCTGCAAACTCTATTGTGACAAAATTAATTGAACTTGCAAGACATGGGGGGATAGCTGTTGTTCCTGTGAGTAAAAACTCTCCAAGTTGGTCCAATTTTTCTGAACTCTTTTGGTCAGGAAAGTTAAGAATTAAATCGGTCAGTGCTGTTACCATACCGGTAGCTTTTGTGACCTTGGGCTTTGTGCAATCTGGCTTCACCAAAGCTTGACACATGTTCATGTCAGAACTCAGGCAATCAATTTTCTTTGTTTGAGCTGCAACTACTTTCACCCGTTTTTCTTCTTTGCACTGCCTTTCTGTTTTTTGCATGACTGAAATCTTTTTAGCACAGACACGTCTCATTGTGATACCTTTGCTTTGTTTAGCCTTTAACAAGAGATCCTTTGGGCACTCGATGGAATTTAAATCTGGAATGTCAGATTTGGTCACTCCGAATAATTCTTCTTTTTGAAGATACTTATAAATTTTGTAGACACCAACTTCTTCAAATAATTTGTCAAGAATTGCTTGGGGCAGGATGGTTTTCTTTGGAAGATAGACATTGTGTGGGTATAAACCAGGCTCAGTTGTAACACCCCCTTTACGCAAAATAAGTGAACTTCCTCTTATAATATGCTTTATATCTGTGTCATTTATGGTCCACCCAAGGTTATCAGGACCACTCTGTCTGGACTGTGGAGATGATTCAGTCAGAGAATCAATCAAAGCAAGTCTTCGCATAACAGACACCATTGTTGAGCCTGTCCTGAACCCTTTCATAGCATCTTGATGTTCCAATTCCCTTTTAGTGTCTGTTGCAAAGTTTACAACACCACTTTTCATAGGTGTGCTGAACAAACTTTTCTTCATATTCTGGTAGAATGGACCAAGCTGACTATGGGCATGCAAGAGTTCTAGGCAAAATGGGGCATATGAGGAAGCACCATTCAAAAACCCAAATGCTATGTGCTGCTTAGTGGTGGCCAGAAGCAGGTTGTATCCATCCCTTCCTCCAAGTCGCTCAGCCAGTGATATTGAAAGAACATGATCTAGGTGGTCCATCATGTTTTTGTGCAAGGCAAAAGTTGCATTTTCATTGCAGCCATATTTCAAGAATTCAGTGAAACTGTCATGCCATTCATCAGCAGTGGTATTGCCTCTACCACTCTGCAGGGCTGAGATGAGTTTTGTTGACTCACTTTGCTCAAGATGACACATAAATGCCACAAGAAATGCCAGATGAAAACAATGTGACAGACGACGAACAAATTTAGTGGCTACATCAATGTGTTCTGCTGTGATCAGCTTGGCCCATTCATTGCAGTGATCATCACGCATATACTGTAAAATTTCCAGTAGACCAGCATGTTTATAGGCACTAAAAATATTGTTGATTTTGGACTTTCTGTAGTGCAGGCATGGAAACTCAGGTACAAAAATCTCATATTTTTGGCATCCCTTTCTTAGTTTCACAAGATTATTTCCAATTTTATGGTCTGGTCCAAACAATATCTTTTCCTTATCAGTTGTTGCCAAATCATGATGTCCAAGCTTTGTTAAAACATCATCTAACACTTCCTTCAATTTGGTAATGTCATCATCACGACCGGCAAATGGTTGAGGATGTCTTGTAAGAAGTGGAGGAAGAATATGTTTACACAGTCCAAAGCTAGTGGGCACAACATAGTTTTCTTGTTGAATGGGTGTCTCCTCATGGGAAGTCTTTTCATCTGATTGATCTACTAAACCTAATTCTTGAAAAGACTTTTCCATGAATTCTGCATCTGGAATGGCTGATAAATCATCAAATGAGTCATTTTTTATGTCACATTCCATATCCGTCGAATCTTCATGACCAGTAATTTGTTCTAAAAGCTCAAATACTGAATCGTTGTGGTCATCAGCATCATCTGCTGGGTCAAAAGAATGAACATCTTGGTCACATGTTGTTCCCGATGATGTTGTTTCAGAGGTACTTTGTACTGTAATGGAAGCATTTTCTTGTAGTTCCAAAAGTTTCGGCCAAGATTCACTTTCAAAAACTTTATTCCAGAAAGTTGGACAACCCCAAGTACAAAGCTTCTGAAATTTCACAAGTACATCCTTTTCATCATTTGTCAAAATAAAAATGCTTGGACCAACATCTTTTGGTGTCAAAGTTCTACCTTTCATGCATGTGCAGATTGCTGAATGGTCACAAATGTTTAAATCATGCCATGTTTTCACTTCTGTGCAGTCCTTTGGTAAGCCTTGCAATGTGATAGGCAATGTATTTAGCTGTTTAGTCCTACATTCTCCAGGTTTTGGGTCATCCGTAAATTTTAGCCGAACAAGATTGTCCATCATCAAAATTACATGGCAGTCTCGCATTCTTACTGGTTTTGTTATGTTTCCTTCCTTAGTTTCATACTCCAGGTCATATTCTTTTAAATAGCAATTGAAGTAAGAGTCATTTTCATGGGCTTGCTCTTTCAATTGCTTTTCAGCTGCAGTCAAGCTAAGTGAGACACCAGACTTGCTTGTAACATCAAAAACTGTGGAGACACTCTTGTACCCCATAATCAGTTTTTGAGTGTTGTGTTGTTGAAGTAAGCCAATAAAATTCTTGTTGCTTAACTTCAACAAACTTTCATATATGAAATACAGCTTTTCAGCCTTTGTTTTCAAGAAGCCTGCCTTGTCTTTTGACTTTTTCACACATTTACTGCTGAGACACTGATTCAATTGAACTTGGAATAACAGCGGGACATCAAAGATCCACTCAATCACTGGGTTAAAATTTGACATACTCAGAGGAGTTGATATTTCTTTCGAAAAGCAGATGTGGCATTTATCATTGCTTTCTTCACTTTGTGAAACAAGCAGACTGCTTTTGTCAACTGTGTGAAAATCAAGAACCTGTTCTCCAAGTTTCTGGCATAGTAGGTCATCTCTGAGAAGATATCTGGCAATTTTTTCATTTGCACTATAATTTGTGAATGTTAGTGGCTTGAAAAATACAACAGAGTCACAATTTAACCTATGTTTGTTTGCCAAAGTATAGCAAATTCTACGTACAATCCCTAACTTATCAATTGACTGTGACTCCTCGTCACTAACTTCCACATACACTTGAATGCTGTTTTCATTCGATGACTTTTCTGTGTCAACACACACAACATCATTGACGTGTTCAAAAACTTCACTTGTGTAACTCAGATCACTGTCTAACATTTCAGGATTGTGTTTTTGCTTTGCCCGGACTATATTAGATGCAGTGGTGATGGCTGAAAGTCTACACATTCTGTCTCGAACTATTTCTTTTGACTGACTGAAAGTTGCTTGTCCAATTGAGAATGATGTGTGTAACAAATTATAAAAGTTATACCTTTCTGATACAGTGTTTTCATATGTATCAAAACAAGAAAGCTTTTCAGCTTTGGCATGTTTCATGAAATGCCATTCAAATGTAACAATTTTAGCCCATTCAGCAGCTGAAAAATTGCTTTTGTATTCTGCAAAAATTCCTTCAATTTTTTCTTCCACATGGCTAGGAATAAAATCCAATGTAAATGGAAAAAGCACTTCATTTTGTGAAATAGATTTATAAAGATCTAATACACTTCTTTCTTGTACTTTTTTGTCAAAGACTTTACAAATTATAGTTTCAGATATTGCATCACAAACCTGTAAGTCTTCAACATGGTAAAAAATATATCTCAGCACTGATTTTACAGGTACATATTTTTTGTCTTGGATCTCTTTGATACCATCTTTGTATCCTTTGAGCAATCTAGTTAGGTTGAATGTTTTGATTTCAGTCTTTTTGTCAGTTGGTCGATGGTTACTTTTTATAAATGATATAAACACATTCAAGTCAACAAATAATTCCGAATTTATCTTCACTGTTGGAAAATACTTCTCCATTTCTAATACATTTTTGCTGGTACACACTTAAACATTTTGTCTTTCTTTGCTCAATGATTTTAATATTTCAATAAGCACATAAATACACAGTGTATTTGTGAAAAGATAAACAATCCTAATACATGTACAAAGAAACAGAAAAAAAACTTTTGAAAGCTTTAACAATACTGGACACAAGTAGATTAAGGGAGTGCTTCTGTTCACCTGTTTATGAGGAAACTGTTTATGAGTTTACAGCATAGATCACAGATGCACCACAGGAAACCCTGGCAATGTTATTTTAGTGCACAGTCACTGACAGTTTTATTACTCTGGGATCAGATAAGGAGATCTGGACTGTTCCTCAAATTTGAGCCGATCTGGGAACTTGTGTGTAGGAGTGAATAACCTTTTATTTGCTAGCCATTTATATATCAAATATAAATAAACTTTTTAGTCACAGTAGGACAAAATTGTATGCTATATTCGATGCAAACAACTTACAGCTCAAGACAAAAATACAGTAGAAAGTATGCACATTCAATGAAATACTTTTAATTCAAATTGATAGCAAAATCTATATGGTTACAGAACACATTTAAACACACATTAAGTCCCCGGTATAAATGGGTATATATTTCGATGTCTGAACCAGCCGAAAAAATATTCTTTAGTTTGATTGGTTAACAAGTTGCTTCCTGCTCGACGTGAAACGTAAACAAATATATTTCACAGAACACGTGTTTTGAGAATGTAAACATAGACTTAAGGACATTTAAAATGATTTCAACGTTTTTCTGGATACCACTCATTTCATTAACTTTTATATCGTGCATCGTGGGACATCCCCAGTGTTTAGATTTTCGCCCTCCCTTTGAAACTAAACATAATCTTTTGTTATGCGATGAATACCTTGAATTTGGGTGCTGCACCCAGGAGAAAGATTCACAGTTGGCCACCAAATATCAAGAAATTCTGAAACAATTGGGTAAAAATGGATTAAGTCAGTGTGCCGACTTTGTGAAGAGTATTATTTGCCAGGAATGTTCACCATATGCAGCACATATTTATGATTCTGAAGCCACATTGATACAGAAGCCATTTCCTGGTTTATGCGCCAGTTACTGTCATTCGTTTTACAGTGAATGTTCTGAAGCTGTGAGATTTTTAACAGACAGTGCAGATATATTGGATAGTCTTGTCTCTCAAGATAGCTTTTGTGATGCCATTAGCCTCAGTGACATGGATTATTGCTACCCAGAGTTATTGAACAATGACGTTCTCAATGGTAATATCACAAGAGAGGCAAGAACTCAGAAAGGCTGCTTGTGTTTAGAGCAAATTGATGGAGGATTGAAAAATCCCCTTGCATTAAGATCCCCTCCAGACAATTCTGGTCGACTTTTTGTTGCAGAACAAAAGGGATTTGTGTATATTTACTATAAAAATAAAACCAGAGAGAAAACCCCCTTTTTGGACTTAACTTCTGTAGTTTTAACATCGACAAGCAAAGGAGATGAAAGAGGATTTCTTGGATTAGCATTTCACCCAAATTATCTAAAAAATAGAAAATTTTATGTATATTATTCTGTTCAAGTAGGTACTCAACAAAAAATAAGAGTGAGTGAGTTTTTGGTATCTTCATCAAAGCCCACCAAGGCTAATGTTAAATCTGAAAGGGTGATATTGGAAGTTGACCAACCCTACTGGAATCATAATGGAGGAGAGGTTTGTAAATTTTTCTTGAAATTAGAGTTATCATTTGTGAATTTTCAAGCAGCACTTGTGTTGTATCCAGGTCAGAATTCCAATCGGACAATGTGTTTCACCCTTACAATGAAGAGCATTATACCAAATTCATAGAACATATATGTTAACCTATAGTAACCCAACAAATTACTCAAGAGGGTGCATAAGGATTTTTATTTTTTATTCTTTTGTTTTTAAAGTCTGTTAATAATGTTTTGAAATTTTTAAATAGATATAAAAGCCTTTTTTTATATTTAATCTAATCTAATCTACTGCTTTGCAAGCGCAATATCTTCCCCACAATGAGGAACTCAGTGTGCTAATTAAACAAAATCATTATCATATGGAAGTTGAGGGACAGAAAAAAAACAACAATAAAAAAAAACCAGAGAGAGTAAAACCTTCTTCGGACATTATTTCCGTAGTTTTAACATCAACAAGCAAGGGAGATGAAAGAATGCTTCTTGGATCCAGATTATTTGGGAAATAAAAATTTCGAGTATTTTTCTGTTTAAGTAGATATTTCTGAAAATAACAGTGAGGTTTTGGTATCCACATCATAGCCCACCTGGCCAACCCAAATGGAATCATAATGGTGGAGTTGTGTGTATATAGGAAATATCTAATGACTTGTGATATTTGTGTGCAATGATTCAAGAGGCAGAGGGGTGTTAAATATTTACATACATTAACTCAAGAATAGGATAACTAGATCAGCAAAACTTTATGTTTAAATTAAATGATTTATTCAGACATACAATTTAAAACAAATATTCAGTGAAAACTGATGAGCTGAAAATCTTCTTAATTTTTACCCCACAGCCCTTAAGGGCTGTCGGTGTATGGCTTTCACCCCTGGTATCCAGTTGGGCAGCGGGAAAAAGTTTGTCCGAGCTGTATCTCAGAAACTATAAGGCGTAGGAAGTTGATGCTTGGTAGGGACATTGGTTAGGAGGTGTAGGTGTGCAACGTCATGGTCTGACCTTGATTTGACCTTTGTCCTTGCCGTAGTGACCTTGAGTTTGAAAATCTTGTCCGGGCTATATCTCAGGAACCGTAAGGTGTAGGAAGTTGATACTTGTTAGAGACATTGGTTAGTGAGTGTAGGTGTGCAACATCATGATGTGACCTTGATATGACCTTTGACCTTGCCGTAGTGACCTTGACCTATAAAATCTTAACCGAACTATATTTCGGAAACTGTAAGGTGTAGGAAGTTGATATGTGTTAGGGACATTGGTTTGGGGGTGTAGGTGCTCAACGTCATGGTGTGACCTTGATATGACCATTGACCTTGCCAAAGTGACCTTGACCTATAAAATCTTGACTGGACTATATCTCGGAAACCGTAAGGTGTAGGAAGTTGATACTTGGTAGGGACATTGGTTTGGGGGTGTAGGTGCTCAATGTCATGATGTGACCTTGATTTGACCTTTGACCTTGCCGTAGTGACCTTGACCTATAAAATATTGTCCGGGCTATATCTCGGAAACCGTAAGGTGTAGAAAGTTAATACTTGGTAGGGACACTGGTTGGGAGTTGTAGGTGTGCAGTGTCAAGATGTGACCTTGATTTGACATTTGATCTTACCATAGTGGCCTTGACCTTTAAAATTTTGTCCAGGCAATATCTCTGAAACCATTAAATGAAGGAGGTTGATATGTGGTAGGGACATTGCTTAGAAGTTGTAGGTGTCAAATATATCATGCTGCAATCTTGATATGAGCTTTGACCTTGTCATAGTGACCATGAGTTTTAAAATCTTGTCTGGGCTATTTCTTGGATTCCGTAAGATGTAGGATGTTGACACTTGGTAGGGACATTGGTTAGCAGGTGTATTTATGCATCATGGTATGACCTTTAACTTTGGCTCCGCCAAAGTGTGTTCACCTGCTATATTTGAGACATGTTACTCTTATAACAAAGCCATATGGATTGCTACTACTGATTATTATAAAAAAGTATGTACTTTCACATAATTGTGCAATTTCCATTGACAGCTGTTTTTTAGTTAATAAAATTTTACAGCTTCATATTTTTAGTTTGCTGATTACTGGTGTCATCTTGCTATTGGATTGTCTTGTTTTAATACTTTATCTTTACTTACATTTTCTTTCTCTTAGAAGTTATTTTATCTGCTTAAACATTATTTGGACCTTTATATAAGTGAAACTGCTCTGAAAGTAACCTGGTCTTTGTACTGTTTTGCTACTTCTGTTTCTCATGGTGTTGGAAACTATTTCCCCAGGCTGTAGGGTACGGGCATCTCCGATGCCATTTTTCTTGTTAGACACAAAGGAGTCTTTCAAAGTTTTTGTCTGTGAGTGAACACCTGTATGTATGGAACTCCTGTCTTTCAATACTAAAAAGTCTTGGATTCCAGGATGCTTGTGTTGAAAGATAATGAATTACTTAAGATAAGTTTTTAAAATGAATTGTGCCAGTTCTTTATATGAAATTTATATTATACATGTTTGCTATATATAAATTTAATAAATTGGGGAAATTAATAAATAAAATAAAACATTACATTTAAGGTCAACTTCATTGTGTAAAAAAGCCAAAGCAGATATACTAAAAATTGATATTTGTTTGCAAAAAGGTTTATTGAAATGAAAGTATCAATCAATATAATAGTGTGTAAGGGAAAGGCTTGTTTACTTTATAAAATCATGTAATTAACAGCTCCTGTCCAACAAGCTTGACATCAACACTGCGGCTAACAGAGTGGGTCTTTGTGTGAACATGCAAAAGGGTAGATTTAGTGGTAGTTCTTAAACAGATCAACATAGACTTAAATCTGTCTACAATCCTCTGAAAAAAGAGAGTTATTTTAGCCCAGTAGATGTACTTTTAATTATCTAGAATAAGTACTTGAAAATGAGCAATTAACTTTATAATAAGTAGGGGTATCAAGTACAAGTACTTGTACTGAATGCTTAATTGCCTTTACAATTTAATTTTTTTACTATTATAATTTTGTTGTAAGTTATACTGCTTGGAAATACCAGGTGTACAGTAAATTGATAAAATTGTAGTTTTCTAGAACTTAATAATTGTGATATTGTACATTAAGTTTTTTTACTGCGTTAAAAAGTAAGTGATTCTGAGTTTTATGTTTTATAATTAATAAAGAGAGTTTTCTGGTTTTGGCCAAGAATCGAAAAATAATCTATTTTTTTTCTGGCACAGAAAAGAAAACCCCAAAACATACACTTTGGAAAAACTGCCTGCATTGCCTAGTTCTGTATACTAGTTGTCTTAAAATTTCTAACTTTAAAGCTTTTAGTATTCTACAGTTCTGTATATATTTAGAGTTTCCGTCATGAAATATATATCTAAATTTATTACAGTCCTACCTTTTCATTGTATCATTCACTTTGTATAAAAAATACATGTTTTCACACTTATATTCTATTGTGAATAGTATTTTTATTGCGTAAAATACCCTTACCTTATCCTCACTAGTGCTTACGTGTTAGCGGGAGCGTACATGGACGACCAGGCGAGAATATTGTTTTAAAAACGAATATCCTTGTCGGTACCAGTATGTATGCGCATGACAGCGCATGCGCCTACCCCGGAATAACCCCTATTAGCCTCACTTTTAATTTGGTCGTCAGGGAGTGTACATCGTAAACAAAGATTGTTTTGCGGTTTTCAACTATGGCAGAAGGTCAAATAAAAAGTAAAGGACAGAAGCTAGCGGCTGGTTGTCGCCATACTTCTTTTGAATGGGATCACCATCGTTCTGCCTCTCTTGTAGAGAGAAGAACAAAGGTGATGACGTCTGTGTTACTTCTAAAGAGGAGGATTGCTTTGTGTGCTTCCAATTCACGGCTGATCAGAAGAAAAAACTCAAAGCAAGGAAAGCTTATGAGAAGAAAAAATCCACTAAAGAAACGATCTCTAAAGAGGTAGAAGATTCCCTTCTAGGGTCTGAGGATATTCAGCCCTCTCAAGCTACCACCAGTAAAGAAAAGTCTTCGAATTTACCTTCCACTTCTTCTTCCTCAACTGTGACAAACGACCCCTTACAGCTTATACTAGCACGTCTAGAAGCTATGCAGGGTCGTATTCAGGTTTTAGAAACTAAAACCACAGAAACAGCTACACAAGAGGTGTTTGGAGAGACTGCAAATCGTGAAGATTCCAGGTCCATGTTTGCAACAACTGAGGAGGAAGATCATAGTGTGGTTCAAGAAGAAGTGGAGCAGAGAACGCATCACAAACGAGCGCGTTCTCTCTCTCCTCACTCTGAACAAAAATTTCCATCGAAAGAAGAAGAGATAGACGAAGATCCTTCCTACAGACAGTTCTTAGCATCTATTAGGGGTTTGTTAGAACTTTCTACCCCAGAGGAATATAAGGAGGTCCCATCGAAGATCTTTGGGTCCAAGGACCGAAAGAAGAAATTATCTGTCTTACCTATGTGTTTACCTCCAGTGGAGGAAATTAATGCTAGATGGACAGAATTGGAAAAGAAGGTTGCAGGAAATCCATCTGAAAATGGGGAGAGACTTCACTCAGCACCTTTCAATTCAGATACGTTTCTACCTTACACCAGACCCAACATGAAGTTCTACAGGTCTACCACTTCTGAGTTTTCCATCTCTGCACCTAAATGTCAGTATTCCTTCAAATCTATTTGCTCAAAATCTACCTCTGCCCCATCTTACATTTCTGTTCCAACTCGTCAGTTTACTACTATGGAATCAGTAAAACATGAGCATGTCCAAGTGTTGGGGTTTGTCAGTCACTTTGTTAGGGCTCTTGAAAAATGTGCTTCTAATATGGAGGATATTTTACAGTCTGGTGTGGCCAACATGGAAGACAGTCTCAATAAGGATATTGAAGAACTGATGTCTTACATTCAGCTACAGTACTCAACTATAGCTTCCATTGAAAGAGCTCTGGAAACTGTTGTGGAAGCTTCAATGACAATGTCCTGCAATATGCAGCTTGCTAGGAGGGATACTATCTTAAAGTACTCAGCTCCTCACTTACACGAGCATGATAGGAACAGATTGAGGAGATCTGGTTTCACATCAACAGATTTGTTTTCTCCCTCAGTGCTCAACAATGTGGAGAACAAATACGAACGCAGTCGTTCCCCCAAAAGACAGAAGATGGATTCAAAGCCCATTTTCAATTCTAGAAAAGGAAGGTCTGACTACAATAGCTCTTCATTTCCAAACACATCCTCTAAGAATTCTTTTCGTGGCCAACAAGATAACAAGCCACAATTCAAACCCACACAGTCCACCAGAGGAGGTCGTGGGGGGAGAAGGAAATGACTGTACTCAAGAAGCATTGCTACCTGGAGGCCGTTTACAGTTATTTTACAAGGTATGGCAAGAAAACGGTTGTCATCCCAGAGTTGTACACATTCTCAAACACGGTTACGAGATCATATTGAGAGATCCAATCGAATTAGCTCGACATCCCACAATTCACAGTGGTTATGCCAATCAACAAAAACAAAACTTCCTGTTGGAATGTGTACAGCAAATGTTACAGAAAAAAGCAGTGATTCCGGTAAGAATGTCTGCAACTCTGGGATTTCACAGCAGGTTATTTCTAGTACCAAAGCCGGGGAAAAAATGGCGCCCAGTAATAGATCTCAGTGTTCTCAACAATCATTTAACAGTTCCAACATTCAAAATGGAAACCGCGGAGGTGATAAGAAACTCCATTTGCAAAGGGGAGTGGGTAGTTTCTGTAGATCTTACAGACGCGTATTTTCACATCCCTATTCACCAAGGATCTCAAAACCTACTTCGGTTTCATGTAGGGGGGGCGTTCGTTCCATTTCAGAGCACTACCCTTCGGCATTGCGACGGCTCCACTCGAATTCACTCGTGTAGTCAAGGAAGTAAAACTAATGCTTCAAAACAGGGGTATTCGCATCCACCAGTATTTAGACGACTGGCTTTTGCGAGCTCCAACACAGCAGATTTGCATGGAGCAGTAAAAACAACTGGTAGAATTCGTGCAGGAATTAGGTTGGGTGATCAACTTCAAAAAATCAGAGTTGACACCAACTCAAAAATTCGATTTCCTGGGCTACAGGTTCGACTTGGTCAAGGGCGAGGTCTTGCCTACAGAAAAAAAATGGCAAATTTTGAAAAATGCCATAGAAGATCTAGACAACAGTGTCACAACAACTCCCAGGATCCTAATGTCTTTTATAGGGATCCTGGCAGCTCTAGAGAAGACAGTCCCAATGGGCAGGTTGCACATGAGGCCCTTCCAATGGTACTTGAAAACCCATTGGAGGTATCCCCAATCATTGGACAAAATCATCCCATGCTCACAAATTTTGAAAAAACATCTCATATGGTGGAAAGATCCCAAAAATGTTTTGACAGGGTCTCCCCTACATGCAGAGGAGCACAGTCTCCTGTTGTTTACAGATGCTTCGGGCAAGGGTTGGGGAGCACATTTGGGAGACCTGACAGTCAGTGGACTGTGGTCGGACAGAGAGACAAATTTGCATATAAACATTCTGGAACTAAAAGCAGTGTTTCTAGCAATAAGGTCTTTTCAATCCCATCTTTTGAACAAGAGGGTCTTGGTGGCCTCAGACAATTCAACAGTGGTGGCCTACCTCAACAAACAGGGGGGGACTCATTCACTAGAAATGTGTCTCATGTTATGGCATCTCATGGCTTTTTGTCATCCCAGAGCAATTTTGCTGAGGGCTCGACACATACAGGGCTGTCTAAATGTGATAGCAGACAGCCTCTCACGCAGGGACAAGGTCATACAGACAGAATGGTCTCTTCATCCCAAAATTTTTCTAAGAATTTGCCAAATTTGGCACAAACCAATGATAGACTTGTTTGCCACCAAAATGAACAACAAGCTACCCCTATATGTGTCTCCAGTCCCAGATCCAAATGCAATGGCGGTAGATTCATTGAACATCTCTTGGGAGGCAATGGACGGTTATGTTTATTGTCCAATAGCTCTAATTCCCAAGGTAGTCCAAAAGATGAGGTCTTATGCATGTCAAATGATTGTGGTGGCCCCAGGGTGGCCAGGGATGAGTTGGTTTTGGGATCTCATAGACCTTTCCACAAAACCTCCACTGTTTCTTCCACATTGGGAGTGGCTTCTGAAACAACCATTCAGTCAAAAATTCCATCAAAATCTTCCTTATTTCAACCTTCATGTTTGGCATCTGGACTCGAGACCAAATCACCTCAAAAATTCTCAAGCACAGTGGCAGAGAGAATTAAGGCACCTCAGAGATTTTCATCCAGAAGGGTCTATGAATCAAGGTGGTCCATTTTTGAATCATGGGGTAAAGAGAAGCAGGTGGAATTCGAACAACCATCTATTTCCACAATAGCAGATTTTCTGACTCATTTATTCAATGAGAAAAATTTGAAACCCACTACGATTGCAGGTTATAGAACAGCTATAGCAGATCATTTGGGACCAGCAGGCACTGATATCAGTCACAGTTTTGAGCTAAATAGACTGATTGCGAGTTTTCATAGAGATAGACCAGTGAAGGATAGAGGCGTATCTTCTTGGGATTTATCTTTGGTCCTTCTGGCATTAACTAAGCCTCCTTTTGAACCTCTGAAGGATGCTCCTTTGAAATTACTAACCTTCAAAACAGTGTTTCTCATGACCTTGGCATCAGGTAGAAGGAGAGGTGAAGTACATGCTTGGACCTTCAAATCCCTGAAACATAAGACTGGTTGGAAGGAGGTCACAGTGGCTCCTTCATCAGTGTTTCTGTCCAAAAACCAGTTGGCTTCGGATGGACCTAATGTGGTTCAACCAGTGGTCATTCCAGCTCTTAAGCCAATTTTGGACTCATCTTTATCTCAGGACATGACTTTATGCCCAGTCAGATCTTTAAGATACTATGTTGATAAGACAAAGGACCTTAGGGATGGAAAACACCTTTTGTTTGTCTCTTTCAAGAATGGTTTTTCAGGAGATATTCAAAGAGCGACTATATCGTCTTGGATAAAACAAACGGTCATTTTGGCTTATCAGGAATCTGACCTTGAAACTCAAAAATTATCTAAGGTCAAGGCACATGATGTCCACTCTATGGCGGCTTCATTGGCTTTCAAGGGTGGAGTCTCTCTTGATCAGATTTTAGGTGCATGTTTTTGGAAATCTCATATGACATTCACTAACTTCTATCTGAAGGATGTATCTTGGAAGTCAAAAGAGGGGGCAGAATATTCATTGGGTTCGGTGGTTTCTGCTCAACATATAGTGCATTTATAGTACGTATTCTAAATGAATTTAGCTATATATGAATCAATTGCATAATTATTTTCAACTTGTCTTGTGTTGTGTTATCCAGTTTTTATGCATATTTTATATATTTACAGGCTATCCAGGGAGGTGTTTGTAAATATTTCCTGTTGGTTCGCTGGAAGTTTTAGAAGTTGATGTTAGAAGTTAATCATTGTTGCAACCACCTTTTTCAAGCAAGTTGATAACAGCCTTTGATATACAGAAAACTCAAACTGCAGATAGGGCCAAGGATCCAAGGGCTATAGGTTAGTCTTGCAAATATAACAGATTTACAAGTGTTATTTTGTCAAGTTAACTTTTTTGTGTAACATAGCCTGATGCTTTATCCTCACAGGGGTGTTTGATAGTGATTCTTTGGCTTATTGTTTGGTTATTCCTACATTTGGTGTCAAAAATATTGAAAATCCCACCACCTGTATGGTTGTAATCAAGCACTAGTGAGGATAAGGTAAGGGTATTTTACGCAATAAAATGTAAAAATTTTATTGTAATTTAACTTTTTATAAGTTAAATACTTACCTTATCCTCACTAGATTCGGATTCCCACCCATCCAACCCCACATTTTCAAGATTTTTGGTTTACAATACAACGTATTGACTCCCAAAATTAAAAGTGAGGCTAATAGGGGTTATTCCGGGGTAGGCGCATGCGCGGTCATGCGCATACATACTGGTACCGACAAGGATATTCGTTTTTAAAACAATATTCTCGTCTGGTCGTCCATGTACGCTCCCGCTAACACGTAAGCACTAGTGAGGATAAGGTAAGTATTTAACTTATAAAAAGTTAAATTACAATAAAATTTTTACAATTTTCAGATTTTGTTTGGAGATGACGGTTACCTTTATTGTTTCCTTGGTGATGGAGGTGCAGCTGGGGATCCTAGAAATAGAGCACAGAAAAAGTGAGTATCCAACAATTTTTAGGTCAGCTGATGAAGTCGATTGAATTCTGTCATGGTTTTGTGTTTTTCTATGGCTAACCTGTATATATTTGGAAACATATACAATACACAAATGATTATATCATGTATTTCATTGCAATTTGGTATTTTGTTGTATCTAACAGATAGAAAGATCTCTGCACACAATCTAAAACTGTTTTACTTAGAGTAAACTTCACACCTTGTAGGGTGTTGCTAGAATTAAATGATTGTTGATCTTATAAGCTTCTGTGAATATATGAAGGTTCCATAGCCTAACAAGACCACTGCCACAGTGTTTATCTCCGCTGACTATTAAGCAAAAATCGAGATAGTCGGATAATGAAATGTGATTCAAAGCCCAAGGTGCAACAATAAGGGAGATAAAGGGTCTTTTCAATAAATGACCCAACTGAACCTTGGAGCAGGGTTCAAAGATCAAATTCAACACTTGCAGAAGATTTTCAGGACATGACTTCCTATAGGTTTTTTCACATTTCAAAGCTTCAGAACCAAAAATATGGGAGATACAAGGCCTGTTTAGTATGATGACCCCCAATTGACCTTGAAGCAGGGGTCAAAGGTCAAATTTAATACTTTCAAAAGATTCGCAAATTTAATATAGGTTTTTTCACATTTTAAATCTCTAAGATGATAAGGCCTTTTTAGTAAGATGAGTCATTGATAGCCCCACATGACCATGAAGTAAGCACAAAAATCAAATTTCATACTTGCTAAAGATTTGCAGGCTATGATTTCCTATTGGTTCTTTCAACATTTTAAAGCTGTAGAACCGATAACAAGGGGGATATAAGGCCTTTTTAGTATGATGACCCACTTAACCTTGAAGCAGGGTCAGTGTACAGTTCGATACTCGCAAAAGATTCACAGGCCATGATTTCCTATCGATTGTTCTCACATGTCAAAACCCTAGGACCAATAATAAGGGAGATATAAGGCCTTTTTAATAAATTTTTTACAGACATGTTTTTGTAGCAATGAACAATCCCTGAAAATTTTGTGATGATATCTTCCTAGATGGCCAATATATAAAGGTTTGTGTAAACATGACGCATACACACATGCATGGAAGGCGTTTTATGATGTCCCAACCACAGCCTTCAGTGGGTGGGAGATAAAAATGGTGTATTTTTATGACTAATTTAACTTTACTGTGTATGTTTTAAGGTCCTCACTTCTTGGAAAAGTATTGAGGATAGATGTTGATTCGCCAGCCGATCCTGGCCTTGAATACCACATCCCTGAAGATAACCCTTTCGTTGGAGAAGAGGACTCCAGATCAGAGATATATGCCTATGGAATCCGAAACATCTGGAGGTGTGATGTGGATGAGGGAGACCCAGATACAGGTATCAATTAATAGTTAAAAGACAGTGTTGGTATCATGGATCTATATTGCAATAGTTCAGTGTTAATTGATAAAGTATCTCAGTATCAATATTAATATTAAAAGTGTCAGTTTCACGATGATTTACTAAAAAAGTATTGAGAAATACCTTGAAAGATCTAACTTTTGATGGAATATGATGTTTCAGTAAGGCAATTCACAAAATTACATAGCATAGTACCACTACTGCAGTGGTTATTTCTTGCTGAGTATTTAACAAAATACGTCCCGTTCAACAGCCAGGGTCATATTAGGACAGGTCCTTAGCATTGCCACTTGTGGGACGCGAAGCCACAAAGGTGACAGAATGTGATTAGATGCCAAACTTGTGCACCACTAGACCACTGAGGACCTCCCTTTTTTCTTTGATGACCTAACTCAATTTTAAGCAGGGACAAAGGTCAAATTAGACACATATAAAGATTTGCAGGCCATGATTTCTTGGAAGTTGTTTTCACATTTTGAAGCCCGAGAACCAATAATAAGTAAGATATAAGGCCTTTTTTCATTAGATGACTCCAGGTGACTTTGAAACAGGTGTCAAACTGCCACCAAAGGTTAAATTCTACACTTATAAAAGATTTGTTTCATAATCTCCTGACTGCGCCTTTGGCTAGTGACAGATGATTATGGTCAATTAAGCTTGAAGTAAGTTGTTCTCTGGCAGTAATTGTAATTTTTTTATTGATGAATAGGGAGAGCCAAGTTGAATTTTGATATAGATCTTAAGTTTCAGTTCAGCCTCAATAACAGTGTGGTCTGTTAATAGTGTCCCATTGTCATTGTTTACTGTATGATACAATTTGAATAACTGATTATTCAACACAAACTTACTGTGATGTAATTAAATATGTTGTCAGTCTCAAAAAAGTTTAGGAATTCGTCATAATGTTAAGGGACAGATTTGTAAGCATTGTGAATGTGTTATTTGTGTTTGTTTGTGTTGGAAACAACCAAATTTTGTATCTAGTGTATCAGTCAGATAATGTGCCTTGTGGTATGTTGACTTATAAAACTGTGAAATAATTAAACCATTTCTGGGAAAGTAACCAACCAGAAAAATGGCAGTCCAATGACCCAGCAAGTAGGAGCATGATTCTTAAAAATCTGGTATGGATGTAATGCAGCTGCTGATTTGAAATGGTGGAGGGAAGGAGGGATGGGGTGTAGTTAGATGATGCTATCTACAATTTCAAGTCTTAAATGTATTGGTCTTTGTTGCACTGTTAAATTTGGATCATCACGTATTGCACGTTACTTACAAGTTATACAGCAGGCCAGTGTGAAAGTTCTTCCTTTGTAGAAAACAACATGTGTTTGTCTTGTCTGTTGCAGTTTTCAGTGTTGTTGACATTTTGATTAATAGCCATTGCAAATGACCGTCATACTCTTTTCAGCTGTCCTTTTTTAAGTGATGTGTTTGTGCACCTAATGAAGTATATGGCAACTCCTTTTAATATTTTAAGGTCATCCTTATTGTTCAGTCAGTTTTGTGACATACTGCCTTTTAAAGTTTCATGTAAAGCATATGGCAAATAAAGTAAAAGACAAATTTTATAAGTCACAATTTAGTTGAATTTAATAAGCAAATTTCTACCTGTACACAGTCTAGCATTTGCTATTATTTTGAGGAAATTAAATAAGAGCAATTAGCAAATTATAAAATACTGCTGATTACTGCATTACTTTGGTATTGAAGAAGTTATTGTGTGTAAAGTTAAGGACGAGTTCCTATCTTAAATCAAGATTCAATGTACTGCTGCCAATGTTATGGGGCATTTGTGTTAATTAATTTGGATACAGATGTATATGATGGCAAGTGTTTACTCTTTTCCTTTTATTCTTTGGCCACATTTTAGATATTTGATGTTTCTTTTATTTTCACTTAATGGGAGTCAATGTCCTGCATCAAAATTACAATTAGAAGATCACTTGTTGATGTTTTACAAACTAATTTGCTCTAATACATGCATTTGACTTTGTTGGTAGTTTTGAAGATCTAATTTCCCTAACTTGGCACAATGTATGAAATAATCAGTTGGTGAGGTATTATACAAAGACTTTGCCAAGTTCTGCCGGGCATTTAAAGTCTTTACTTACCACCCAGTGAATGCCTGATGGTAAAATCCAATTCATTGTCAAAATGTCTAAAACTGTTCCAGCTACAAATGCCTGTTGATATGAAACTTATTTTCTGGAATGCACTCTGTAGAGTATAAATAACTTTGAATACCGAGTTGATGTACAATTTCAATTTGATTGGTTTATGTTGAGATGTCAGGTTTTGGCAATTATGTTGTGTTGTTTTGATATCTACTTTGTCATGTGTAGATATAGTACTTCAGCCTATACCTACTTTTTACGCTTTTCTCAATGTCTTCAGAGTGGCCCATTGAAAATTGACATTTATCTGATAAATTGTATCATGGTAGAAGCATTTTATCTTTTTATGAGCCTAATTTTGATGAATTGTTGCTATGATCCTCTATAACACACAGAGTATTTGCTATATGTTAATGTTAATAGCTTTACCTGGTATATAGTGTACTTGAGTTTACTGGGGTACTCTTTCATTGGCTACTGGCTAGTGCTCATATAGCATGACTGAGATGCAAAGTCTGACAAAGTTAGAACAAAATACCTAAAAGAGGTACAGGTTTATCTTGTAAGCTATGTTTCTTTTCTGGATTCAATGTTAGATTCAAGTCAGAGGTTAGCTATACATCCCTTTGAACATTAGCTAAGCTTATATCATGATAGGCCTGAAGTGAATTCCACATATTGACCATGAACACAAGACCATAGATATGAGAGCCAAGTCCTTCAATGCTAAATTAGTTAGCCACTCATTCATGTCTTCTGCTTCTGCTTCATGCTTCTGCTTCATGTGAAGACTTTTGACCACAAATAGAATGTTTGTACAACTGGGTTCATACTTTATACACTTGGTTTTATTTATTCAAGAAGGCCAAAAGCTTTTCTGCATGATTAATTGATCAATTCTCAGACTATGTGATCAAATTACAGTCATGCATATGAGTCAAAGGGGCCACTGATCTTTGAATAGTGGAACAATCCTAATTGTATCCGCTTTGTGTTATGGTTTCAGTGCACAAAAATAACAGGGTTATTCTTACCACTAGTATTAGTGTTTATTGTATCCATCGGAGGCATCCGGTGGATACTTCGGTTTAGCGTTCGCTGCGCCGCCGCCGTGCGTACAGATTTTCAGCGTTAACGCTCTAAGAGGAAAACTACATCAGCTAGGTTCATCCAATTTGCAGGATAACTTTATTGGGGGGAAGCTTCTGTGGTACTGAAATTAGCCTCATTCTGAAAAACAAGATGGCCGCCGCGGCCATTTCTTTGAAAATTATCTACCTTCTTCTACTGACTGTTTCTCATAGTAGAAAGAATCTCTTCATAGGTGATATGTATAACAGATATACATGTCCTCTACAACCTTGCAGACATTTGACCTTGCAGCTCTTAATTCAAGGTCATCCCCGGAGTGCCAAAGTAACCCACATAGCAGACTTTAAAAGTGCCATATAAGTTTCTCTTTACTTTACTTATTTCTCTTTAGCACCCCCTAAAGGTCATACTGGGGTCAAAAAGTTGAAATTCTTGTATTTTACAGTGCATTATTAAAAATATTGTCTGACATTCTATGAAGTTTAATTCAATTATTCTTTGGAATTATTCAACACTAGGGATGTGGGTTTTTAGGCGGGTTGCGTGTAACCAACCCGCCTATTAGATTGATGTGTCCGACGTCCGTCCACATTTTTTGTTTCCGGACTCTAACTCGAAAACGGTTTGTCCGATTGAATTCAAACTTGACAGGGAGATAGATCACCATCATAGCTAGGTTCCTTTCGAAATTGGTGAAATTCTGTCTGTTCGTTTGTCCGTTTTTTGTCTGTATGTCTGTCCATCCGACTGTTTGTCCACATTTTCGTTTCCGGACTCTAACTTGAAAACAGTTTGTCCGATTGAATTCAAACTTGACAGGGACATAGATCACCATCATAGCTAGATTCCTTTCGAAATTGGTGAAATTCCGTATGTTTGTTTGTCTGTCCATCCGTCTGTTTGTCCACATTTTCGTTTCCGGACTCTAACTCGAAAACGGTTTGTCCAATCGAATTCATACTTGACAGGGACATAGATCACCATCATATCTAGATTCCTTTCGAAATTGGTGTAATTCCATCGGTTCGTTTGTCCTTTTGTCCGTTGTTTGTCCGTTTTTCTGTCCATCCGTCTGTCCGTCCACATTTTCGTTTCCGGACTCTAACTCGAAAATGGTGTGTCCAATCAAATTCAAACTTGACAGGGACATAGATCACCATCATAGCTAGGTTCCTTTCGAAATTGGTGTAATTCTGTCTGTTCGTTTGTCCGTTTTTTGTTCGTTTTTCTGTCCATCCATATGTCAGTCCACATTTTCGTTTCTGGACTCTAACTGGAAAACGGTTTGTCCAATCAAATTCATACTTGACAGGGACATATATCACCATCATAGCTAGGTTCCTTTCGAAATTGGTGTAATTCCATCTGTTTGTATGTCTGTTTTTCTGTCCGTTTGTCTGTCCATCCGTCTGTTCGTCCACATTTTCGTTTCCCAATTCTAACTCGAAAACGCTTTGTCCAATCGAATTCAAACTTGACAGGGAGATGCATCACTATCATAGCTAAGTTGTTAAGTTGGTGTAATTGTGTCCTTTCATTTGTCCGTTTACAGCATAGATACAATTATGTAACCTAGATTACAAGTTTTACGTTTCTTAGCACGTCTTGCACATTCACCTAACTGGTTAACCTAACATTTCTTTCCTTCTTTTCTAAATGTAATTACAGCAGTTGCTAACCTTATTGCTGCCTGCGCAACCCGCCTTTTGGGGCATCTGTGACCCTCTTGTTGGCTTTTGCTCCCTTCTTACCTTTCAAGGTCAGTTTTATGACCCTTTTAGTTTTTACCCCACAGTCCTTAAGGGCTATCGGGGTATTGTTTTCACTCATGGTGTCTGGATGGGTGGGCGGGCGGGCGGCGGGAAAAAGTTTGTCTGGGCAGTATCTCAGAAACTGTAAGGTGTAAGAAGTTGATACTTGGTAAGGACATTGGTTAGGAGGTATAGGTGTGCAACATCATGGTCTGACCCTGGTTTGACCTTTGGCCTTGCCGTAGTGACCTTGAGTTTGAAAATCTTGTCCGGGCTATATGTCAGGAACCGTAAGGTGTAGGAAGTTGATACTTGTTAGAGACATTGGTTAGTGAGTGTAGGTGTACAACATCATGATGTGACCTTGATTTGACCTTGCCGTAGTGACCTTGACCTATAAAATCTTAACCGAACTATATCTCGGAAACTGTAAGGTGTAGGAAGTTGATACCTGGTAGGGACATTGGTTTGGGGGTGTAGGTGCTCAAAGTCATGGTGTGACCTTGATATGACCATTGACCTTGCCAAAGTGACCTTGAGCTATAAAATCTTGTCCAGGCTATATCTCAGAAATCGTAAGGTGTAGGAAGTTGATACTTGGTAGGAACATTGGTTAGGGGGTATAGGTGTGCAACGTCATGGTCTGACCTTGATTTGACCTTTGACCTTGCCGTAGTGAGCTTGACCTTTAAAATCTTGTCCAGGCCATATCTCAGAAACTGTAAGTGTAGGAAATTAATACTCGGTAGGTACATTTGTGGGGGTTGTAGGTGTACAGCATCATGGTGTGACATTGATTTGACCTTTGACCTCTCCGTAGTGACCTTTACCTTTAAAATTTTGTCCAGTCTATATCTCGGACATTGTAAGGTGTAGGAAGTTGATACTTAGTAGGGACACTGGTTAGGGGTTGTAGGTGTGCAACATCATGGTGTGACCTTAATTTGACCCTTGACCTTGCCATAGTGACCTAGACCTATAAAATCTTGTCCGGGCTATATCTCGGAAACCGCAAGATGTAGGAAGTTGATACTTGGTAGGGACATCCGCCGTCCGTCACACTTGGTTTCCGGTCATTTTCATTATATTTATCCTATCTTTACCAAATTGTTATGGGTGTTTATTGGGTTACTAGCTTGCATGGGATTGCTTTTGATGAAGATAGCTCTATACCTAACTGAGTAATAGCTACTTAGCTACTTTTGTGTACTTCTTTTGTTTCTGGGCATTTTAAGGAAAAACATTTGACATATCTTTACCAAATTTGGTATGAGCAATAGTTAGGTCAATAGCTTGCTTGGGATTGCTTTTAGTGATAATAGCTGTATAACTGACTGAATAATAGCTACTTAGCTACTTTGAGTAACTTTTTTATTTTAAGCATTTTAAAGGAAAAGTATTTCATCTATATACACAAAATTTGGGATGGAGGATTATTGGATCAATAGTTTGCTTGGGATTGCTTTTGGTGATAATACTTTTATAGCTAACTGAGTAATAGCTACTCTGCTATATAGCTATTATGCTATTTTGAGTTGACTTTTTTTCGGGACATTTTAATGAAACAATGTTTTCTAATTTCTAAGGATAATTGGGTCAATAGTTTGGCCAGGATAGCTTTTGGTTGATGAGAGTTTTGTAGCTATCTGAGTAATAGCTGCTTTGCTACTTTGAGCCTTCTCTGAATTGCATTTCTGTTTTCACTCTTTTAAAGGAAACCTATTTATTTCATCTTTGTAAAATTTGCTGTGAAGGTTTATAGGGTCAATTGCTTGCTTGGTATTGTTGTTGATGGTAAAAGCTTTAACCTCCTGAGTAATAGCTACATAGCCACAAACATAAATATGTCTATCTCCTAAACTGTGCAAGATAGAGTGATTTTGTCGATATTTTTGACCCACAGGTTATCTAATCAATGTACTCTCCCCAAATATGGTGGCCATTTTGAATTTTTGAATTTTTGCCAAAAATGCAAAAACACTAATTTGCTTCTACCTCCTTAACCGTGCGAAATAGAGCGATTTTGTCGAAATTTTAGACCCACAGGGTATCTTTAAAATATACTCTTGCCAATTTTCAAAGAAAAAATATTCCTCTCCCCAAAAATAGTGGCCATTTTAAATTTTTGGCAAAAATGAAAAAACACAAATTTGCTTCTATCTCCTTAACCGTGCGAGATAGAACGATTTTGTCGAAATATTCGACCCACAGGGTATTTTAGCAAACTACTCTTTGCAATTTTCAAAAAATTTCCTCTCCTCAAAAATATCAGACATTTTGAATTTTTGTATTTTGGCCAAAAATGCAAAAACACAAATTTGCTTCTATCTCCTTAACTGTGCGAGATAGAGCGATTTTGTCGAAATTTTCAACCCACAGGATATCTTAGTAAACTACTCTTGTCAATTTTCAAAATTCATGAAAATTTACTCTCTTCAAAAATGGCGGCCATTTTGAATGTTCAAATTTTTGCCAAAAATGTAAAAACACAAAGTTGCTTCTAGCTCCTTAACCGTGTGAGATAGAGTGATTTCGTTGGAATTTTCGACCCACAGGGTATCTCAGCAAACTACTCTGTAATTTTCCAAAAATGTTCCTATCCTTAAAACTGACGGCCATTTTGAATTTTCGAATTTTCGCCAAAAATGCAAAAACACAAATTTGCTTCTATCTCCTTGCAATTTTCAAAACAATTTCCTCTCCCCAAAAATGGCGGCTATTTTGAGTTTTAATGCAAAAACACAAATTTGCTTCTATCGCCATAACTGTGCAAGATAGAACGATTTCGTCAAAATTTTCGACCCACAGGGTATTTTTAGCAAACTAATCTTTGCAATTTTCAAAAAAATTTCCTCTCCCCAAAAATGGCGGCCATTTTGAATTTTCTAATTTTTGCCAAATTTGGTATCAGTGCATTTTAAGGAAAAGAAATCAAGATATTTGAACAAAATTAGGTATGGAAGATTATTGGGTCAATAGCTTGCTTGGTATTGCTTTTGGGAGTCATGCTCTTTAGCTAAGTGAGTAGGAGCCATTTAGCTACATTGTAAGCTATTGCAACTTGCAAGTACTATTTAGTTTTCTCTTCAATTAAAGGAGATATCTTAGCCAAATTTTGGTAGGGAGGATTACAGGTTTCACAACTTGCCAGGTATAGCTTTGGGGTGTTATAGCTCCATAACTTTGCTCTTAATAGCTAAATAGCTATTTTTTATTGTTTGTATTTATGGGACAGGGGAAGAGAGAGTGGATCCGCTGGCGCCCACATTTTCTATTCTGTATAACTCTGCAACCACTGGGTGGATTCACTTCAAATTTAGCACATGCATGCAGTAGCACTGGTAAAATGTTTTAAATATGGTGTCATGACATTTAAAAAAATCAGAGAAGTCACATGACCAAAAACATGTTTTTGAAAGGGGTGTGCTTGTCTGGATGATAACTTAAAAAGCTCTTCACCTATTGACATGAAATGGCAAGTGGATTCGGTATATGGATGTCTGGAAATCATTAACTTTTGGAAGTGATCTATTACAAAATGGCCGACTTATTAATAATTAACTAAATGACTTGATTTTTCTTAACGCTGAAAATGAACAATCTTTAATATCTCAGAAACGGTGGGAGATAGAGCAATTTCGATAAAATTTTTGAACCCCAGGGTATCTGCTGAGTGTACTGGCAACTTTCCCCAAAAATCACTTTCCTGCCACTTTTGGCAGCCATCTTGAATTTCTGCATAAAACACAAAAGCACTTATCTCGGAAACGATGCCAGATAGATTGATTTTGACGAAATTTTTGACCCGCAGGGTATCTGCAGAGTCTACTGGCGACTTTTCTCAAAAATCGCTTTTCCGCCATTTTCGGCGGCCATCTTGAATTTCTGCGTAAAATGCAAAATGCATTTATCTTGGGAATGGTGAAAGATCGTGAATTTTTGTATAAAAATGGAAAAAAATACATATTCATCTACTGGTGACCTTTCTCAAAAATCGTTTTCCCGCCACGAGTAAATTTTGAACCTTGTGGGTACTGGAGAAGTTACATGTTTACATGACCGCCTTGAATTTTGGCAGAAATTGAAAATGTTGTTTATCTCGAAAACCGTTATTTATAGAGCAATTTCAAGCTAATTTTTGACCATTTGGTTATAAGGGATCTTAGAAGGGTTGTAAAGCAGTTACATGTAGTGCCTTTGAAAAATGTCAAATTTCTGAAATTTTGCCCACCGTCTTCAATTTTGTCGGAAATCGAAAATGTTGGTTATCTCAAAAACCTTTAGAGACAGTGATTTTGTGCAAATTTTGAACCAATACAAAAAGGTATGAAGCTGAAATAATTTACATGTATACTAATAAATATTTAAGCATCATTGATGTATTTTACAAATGAAACAGGGTCTTGTAAGACTTAACTGTACAATTGTTGCAAAACTTTCATGGGGTGGACATTACACATGATAATGTGTGTTCTTCTGTGCTATCCTGTTTCTTTTCATATGTTGCGGCTACTCTTGACAGGGCGTCGTATTTCTAGTTTTACATATCTTTTAATATGACTTGTTATGTATTACTACTGACAACCCCATGCATGTGTTTTACAAGCCTTTATCTCTACCATTGTTTACCATTACTCATTTTCTACTGTGGGACGCTTGTTTTTGCTTTAGTAAAAACCTTTTTACCCCACAGCCCTTAAGAGCTGTTGGGGGTATTGTTTTCACCCATGGTGTTTGGATGTGCGAGAGGGCATCCGGTGGGAAAAAGTTTGTCTGGGCTGTATTTCATAAACCATAAGGTGTGGGAAGTTGATACTCAGTAAAGGGGTGTAGGTGTGTCATAGTGTGACCTTGATTAAATGTTTGACCTTGCCGGAGTGACCTTGACCTATAAAATCTTCTCCAGGGCTATATCTTGGAAACTGTAAGGTGTAGGAAGTTCACTTGATACTTGGTAGGGACAGATGGATAACAAGATCTTCCGGACTCTTTTCTACACCACTGGCATTGAGGCCAATCTCTCAAGAAACCTTAAGGAAGTGGAAGAAGTCAGCCAGTGAGTCCAGCTACATACGTAATCAAGCTGCCAGATTCAACAGATGCCTGAATAAATAACAAGAGGAACATGCAAACGCAGCTGATTATCATCCAGGGTGAGCAGAGCAAAGGCAAGTCAGTCGGCAAGGTACAGCCAGCTACTGATGAACTCCAGTATTTGATTAACTTCAACCAGAGTGTAAGCCTAGCTATGGCCAAGAAAATGGAGCATTTATCAGACTTTGTTTTCATTTCCATGGCCAACCTTACATTTGCCTGAAGAGATGCCTACTTAGCTCACTTCAGATCTGGCATTAAACCTGACAAACTTTCTGCTCTGAGATCAGCCCCTTCGCACATGGCCACTCTCTTTCCTGATAGTTCATTAAAGAATGCCAAGGAAGACATGAGAGTAAATCACACTCCAGCTCATCATGTCACAAGAAGGGTCGATTCCACCCTTATGAGAGACTGGAGAAATCTCGTGATAACAGCGAGTCTGACATGCCGGCTTGGAAAACTATTTATTCTAGGGTTCTCAATTTCCCAACTGTTTGGGACCGGGTGGGTAATGATTTTAACGGGCGGGTACCCGGGTACTCGCTCCGATGGGCGATAATATGTGATAGTACAAAAATTTCCGTATTTACAAAGTTTAACTTAAAACTCACACAAAACATGGGATCCAGCCATTTGCTATATTTCTTTCCTGCTAACCTTTTTATTTACCAATTGACAAATTAATCGTGTATATTAGGATAATATTGTTTTTTTTTTTGCTTCACTCGTTGGTGCATTCAAAACACCAGGAGACGGAAGAAATGTTTATAATAAGACTTTTGTAGATTCAAAACACGGTTGTTTATGCCATAAAATGGAGTCACATGACCAAAAAGTCAAACATTAAACAAAGCTCGAATGTAGTTTCGGAATCGCAACTTTTATTTTTTTCTCAGATCAATAAGTTAATTTTACTGATTAAAGGTTATAAAATACTGTGTGAAAACACTGAAGTTTTATTTATTGAAGTAGGACATGCCACTATATGGACAATATACAGCAATTTATGTTGTCGGAATTAGATAATTGTTTTAACATGCTGACGAATTTCAAAGCCTTCCTGCATTTGGCAATGTATAAACAACCAAAATAAAAGATAAATATGACACTATAAATGGCGTTAAAAGGTGAGAAAACAATATTATTGTACAAATTAACTGAATAGTTTCCTTTTGAAGTGACTTTATGAAGTTGGGACATATCAGGACTCGGTCGGCCAACATGGGCGATATTGGAAGCAGTTAAGCTTAGATGAGGGTACTCGGGTATGTGATTTCGGATTCGGGTAGATATTCAAAGTTCGGGTACCCGGATATCCGGATACCCGTTGAGATCACTAATTTATTCCTGTGGTCAAGGAAAGAAGCACAAGGGCAAATCCAGTAATTCCTCCTCACAACCAGCCAAGGGTCAGTTGTTACATAAAAAACATTTACTGTATAGCTCCAATGTGTGCAAGGCGACTGACTGGGAGCAGAAAGACTTTAACATCTTGTCAGACTTTAAATATAAACTCACTTGTTGCAGATCATGTAGGCTTAAGTCCTGTTATTGTAGAACCAGTAAAGTATTAAAGTATGTGAAAGGTGTTTCCTGTGTAGATCAATTGAGTTTTGTTCATAATGTTATAAATGTCCCAGTTGTTGCTCAGGATCTACCTATAATGGCCAGATTGCACCAATTTCGGAAACATGGGCAGCCCTAGGGGCCAGTTCAAAGGTCATAAGAATCCTCAAAGAAGGCTTCACTCTCCCCTTCCAGATCCGACCAAAGGTCACTGATCATCATAAGTAGCTATGTACATCCCATCAGGAACAGCTACCTGACGGAGACATTTCATGCACTTAATGCAGTAGAACTGGTCAAACTCAGAAATCTAGCTTTCTTCAACCAACTTTTATCAGTACTAAAAACCAATAATTGGTGGAGATCTATATTGGACCTCAGTACTCTGAACAAATTTCTAAAGAATGGAAACACCAGAGACTATAAGAACCAGGTCCCTCCAGCCCGGGGAGTCGGTAACATCCATAGACTTCAAGGACACATACTTCCACATTCCAATACAGATCCAGTCCAGGAAATACCTATGTTTTCATGTCTAAGGTCAATCCTACCAATTCAAAGCACTCCCGTTTGGTCTGTCCACAGCACCCATAGAATTCATGGTGGTGGCAAAGAAGGACAAACTAATGGCTTTACACAAGGGTATAAGAATCCACAAGTACCTAGACGACTGGTTGGTCAGAGCCAGATCCCACCAAACCTGTCTCCAGCATACACAAACTCTAGAAGCTCTGTGTCAGGAACTAGGTTGGATGATAAACCTGGAAAAATCCGAACTGTATTCCAAACAAGTCTTCGACTTCATAGGTTACCAGTTCGACCTGAAGGAGGGCTTTGTCAGATCCACCCTAGAGCATTGGCAGACCTTAAATGCAAAAATACAGAAACTACTCTCCAAACCAACCTGTCCAGACTGGTAGCTGATGTCCCTGACAGGTTATTAACAGAAGTCAAGTCCACCTAGGTGGACTGCATATGTTGCAGATATAGTGGCACTTGAAAAAAAATTTGAGGGTGCTAGAATCACTAGAAAAGGTGATCTCTATCCCAGCAACACTCCACCCTCATTTAAAATTGTGGCTCCAGGAAGAAAATATTCTTCAAGACCAACCATTACAACCCCTAGTCATGCTCTGCAAATCTTTACAGATGCATCAAAAGAAGGGTGGGGCACTCACTTAGAGGAAAACACTAGAAGGGGAACCTGGTCCCTTCCAAAAAGCAAGTTGCACATAAACTATCGGGAACTAAAGGTGGTCTTTCTGGCCCTAAAAGAGTTCAAAGAATTCTGCTCAGATAAGAGAATTCTTGTAGCAACAGACAACACCACAGTGGTTGCCTATATAAACAAGGAAGGAGGTATGAGGTCAGGGCCACTGTGTGCCCTGCTGTGGAGAATCCTGACCTGGTGTTCCAGGAAACAGGTTACTCTAAAGGCCCAACACATTTCAGGCCGGCTGTATGTGGTAGCAGACCAGCTATTCATTCTAGGCCAGACCGTTCAGACAGAGTGGTCTCTCCTTCCAGAGGTCTTTCAGTTGATATGCACCAGGTGACTCAATTTGTGTCACTAGCACCAGACTCCTTTGCCTGGGTAGTTGATGCACTCAGCCTGCCTTGGGAGGATCTGGACCCATGTGCCTTCCCACCAGTCGCCATATTGGACAAAGTAGTGGCGAAATTACAGGACTACCCTGCAGGAAAACCATTCTGATTGCTCCAGGGTGGCCGATCATGCCCTGGTTTTGGGATCTAGTGACCATGTCAAGCCAGATCCCTCTGTGCTTGTGTGTGTTCACTTGCCATAATTGAGACATATTTATCTTATGTCAAAGATATATGGATTGCAGCAGTGTAACTAATTATTGTATGTAGTTTTACTTAATTGTGCTATTTCTATTGGTAGCTACTACTAGCTATACCTCAATTTATAAATTTTACAGCTTCATAATATACAGACATTTTCTCTCTTAAACATTATTTTCTCTACTAACATTACTTGGCACCTTTACATAACAGACATTGTTTGCTGTGAAAGTCTCCTGCTTTTTGTACTGTTTCATTTCTTCTATATCTGTGGGATACGGGCATCTCTGATGCTATTTTTGAAGATCTTTTTAGTTTGGACATACATTGTGTCTTGTAGTTTGGAGCTAGGCTAATATTTGGATCAAAAGTAAACTGTTAAATTTGGAAGTATGACTCACTGACTGACTTGGAATAAGTTCACATTTGGTGAATATAACAACACAAGATGTGTTTTACTTCATTTAGAATCTAAAACCTGTATACATATATAAATATATAGAGTAAGAAATCTAAAATTCGCCAGGAATCTAAAATTCGCCACCTCTAACAGCTTAGTTAATTTTATGAAGAAAATGATGTTTTTGTCCAAAAATTGGTATTTTTCAGTTTAAAAAGCCTTAATTTACTATACAGTCAACAAATCTCACCACAATTCATTTATTTTATTAGTATTTTTACATGTGGCGAATTTCAGATATGTGGCGAAGTTTAGATTTCTTACTCTATATAAAATAAAGTGAAGCTGACAGCTTGGACAAGGCAGAAAAAAGCCTTTTCAATATACCAGATAAGTGACAGATAAAGGCTAGCCCTTGATGTCATTATCCTTGTGTATTTGTATTATTTTCTTCCCATAAATTTCTCAAAGGTCTTGACAGAGTCCTTGTCACTAAAATATAGGCAGGGTAATGCTGCTAATTTTTTAGAACCTGACAAAAACACTGTTACAAAAAAGATGCAATACATACATATGTACAGGTGAACCCCTCTATTAGTAAAACTCTGGTAGAATCACCTTGTATATAGAAATGAACATTGGGTCCTTTGCAGGGAATTTTCCATTGCAGTTTTCTCTGTTATGTTGAAATCCTGCTTAAGTGGAAATATCTTTTGTTCTCTTTAGATCTTACACAACAGCATTTCACTGTACATTATATTGTTAGCATAAAATAAGTGTTCATTTGGAATTAATTTACTGTTTGTAGTGTATATTTTACAAAATAGGATATTCTGAAAGACTTTTTTGTCCCTTATATATGTTGTCTTATTGTGGAAATTTCATTAATCAGTTCTACTGGTATCTTTTGTTAAAGAACAAATTTTCAAAAACATGGAAAAGGTATCGGTCATTGAAAGTTTGTAAGGATAATAGTCTCCAACTTGCCAGTAAATGCAAAGTCAGACCAAAGAAAAGGTTGAAATATCTGAATAAACCGTTAAACTGTTATTGTAACTTCTTGTAAGTTATTGCTATCAACAGAATTATGCAAGGACACTTCTAAATTATAAGGTTGTCTCAGAATTAAATTGTTTACATTGAAGAGTTTGCACAGCCAATACTTGATTAAGTGAATCACTAAATTACTTTGGAAATTCAGTGTACAACTCACATGTTAGCTTCACTCAAATATAAGTGGTGTGGAATATATTGTACATCAGGTAATAACTTGGGCTTATGTCACCAATAGACATTTTAGCAGTGAAAGAAATTGTGTGAAGCTAGTTATAGTCAGTATAATGTTTATTGGTTACAAATGCTTAGAAACTCCATGCAAAGTTGGGCTCAGTTTGAAAATAAACCAAATATAATGCCTTCCATTACATAACAACTCCAGATGTGCAAACAAATCAGTTTCTGATACTTTCTCACACACATCTTCTTAAACAGATCATTTAACATTATCAGACTCTTAGGTCACATTTACAGAGATATGAAAAAAGGAATATATAAAACAGTTCTATCTTTTTATGTAAGTTTTATTGTATATACCAGCATTTAAATTTGTTTTCTTACAAGTACCACTGTTTAACTACATACAGCTATAGGTTTATTTAGTATTCTTCTAAGGTTTTTGGTCAGCCAGATAAAGTGCTTTTCGTGCATTGATATTTAACACATCTTACCGGTAAATCACCAGATTTTTTGTACGGCTTTATTTCTAAACTTAATATTTGGTGTGTTACTGTTTTAAAGTTTAAGTAGGCCTTAATAATGCAATTTGATTGATCTTTCGAACTTACACCATGTGTACTCTTTTTACCCATGGATTTCCTGCCAATACATGCAAGTATTTAAATATGGAGCTTAGTCAAGTAATATATTTGGCTGAAAGAGAAGTCTGTAATATATTGCAAGGAATGTTCAGATGGTTTCAGTAAACTGATTTATAGTGGTTATTGGGAAGAGATGCTACACAACACTTAATTCTAAGTGTTCTCAATATGAATTTGAATTATGAATATGGATTTGAAATTTTGAATTAATAAATTCCTCATTTTAAAAATGTTCATTTTATATGTTGGTGCTTGTCAGAGATTAGTTCTATGTCTATAGCCAGGTTGTGTAAAACATTTGATTATTATAAGTGTGTTTCTCACTTTATCATCACCATTTGACACCTATGTAGGCCTACACTCCATCAACTTTTCAACAGAATTTACTCCTTCACAACTACTGTCTCACCGGCTTGTGTAATTTTTGCAGAACTTAAGAAGAACACAACAATGACTGGAAGGATTTATTTGATATCTTGCATATACATTAGTGTTGGTATCTCAATATCAAATTATCAGTATGACAATTTTTCTTTTTCTATCGACCAATATTAAAATATTCAATTTGTTTCAGGATATAAAATCTTTTTAGAACAAAATTCATGCCAAATTTGCCTATTTGTTATGATGATTAAATTATTTTACACAAAATAACATTACTTTCATAACACTTTACTACACAGTTTTCAGACATCACATTTTATGTTAAAATAGATCATGTAAGGTGTAATTTAAGATTTTAATGTTTACCAGCTAAAAATTGAAGAACTTTGAAGAAAAAAATTCCTCACTAACTCTATGGAAATGATAATGAAATATGACTTGGAGACTTTCAATATTGATTTAAACATAAAATCATTATCCATCGATATTGAAATATCGATATATGATACCAGCACTTATGTACGTGTTAAAGTGTCATAAGCCTTTAATTAGAGCTCCGTTGAGTAACTTTCCCAAAGAATATGACTAAATGTCAGGTCCAAAGAGGAACTAAAACTTTATTATATTACATGTACAAACTTTAAATTATGCTTAATTTTGATGTATATCAAATTCTAAGGCGCGATAGAACATAAAAGGGTAGAAACAAAATCATAAGTCCATGGGCAGGAATGGTGGCATTCAAAATAAACTGACCTTTATATCAAAAATTCTTCTTTAGAGAATAGTTTATTATTAATTCATTATTATAGTACTCTCATCCCCTAAAGTTTGAGGTAATAGGGCTTTAGCTAGGAAAGTTATCCTGTATCAATATTATAATATTGATTAATATAGCTCCCAGGATTTCATGTTAATATTCAGTAGATCATTTTTACCAACAGCCCTTAAGGGCTGTCGGGGTATTGTTTTCACCCATGGTGTCCGGATGGGCGGGCGGTCGGGCTGGCGGGCGGGCGGCTGGAAAAAGTTTGTCCGGGCTGTATCTCAGAAACCGTAAGGTGTAGGAAGTTGATACTTGGTAGGGACATTGGTTAGGAGGTGTAGGTGTGCAATGTCATGGTCTGACCTTGATTTGACCTTTGACCTTGCCGTAGTGTCCTTGAGTTTGAAAATCTTGTCCGGGCTATATCTTGAAAACCGTAAGGTGTAGGAAGTTGATACTTGGTAGGAATATTGGTTAGGGGGTGTAGGTGTGCAGCGTCATGGTGTGACCTTGATTTGACCTTTGACCTTGCCGTAGTGACCTTGACCTATAAAATCTTGTCCGGGCTATATCTCGGATACTGTAAGGTGTAGGAAGTTGATACTTGGTAGGGACATTGGTTAGGGGGTGTAGGTGTGCAACGTTATGGCGTGACCTTGATTTGACCTTTGACCTTGCCGTAGTGACCTTGACCTATAAAATCTTGTCCGGGCTATATCTCGGAAACCGTAAGGTGTAGGAAGTTGATACTTGGTAGGGACATTGGTTAGGGGGTGTAGGTGTGCAGCGTCATGGTCTGACCTTGATTTGACCTTTGACCTTGCCGTAGTGACCTTGACCTATAAAATCTTGTCCGGGCTATATCTCGGAAACTGTAAGGTGTAGGAAGTTGATATTTGGTAGGGATATTGGTTAGGGGGTGTAGGTGTGCAACATCATGGTCTGACCTTGATTTGACCTTTGACCTTGCCATAGTGACCTTGACCTATAAAATCTTGTCTGGGCTATATCTCGGAAACCGTAAGGTGTAGGAAGTTGATACTTGGTAGGGACATCGGTTAGGGAGTGTAGGTGTTCAACGTCATGGTGTGACCTTGATTTGACCTTTAACCTTGCCGTAGTGACCTTGACCTATAAAATCTTGTCCGGGGTATATCTCGGAAACCGTAAGGTGTAGGAAGTTGATACTTGGTAGGGACATTGGCTAGGGTGTGTTGCTGTAAAACGTCATGGTGTGACCTTGATTTGACCTTTGACCTTGCCATAGTGACCTTGATCTATAAGGCCTTGTCTGGGCTATATTTTGGAAACCATAAGGTGTAGGAAGTTGATATTTAATAGGGACATTGGTCAAGGGTTATATGTGTGACCTTTAATCTTGCATATCTGATGCTGTTTTATGTCTCTACGAGGATATCTGATACTATTTATCTCTCTTAGAGGTCCTCAGTGGCCTAGTGGTTGGCAAGTTTGGCATCTAATCATAGGCTGTCACCTCTGTGGGTTCAAGTCCCACAAGTGGCCATTCTGAGGACCTGTCTCAATATGACCCTGGCTGTTGAACGGGACGTAAAACCCCAACTTTGACCTTTGATTTATCTCTCTTATATCTCTCTTATATCTTTTTTCTTGAATCTTGGTTGTTGCACCTTTGGGCATCTTTTGGTGTAGATTAAGCACTGTTAAAGTCATATTAGAAGTCATTAACTGTTTTACTTTTGCAACTTCCCATTGTAACAGATGGTATTGCATCAAGTGAGCCACAGGTTTTGTCCCAATTCCATATAAAGCATGTATTGCTACATCTGTATGTATGGGTAATATTCAAAACATCCAAACCATAATTCGACCATACAAATGAAAATCAAAATGGGAGAAGTCTTAAAGCTTCATAATTTTTAGTTTACTGAATTGTCTTGTTTTAATACTTATTCTTTACATGCAATTTCTTTCTCTTGGATGTTATTTTCTCTACTTAAACATTATTTGGACACTGACACTGCTCTGAAAGTATCCCAAACTGTGTACTGTTTCACTACTTTTATATCTCATGGTGTTGAAAACTATTTTCCCAGGCTGTGGGGTATGGGCATCTCCGATGCTATTTTAATTATTAGCATCGTTTCCAGTAACAAGCTAAGCACTCTTTAAAAAAATTGTTGCAGTTAAACCACTCTCAGTATTGATGCTGTACAAGAAATATTTGGAGTTTAAATTTATTCATTTTAATTTCTTTTAAACCAATGTTGTCTTTAATTAATGATACTTTTAAATATGTTATATTTATAATTGTGTAATATAATAAGCATAGGCATAATATAATAATTATATAAAATGATAATTATATGTATAATTTTGGGGTCATTAAGGAAGCATTTGCTATGACATCGTGTGTTTTATTGTGCAAAATTATACTTCAATATAATTCAATTTGCAGAGCTAGAACAGAGCTGCAATATTGATGTTGTAATTGCATTTCAATTCTATTCTAGTACAAATTTAAGTTTAATTAAGATAAATTGGTATTTCTAAATTCCATCATGATTATCTTGACCACTTGATCATCTACTTTTGCCACAATTATACTCCAGATCTTCATGACTGAAAAGAAAATTTGTACCTCCATCAGCATTATGCTCAGAACTATATAATCAGGGCAGTTGGGAGGCAAACTCACCACAGTGGAATAGGGGTATTAATTTAATACTGTTAACTTGGACTCTCTTTCCATATTGTAGGTTATGGTAAAGGGCGTATTATCTGTGGAGATGTGGGGCAGGGAGAGTATGAAGAAGTGGACATCATAGAGAAAGGTGGCAACTTTGGCTGGAGAGGCAGGGAGGGCTTTGAGTGTTTTGACAAGGAGCAGTGTGGTAAGATAGGTATGTACAATTGATCAAGTATTAATTTTTGCCATTCAAGTTCTCTTTGATTATTACTTTGATATCAAACATGCAATAAGCGCTTTTTTCTTCATTTTCCCGAATAATCCATTACCTTATTATTTGGTTTGGTATATCGATAAGGTATGACGCGCATGGCCACTAATTGGACATGGTGTGTTGCTATAAATAACAGTAGGATGGCAGTAGGATGAGAGGAATATAAATGTGTGTCATCGAGAGACAGCCTCCATTTACCTCAACTCACCCTATGTTGCCATTGCACGAACCTATTGCACCAAAATATGAACGAGTCACAACCTTATGTAAACCGCAGACTACACTTCAGTTACCGTATTAAAACCTCTTTTGCTTATGCCCGTGCTTCCAAATTTAGAGGTGAAAATTTGGAACATTTAGAAACTGCTGAATTTGATAGTTTGCCACTGTGTCACAAGTTCGCATACGGATGTCAGACGGTAGTTGAAGGACAGAGGCATTTCGCCCAGCATCCTACCATTGCGGGGTATACCACCTGTAGTGTTAATGGTTTATTACTCACAAACTCTTGAAATTTGCTAAAGATTCACTAATTTACAACATCTTTGGGCGAATATTAAAAAAAATTATTTACCAGATGAGATTACCACTTTTCTAAACTCCAAACAATCCTGCCTTTGTGATAGACTCAGCTTTTCATAAGCACTTGAACAGTATTTGAATCTTTCTATTGATTTTACCCAAATCGAAAAAGGGTTTTTGAGTGTTATCAGTAAACCAAACTGTGCGATGGTTTTTCGCCAAGATTTCCAGGCAATGTGCTCAACAATTCTTGAATGAACTGGAGGTATTGATGTTTTGACAAGATCATACAAAAAAAAAAACTGATTGGATGAATTTCGGAGAATTCTTACAAATAAAGATTGTTCCATGATGTATATTATCAGATTGTGTTGTTTTTAGTAATAGTATTGTATATGTTATGTACAAATTGAGATATTGTACAAGTTGCAACTTGTACAAAAAGCCTGTACAAGTTGCAACTTGTGCAAAGACTTTGTACAAGTTGCAACTTGTACAAGATTGACTATACAAGTTGTAACTTGTACAGAATTTCAACATAAAATAATCTCAACTTGTACAATTCTGTTGTACAAGTTGGATTTTAAAAGAACTTAAGTTAAATAAACACTTTTATTGAAAATATTTCTTATTTTATGTGTATAAATAAAGATATCATTTTTTCATAAAAAATTAATCCTAATTTACAAAAAAAAAAACTTAATAAATTTTGCCAGTCAAGCTTAAAATACAAAACAGGTTCTTTTTTTTCTTTTTTTTATTTACTCTTTTCCTACATGGTGCAATAAGATCTGGGTTGGCGAGGGTTTGGAACCATCCATCAGACTTTTTTACAGTGCCATCTGATTTACAGATCAGATAATTTCATTACATGACAATTACATGACATTAAACAAAACAAAATACAGGCAAAATGATTTAAATTAGTTTAACTGTGTCAACATAAAGTAATAAAAAATATAGCGGAAGAAATCAAACAGCTTTTTCTTATTCTTAAGTCAATTGTTTACAAATTTTATGAATTGTCTAATATTCTTTGCACATATGCATCATATTTTTTCAAGTAGTTTAGCTTTGAATTAAACATTTTAAATAAATTCAAATAATATGTCAAACAATTTTTTACACCACTGTAAGATTCTGATATTTAAAGCTTTCTTTTGTATCTCCACATTTTACCCATGTGGCATATATAGAACAAGATATTATTGAAATTATATTGTTTCTACTCTGATTTATTTCTTTAGCATATATTTCATCCAAACCAAGAATAATATGAGACCAAGTTATATCCAGTTTTAGACTTTCTCCAGCTTTTTCCCAAATACATTTTACTCTTTTACAATCAAACAAGGGATGTTTTACAGTGTCAGTTTCACCACATACAACACATTTATTAGATATTGACACTTTCCATTTACTTGGAATATAACCAGTGTAAATTAAATTATGAATGAGTTTGTAATTAAACTCTGATAACCGTTTGCATACCACATTTGCAATTTTGCGCTTGTATATTTGTTTCCAATCATTAGTGCTCAATGTTTTGTTGAGAATAGTACCCCACCTGGTTTCCATAAAGTGTTTTGTTGCTACTTTGGATCTTATTATATGGTATATATCTTTGCTTTTTAAGTCTAGAAAACAGATTTTGTTCTGAGTATAATTAAAAGGCTCCTTAAGTTCTTTACATTGCTTATAATGCAGAAAAAATAAGCTTTAGTGTTAAATATGAAGTTCAGTTGTGTGAGCTGTTCCTTATTGATGCTTGTAAGACTCCACCGTTCTCAATGGAGTTGTAGAACTGTGGACTGTACTCATTTTCCTTTTTAAAAATACTTGGCCAAACAATCAGACATCAAAGATGAAATTAAAAAAGTTATAAGAAATAGAAATCTTCTCAATGCAGTCACCTCTCTTAGTGTGACTTCTTATAGCATCAGGCCTCTATTGTGATTTACCTCTAATAAACTAGGATCACAAGTGTGTAAGGAACGTATCAAAGGACAGATGATAGTATATGCATAACTGTAATTAACACATGCTTTCCATTAATAAAATCCTTATATAGTCTTAAAATTCAGATGTGGTTTTATCACCAGAAAACAATTAATTTTATTTATTCCTTTGTTTTGGAACAAATAATTTTCGGTGAATTGTTGACAGAAAACATTATTATAAATTATAAGGTTATCAACGCCGACCCAAAAGTCAGATGCAGGCTTCAGGTGGGCTAGTGTGACACAAACTTTTAAAATAAGATAAAGATACTAGTATATGTATTAAAAAACTGTCGTATTTGTCAACAAAATTATGAAAAATATACAGTTCCACAGGATGTATTCTCATTAAAAAAGTATAAGTTACAGTAAATTTGTTTATTCATGAAGATCAGATATGTTAATTTTATGAATTTAAAAGTATAAATTCATTGAAATCCATTTCTCAACTGATAAATATGGAGCTTGTACACGTTGCAACTTGTACAGGTCCAAAATTTGTACAAATTGCAACTTGTACAAATCAACCCATACAAGTTGCAACTTGTACAAAATCTCAACTTGTATATAACATATATATTATTAAGTTCAAAGTTTATTGTGGGTTTGCATTGGCTCTTCTGCATTGGAAATTACATTCACAGGTCCTGAGGTGCTACCGATACATGCATACCCTCACAGTGTGGGCAAGTCAGTCACAGGAGGACATGTATACCGGGGATGCTTGAGCCCAAACCTGCAGGGAAAGTACATCTTTGGGGATTATACCAATGGGTAAGTGGACAGTTCTACAGAATTCTGTCAACATAACTTCCAATCTTTGTCTTTCATAGCTTTGGAGGGAATTGAAATTCTATCAGCAGAATCTCAAATCCTGTTGAAGGAACTTCATATCCTGTTTATGAAATTGAAGGGATTGCTCTGAAGTACGGATTTTAGGTTCTTTTTAAGAAACATAATTTTCACCTTCTTTAAATTTATTAAAGTAGTTAACCTATCATACCTTTTATTTTTAAAATTTCCAAAGTACCAAGTGTCCTTTATATTAGATTAAATGCCAACTCACTGTTGTATATTTTAAAATTTTTTTAATACCATATTATTATTATATATATATTGGTTAATGAAGCATGGGGTTTGTTTAAGAGTTTGAAATTGCTACAATATATTAGTAGTGATCAATAGGAATAGTCAATTGAAGCTAAATATACATAATAAAAGTTTGTTTCAATACAATTGCTGTTTACAAATTATTAACTCAAGTCAGGTTTTAAGTGGTAAGTTTCAAAATAATTGGTATTGAAAGATTTCTTCAAGTTGGGAATTTTGCATACAGTGGCATTTTCATATTCCTTAATGTGTGCCCTTCAGGTACATGTTACATATATGGGCACTATATAAGTGTCATGTTTAATCTAAGCTTTGTGTCTATATATTGCCATATAAGGTAATTGTGTTATTGATTCTTTTTATGTGTTATGCAGTACTGATCTATTTATAGACTGGGGAAATCCTTCTAATAACCTCAGTGATTATATTAGTAGATTTAGGGAAACACAATTACCAGTAGTCTCTAGAACTTCCTTGTTGAATCTGGTAACAGGTCTTAAATTCAAGTTAGTTCTGTAATTGTCTGGAAGTTTCCATGCTTGTATATAAGCACTGTACACCTGGCCACAGATGAACATAGTATTCGCTGGCTATACAGAAGGCTGTGTCTCAGAGCTACATTGTACTATCAACTGGATATATACTTTTTGTGTACTTTATACTTTGTGATTGAACTATTACTGGAGCAAACTGGATACAGTTTCTGGATAGATTTTATGTACTTTGGATACCTTTTCGTCTGCATATAGTGTGTGGTTCTACCAGAGAGTGGATTTATTGCATTTTGAACATTGTCCATATCTTGAAGCGGATAGTACAGTTGTGCAGAATCTCAGAATATTTCTATACAGACATTTGGTATGATTGTATATCGAAATCATCACAGGATAAGGACATTTTGTGTTATCGGATACTGAACGGATCACAGGATACGGATATCTGTGTATTAGTGGACATCGGACGGATCACAGGACATGTCACAGGACAGACTGCTGGATACAGTGGACAAACTTAACTGTCAGTTACAGTGGCCAGGTCAGATTGGTTTCATTATTGTATCTTTGTATGTACTATTGAGAGCATACCAGTTGACTGTAATCTTTGTTTTTAATTGTTAAATATATTTGTTAAGTTAAACTTTTTGTCTTTTCCTGTTGCAACTTAAAAATAACCGGTAATTGCTACCGCACTTGCCTGTGACTGTAACAGTACACAAAAAATATCAACAAATTTCAACAAATGCAGTAATCTAATTTGTGCTTAATAAAATGTCTTAAGTGAGAATATGCTGACTCTTGACGGACATCTTACTGAATTAATATATTGTACCTTTTAACAAACAGTTGGCTATGTCCAGCATAAGCTGGTCCCGCCAAACACCAGGAAAATGCACTCAGAGCTGTGCTCTGGCTGAACTGATAAGCTTCCAACTACTCAATAGGTGGGGACCTATTCAGTAATCACATAACTTCATATTTTCATTTGGTGTAACGTATATGTCAGCCATATTCTTGTGTGCTACACTTTTCAGTGCTTTTCAGTGTTGTAGTCTGTGAAAATTATTGAGTTCTACATACTTTGAATATGATGCGTTTTCTGTCATATCATGACATTGACAGGATAGAAAAAACCAGTCTCAACTCTGCAACTATTTAATGGCTTTCCTGGATACTCTGTACAAGATGCTATAATAATGGCTGACAAGCAATCTCTTTGTTTTGAAGCACTATACTTGTGTAATATTTTTTCACATTTTTAACCCCTGATCAACTCACTGCAACTACACATTCCGGCTTATATTGCAGGTTGGTTAACATATTTATAAAACAGATCTGATTCAGATCACATAACTGTCCAACGCGAGATAATTGCCATTACTGTTATATTGTTTTATTTTTGATAACTGGAAGTCTTTAGCATATTTCTGAGTTACATAACAATTTTAGTCTTTGCATCTAATTTATTTATATCCATCGTATGCATCAATTGGATACTTTGGTTAAGCATTTGCTATGCCGCCACCACCGCATTTAGAGAGATTTTCAATATTAATGCTCTCAGTGGAAAACTAGACCAGATAGCTTCACCAAACTTGCAGGATATCATCATTGGAAAGTAAGCTTGCCTGGGACTGAAATTAGCCTCACTCTGAAAAACATGATGGCTGTGCTAGGCATTTCCTTGAAAATTATCTACCTTTTGCTACTGGTTGGTTCTTGTAACAAGAAGGTTGAATCTCTTCATGGGTGATCTGTATAACAGATATGTATGTACTCTACAAGCATGCAGACATTTCACCGTGAAGGTCTGCATTCAAGGTCATCCACAGAGTGCCCAAGTTGCCCATGTAGCAGACTTTAAAAGTGCCTATATCTCCTTTATTATTGGTCCGAGAGGTTTGGCATGTGAAGCCAACCTATGGGAAATCGTGGCCCTATTTTAAGATGACCTATGGGAAATTGTGGTCCTATTTTAAGATGACCTTAAACACCCATATGTAAAAGAATTTTTAAATTACTGAGCTCAAGTTTTTCGATGTTTCCATAAAATATACCCAAAATAGCATGACATATTTGATCTATATTTTGCAGGTACATGTAACTGATGTTACAGAAATGCCCTACGACTACATTGAGGTGACCTTAAACTCCCAGTAATGATTGCCACGGCAACACTTTTTTCTGTTTCATGGACTTATAAATAGTTTTATCAGTTCTTTGCATTCCACACTACCGCACGGACTGGCAGTGTGACAAATTTGCCAAGACCAGCAGATTGAGGGTGGCAAATATGTGGTCAGGAGAATTTGTCTCCAGTTGGACTGGCAGTGCTGCACAGGGCTAAAAATTTACTAGCGCCAATCCACCAGTTCATGACCTTCCCTTCTAAGTCTACTTCTAAGCTTTTATACACATATTGCATGGTCAAATTGCTATTTGGATGTTTTGAATATTGCCCAAACATACTTATTTGTAACCTGTGACTCACTTGATGAAATTCTATCTGCTACAATGGGAAGTTGCAAAAGTAAAGTCCCTAATGAATTTTGATATGACTTTAACAGTGTTTAATCTGCAACAAAAGAGACCCACAAGTACAACAACCAAGATTCAAGTAAAAAGAATTAAGAGAGATATAAGAATCATAATTTTATTTTCAGACAATGTAATAAACAATACACTGATACAGTAATACAGCATAAATAGAATAATATAGTACTTAAAATACCAAAATGTTGCGATCTGTCTCGTAGGACTCCGAAAAAAAATTACTGGGACACCATTTTTATATCAGCTGAACAACTCCAAAATTACAAGGCCCAGAGACATCCTGTTACTTTTAAAAGATATTTTATCTATCAAAGATGATAAATTCATGCAGATCTGTTTGTTTGTCTGTTCCTCAGAGCCATTACAAGTGAGGTACCCCCACCCAAAGTGTGAACATTTCAACAATTTAACACAATTTTCTCATTGACTATTGAAGGGAAGCCAGCATTATCTTAGTCCTTTTGAATTGCATCCACTTTCAAAGCTGGTGACACAGTACAATTCTACTGAATTCTTGTTATTGGTCCTAGAGGTTTGCAATGTGAAATCAATGTGTAGGACATCATGGGCTAGGAATATACTGATGTGTTCATACTTGACCTTGGGCCCTCCTTCAAGGTTAAATGAGGATAGGCAAATTTGAAATTGCCTTCAACTCAATTATTATTGGTCCTAGAGGTTTGCAATATTAAAACAACCTGTACGAAATCATGAGCTAGGAAGCTTCTTGTGTGGTCAGATTTGAACTTGGGCACCTCCTTCAAGGTCAAACGAGGATAATCTAATCTAATCTAATGTGGACTTTTATAGCGCTTAATCTCCATCACTGATGGACTCTAAGGCGCATCTAAACATAAAGCAAGGCAGTTAGCGTTAATCAAGGGACATAGCCAGGTCGTACCAAGGAGACACAGATGTGAGGATAGCCAAATATAAAAGTGCTTATAACTCGCTTATTATTCATCGTAGGGGTTTGCAGTGTGAAACCAACCTATAGGAAATCATGGACTAGGAATCTTGTGATGTGTTCAGATTTGACCTTGGGCCCCTCCTTCAAGATTAAACGAGGATAGCCAAACTTATAAGTGCTTATAACTTGCTTATTATTGGTCCTAGAGCTTTCCAATGTGAAACCAACCTATAGGAAATCATGGGCATGTGTTAAGACTTGACCTTGGGCCTCTCCTTCAATGTCAAATGAGGATAGCCAAACTTAAAAGTGCTTATAACTCACTTATTCTTTGTCCTAGTGGTTTGAAATGTGAAACCAAGCTATTGGAAATCATGGGCTAAGAATCTTCTAATGTGTTTAGATTTGATCTTTGGCCCCCGCCTCCAAGGTCAAACAATGTTAGCCAAACTTACAAGTGATTATAACTCGCTTATTCTTGCTCTAAGACTTAGAGGTTTGGGATGTCATACCAACCTATACTTTTCCGAATTTCTGCTGCCATCTTGAATTTTGGCAAAAATGGAAAATGTTGTTTATCTTGAAAACCATTAGAGATAGAGTGATTTTGGGAAATACTGGAACCCCTGGGCGCTAAGGACTACTGCTCGAGGACATCTGAAAAATTTAGAATTTTCCGAATTCTGGCCGCTATTTTGAATTTTGGCAGTAATGGAAAATGTTGTTTATCTTGAAAACCATAAGAGCTATTTTGGGCAAATTTGGATCCCCTGGATACTAAGGACTACTCCTCTATGGTCTCTGAAAAAAATTATACTTCTTGAATTTCCCTCGCCATCTTGAATATTGGCAGAAATAGAAACTTTTGTGTATCTCGAAAACTGTAAGAGAGCAATTTCAGGCAGATTTTGGACCTGCTGGGTACTTAGGACTAGTCTTCTGGGACCCTACGAAAAATTAAGACTTTTCCGAATTTCGGCTGCCATCTTGAATTTTGGCAGAAATGGAAAATGTCATTTGTCTCGAAAGGTGTACCATATAGAGCGATTTCGAGCAAATGTTAGTCACACTGGATAATAAGGACTACTCCTTCAATTCTTGTGAATAATTTAGAATTTTCTTAATGTCAGCCGCCATCCTCAAAAATGCTGTCTATCTTCAAAACCATGGTAGTTGTCCTTTTCCAGTGGATACATCTTACATCTGGCCACAGATGCATCCTTGGTCTACTTTAGCCTTGTCTTCCTTACTTTTAAAGTGCTATACCCAGAGTTGTTTCATTTCTTTTATTTAGTTAAATTTATAATTTTATTGCGTTAATACTTCCTATCCAATGGACAAATGCTTATCCGGTCGGCGCAGACCGGCCCGCCAAACGCCAGAAAAAGACGTCCTGTGTTTCCACCGGCTGGCCGGTCCCAGTACTGTGCATTCGCTAGGTGGCGCATGGTACTTACTTCCTGTCTAGACAACATGACGTCATATCATCTTTTTCGTTTGGCGCGTGTACTGTGCAGACGTGTTTTCAACATCTCCAGAGTTTTATAAGGAAAAGTGTGCATTATGACGGATTTTCGACCTTATTTGGGAATATTTTAGTGTAGAAATGTTATCTTCATATCAAGCACGGATATACCTTAAGAAATCTGCTGGAAACGCTCCCTAGCTGACTCAATTTAGTGTTGATGATAGGGCAGTAATCGACGAGATATATGAAGGCAGCCATTTTTTTCTAGTTTCCTCCCATTCAACCAGGGTGTTGTTAGGGGCAGATCGACAATATTAAGGAAATAATGGATATACTACTTACAGGTATTTTTATCCGTGTTCGTTTGTTGAATGTATCCTCTGTAACTTCCAGTTCAATCACCATAGAAACGTCTTTTCTAGTACCACGAATAGAAATCACGGAAAACTTCAATCTACGTAGTTTTGAACTCTGCAAATAGAAGGAAATCCCCAAGAGGTGCATTCTTCAGATTTCTTCAGAGCGCACTGGTCCAGACATCTTTGCTTTAAAGCATTAGTCGACCGGTAAGCTTATATATATATATGTACATCAGCAGCAAGAGATGAATTCTTCAGATTTCTTCAGAGCGCACTGGTCCAGACATCTTTGCTTTAAAGCATTAGTCGACCGGTAAGCTTATATATATATATGTACATCAGCAGCAAGAGATGAATTCTTCAGATTTCTTCAGAGCGCACTGGTCCAGACATCTTTGCTGTAAAGCATTAGTCGACCGGCAAGCTCATGTTCAGCCGACCTCACCTAGTATTTACATAGAAGGAATTTCATCTTTAATCACTCTCAGTCCCTCCCTTGTGGACCCGGCACTTATGTCGGTAGTAAGGGAGGTGGATGGCCAGGAAACTGGTTTGAGTGTACAGCCGGCTGAAAAGAAGAATCGACTTCAGACCGGCCAGGACTTCATCTACAGAGCGCACTGGCCCAGGCTTCTCTGTTTTTAAAGCATCAGCCGACCGGCCAGCTCAAAAGAACGCGACCTCTGACGTCATATCCAGTCAGCCAATCGCGTGTCCTTCCGACTAATCATGAAGCAGGTCTGTGTTTTCACCGACCAGGAAGGTCGGAAGTGCGTTCTTCAGAACTCACGGCTACTGTGACTACAGTCCCTGCTTTGCAGACCCGGACTGGTTGTCGGTAGTGGGGTTTTGTGTACTGTAAAGTTGCCGGTAAAGCATCACACAAAGAACGCGAATACTGACGTCATCTCCAGTCAGCCAATCGCGTGTCTTTCCGACCAATCACGAAGCAGGTCACGTGTTTTCACCGACCAGGAAGGTCGGAGGTGCGTTCTTCAGAACTCACGTCTACTGTGATTCCAGTCCCTACCTTGCAGACCCGGCTTCGTTGTCGGTAGTGGGGTTTGTGGATGAGTAGGATACTGCGCATTTGCATGTTTAAGTATCACAAAAGAACGCCACAACTGACGAGCTCCAATCAGCCAATCGCGTGTCTTTCCGACCAGCAAGCTGGTCACGTGACACACCGAACACCAAGTGTTTCTAAATATAGCTCACAAGGGCTTTCCCAGCAACTGTCAAATCTACAAATAAGACGTGCGATTAAAGAAATTCTTTAATTAATGGAGGAAACCTACAAGAAGCTGAATTCAACACAAAAGATAGTTGTAAAATTGCTTTAGCAATTGGTTACAGAGTGTACCCACCAGTATACCGGCTACACAGCCTTGTACCCTTGCTTCAACAACTGGTTACAGAGTGTACCGGCTGGTACTAGCTACACAGCCTTGTACACTTGCTTCAATAACTGGTTACAGAGTGTACCGGCTGGTACTAGCTACACAGCCTTGTACACTTGCCTCAACAACTGTTTACAGAGTGTACCGACTGGTACTGGGCTACACAGCCTTGTACACTTGCTTCAACAACTGGTTACAGAGTGTACCGGCTGGTATTGGTTACACAGCTTTGTACACTTGCTTCAACAGCTGGGTACAGAGTGTGCCAGCTGGTTCTGGCTACACAGCCTTGTACACTTGCTTCAACAACTGGTTACAGAGTGTCCGGCTGGTACTGGGTACACAGCCTTGTACACTTACTTCAACAACTGGTTACAGAGTGTACCGACTGGTACTGGCTACACAGTCTTGTACACTTGCTTCAACCTACCGGTTACAAAGTCTACTAATAGGGTGCTGGCTACACAGTCCTTACTGTACAGGGCTTCACCCCAACTGGTTACAAAAAAAAAAAAAAAAAAAAAAAAAGCTGGCTAAATATAGACCAGTAGCTGTCTAATTCATTGGTGACCCCAGCCTCCAAGTTTTTTGCCGGTTACAGAAAATTACTGGTCACAGTTAAGTACCGGGTAGGGAGTCCTGGTACTGGACAGAGTTGCCTAAAGTAAATTTGGTTACAGAGAATTCTTAGACCAGTCAGTGGTCTTGGGGATATGACAGTGATATGACAGTGTCCCAAGCTACTGCTAGGCAACATCTCTCAACAACCTGTTATCGGTGCTGGACTTGACTGGAGAGATAATAAAGTTTGTCATCATGTCCAGCCAGGAGTCAGACATCTCACAAATGACAATTGCTCTGGTAAATGCTGCACCTTGCAGGCTGCTGGCCCGGGGCAAAGAGTCTATTGATGTGAAAAGTTGTGTCAGCCCCACCAGACCACAATAAGAACAGAGAGACTGTTAACTTGGATCATTGTCACCAGACCGGACCAGTGTCCGGAGGGACAGGAAATATTGTCAGGATACCAAATGTCCCAAATGTGGCACACAATCTGCCTGTAGGGTCCAGACTAAGCCCTTTTGGGAACTTAGGAAGCCTTGGGGGCTGGACCCTAGGTAGTACAATTGTGGAAGGAGGGATACCTATGTCCATATACCTATACAAGAACAATCCAGGAAATGCCTGAGATTTTACATCCAAGGTCGGACATACCAGTTCAAGGCCCTGCCTTTCGGTTTGTCCACAGCACCTTTGGAGTTCATCGTGATACCAAAGGAGGTGAATTGATGGCCATACACAAGGATTTAAGAAACCACCAGTAACTAGACGACTGGTTGGTGAGAGCCAGATCCCACCAGGCTTGTCTCCAACATACACAGGAGCTAGTAAATAATGTGTCAGCAACTAGGTTGGCTGGTGAACTTAGAGAAATCAGAGCTGGAGCCCAAACAAGACTTCAGTTTTGTAGACTACCAGTTCGACCTCAGGTCTGATCCGGTCCGACTGACTCCAGACCGGTAGCAGAACCTTCAAGAGAAAATGCTGAAATTGCTATCCCTACCGGCTTGCCCGGTCTGGGAATTCAGGTCCGTGATAGGCTTACTAACAGCTACAGAAAAGCAAGTTCATGTAGGCCAACTTCATATGAGACTCATTCAGTGGCATCACAAACACAACTGGAGGGTCCCAGAATCACTGGAAAAGGTGATCCCAACCCCCAGGTCCTTGCACCCCCTTTACAATGATGGCTGAAGGAAGACAATGTACTTACAGTCCAACCATTAAACCCAATAAACATGCTCTGCAAATAATTACAGACGCATCAATAGAAGGGTGGGGCGCTCGCTTAAACGAGCACTTGCAAGAGCAACCTGGTCCCCTCCGGGAAGCAAGCTGCATATAAACTATCTAGAACTTAAAGCAGTTCTTTCTGGCTTTAAAAGAGTTCCAAGACCTTTGCTCAACAAGATAGTACCTGTAGCAACTGACAACACCACAGTAGTGTCATACATAAACAAGGAAGGAGGCATGAGGTTGTGCCCACTTTGTGCCCTACTATGGAGAATCTTAACCTGGTGTACCAGGAAACAAGTGACTCTAAAGCACAACACAGTCCAGGCCGGCCGAATGTGGTAGCAGACAAGCTATCCAGGCTAGGCCAGACCATCCAAACAGTGGTTTCTCCTTCCAGAGGTCTTCCACTCTATGCAGCAGGTGGCACCGGCCCAAATAGACTTATTTGCCACGAGGTTCAACAACAGGTTGCCTCTGTTTGTGTCACCGGTACCGAATCCCCTGGCCACAGCAGTGGATGCGCTCAGTCGGCCTTGGTAGGATCTGAAAGCATACACCTTCCCACCATCAGCCATATTGGGCAAAGTGGTGGAGAAGTTGCAAGACTCCCCATGCAAGAGAATCATTCTGATTGCTCCGGGGTGGCCCAACATGCCTTGGTTTTGGGATCTAGTGGCTACGTCCAGCCAAATCCCACTGAGCCTGCCCAATATGCCCAACCTGTTGACAGCCATTCGATCAGATCCCTCACAGAAATCTGACAAACCTTAATCTCCATGCAGGGCTCCTAGAGCCTCAGTAATCGAGGAGCAGGGCTTGTCTGAGGCAGTGGCAGCAAGAGTTGAGGCTCCTCAAAGGGGGATCAATCTGATCAGTCTATGAGGCAAGTGGGCCATTTTTACAAGTGGTGTATCATTCATCAGGTGGACTTCGGGGCACCCCCCCTGTAAAGTTAGTTGCTGACTTCCTTATGTACCTATTTCAGGACAGGAAGTTGCAGCCCAGCACCATTGATGGTTACAGGTCAGACATTGCTGATAGACTGGGAAATTCGCCCATCAATATCAGTAAGGATGAAAATCTCACTCGTCTCCTGGATAGTTTCCACTGAGACAGACCCAAAGGCCGGAAGGGAATCCCCTCCTGGAACCTCTCCCTGGTTTTTGCACCAGCTGACAAGGGTCATTTTGAACCAATTAAAGAGGCCTCCTTGAAGCATTTGACCTTCAAGATAGCTTTCCTCTTGGTCCTGGGGTCAGGTAAGAGTAGAAGTGAGATACATGCTTGGCAAAACAGAAATATTAGACACCAGTCCGACTGGTCAAGGTGTCCCTGTACCCGTCACCCAGCTTTCTCCCCAAGAATCAGCTGGCCAAAGAGGTTCCAGACAGTGTGGCCCCAGGGATATAACAGCCCTGGCCCCAACTCTGGATAGATCCCTCAAGTCTGACAGGTCCCTCTGTCCAGTCAGAGCATTGCGCTACTATTTGGGCAGGACCTCGGGCAGAATAAGGAGGTGGTTTTTGTCTCCTTTAAGAAAGGTTTTGACAAAGACATCTCACCTGCCACTATCTCCTCTTGGATCAAGCAGACTGTGATCCTATGTTATGAGCTCTCTGACCAGGAGACCCACACTCTACATCAGGTTAAAGCCCATGATATCAGGGCCTTTGATGCTTCTAAGGTCTTCCAGTCGGGAGTTTTCCTTGGATACAGTCTTGTCAGCCTGCCACTGAAGTCACATAATACCTTCACATAGTTCTATCTGAAAGGCAGGGCTTGGGCTGATTCAGAGCTTTACCAATTGGGCTCGGTAGTGGCTGCTCAGCAGATCCACTAGTGGCCCTTAGATTGAGGAGATTTGTATATATGTATAAACAGTTTCTTCATGTACATAAGAATTAAGTGTGGCGTGCTTCCTTTGGGAGGTTTATTGCATTCTGGGACTGAACTCATCCCTCTCTTCCCCTACCTCAGAGCAGGTCTGCAAAAAGGGGGGGGGGGCAACGGCGGTATAGCCCCGGGTAACCGGCTGCTGGCAACCGACCATGGCCTTACAGGGTTTCCTGACCTTAAGGTCAACCCAGGCCTGGGCCTATAGGTCTCCTGACGAAGTCAGCCTAGACCGTAGGTTAAAATTTGCTATTACTTGTGAGTTCACATAAGTCCCTAGTAACTTACCCGCCGGCCAAGCGGTAGTTATTCAGCATTTGTCCATTGGATAGGAAGTATTAACGCAATAAAATTGCAAATTTAATAAGTAAATTAAATTTTTATAAGTTAATACCCTATCCAATGGACACACAAGACCCTCCCACCGACCCCGCTATCAGCTTACTAGGGGTCTAATAGGTTTAGACAACGAAAAAGATGATATGACGTCATGTTGTCTAGACAGGAAGTAAGTACCATGCGCCACCTAGCGAATGCACAGTACTGGGACCGGCCAGCCGGTGGAAACACAGGACGTCTTTTTCTGGCGTTTGGCGGGCCGGTCTGCGCCGACCGGATAAGCATTTGTCCATTGGATAGGGTATTAACTTATAAAAATTTAATTTACTTATTAAATTTGCAATTCTATATTTTGTAAAGTTTGTGCTTTTAAATGTTTGTGTATCACATACCTGACTACAAAACTGAATGATGTGTTACAGACTTACTAAGAAAGCTCATTTCATTGTCTCCAGTGACTCATCTGTAAAGTATCATACAATAAAATAGTTGTGCATGAAATGTCTATTGCCCATATGCACATGTTACTGGAATAATTGGATGTCTTTGTTATTGTGTTGATTGGGCATATATGTTGACGTAATTCAAATTTTTCAGTATGTACCGATATTTAAAGGTGAGTGAGTCGGAACAGTTTTTGTTGTGTCTTTTCTTAGAAATCTGATGAAAATCTATTTCCTGTTTTGCTTTATGAGCTCGTTACATAAGGTGTACAGACTCAAATTAAAAAAAAAACACTCAAATTATGGCCACTATGACCTTTATTTCAGATTTTGTTTTTCTAACTTTGTTGATAAAAGCTTGTGACAATGATCTAATTCTCTTGGAGACTTAATAAAATAACTGTATAAACTTAAAATGAACAAGTTAACAAAACTTTTTATTGTTTGAAAATGCTATAAAAGCATGCACACAAGAGAAAAGGCCCTTTTGGGAAATAATATTTATATCTACTAATAAAGAGAATTCTGCTTTACATAATACTATTTAAAGGTGTTTGTATACGTAGTAAAAGTGATAGAGTAAGAAATCTAAAATTCGCCAGGAATCTAAAATTCGCCACCTCTAAAACCTTAGTTAATTTTATGAAGAAAATGATGTTTATGTCTAAAAATTGGTATTTTTCGGTTCAAAAAGCCTTAATTTACTATACAGTCAACAAATCTCACCGCAATTCATTTATTTTATCAGTATTTTCACATGTGGCGAATTTCAGATATGTGACGAATTTTAGATTTCTTACTCTAAATGCCTCATGATAAGTAATACTTTACACATGTTACCCAGACAAGGCTTATTCTAACGCAGTAGACTCTTTATAAGTAAAACAAGTGTTAAGGTGAATGTTGTTTTTTGTAAGATATAACTATTAACTGGTAGTTAGTCACAACTAATAACTACAACCAAATCCTGTGGAAAATTTGAGGTTCTAGTTTGAGTCCTATGTAGCAGCAATGTAAGTATGTGATTAAGAATTTCACACTGCTTACACATTAAATCTGTACAGGTTTAAATGCTGGGGGCTTTAAATAAACATAAATTTTTACCAGTTTAAACACTTAAGATGCTATATGTATGCAAATCCCAGACATGTAAGTCTGTTTATGTCATACAAGTCCGTGTATCTCTGACACAAAGATCTTTTGTCTCAAAAAGAACTGTCAGTTGTTTAGAGGTTAAATTTTGTGTCAATAAAAATATTTACACAAGACAAAAGACAAATGTTTCAAGTAGTTTCAGTTTTTTTTCAGGAAAGATTGATAGTCTGAAACATGTGTGTTAACTTTGTTTCATTGTTGTATGTTTCAATTCAGTTGAACCTCAGCTGTGCACAAGTTTCTACTGAATGTATTTCATTCAGTTGAGATCTATGCAGTGATACTCTGTACAGACAGGATTTAGTGTATCAGTGCCTAAGGGCTAAAATATATACAAAAAGCCTTTTCAAATATGTAAAAAGGATTGGTATTCAGAAAGCAGAGTGCTTGTCTAATATAAATTTCAGAAGATATTAGCTTGCCAGATTGATCTTTTCTTTAGCAGTATTGTAATGTAAAATTCGGTATTAATTTTGTAAGAGTACACTATCATGTAAATTGAAAAAAAAAATTTTTTTCTAATTACACAGTAACTCAAGCCTTTAACAAGGATAAATCAAGTGGTGCCCTAAGTAATTTTCTGTGAAAATTGAGCGTTTAAAGACAAAAAAAGAGCAAAAGTCATACAGCTTGTTTAGTAAAAATTTAATTGAAAGAAAACATGCAACAAGTTTTATTTGTCGAAAGAAAATCACTGTAGACCATTTAATAAATATTCTTAGTCATAAAATCCATGTTGTAGATAACTTATTTTCAACTTTTTACTTCGAGTCGAGGTTAAAAAACTTGAAGGTACATGTATAGGGGGGATGTGTTGACTACCACTCCAATAAGGTCTCCATAATATAGATTAAGCATACTAGTAAAATAAATTTGTAATAATTAATTATATTTAATGGAAGTTAACATGCAGATTTATTATGCTTTAGACATACTTAATATCAATGAAATATATCTTCACCAATGAACTTCCTTTAAAGGTCAAAGTTGGGCTTTATGTCCCGTTCAACAGCCAGGGTCATATTGAGACAGGTTCTCAACATTGTCACCTGTGGGACTCAAACCACACAGAGGTGACTGCCTGTGATTAGATGCCAAACTTGCTAACCACTAGGCCACTGAGGACCTCATGAACTTCTATCAAAATAATATACAGTTCCAAACATGCATCATTACAACATTGTGTCTCAATCCATTTTACACATTTTAAATTGTCAGATAACTTGACATTGACATAATAGTGGAGAATTATTTTAGAATAAATAATTATTATAGATTAAATATTAGGGAAAATATCTAGGTCATCACTTTTCAACCAATCAGAGAAGTCACACGACCAAAAACATGTTTTCAAAGGGGTGTGCTTGTCCGGATGATAACTTAAAAAGTGGTTCACCAATTCACATGAAATTTGACAAGTAGGTTCATTATATAGATGTTTAGAGATCATTACGTTTTGGAAGTGATCCAATACAAAATGGGAGACTTATTAATGATTAACTAAACAGCAGAGTTTTTACCCCACAGCCCTTAAGGGCTGTCAGGGTATTGTTTTCACCCATGGTGTCCGGATGGGCGGGCGGGTGACCGGCAGGAAAAAAGTTTGTCTGGGCTATATCTCAGAAACCTTAAGGTGTAAGAAGTTGATACTTGGTAGGGACATTGGTTAGGGGGTGTAGGTATGCAACATCATGTTGTGACCTTGATTTGACCTTTGACCTTGCCGTAGTGACCTTGAGTTTGAAAATGTTGTCCGGGCTATATCTCGGATACCGTAAGGTGTAGGAAGTTGATATTTGGTAGGGACATTAGTTGGGGGTGTAGGTGTGCAACTTCATGGTGTGACCTTGATTTGACCTTTGACCTTGCCGTAGTGACCTTGACCTATAAAATCTTGTTCGGGCTATATCTCGGAAACCGTAAGGTGTAGGAAGTTGATATTTGGTAGGGACATTGGTTGGGGGTGTAGGTGTGCAACGTCATGGTGTGACCTTGATTTGACCTTTGACCTTGCTGTAGTGACCTTGACCTATAAAATGTTGTCCGGGCTATATCTCGGAAACTGTAAGGTGTAGGAAGTTGATACTTAGTAGGGACATTGGTTAGGGGGTGTAGGTGTGCAGCATCATGGTGTGACCTTGATTTGACCTTTGACCTTGTTGTAGTGACCTTGACATATAAACTCTTGTCCGGGCTATATCTCGGAAACCGTAAGGTGTAGGAAGTTGATACTTTGTAGGGACATTGGTTAGGGGTTATAGGTGTGCAGCATCATGGTGTGACCTTGATTTGACCTTGTTGTAGTGACTTTGAACTTTAAAATCTTGTTGCACCTTCGGGTCTGTCTTTTGATGCAGACTAAGCACTGTTAAAGTCATATTAGAATTTATTAAGAATTTTACTTTTATAACTTCCCATTGTAACAGATGGAATTTCATCAAGTGAGTCACAGATTTTGCTCCAACACCACACATAAGCATTCATTGAATGTATTACCACTTCTGTATGCATGGTAATATTCAAAACATCTAAACCATAATTCGGCCATGCAGATATAGATAAAGAGTGTTGCGATGTTTCGTGTACTGATTAATGCTGTCATCTTGTTATTGAATTATCTTGTTTTAATACTTCATCTTTACATGCATTATCTTTCTGCTAGACATTATTTTCTCTATTTAAGCATTGCTTGGACCTTTATATAACTGACAGTGCTCTGAAAGTATCCTGAATGTTGTACTGATACAGTACTTTTATATCTCATGGTGTTAACAATATTTCCCTAGGCTGTGGGGTACGGGCATCTCTGATGCTATTTTTCTTAATGCTGAATGTGAAAAGTCTTTAATATTTCAGAAACGGTGCATGATAGGATGATTTTGGCAACATTTTTGATCCTCAGGATAACTGCATAGTCTACTGTCCACTTTTCCCAAAAATTGTTTTCCCGCCATTTTTGGCAGCCATCTTCAATTTCTGTGTAAAACACATTTATCTTGGAAACGGTGCGAGATAGAGCGATTTCGACAAAATTTTTGACCCACAGGGTATATGCAGAGTCTACTGGTGACTTTCTCCAAAAATCTTTTTTTTGTCATTTTTGGCAACCATCTTGAATTTCTGTGTAAAATGCAAAAATGCATTTATCTCGGAAACGGTGCGACATAGAGTGACCGTTTGATGAAATTTTTGACCTGCATGGTATCTTTAGAGTCTACTGGCGAGTTTTCCAAATATCGCTTTCCCGCCATTTTTGGTGGCCATCTTGAATTCTGTGTAAAAGGAAAAAATGCATTTAACTCTATAACAGTGTGAGATAGAGCAATTTTGTCGAAATTTTTGGTTCCTTGGGTATCTGCAGAGTTTACTGGCGACTTTGCCCAAAAATTGTTTTCCCGCCATTTTGGCAGCCATCTAGAATTTCATCTTGAAAACGTAAACACGCATTTTTCTTGGAAACAGTGCAAGATAGAGTGATTTCAACAAACTTTTTGACCCACAGGATATCTGCAGAGTCTGCTGGCGAGTTTTCCCAAGAATCGTTTTCCCTCCATTATTGGCGGCCATCTTGAATTTCGGCGTATAACACAAACACACATTTATCTCTATAACTATGCAAGAAAGACAAAAGATTTTGATGAAAATTTTTGACCCGCAGGGTATCTGCAGAGTCTACTGGCGACTTTCCCCAAAAATCGTTTTCCAGAAAGTTTTGGTGGCCATCTTGAATTTCTGCACAAAACGCATTTTCTTTTGGAAACAGTGCGAGATAGAGCGATTTTGACCCCCAGGTTATCTGCAGTCTACTGGTGAGTTTTCCCAAGAATCGATTTTCTGCCATTTTTTCCAGGCCATCTTGAATTTTTTTGTGTAAAATATAAAAGCAAAATAAAAAATACACATTCATCTACGAAACCTTGCAGTTTATCACAAATGGAAAAACATATCAAATACAGGAAGATGGTCATTTCTACAAAATCATTAATACTCATTGGGATGCTTTATTTTTGCTATATAGCAAAAAAAAATTTCTTTTTCTGTTGCGCAGCAATACTCTTGTCGTCTTTGTGTGCAAATGGTATCCAAAAATGGCATGTAGTTTTCATACATATATCCACTACTATCAGAAGTGTGCCTCAATGATACTGCCTATAAAATATTTTGAAAGCAGCACATTTCTTTAGTTTCTCATTTTCTTTCCAAGAACACAGAAAAGCATGTATAAATGTTGACTTAATTTATTTGTACGTCTTTTCCTCTTCAGTAAACCGTCTCTTGTGCATAGAGACAATCGTCGAATCTTTACAATTTTCTCATTTCGTTTGCAGCAAAATGTTCACTCTGGAAGAGAATAAGAAAAAGGGCAAATGGTCCAGCACTCAGATCACTCTGTGTGGTGACGATTACTGCTTAAATGGGCTCACCAATGTGTATGGGAAGAAGATCTTGTCATTTGGAGAGGATGATGATGGTAGGTGTTTGCCTTATGGATATCAAATCATTGGAGTTAATATTGACAACCTCTGTGACCTAAAAGAGGGAGGAGCTCATGAACTTTCAAGTAAGATTGACAGCTGAAATACCTGAGAACATGGTTAGACATGATTGAGTCCCCTTTGGTCGATGAAGAGCGGAGCTTATAACTTTAGAGTGACATCTGTGCATGAAGTCAGACTTGGAGCAGAATTACCACTGCCAAGGAAGTAGTGTTTTTGGGTGTGCTCATTAGTTTGTCTGCTTATCTGCGTCAGCAATCACTCCAAAATGATGAATGTATCGTTATGAAATTATTGTTTCATGTAGGGCTATTATTTATTAACAGGCTATATATTAGCGAAAAAATAATAGCTTGTTTCAGAAGAGAATTTGGAATCACCTCAAGTCTTCTCAAATACCATATTTTGTAATTCTTACAGGTGAGGTGTACATGTTAACCACTGATTTTCCTAGTGCTGAAAGTGATGGTGGCGCCTTCTACAAGATTGTAGACCCCAGGAGGTAAAGTAACATATATTATCCTGTAAACTTACATATAAAGACTAAAATAAAATACATATATTAATAAATTTCCAAGTAAGAAAATTTTGACTTAAATTGCCTGGTACCCATTTGTGATTGATCCCAGGACCAAGCAGATTTGAAGATATGGCCCTTCTACATTCCATACTCCAGGTAAAAACAGATGGGAAAAAGTACCAATTAAACACCTGTGGCTTTATGAATAAGAGGATAAGTCTTACAATTGCATTGACTGGAATGAGAAGTCAGGAGGAGTTGTATTACCTTGGCAGTTTTATCAAATATACATGTTTCAAGAAGATATGTCCAAACACACAAATACGATCATTCTTGGCAGCAGAGAAGATCAAGATTAGGTTGTCATGGAAAAAGTGGCCTAAGCAAGTTATCTAACTGAAAATATGAGTCCTAATGCAGTTATAAAGGACATGATGATACACAAAATCTTTAAATACATTTGAAAAATGCGTTGGGAGTCCATAATTGGTACAATTAGGCTCCCCACCTTGATAGCTGGCATGACCGACACGATTAGATTCCCAATCATATTATCAGTGAAGTTCGGGCCTTCTCCCAAAACTATATGGAAATAATGGTAGGTAAAATTATTTAATGCCTGATGCTGAATTTGCAGTTTCAATGGGCTGACCTGATTAAGAGTACATTTTTTACTCTGTATTTCTCTGTTTACAGAGTACAGATCCCAGGCAATGCCATTACAGTTTAACAATGACAATGCATAATATCCATGTCTAAATTCAAGAAAACTATGAATATTGAACAACCATGATGAACCTCAGTACACAGCCAGTTAAGTTCAATCCCAAGGGAACATAAAATGAATTTTGTTTGACCAAGAACTATAGGTAACAGGTAAATTTCAATGGACAGGGTGCATTGAGGTCCCAATGTTTTACTTTCACTTAAGACAGATTTCTACTCAAAAGAGTTTGGCTATGCAATTTTAACACTTTATCATTTAAGGAGACAAAAGACACAATCCTCCCACTATGGACTTGGATGTTTTGTTTCATTCTTTTGTGATCAAATTTTGTGACAAAAAAAAGTATAGATCATTTGGTTAATATATTCTTATTGTACTGTAGACGTGGGGACCCCACACAGTGCAGATCTTTCAACAAAACCTATTCCCAGCCAGTTTATCCTGAGGACCCGACCTCCAGCACTGCCACAGTGCCTTATGGAAACAGTATGTATGAGTGCATAATGACGATAGGAATTTGTGGAATGTTGTCAGCATTTCATAAAAGCCATTGATTTGGGTTTAATGTCATTTTCAACAATTTGTTATGGTCATATTATGATGGATAGTTGGCCGAGGAAAGTCATACTAACTAACTAGTAAAGATTCTGTGCTTCAATCGATCAGATTGACCAGGAACTACAACTATTCCATTAAAGATTGGGGCTGGTATTTGAACCTTTGAATCCAACAGTGTAAGATTAGTGGATTTTTCACAACACCACGAGCCACTAGTTTCATATTGTCCATATGTGGTTTAGAAACTAATCAAAAGCTCACAGAAAATCTGCAAATACTGGCCAATAATTAACATCTCTACAATTTAAATAGTTTCTCAGATTTTATTAATTGTTCTGAAATATGAAAATGTATTTTTATTGCGTAAAACCGTATGGTGACAAAAGCTTCCGTTTGTTTTAATGTTTGACTTTTACCTTGTTTTTTTTTTAAATCATATCCTTGTGGTTATTTTATGTCACATTTTACTTGGTTATAATTGTATGTGTAGTTGCATCATAATCAGATCATTTGTCGCGAAAATGTTGTTTTTTTGTACATGAAAGGTGTTCATGGCATCATTGAAAAATATTGAAGGTGTGTCTTATTTTTGATTAGTGTCAATATATGTAATTTACAGTTTACATGTATACCATTTATTATTGATGTTCTCAGAGGGGGAGGTGTTATTTTTGTCACTTATTACTGTTAGAACATTTAATACTTGTTTGAATTTTCAACTTTATTGTTTATGTGGTGTCAGTTATTTGTTGGAGTCGTCCAACGCAGAAACAAGCACTATTGTGTGAACCTATTGGCTGGAGGACTTACCACGTTAATCATGGGCCTGTATGGGGTTGTTCTTATAAATATGAATTATTTGAATTTTTGCATTGGCTAATGAGTTGGATGGCTCCAACAAATGTCTACATTGAGGAAATGGCTGTAAAAGTGAAATAGCATTGAAATTTTTATTCGACAATTAGATTGTTCAAGATGCATAGGGTTTGAGCTTAACCTGTATCAGTGTATAACCTGTATAAGTTGTTTGCCTTTAATTGATATTATGTTTGTTTTGCTAAAATATTGAGTTTTTTTAGATACATTTATTACTCTCTATGTTTCTGGTCTGTTTTATTTGCAATTGCTTTTTACCAAAAACATTTTTACCAACCCTGCCACCCATGTTCTAATGCATGCCAAAAAATCCTTGTCAGGAGTTTATTTATCAGTGAAATAGCAATCAGTGATTGAAAATGTACAAGCCATTGGCCAGCCCACTGGTAGCACTGAAAAATCACAGACAGTTCTGGAACCCTAATCCAGATCTGGTTCCAGACCATCTTTGAGGAGGACTGAGCCATATGGTTAAACCACACCTTATGTAACAATATGAATTCAGATCTGATTGTATAGTTTTCATATTATGTGCAGAGGCAGACAAACTGACCCAATTACAGTACCTTTGCCCCTCCTCTATGGGAGGCATGAGGGTAAAAGTAATAAATAAAACTGTTATATGTATAAGTTATCCCCTCTTAGTAGGTTATTTGATTTTAGTAGTCTTGTTATCTGAAAGTAAGTCAAACAATTCTGCTTGATAAAAAAAAAATAATTAAAAACCAATAACAAACATTTGATATTGTTCCTCAAGTCATGATTGCATCTGCCTAAAATGCTAGAGTAATACTAAAAGTCAGGACCGAAAAAAAAAGTATCCTGTTATATTTTACCATGAGCATAAAAAAGACTATTGGACTTTGTGGTAAGTATAGAGAAGCTTGTTGCTGTATCGGATGATGTCTAGAAGCAGCCTGTTCATAATGCTAACTCACTGTGAAGCCTGAGTTAGAGTTCGGTATCACCAGGGCTTGCACAAACCATGTACTGCTCTTCAGTGAGCACCCTTTCATTGTTTTTGTTGTAAAAGCACATGGATATGCCAAGTTTCCTTTGAAAAATAAAACAGGTATAGACTCAGTTTAGATGTGTTTTTGTGAATAATTTAGAAACTCTATATTTCAAGTTGAAACAGTATTCTGTTTTTAATTCTGTATTCCCAGCAATCGATAGCTCTACTCTATAAGAAGAGCACTCAAGTAGTCTTTAACAACCCTACCTTCTCATGAAAAATGTAGACAAGATGATTACCACTGGTATCATTGTGACTTCTATTATTGACCTTGTCCATTATCGATGGCCGCACATTTATACAATGTAGTTCTGTGCACGTGCTTTTCATCTCGGTAAAAATTAAATAAATAAAAAATAGCAATCATAGTTTACAATATATAAAACAGATTTTAAGGCAAGTATTGTTTTGAGTTTGATAAAATAAAGTTTCTTATTGCATGGTCCATTAAAACACCGATTTTATTAAGCAAAATATTATATTCATTTTTGAAGCATAATAAAATATGGTTGTCATTGGAAACGCTTGGGAATTCTGTGAATTATGCAAATGTTATTCCCATAAAGTAAATTAATTACATATTTTGAAAAGACAAATAGATTTCTGGTATTTATTTAAAAAAATTTATAAAATTATAATGCTATATATTTCAATTATAGATCTTTATTTTAAGCTATTTTCAGTGACAGCATGTGTTAGTTCAATATCCAAGGTTAGAAAAATGTAAAATAAAATATTTTGATTTGTGAATGTTATAGTAAAATAAACCATGCCAAAGCTCATTAACATAATATCATGTGCTTCCTCCTGAACCCATAACAAGATTGAACAGACTTTAAAAATTAAAATAAAATGCCAGAAAATATTTGTCATATCCTATTTAAGATGTTGCTATAAAGGACATATTTTTAAAATCTTAATTTTAAAATACATTATTGGCCATTAAAAACCGGCAACGCAGGGATAATGCATGTACCTAGGTCAAACCTTTCTGTGTTGGGGTCATGAGCTACAGCTGAATGGGTTTGTGTACTTCTGGGGCCGGTTTCATGAAAAGTCTCAAACTGATCCAAACTCAAGGCTGAGTCAGGGTCTCAAATCTGAGACTTTTGTCTCGGCTGAGTTTTTGGCTCAAATGGATTTCACAAAGGGTGGATCAGCTGAGACCACTCTCAAGTTATGGTCTCAACTTTTTAATCTCATTTCATATATTTTTAATGGGCTTATTTTTAGTTTAAAAAGTTATATTTCATGATTATTATCATTTTAAATATCTTTAATACTCATAATACAAAGAAATTATATAATAATATATTATTCTAAGTGATCCATAAGATTGAGACTCAACTGAGGTTGAGTCTGGCTTTGAGTCCACCCTTGAGGCCTGTCACTTGATAATAGCCTATAAAGCATATCACTTCTATTGACTTTTGTTATTAGTAAATATTGAATATGTGCCTGTAATTACAAAATAAAATGAAAATAGAAGATTTCAAGATTTATCAATTTCATTTTGGAACAAATTGTATCGCTTTATGTATGTGTTTCTTGGCATCAAAGCTTGGACTCAAATTTGAGACACCTCCTTCATGGGCTCAAATTTGAGCCTGTGACTGAGCCAGGTCTCAAGTTGAGCTTGTTTGTGAAATGCAATGAGTCTGAGTTCACAGACTCAGCAAAATATTTCCAAAATTTGAGACAAAGTCTCAACTTTTGAGTCTGACTCCAGGCTTAAGTCTGTTCATGAAACCGGCCCCTGGCTTTGTTCGGTGTGTGATTTGGTTCACCTCATATTTTGCTAAGATGCATTTGGGATGATATGTTACAATCATAAAACACATGAAATAACTTGTGTTTAGGACAGTTTTTTTTAATATTTAAAAAACCCCGTTAAGTTCTCTCCAAGTCAATTAAGGTGCTCTATTATAGGAATAAAAGACATATTCGAGTGCTTTATGGTGGTTTTAAACTATCAATACAGCACGAGAATTTGTCTTTTATTCCTATTCTAAAATGGTTACACTAATATTTTGGTCAAAATAAGAAGTAAATCTTACGCAAAATTCAAAACAAATCCAGCGCCATGTTGGCTGTTCCATTAACTAAACATGCATAGTGATGGATGTGTAAACAGCCTTTTGGTTTAAATATTGTTAGGAAATACCCACAGCTAGAATTCCGTGATCTCATAAATATTTATGAGCAGTCGATCTTTAAATGAAATATTGATAAAATCCCCTACAAAATTATTTGACTTAGTATTTGCTGCATATAATATAGGAATATAGCATGAAAAAGCCGTCTAAACGCTGAATTTTAGACGGGTTGGCGTGGTATGAGCACGAAGGCGAAGCCTGAGTGCTTAGATCATGTCAACCCGTCTAAAATTCTGCGTTTAGACGGCTTTTGAATGCTATATTCCTATTCTAACATGACTGTTGATAATAAAATACTTGAAACACTTTTAACCTTACAAAACTATCCAATTATCGCCGCCATGTTAACAGCCGTACTGTTGATGCTGAATTTTAGACGGCTTAGAAATCGCTCTCGACCAATCAGAACGACGGACACATCCGTGTCATGTTAGAATTTAAGTTTTATTTCACCGCGAGTTGTTTGTTTACGTTTGTACGCGAAGGGACGATGTATGAGATTTCAACAGCCTGCTTTATTGTAGAAATAAACTACATATGCACAGACTTTATTGGCGATTCAATCACAAAAATAACCTCAAATAATGGATGAGGGCCGAAGGCACGAGTCCTTTATTTAGAGGGTATTTTTGTGATTGAATCGGCAATAAAGTCCAAGCAAAAGTAGTTTATTTCTATTATAAAACGATTTTTGTAGTTTTATCCAATGTTCACTGATTTTGTTTGTTTTCAATTTTATTTTCGAGATTATGTTGCGCAACCATGTTCGCAGATTGGAACAGCGTACATTTGTTCCTCTATAAAAGTACTCTCACGAAATGCACAGAGACGCATTTTCATTGACTGCGCAGGTGTCCGTTTTATAATTACCGTTCTATATTCGCGGTTCAAGCATTGCGCAAAAGACGTGTCCACGTTCACTGCGAAGCCTACCATTTTAGAATAAAATCTAGAAGATGGAGTGGTGAGGAAGGAATAGATATGTGGCAGGGCTCGCTCTTCAGCTAGCACAAGCCACATACAAAGTCTCTTTTCAGAACCATAAGGATGAGATTGTGAAGTGTAAATTTAATATGTACAAAAACAAACATAAAGGAAGAGATGTGACCTAAGCATAAATTTACTAAGCAATATAAAAACATATGGTTGAACCTTGTGAACATGTAGCTCAAACGATAAAAAAAACCACTTCCTTGTAGTCAAGACCTTGAACTACAGGATAAAAAAGGGGAAAAAGGTACTCCAAACACCCAATACTAATAGTGAATCCCACTTTTATTTTGCTTGAAATTTTGTGTACAAGTCCCGTTATATAGGGGTTTGATACAAAATAATCATCAAGAAATGATAATCAGTGTTACAGATTATATTGTGTTAGGGGGGTATGAAACCATTGAATATTTTCAGTAACAAAATGTTTATAACCCAATAAGCTCACTGAAGTATTGTACAAGATATGATATCGTAAAATAATGTATTTTTGAAACAAATGTTTATATAACTCAGTAAATTCACAGTGTTGTAGAATATACAAGACCAGAGAATATTGTACTTACATGTATAATTGTTTATAACTCAAACAGCTAGCCTTGCACACACAGAACCAGTGACAGTTGCCAAGACATCATCAGAACACCCAATGACCACTAGTATCAGTCGTATCACTAGTGCAGGTGCCAGTGTATTCTCCTCATGTGAGTCAATGATGGATTCTTCAGTGGAGTTCTGATTACAACTGGATATCTTCATGCACTTTGTTTCACTGTGTGTCTAACATTTCGTGGCACATTGAGAAGTTTCTCTTTTTCTAATTTGTGTGTTTTTTTTCTGCATGAACTGATCTTGTGGTTTAGACATTTTGAAACTTGATTCAGAATATTGGTGTCAATGCCAAAATAGATATGATATAGAGGAAGAACTGTGACATTCACACAGTATCTGAAATTAGTGACTGAGGTAACTGCCTCTCTATTTTCTTGACTTGTGTTTGTTCTGTACCCAATTGTATTTTAGCGGACTGTATTAGGTTTCTGATGTTTCCTGATGAAAAATTGTGACAAATTTTGATTATTCTGTCTTAATTTTTAATGGGCACTCCTCCATTGGAAAATATCAGATACTGTATCGGAGATTTTCTTGCCCCAGAAGCCTTGTGGCAGTTTCTTCACGAAAAAGATGTCACCAATCCAAAGTATGGAAAAATTATGCACAAGCATAATATTTGTTTTGTGTCATTTTTAACTTTTTATTTTGAGGTCAGCTATAATATGCAAATATTTTATTCAGTAAATATTGGTCATACTGGAGTGGAAGACTATATACCCTTGTTCCCGAATATTGTCTTAAAGCTAGTGTGTTTCACATGCTATATCTCTTTGACAAAATACCAAATAATGCTTTTAATGAGCTCTGAAATGGAATATCTCCATTTGAGATGGTTCCAACTTAATGGGCCTGAACTTCAGCAATTACAAGTAAAGGTAACTAGAAATCCACAAATAATTTCTGTGGTATATATTCTTTGTGAGAACATTTTGAAATATTACTTAAAGGGGAAAGCTTTCATTCTGGGACAAATATCTTATTAAATTTCACTTTTGGAATATTTATAGGCGTTATCTTACAGGAAGAAACAATCCAACGGACTGCTGAGGTTTTACATATCACCTGTGTGACAGCGAAATCCTCTATAAAACCTTCATATTTGCAGCAGTATTGTAGCTTTGATATGCATATTAATTATGTGACACTTGCCACATATATATATATTTTAAATGCTCTCTGACCTCTCAACTGTGGGCTTTTAAAAGGTCAAGGGCAACACTGCTGCAGTTGTGTACAGTGGTGTCTTTCAGTCCACATCACTAAGTGCAGAAGTCTTAAAAGAATTTACCACCACAAGATTTGTTCATGCTCTAGATTTACTAACTGGTGTACCATATGAACACAAGAGTATTACTTGTGTCTTTTTAATGTCTAACATTTCCTTGTGTTTTAGGTCGGGTTTCTAATATTTATGTTATCTGTAAAAATTCAAGTACATAACCCTGGATTTTGTTTGATACATTTTATGTTAAATTTATTGTAACTGCTCTGTAATTATATTCCCAGATGAAAGTCGATGATACACTGGATTCAAGTCCATTGCGCCATCACCACCATCGCCACTGTAGAAATTTCTTTATGTAGCGCAATAACTCAAAAGCTGGTCAAAATTTTTTTCAAACTTGGTACAGATATTGAGGGTGGTCAAAGGAAGATCGCTATTTTAGGGTGACATTAAACTCTATAATAAAGAACTTATGGCCACCGTAAGTCTGAAATGGACCTATGCCCACCTAAAGCCCAGTAGCTCACAAACTATGAGACTCATGTGGCACACATTTATATATTCTGCTGAAAATCAAGACTTTATGTTGACTGTTGAGAATAAAATTGTGTGTTGAGGCCCATAAAGACCTGTAATTTAGAAGTGATAATTCTGATGAGTCACAAACTGTACTGGATATGATATTTTTATATGTAATCTTTGTGTGTGAAAAATTTGAGGACTGTAGCTTTATTTATAAGGTCACCTTAACTTCTCAAAATTTAAAAAGGCCCAATTTATTGACTTTATGCCACTGTCAAGCCCTGTAGCTTTCAAAGTATGTATCTCATAGAGGTGAAGTATCATCTGGGAGTATATTAATATGTTATTCTTACATGTACCAAAAATATAGGCCTTTAATAGACATTTACCTGGTGTATGAGAAGCATAAACACTCTTTGCAAGTGACCTTTTCATACATTTTTCACATATGTTACCCTGTAATTTGGAAATGGTGTGTCTGACAACTCTAAAATTATATTAGTTATAACTTCTGTATGTGATCTTTGTTTGTGGAAAGTTTGAGGTCTGCAGTTTAATTTTAAGGTCACCTTCAGGTATTTTAAAATACCCAGAGACCAAATTAATTTTATGGACTTTTTGCTGTTTTTAAGCCCTATAATTGTCAAACTATGTAGATAATAGAGCTGAAATCTCATCTTGGAATATATTAATATTGTCTTTTTATTGCGTTAATACATCCTATCCAATGGACAATTGCTAATCCGGTCGGCGCAGACCGGCCCGCCAAATGCCAGAAAAAGACGTCCTGTGTTGCCACCGGCTGGCCGGTCCGTAGTACTGTGCACTCCCCAGATGGCGCCTCGTACTTCCTTCCTGTCTAGACAACCTGACGTCATAGCATCTTTTTCGTTTGGCGCGTGTACTGTGCAGACGTGTTTTCAACATCTCCAGATTTTTTAAGCAAAAGTGTGCATTATGACGGATTTTCAACCTTATATGTGGATATTTTCAGTGTAGAAGTGTTACCTTCTGATCAAGCACGGATATACTTTTAGAAATCTGCTGGAAACGCTCCCTAGTTGACTCAATTTTTTGTTGATGATAGGGCAGTAATCGGCGGGAAATATGAAGGCAGCCATTTTGCTAGTTTCCTCCCATTCAACCATTGTGTTGTTAGGGGCAGATCGACTTTATTGAGGAATTATGGATATACTACTTACAGGTATTTTTATCCGTGTCTTTTGTTTTGAATGTACCATCTATAACCTTCCAGCTACAGTCACCATAGAAACATCTTAGAAATCACGGAAAACCTCAGTCTACGTATTTTTGAGCACTGTAAATAAAGGGGATTCCCCATGAAAGGTGCATTCTTCATCAGAGCGCACTGGTACAGACTTCTCTGCTGTAAAGCATCAGTCACACCAGCCCAGCTCGAGTTTTTGATGTTTTTTAATCAGAAGCAATGAATTCTTCAGATTTCTTCAGAGCGCACTGGTACCGACTTCTCTGCTGTAAAGCATCAGTCACACCAGCCTAGCTCGAGTATATTTTCATCAGAAGCAAGAGGTGAATTCTTCAGATCTCTTCAACCGACCTCTCCAGTATTTACTACACAGAAGGAATCTTTGTCACTCTCAGTCCCACCCTTATGGACCCGGCCATTGTGTCGGTAGTAAGGGCAGTGGATGGCCAGGAAACTGGTTTGAGTGTACAGCCGGCTGAGAAGAAGAACCGACTTCAGACCGGCCAGGAATTTCATCTACAGAGTGCACTGGTCGAGACTTCTCTGCTTGTAAAGCATCAGCCGACCGGCCAGCAAAAAAGAACGCGACCTCTGACGTCATATCCAGTCAGCCAATCGCGTGTCTTCACGAAGTTGGTCACGTGTTTTCACCGACCTGTCACGAAGTTTATCACGTGATTCACCAAACAAGAAGGTCGGAAGTACATTCTTTGCGCTCACGTCTACTGTGATTCCAGTTTTTTAGTTCCTGTAATCCCTCCAGCGTACTAGTACAGACTTCTCTGCTACAGACATCAGTCGACCAGTAAGCTTACGTTTACTGTAATATAAGGAAAGAACGCGTCTAGTGAGGGCATATCCCCGAACTTGGTCACGTGATACACCGACCAGTTCACGAAGCAGATCGTCATCTCCAATCAGCCAATCACGTTGTCCCTCCGACCAGCAAGCTGGTCACATGACACACCGACCAACATTTGTTTCTAAATATAGCTCACAAGGGCTTCCCCAGCAACTGTCAAAATCTACAAATAAGACGTGCGTTCAAAGATAGTTGAAAAATTTTGTTTCAACAACTGGTTACAGAGTGTATCGACCAGTACCGGCTATACAGCCTTGTACACTTGCTTCAACAACCGGTTACAGAGGAATTAATGGAGGAAACTGAATTCAACACAAGATAGTTGTAAACTTCATTCAGCAACTGGTTACAGGGTGTACCTACTGGCTACACAGCCTTGTACACTTACTTCAACAACTGGTTACAGAGTGTACCGACTGACTACCGGCTAAACAGCCTTGTACAGTTACTTCAATAACTGGTTACAGTATGTACCGACCGGCTACCGGCTTCACAGCCTTATACAGTAGCCTCAACTGGTTACAGTGTACCGGCTACACAGCCTTGTACACTGGCTTCAACAACTGGTTACAGAGTGTACCGGCTGGTACTGGCTACACAGCCTTGTACACTTCAGCAACTAGCTACAGAGTGTACCGACTGGTACTGGCTACACAGCCTTGTACACTTACTTCATTCTATGGGTTACAAGTCTACTAACAGGGTGTTGGCTACACAGTCCTTACTGTAGTGCTTCAACCCAACTGGTTTAAAAAAAAAAAAAAAAAAAAAAAAAAGCTGGCTAAATATAGACCAGTAGCTGTCGAAATTCGTTGGTGACCCCAACCTGCCAGTTTTTGCCGGTTACAAGAATTACTGGTTACAGTAAAGTACCGGGTATGGAGTCCGGGTACCGGACAGAGTTGCCCAAGGTTAATTGGGTTACAGAGAATTCTTAAACTGGTCAGTGATCTTGATGATAGGACAGTTTCCCAAGCTACTGCCAGGCAACCTTCCCTTATCACACCTCTCAACAACCTGTTATCGGTGCTGGACTTGACTGCAGAGATAATAATCAATTTTGTCATCAGGTCCGGCCAGGGGACTGACATCTCACATATTACAATTGCTCTGTAAATGCTGCACCTTGCAGGCTGCTGGCCCGGGGCAAAGAGTTTATTAATGTGAAAATAAGACCACAATAAAAACAGAGAGACTGTTAACCTGGATCATGGTCACCAGACCGCACCAGTGTCCGGAGGGACAGGAAATATTGTCAGAATACCAAATGTCCCAAATGTGGCACACAATCTGCCTATAAGGTCCAGACTAAGCCCTCTTTTTGGGAACTTAGGAAGCCTTGGGGACTGGACTTTAGGTAGTACAACTGTTGAAGGAGGGATACCTACGTCCATATACCTATACAAGAACAATCCAGGAAATGCCTGAGATTTCACATCCAAGGTCGGGCATACCAACTCAAGGCCCGGCCATTTGGGTTGTCCACAGCACCTTTTGAGTTCACCGTGATACAAGCAGGTGAAATTGATGGCCATACACAAGGATTTAAGAGGCCACCAGTACCTAGACGGCTGGTTGGTGAGAGCTAGATCCCACCAGGCTTGTCTCCAAAATACACAGGTACTAGTAAATAATGTGTCAGCAACTGGGTTGGCGAAGGAACTTAGAGAAATCAGAGCTGGAGCCCAATCAAGACTTTGATTTTGTAGGCTACCAGTTTCGACTTCAGGTCTGATCGGTTCCGACCGACCCTGGACTGGGTACAGAACCTTCAAGAGACTGTTAAAACTGCTATCCCTACCGGCTTGCCCGGTCCGGGAATTCATGTCCTTGATAGGTTACTAACATCTACAGAAAAGCATGTTAATCTAGGCAGACTTCATATGAGACCCATACAGGGCATCTCAACAGCTGGAGGGTACCAGAATCACTGGAAAAGGTGATCCAAGTCCCCAGGTCCCTGCACCCCCATTTACAATGGTGGCTGAAGGAAGACAATGCACTTACAGGCCAACCATTACACCCAATAAAACATGCTCTGCAAATATTTACAGACGCATCAATAGAAGGGTGGGGCGCTCACTTAGATGAGCACTTGGCAGGAGCAACTTGGTCCCCTCCGGGAAGCAAGTTGTATATATAAACTATCTAGAACTTTAAGCAGTTTTTCTGACTTTAAAGAGTTCTAAGACCTTTGCTTAAACAAGATAGTACTTGTAGCAACTGACAACACCACAGTAGTGTCATACATAAAGGAAGGAGGAATGAGGTCGGGCCCACTTTGTGCCCTACTATGGAGAATCTTGACCTGGGTACCAGGAAACAAGTGACTCTAAGCACGACACATTCCAAGCCGGCCTAATGTGGTAGCAGACAGGCTGTCCAGGCTAGGCCAGACCATCCAAACAGTGGTTTCTCCTTCCAGAGGTCTTCCACTCTATGCAGTAGGTGGCACCGGCCCAAATAAACTTATTTGCCACGAGGTTCAACAACAAGTCGCCTCTGTTTTGTGTCACCGGTACCGGATCCCCTGGCCACAGCAGTGGATGTACTCAGTCGGCCATGGTAGGATCTAAAAGCATACACCTCACCATCAGCCATATTGGGCAAAGTGGTGAAGTTGCAAGACTCCCCATGTAAGAGAATCATTCTGATTGCTCCGGGGTGGCCCAACATGCCTTGGTTTTGGGATCTAGCGGCTACGTCCAGCCACATCCCGCTGAGCCTGCCCAATCTGTCCAGCCTGTTCACAGCCATTCGATCAGATCCCTCACAGAAATCTGACAAATCTTAATCTCCATGCAGGGCTCCTAGAGCCTCAGCAATCGAGGAGCAGGACTTGTCTGAGGCAGTGGCAGCAAGAATTGAGGCTCCTCAAAGGGGGGTCAATCAGATCAGTCTATGAGGCAAGTGGGCCATTTTTACAAGTGATGTATCATTCATCAGGTGGACTTCGGGCCCCTCCTGTAAGTTAGTTGCTGACTTCCTTATGTACCTAGTTCAGGACAGGAAGTTGCAGCCCAGCACCATTGATGGTTACAGGTCAGACATTGCTGATAGACTGGGAAATTCGCCCGTCAATATCAGTAAGGATGAAAATCTCACTCGTCTCCTGGATAGTTTCCACTGAGACAGACCCAAAGGCCGGAAGGGAATCCCCTCCTGGAACCTCTCCCTGGTTTTTTGCACCAGCTGACAAGGGTCATTTTGAACCAATTAAAGAGGCCTCCTTGAAGCATTTGACCTTCAAGACAGTTTCCTCTTGGCCCTGGGGTCGGGGAAGAGTAGAAGTGAGATATATGCTTGGCAAACAGCCCAGCACCATTGATGGTTATATGTCACCCATTGTTGATAAACTGGAAATTCACCCTTCAAGATCAGTAAGGACGAAAATCTTCACTCGTCTCCTGGATAGTTTCTTCAGAGACAGACCCAGAGGCAGGAGTGGCATACCTTCCTGGAACTTCTCACTGGCCGTGCACCAGCTAAGAGTCCTTTTGATCCAATCAAGGAGGCCCCCTTGAAGCATTTGACCTTCAAGACGGTATTCCTCTTGGCCCTTGGGTCGGGCAAGTGCAAAAGTGAGATTCATGCCTGGCAAAACTGATATATTGGACACCAATCCGATTGGTCAAAGGTGTCCCTGTATCCATCACCCAGCTTTCTATCCTAGAATCAGCTGGCCATAGAGTGTCCAGTGTGGTCCCTGGGGTTATAACAGCCCTGGCCTCGACTCTGGATAGATCCCTCAAGTCTGACAGGTCCCTCTGTCCGGTCAGAGCATTATGCTACTATTTGGACAGGGCCTCAGACATCGGGCAGAATAAGGAGGTGGTTTTTGTTTCCTTTAAGAAAGGTTTCAACAAAGACATCTCGCCTGCCACTATCTCCTCTTGGATCAAGCAGACCGTGATCCTATGTTATGAGCTCTCTGACCAGGAGGCCCACATTTAACATCAGGTTAAAGCCCATGATGTCAGGGCCTTTGCTGCTTCTAAGGTCTTCCAGTCGGGAGTCTCCTTAGATCCAATCTTGTCAGCCCGCCACTGAAGTCACAATACCTTCACACAGTTCTAATTGAAGGGCGGGACTTGGGCTGATTCAGAGCTTTACCATTGGGCTAGGTAGTGGCTGCTCAGCAGATCCACAAGTGGCCCTTTGATTGAGGAGATTTGTATATGTGCATAACAGTTCTTCATGTACATAAGAATTAAGTGTGGCGTGCTTCCTTCGGGAGGTTTATTTGCATTCTGGGACTGAACTCATCCCTCTCTTCCCCTACCTCAGAGCAGGTCTGCAAAAAAGGGGGGGGGGCAACGGCGGTATAGCCCCGGGTAACCGGCTGCTGGCAACCGACCATGGCCTTGCAGGGTTTCCTGACCTTTAAAGTCAACCCAGGCCTGGACCTATAGGTCTCCTGACGAAGTCAGCCTAGACCGTAGGTTAAAATTTGCTATTACTTGTGAGTTCACATAAGTCCCTAGTAACTTACCCGCCGACCAAGCGGTAGTTATTCAGCAATTGTCCATTGGATAGGATGTATTAACGCAATAAAATTGCAAATTTAATAAGTAAATTAAATTTTTATAAGTTAATACCCTATCCAATGGACACACAAGACCCTCCCACCGACCCCGCTATCAGCTTACTAGGGGTCTAAGAGGTTTAGACAACAAAAAAGATGCTATGACGTCAGGTTGTCTAGACAGGAAGGAAGTACGAGGCGCCATCTGGGGAGTGCACAGTACTACGGACCGGCCAGCCGGTGGCAACACAGGACGTCTTTTTCTGGCGTTTGGCGGGCCGGTCTGCGCCGACCGGATTAGCAATTGTCCATTGGATAGGGTATTAACTTATAAAAATTTAATTTACTTATTAAATTTGCAATTTTCCAAAAATCAAGGGTCTTAAGTAGACATTTTGCCTGTGTGCCAGGCCCATAAATACCCCTCCCGAGTGACCGTTTTCCTACATTTTTCACATATTTTGCCCTGTAATTTGGAAATGGCAAATTTGACAAGTCGCAAACTGTATTAGATATAACTTCTAGATGCGATCTTTGTATGTGGGAAATTTGAGGTCTATAGCTTGAATTTTAGGATCATGTTAAGGGCACTAAAGAAATCCACAAGGACCCAATATATGAACTTTCTGTCACTTTTTAAGCCCTATAACTGTCAAAATAATTTACCTGAAATCCCATCTGGGAATATATTAATATTTCTTTTTACATATGCCAAAAATTTAGGCTTTAAGTTGATATTGAACTTGTGTATTTGGCCAATAAATGCCCCTCCAAGGGTGACTTTTCTCCTACAGTTTTTTACATATAAATATTACATTACCTTGTAACTAGAAATGTATGGTCGATGTAACATTGAAATTTTTCAAAGGAAGGCCTGTCTACTTGCAAATTGTATATTAATAATGTTATGGCTATCTTAAGCTTTAAGAAATTGTGTTTTATCCCTATGGTTACAAAAATTAAAGTAGGCAAAAGGAACATTGTTATTTTCTGGTGAGCTTTATGTCCCAGTATTAATGATGTTGTGGCCTCCTTACAGTTTAAAAATTCCTTGTAGATATGTTGGATTTTTTATTGTTCATAACATTAACTGAGATTTTGGGGGGTAACTTTGTGAAATGCATATACTGGACCATTGGTGATTTGTGAGTATGTTCATTATCCCTTTTGTGTGTATTGGTTTTATTTACACTCCTCACCTCTATTTGTCTTATTAGGTAATGAAGTCCCCTCCCCCACCCCAGTCTCAGTGACACTAAATAAACAGAAGTTTAGAAATGGTATCAGATAAGAAACAAATGAAGTGTGCTACCCAGTGGGGTTGGGGATCTTATGTAGCTGTCTCTTCAGTAATAGTGTGTCAGATATTTAATTAAATAGGCACAAAACAAATAGCAGATTTATACCATTATGATATTTAAAATTTTTTTGGTGTACACAGATATATAAATTCATAAAGCACTCATAACTCTTTGTTTAAGCAGTATGGTGGTGTAAAACCTGGCCATATGTAGCATTATATAAACTAAAATTTCATCATCTGAAGTGAATGTTTTCCCTAATAACAAAGAAACTTTAATATTTAATATTCCCAATAAATGTTGGACTTTCTTGAAACCTTTGTGTGTAGTCATAATTAAAAAGTTTTTGGCCTCCAGGGGCCGTATTCATAAAGAGATCTTAAGTCTGAGACAAAAAATCGTCTCAGCTTTGAGATTTGGTCTCAGCTGAGACCAAGTCTCAGCTTTGTATTCACAAAGAGGTTCTCAGCTGAGACCAAGCTGAGACCAGTCTCAAATCTTTCCAATGTAACCAAACAATAAACTTGCAAATATATCTAACATTTTTTCAAAGAGCAATAGTTTTTGTGTGTTTTAATTCTTAACAAAAATTATACTGTCTATTAAAATAAAAAATAAATAGAAAATTGTGTCAAGTGTTTCTTTATTTTTCATGTCACATGATATACTTCTTTGTTGCTATGCAGTTAGAAAACACTGTTGAAAAGTGTCTCACAGTAAGGTACTTTTGAAACCAAAGTATGGGATATCTGTTGTTACAAAAATTTAGGCCAAGTATTATATATGTTGTAAATTATTTCCACTTTACATTGAACCATAAAAAAATTATAATATGAATCTCAGTTAAGATGAAATAATGCTTGGGACTTTGAACAAAATATTTAAGACAACTATGTACCAGTCTTAATTTTGAGACCAAATCTGAGAATGAATTTGGTCTCAACTGTTTTGTGAATAGCTAACAAGTTTGAGACCAAAAATGGTCTCAGACTTGAGACCAAAACTTAAGACTTGAGACAAAATTTGGTCTCAGCAAGTTTTATGAATACCGGCCCTGGTATGTTTTATTATTTCCATCTTGTGTTGCTATGGAAATCCCTCAACACTGAATGAAATGCTAATGAAATCAATTTATATACTTTGTCTAGTGCAGCTTAGGAAGTACTATTTATGTTTATCTCTTTGAAAACTATATTTTCTAGGTAGTTATCTATGGGAAGTATTAATTACAATAAAAAAATGAAAATGTCTTTGTAGTAAGAAAATTTATATTGTGGGTGGACATCCTACCCTGAAAAGTTTGTTGTGGGCAAAGTTCCTTATGGGTAAAGGTACTGTGGGTAGATTTCGAACTGGACAAAATTTCTTGTGGGCAAAGTTCCTGGATTCATATCTGTCGTCTGGGGATATAATTTTGCCTTACAAAATGAAAATATTGTAGATTGAATTACTGAAGTTCTTATATAAGTGGTTGATTAAGTTTTCCTCAAAATTATGTCACACAGAAGATGGATCCCATGGAAAATACCCAGTCTAAACTTGTTGCATGAGAGCTTAACTCTCTTGGGATATGTTGGTGTGAGCTGGCCCAATCTAGTTTTCACAATAATTTTTCATGTTTCTCCAGTTTGTGTTTGACATTAAACTTATTGTGAAACTTTACTATATATGCATATGATCCTGTATAGTTGTAATTTCTTCTTTTTGTATTTGTAGAAGTGTATTTATGTTCCAAAGTTGTTTTTACAGGCAAAATATGTACTTTATTATAAAATGCATATATATTGAAAATATTATTGCAAATATATTTTGAATCAACTCTAAATCCAGCTAAGCAGTTTAGCCATTATATAATTGTTCAACCATGTAAGTATTTGGTCTGTTTTCACTTGTAAGCAGACACAAAACAGTATGTTATAGTCAATAGCAAATTGGGTAATCCCTGGTTTACACTTCCCCAGTCATTTGTAACAATTTCAGGTGTAGTTTTGACACAGTTTATCAGAGCAGGCAAGACCAGGATGAAACTGCATAAACTATACTCATGGATGAAAGTTTTCATATTTAAAAAAAAATTGTTACTATCAAAAGAGATTAATGCTAATCTAACATGTTAGATATATCACTAATTCAATATAAATGATTATTTTATGCAGAAATATTTATCTGGTAGTTGTTTTAGTCTGGTGGCTGACAGTCTTATTGTTTCTTCTATCACTAAATCTCATTGCCACATGATAACTAAAACTTATAAACATGTTTTACATTCTAAGCTAAAAATTACCCTGGCACCTGGATAAAAAATGGCAAAAGACAGCAACATTTCAGATTTAGGTCGCTTTAGTTTTCAACAGTTTAAATACATGGGGCGACTCATCATAGAGATAAGAAACTATGCAGTCCCTACACTGTAACAGATGCTATCACACTGTTCTCTGCTCAAAGAAAAAGTTTTATTGGTTCATAAGTGATCATCAGAACTGGGTTTCTACCAATATCATGACAAAACCTGTTTTTGACATGTGTGGAGTTTTTATTAACCCCAGCCTATACAGGCTGATGTTATTGTCCTCCCCTGCACTGTTCGGGTGGCGGACATGGCGCCGGGCTTGACATTTGTGAGTGTTTACTCTCTAAACCCATGCATGGATTTTCACCAAATTTTCTGGATATGTTTACTCCAAGAGGATATGAAGCGACTTAAGTTTGGGTTGGGGGGTGGGTGGGTGGTTATTTGTCAACACCTGTTGCCATGTCAATGCTTTTAAGATTTTAAGGTCTTAAACTTTGTGGGTGTTCCACAGCCTTAACCCTAACATGGATTTACACCAAATTTTCAGAATATATTTATTGCAAATAGGATGTAGAGCTGATTAGGTTTGGGGGCGGGGGCTATCTGGCAACAGGTGTTGCCATGGTAACACTTTTAATACTTTTTGGTTTTAACTACTTAATTAAAAAGGGGTACTACCGGTATTAAACCATGTAGCTACAGCTGAATTGTTCAATTTTATATGTGTATCAATGCTAGAGAAACTGTTGCTTCATAATACACTTCCATCTAAATTGACAGATGCCTACCTGCCATTAAAAGAAATCCTCACATCATGAACAAATAAAATATTGTTATGTAAGTTTTCTCTGTCTTCAACTGACATGAAAGCTCTTATGTCTGACAGTGAATGAATGTGAATCATTGATTTTACTAAGGACGCATTTATGAAGGTCCTAATAAATGTTAATCAAAAGTTTTTATTGGACCAGCTATTGTACCAAAAATTGAATGAGGTGTTGATCACTTTGGGTTACACTTTTTCTACCAAATTTGATGAAACCCTGTTAAACGGTGAAATCTTTGGCCACAACTAAAATTCAAAAACCTAGATATTCAAACTGAAACAGTTTCCACGGTGACAGCCTTCGTAGGAACATTCCTCTTGAGTGGTACATCTCTTCAAAATAATAGAAGGGTACAAAATAGTACCAACGAAAAAAGGCCAGCAGTTTGGTAGCCAAATAATATGACAAATAAAAAATGTTAACCTGGTTGATAATACCACTGGACAAGGTAACTGTAAATATAGTGTTTTTATCCCACAGCCCTTAAGGGCTGTCGGGGTATTGTTTTCACCCATGGTGTCCGGATGGGTGGGGGTGGGTGGGCGTACGGCAGGAAGAAGTTTGTCTGGCCTGTATCTCGGAAACCGTAAGGTGTAGGAAGTTGATACTTGGTAGGGACATTGGTTAGGGGGTGTAGGTGTGCAACACCATAGTGTGACCTTAATTTGACCTTTGACCTTGCCAGAGTGACCTTGACTTTGAAAATCTTGTCCGGGATTTATCTCAGAAACCGAAGGTGTAGGAAGTTGATACTTTGTAGGGACATTGGTTAGGGGGTATGGGTATGCAAAGTCATGGTGTGACCTTGATTTGACCTGGCCATAGTGACCTTGACCTATAAAATCTTGTCCGGGCTGTATTTCGGAAACGGTAAGGTGTAGGAAGTTGATACTTGGTAGGGATATTGGTTAGGAGGTGTAGGTGTGCAACGTCATGGCGTGACCTTGATTTGACCTTTGACCTTGCCAGAGTGACCTTGACTTTGAAAATCTTGTCCGGGATTTATTTCAGAAACTGTTAGGTGTACGAAGTTGATACTTTGTAGGAATCACTGGTTAGGGGGTATGGGTGTGCAAAGTCATGGTGTGACCTTGATTTGACCTGGCCGTAGTGACCTTGACCTTAAAATCTTGTCCGGGCTATATTTCGGAAACGGTAAGGTGTAGGAAGTTGATACTTGGTAGGGACATTGGTTAGGGGCTGTAGGTGTGCAACATCATGGTGTGACCTTGATTTGACCTTTCACCTTGCCGTAGTGACCTTGACCTATAAAACTTATCCAGGCTATGTCTCAGAAACCATACGGTGTAGGAAGTTGATACTTACTAGGGACATTGGTTTGGGGGTTGTAGGTGTGCAACGTCATGACGTGACCTTGATTTGACCTTTGACCTTGCTGTAGTCACCTTGACCTATAAGATCTTGTCCGGACTTTATCTTAGCAACCATAAGGTGTATGAAGTTGATATTTGGTAGGGACATTGGTCGGGGGTTATATATGTGCAATGTTATGGTGTGACCTGGATTTGACCTTTGATCTTGCATATCTATGATGCTATTTTATCTCTCTACAGGGATATCTAATACTATTTTATCTCTCTTATATCTATCATATCTTTTTACTTGAATCTTGGTTGTTGCACCTTTGGGTGTCTTTTGATGTAGATTAAGCACGGTTAAAGTCATATTAGAATTCATTAACTGTTTTACTTTTGCAACTTCCCATTGTAACAGATGGTATTGCATCAAGTGAGCCACAGGTTTTGCCCCAACTCCACATAAAAGCATGTATTGCCACATCTGTATGTATGGGTAATATAAAATATATATTCAAATATATATTCAAAATGTTCAAACCATAATCCGACCATAGAAATAAATATCAAAATGGGAGAAGTCTTAAAACCTCATAATTTTTAGTTAACTGAATTGTCATGTTTTAATACTTAATCTTTACATGCAGTTTCTTTCACTTATACATGTATGTTATTTTCTCTACTTAAACATTGTTTGGACACTGACACTGCTCTGAAATTATCCCAATCTGTGTACTGTAGTGTTTCACTACTTCTATATGTCATGGTGTTGAAAACTATTTCCCCAGGCTGTGGGGTATGGGCATCTCTGATACTATTTTTAAACCCCAACTCATAAAGGCTGGGATTGTAGTCATTTCCTCCACTGTCAGCAGCATTGGCGGCTACAGGCATAGAGTTTCTGCGTGTTCCACCTGGACAGATTTTTACCAAATTTTCAGTATACAGGTACAAGTCCATCACAAGTGGTACCTGAGCTGACTGGTTTTAAGCTAAAATCTAGCAGTAAACATTGCCATGGCAACACTTTTTCTGTTCTTTCCTTCTTGTGGGTGCTCTATAATCCATCCTAGATATCTTTTTTTAACCAGATTTTCCCTTTATGTATAATGTTGAGCATTTTCTCAGATGTCTTCAATTTTATTTGTGGGCTTGGGTTGTCACATGCCAAGGCTGGTTAATTTCTAAAACTTGAATTTGAAACAGCAATCTCTTATTAATGCACACTGAGCTTATATTAATAATCCACATATTGTTGTACATTTTGAATAAATCTGTTCAAAATTTTGCCACATTTACATGAAAAGATGTTAGTATTGCAGAATGTTCTTGTCACGATATTGAGTATTGTTTGCAGTTTTTATTCACTGAACTAACCATGATGTATTAACACAATGAATTCTCTCTTTAAACAATCTATAACATCACTGCATGGGTAGATAAATGTGTTATTTCTTTAATTGTTCAAGTTAATTTGCAGAATAATTGTAACTAGTTTATGTGAAACTGTTTTTAAATTTCAGTGTGTAATAGATGTCTTTGTTCACAGTTAATGACTCTGTTTAAATGAGGCCTCAACTGAATAACTACATCAACGTTTTTACCCCACAGCTTTTTAAAGGGTATGCAGATATTGTTTTCATTCATGGCATCTGGCTAGAATGGCAGGTGGGTATTGGGGAATCTTACCGGGGCTGTATTTCAGAAACTTTGAGACATAACAAGTTCATACCTGGTTGGGACATTGGTTAGGAGGGGAGGGGGGAGGGGTCAAGGTGTTCATTTTTGTGTCACATTGATTTGACCTTTGGCCTTGCAGCAGTTATTGTAACCTTTGATAACTTGTCCGGGCTGTGTCTTGGAAACTATTAGGTGTGGGAGTTTATACTGTGTAGGGACACTGGTTGGAGGGTGTAGGTGTGTAGTACAATGATGTACTTTGATTTGACCTTTGACCTTGCTGTGGTGTCTGGGCTATATCTCAGAAGCCATAATATGTGGAAAGTTGATACTTGATTGGTACATTGGCTGGAGGTTGAAGGTATGCATCATGGTGTGACCTTTGTACTTGTCCCTGCCAGAATGTTTTCTACTGCCACATTTTAGACATTCTTCTCCTATCACAGAGCTATATGAATTGCTGGAAGTGATTATATGTGCTTTCACCTAATTGTGCTATCTCCATTGATAGTTATACTTCAGTTAATAAACATATTAATTAAATTTTACAGCTTCATTAAACTTTTAATTCACAAATTAATGTTGTCAGCTTGTCATAAAATTGTCTTGTTTTGATACTATCTGTATGTTTACATACATTTTCCATTTCCTAAGTAATATTTCTCCTGAACATTTACATAATTTACACTGTCTGTTCTAAAAGACTCCTTATCTTTATATTTTGCCATCTCCTCTGTTTCTCATTATGTCCAACACTATTTTGCCATGTGGGGTACAGGCATCTCAGATGCTAATATTTGGTATGAAATAATACTGTCTCAGTATACTTGGTTTAATTTATTATTAACTGTTTATCAGCAATATTAAATTTTTGTCCAACATTCTTTCACCATACTGTGGGGTACAGGTATCTCTGATGCTATGTTTTTTGCTTAAAATAGTGACAGTGTCTCTGTATACTTGGTTTAATTTATAATTACCATTAATTAGCAATATTAAATTTATTTTATTGTGTATTGTACAATATTTGTTTTATTGTATATTGTACGATATGGATTGTTGAGGATGCTAGTTAAAATTATTAAATTATTACTTAAACCATATGTTTGTTTGACTTTACGGGGAGTTCCATCATATAATATACCTATATCTTTTTACAGCTAGTTGTTAAGTACACATTGGTCTATCTCTTTGCATTCGTTTATATCTGAGAGCAAAAACATGAGTTTACAAATTTTGTAAATTACTGTTTTTGTGCTTAGATATTAGGGAACTCAGATATATATTGGTTATTGTGTTATGATGGTTGTTATGTCAAAAAGTTTGTGTACTGTATTAGTTTGTGTCTCATTCTGGAGAGCTGATTTTCACATGGATGCAAACTACCTATTGTTATTGCTTGTAGTACTTACAAATTACAGTAATTTCACTGATTCTCAATGCCCTCTATGTATTTTCCTTTCAGATGGCTGGCAGTTTAAGTGGATGCCAGTGACCACGTGTATCATGGTGCCCGCCTGGAAGTGTTACCACTACTTCCTGTGACCATCAGCTTCCTGTGATAACTTGTACTTTGTGATCTGTTTTTTTTGTACTGAAACAGACATTAACTTGTTGCCTATTATTTCTTGCTTTTTTTTAAATCGACATCTACAGTAACTTGTTATTTGGAATATTTCTTTTCTATTATTTCCTGTTATTTTAAATCGACATCTACAGTAACTTGTTATTTGGAATATTTCTGTTCTCATTTGTTATTGTATTATAGTTTTATACCAGAGATATATATATTAAGATGATATTATATTTAAAAATTATGACTTGAAAGATATTCTTTGAATAGTTTTTTACCCCACAGCCCTTAAGGGCTGTCGGGGTATTGTTTTCACCCATGGTGTCCGGATGGGCAGGTGGGCGGGCGGCGGGAAAAAGTTTGTCCGGGATTTATCTCAGAAACCGTAAGGTGTAGGAAGTTGATACTTGGTAGGGACATTGGTTAGGATGTGTAGGTGTGCAACGTCATGGTCTGACCTTGATTTGACCTTTGACCTTGCTGTAGTGACCTTGAGTGTGAAAATCTTGTCCGGGCTGTATCTCGGAAACCGTAAGGTTAGGAAGTTGATACTTGGTAGGGACATTGGTTAGGGGTGTAGGTGTGCAACGTCATGGTCTGACCTTGATTTGACCTTTGATTTTGCTGTAGTGACCTTGACCTATAAAATTTTGTCCGGGCTATATCTCGGAAACTGTAAGGTGTAGGAAGTTGATACTTACTAGGGACATTGGTTAGGAGGTGTAGGTGTGCAACGTCATGGTCTGACCAGGATTTGACCTTTGACCTTGCCGTAGTGACCTTGACCTTTAAAATCTTGTCCGGGCTATATCTCGGAAACCGTGAGGTGTAGGAAGTTGATACTTACTAGGGACATTGGTTAGGGGGTGTAGGTGTGCAATGTCATGGGCTGACCGGGATTTGACCTTTGACCTTGCCGTAGTGACCTTGACCTATAAAATCTTGTCCGGGCTATATCTCAGAAACCGTAAGGTGTTGGAAGTTGATACTTGGCAGGGAAATTGGTCAGGGGGTGTAGGTGTGCAACGTCATGGTCTGACCTTGATTTGACCTTGCTGTAGTGACCTTGACCTATAAAATCTTGTCCGGGCTATATCTCGGAAACCGTAAGGTGTAGGAAGTTGATACTTGGTAGGGACATTGGTTAGGAGGTGTAGGTGTGCAACGTCATGGTGTGACCTTGATTTGAACTTTGACCTTGTCGTAGTGACCTTGACCTATAAAGTCTTGTTGCACCTTTGGGTCTGTCTTTTGATGCAAATTAAGCACTGTTAAAGTCATATTAGAATTCATTAAGAGTTTTACTTTTACAACTTCCCATTGTAACAGATGGTATTTCATCAAGTGAGCCACAAATTTTGCTTTAACACCACACATAAGTATTCATTGTATGTATTACCAGTTCTGTATGCATGGTAATATTCAAAACATCTAAACCATAATTCGGCCATGCCAGATGTAGATAAAGTACATGCATTATCTTTCTCTTTGACAGAATTTTCTCTATTTAAACATTGTTTGGACTTTTATATAACTGACAATGCTCTGAAAGGATCCTGAACTTTGTACGGATACAGTACTTCTATATCTCATGGTGTTAAAAATATTTCCTTAGGCTGTGGGGTACAGGCATCTCTGATGCTATTTTCTTGTTTTTTTTTACTTTATAATGTACATAAGGAATTAGTGAGTTCTGAAGTAGCTGTTTTGAAAAGTATAACTGAGTTAATAAAATTGTAGATTCCAGTACTATGTAAGTCAATAGTGGTTAAAAATACAATATTGTAATTATAAATTGTATAACTGATTTGTAGTGAGCAGTTGTCTTCCTTTATCTACTCCAAGATTTAACTCTGTTATCCACATGAAGATTTCCATTTTGGAACATCTAGTTTATTCTGTGGAGAATACCTCATGACTCAAAAAAAAATTAAAACCCTCAGGGATCAGTGAGGTTTGTCTTCATTTTTTTTTGTGTCACACTTTGTTTACACTCATTTGAAGGAACAGTAGTTGTACATGTGTCAGCCACATTTGGCATGGAGGTTTACTGAATGTATAGTTTGTATGGGAATTCTTTTCAGCCATCTACAAACATCTTTCCAGCCAGATATACAGAATTTTATTTTATTTAAGATGCAAACTTTTGTATAAATATACTTGATATTTCATTTTAAATGCCCTCTTTGTTTTCAAAGTTTCAGTGGAATTTTTTTCAACAGTGGTGGCATCATGCCTGTCTGTCATCCAGCCTGGGAAGGTTAACCATAACATTATATGGATAAAATAAGTTGATAGTCATGTTTAATTCCAGACAATCTTTGTTGGCAGGGTATTCTCTGGGTTGCCAAGTGAAACTTTGTGTATATCATGGCTACAGGCTCCCGGCAATTTGACCACCTAGAAAGCCTGTGAAACTGCTAGTTTGAAATTCATGTGTGAAGTAAAAGGACTTGTTGAATTTAAATTCCCAATCCTCCCAGACCCCTTTGTTTCAGTTCTTCCGATTGTTTCTCCAGGTGTTTTGTATGCAAGTTTTGTTTTGATCATTATTAGAATTAAAGTTATAGTTGCTTTTCATGTGCCATCAGCATACCAGCAATTTTACAAGTATTAATGTCTAATTCTAAGTATTTGTCAAGTATATCTCTAATTTTGGTGTCTAATGTATAAAATAAAGGAGACAAATTATTAAAAGTGCACGCAACATTTTCTTCATATGTCTAGGCAAATATCCAATCAATTTTCCTTAAATAAAAGGATCAAAAACTGTAATAAAATGCCTTTAAAATTACATGAATACCATATTTGTAGCTTTGGTAGTCAGCAAGGTGTAAAGGGGCTGACTTGCCCAGATTACATAGAAATGATGTCATCTTTGCGTATTCAGTTTCAGAATCATGAAACCTAGGAAGTGGTTTGTTTTATTGGACAACATTTATTTTTATGCCACAAACTACATGAAATATGATATCATCTTACTGTGAGATATTTTGCTGTGTAAATTGCTAGTTTTGTAGTAGCACTATACACTTTACAAAAAAAAAACTCATTAAAAATAATCTCGAGATCTTGCATCAACACAGATTTCTAACCCTTGTTCTTGTCATGTGACCAATCAATATGCTACAAACTACTCTCATGGAAGAATGACACTGGTTTCAAAACAATGTATTTGTTATGAAAATGAGTTGGATATATCATATTTGACTTTGAAAAGCTAATCATTAGAAGCTAATGTAAAATTAAGATAAAACAAACTGGTCAATAAATGTTTTGAGAAGTTTTTACACTGTAAGTTGTGAACTATTTTATATATTTATGTTTAATACATGGCTTTAGTAACCCATGCATGTTGGTCTGATATATAAATCTTATCTTATTTGTGCAGATATGACTTTTAAAATATTTATAACATCAAATATAGCTATTGGAAGCATGGGACAAAAATCAACACAATGTGCCACTACATAAAAATTAGGAAAAAAATTAAATGTCAAGTGCAGCAAGCCCAAAAAAGCAAGATTGATAACGATTTGAAAGCAATATTTTTGTCTTGTCAAATTTTTGTAAGTTTTGCTTATGTCTAAAATCCAAATAACACTGTCATATGGCCGAAATGGTTATATTCGTTTCTATAAACTATACGGTTAATCTTGTATTTTTGCATCTCTCACTTTAAAATATCTCCTCTACCTTCTAATCCAAAATACAAACTGCGGTTTTACAAAAGAAATGACACCTTACCTGAAAAGTTTGTGAACATGTTTTTTTAAAAATAATTATGTATAATAGTAGGTTACAGTAGAAGACTTTGGCAGTGCAGAAGTAGCCAATATAAATGAGTTTTTAAGGTGGTACACAACCTCGAGACATTATGAACTCAACCTGATTTTTTTTTCAATTTAAATATGGCCAAAAAGGCAATAATTTTGTTGTTCAGTTGATCTTTTTGGTTGTTACTGCCATTCAGTAACAATATCAGTTATTATAATGGTTGCATCTCAAGATGTTAACTTATGGAGTAATATACATGTACATCCCAAATATTTGACATATATCTCCAAAACAGTAACATATTTTGAGGTCATTTTTATGTCAGCTGACTTGTCAGTCAGCTGACATTATGTCATCACTCTGCGGCGTGGGCGTACGCGTCCGCGTCCGCGTCCGCGTGAACAACTTCTTCTCCAAAACTACAAGGCCTAGAGACATGCTGTTTTTTTTAAAAGATACCTTATCTATCGAGGATGAAAAATTGTTCAAGGCATGCAAATCTGTCTGTTCGTCTGTTTGCTAGAGACATTACAAGGGGGGTACCCCCACCAAAAGTGTGAAAATTTCAACTTTTTATCACAATTTTCTCAGTGACTATTGCAGGGATTTCTCTCATATCTTGCATATATGTACTAGGCCAGAGGTAGATTCTCTTGTGTGAGTATGAGACCTGGATCTGTCTTACTTTTTTTTTAATAAATTTTTTTAATTATTTTTAATGCATTAAAATTCATGAAATCATGCACTAAATCACTTATAACTTCAAAAGTGTTGCATTTACAGCATTTTGTGAAAATATGTTGTTCAGCTACTTTTTTCATAGCTACAATATGGTGAGTAAGTTGGGTGTCTGTCTCAATAGCTAAGTGAGTAATAGCTACTTTTGGGCTTTTCAGTAACTTCCATTATGAGTAAAATCACTTGTAACTTAAAAACTATTGCATTTAGAGAATTTCGTATAAATATGTTATTCAGCTACTTTTGGGCCAGCTATAACATAGTGAAATTTCAGACCTGTAGCTCATGGCATAGCTGAGTAATAGCTACTTTTAGGTTATCACTGTTGAGTAAATCACTTATAACTTGAAAAGTGTTGCATTTAGAGAATTTCGTATAAATATGTTATTCAGCTACTTTTGGGTCAGCTATAACATAGTAAAATTTCAGACCTGTAGCTCATTGCATAGCTGAGTAATAGCTACTTTTAGGTTATCACTGTTGAGTAAATCACTTATAACTTGAAAAGTGTTGCATTTAGAGCATTTTGTTAAAATATGTTATTCAGCTACTTTTTTCATAGCTACAATATGGTGAGTAAGTTGGGTGTCTGTCTCAATAGCTAAGTGAGTAATAGCTACTTTTGGGCTTTTCAGTAACTTCCATCATGAGTAAAATCACTTATAACTTAAAAACTATTGCATTTAGAGAATTTCGTATAAATATGTTATTCAGCTACTTTTGGGCCAGCTATAACATAGTAAAATTTCAGACCTGTAGCTCATGGCATAGCTGAGTAATAGCTACTTTTAGGTTATCACTGTTGAGTAAATCACTTATAACTTGAAAACTATTGCATTTAGAGTATTTTGTTTCAATATGTTATTCACCTATTTTGGGGTCAGCTATAACATAGTGAAGTTTCAGACCTGTGGCTCATTTCATAGCTGAGTAATAGCTACTTTGAAGTTCTCACTGTTGAGTAAATCAGTTATAATTGGAAAACTATTGCATTTACAGAAATTTGTGCAAATATGTTATTCAGCTACTTTTGGGTCAGCTATAACATAGTGAAATTATAGACCTATAGCTCATGGCACAACTGAGCAATAGCTATTCTCAGGTACTGACTGTTGAGTAAATCAGCTATAACTTGAAAAATATTGCATTTGGAGTATTTTGTTAAAATATATTGTTCACCTACTTTTGGGTCAGCTATAACATAGTGAAATTACAGACCTATAGCTCATGACATAGCGGAGCAATAGCTATTTTCAGGTTCTCACTATTGAGTAAATCAGTTGTAGCTTGAAAACTAATGCATTTACAGTAGTTTGCTTAAATATGTTGTTCACCTACTTTTGGGTTAGCTATAACATAGTAAAATTTCAGACATGTAGCTCATTGCATAGCTGAGTAATAGTTCCTTTGAGGTTGTCACTGTTGAGTAAATCAGTTGTAACTTGAAAACTATTACATTTAGAGTAATTTATTAAATATGTTATTCACAGAATTTTTGGTCAGCTATAACATAGTGAAATTGCAGACCTCTATGTCATGGCAAGGCTGAGCAATAGCTACTTTCAGGTTCTCACTGTTGAGTAAATCATTGTATCCACTGTATAGCCGCAGTGTGTAGAGAGAGATTTCACCATTACTGCTCTGATGAAAAAAAATATTATAGCTAGCTTTCTTAAGTTTGCAGTATATATTAATAACCATAAAATGTTGTCTGGGAATATTTTTGGCCTCATTTTGAGAAACAAGATGGCCGCCACAGGTGTTTTTTGTCAGTCATGAAAAGTGCTTATATCTCCCTTATTATTGATCCTAGAGGTTTGGGATGATAAACCAACCTGTAGGAAATCATGGGGTGGGAATCTTTTGGTGTGGTCAGATTTGACCTTCAATGACCCCTCCTTCAAGGTCAAACAAGGATAGCCAAACTTAAAAGTGCTTATAACTCGCTTATTATTGGTCCCAGAGGTTTGGGATGGTAAACAGACAGGAAATCATGGGCTGTGAATCTGTTGATATGGTCCGATTTGACCTTGGAACCCTCCTTCAAGGTCAAATGAGGATAGCGAAAATTGAAAGTGCCTACAACTCGCTTATTATTGGTGACAGAGATTTGGGATGGTAAACCATCCCATAGGAAATCATTGGCTCGGAATCTTTTGGTATGGTCAGATTTGACCTTTGGACCCCTCCTTCAAGGTCAAATGAGGACAGCCAAGCTTAAAAGTGCTTATAACTCATTTATAATTGGTCCTAGAAGTTTGGAATGGTAAACCATAGGAAATCATGGGCTGGGAATGTATTTGTGTGGTTAGATTTGACCTTGGACCCCTTCTTCAAGGTCAAACGAGGATATTGCATTTGTAGTATTTCTTTAAATATGTTTTAACCTATTTTTTACACTTAAACAATTACCTTGTTATTTTCCTTCATAATACCATTTAGGGGCCACGGTGGCAGAGTGGTAACACTCTCGCCTCCCACCTCTGCGGCCGGGGTTCGATCCCCGTCATGGCCGTAAGTGGGAAAGCTGGTAGTTGCTTGCCGTTGGTCGGCAGTTTACAGTACACAACCCTAGCGAACTATATGTACTGGTTTCCTCTGCCCTTCCAACTACCCGTCGTGATATGACCTGTACAGTGTTGAAAGCGACGTAAAACCCCAAATAAACAAACAAAATCATAATACCATTTACAGGGCACAACTTTTTTATCCTTTTCTTCTGTCAGCTTCGGAATTTCTTTCGAACTTGCTGTTCAGTTACCATTTACTGTATTTCTGTACAGCCCTTTTCCTGATAATTATTCTGTCCTCTAATCACCTTCACAAATCAAAAACACTCAGTCAGCTGACACAGTGCCCGTTCACGGGCACTCTCCTCTTGTTTATTTTTTGAGCTATTCAAGATTTACAGGATTTATTTTGAATTTTAAAGATTTCAATTTTTTTCTGATCATATTGCATTTTTACAAATTGAAAATAGTTTTATTCTTTGTTTCTGCTAAAGTGGAAAGGGGGATTTAATTCTCTGTCCATCTTTTGATCCATAACTTGCAAACCCCTTTACACATTTTTGCAAACCTTGTTGGAAAGGTGTGTACCAAAGAGATCTAAAATTTAATTAGGTTTTGGGTTCTACTGAATCAGTGGACATGAAAACTGCTGTTATCGAAATTTTCCTGTAATTAACCATTTGCCAGATTTTATAGAAAATTTAGTGAAAGATTATACCCTAAAGAAAACTGGTTGTGATCAAATAAAACTGTTGCAATGGCACTCCAATATGAGATTTGGAGATATTGCACTGTAAACCCTTTGCCAGATTTTCACCAAATTTGTTGAAAATATGTACCCTAAAGAAGTCTATGCCTGTTCAAATTTTGGCATGATGCAGTAAAAACTGTTGCAAATAATTTCATGTGGTTGGTTTTGACTTTTGACCTTTCAGGGTCAAAACAAGGTGGCCAATCTTAAAAATTGCCTGTATATCTTTTTGGGGGTGAGTGGGGGTGGGGGTGCAATTGTTCTTCCATAGTTCTACTTGCCATATCTAAATACTGGACTAAGTATTAAAAATTTACCCACCATCTCATTCGTGATGCTTTAAAAAAAGAATATTTCAACTTTCTCAGCTAAGTTTTTCATGAAGACTTGGATGTACCAATTAAAATTCTTCACAGCATTCACAGGGTGGACTTAACACATTATAATGTATTTTTTTCTATGCTTTCTTGTTACTTTTAACATGCACTTAATCATAATACTGTTACTATATCAGTTTAAATTATATACATGTAATTTTAAGATTTGCATTTAATTTTTTTTTTAAATTAACTATGATTATACAGTATGATGTTACAGCTGTCAGGATAGTATATCTAGTGCCTTTAATATTTCTTTTGGGGTTAAGGTACAATTTTTTAAGCATTTAAGATGTATTTTTGAACCATTGAGTCTATAAATCAGAATATTGTGATTTGAATAATACTGTACAGTGAGCCACTATATAATAGTTTGAAGTAAAACATTTGACATATTGTTGTTTTAATTCTACTGGTTTATGTGCACATTCAAAAATGTGAGTTTTCCAAGCAATTTTAACAAAGGGGTGAGTAATATTTTAGAGAAAATTTTTATATGATCTAAAATGCATGACCTTGGTCATTTTTTTCTGTAAAATATATATGAAATATTATAGTTTAACATAATTGTGATATTTCTTGAGAAATTATAAATTGATGTAGAAAATAATAATTTAATTACTGAAATTGATTAGAAATGCTGAAGTTGATTAAAATAAATTATGCAAATGTTGCAAAATTTAAAAACTTTCCTGTTGCAAATTTCTATATTTTTGTATCCTTAAGAGTTTACATCTCCTTTATTTTTACACATAATTATCTATGTCTTGAAAATGTACAGTATGTATAATGTGCCTGCCTAGGATTTCCCATTAGACACCGGTATAGGTGCCAGGGACAAGTTATCTGTTATAATTGTTGATGTGTTAACAAGAAATTTAACCTTTGTGGAAAATATTTTATTAAAATAAATTTTAACAAATCCACTTTGTGGTTATTTTCACATAATGCTAGCTTACCTAATTTGACCCCTCTGACCTCACATGGATGATGGTTTCATATTACCTCCCAATAAATTTTAAGGCTCTAAATGCAATAGATATGAGAGAATTTGGGGGGGGGGGGGCGTAGATGATATACATTAAATGTATAGTTGCCCTAACTGCAGTTGCCCTAACTGCAGTTATTTTTTTCAGTTTTAAGACACGAAAGTACCAATGTACTCCCCTTAGCTACATATTTAAGTGTCACTTTTTGGGCTATTGTGGATGATATTTACTTTTTCTTTAGTTGTAGGAAGCCATTTTTATTTTATAGAGATATCAAACGGCAATACACACATCTTGTAGTCCAGATATGGCTTATATCTTGTCTATATCTTACAACAATATAGCATATCTCATTACAGTGACTAGTGTTTTGTAATAACGGCTTAGTGCAATGACATTGTTACAATGACTTTTATCTCTTTATATATTTTTTTATTTTTTGCAAAACACAAAAATGCTTATACCTTGAAAACCGTGCTAGATAGAGCAGACTGCGCTGACTTTGGTTGCCACAACAGTATAAGGCTAGAAACGAAGCATTTTCTTAATACTTTAGCACTCACCTTTATATCCTTTTCGGGACGCTTTGTTTTTGCTATGCAAAAACATTATCTTTTTTTTTTGCGAGCGATCCTCTAGTTATTTATTTCTTGAAAATGTACAGTATGTATAATGTGCCTGCCTAGGATTTCCCGTTAGACACCAGTATAGGTGCCAGGGACAAGGTATCTGTTATAATTGTTGATGTGTTAACAAGAAATTTAACCTTTGTGGAAAATATTTTATTAAAATAAATTTTAACAAATCCACTTTGTGGTTATTTTCACATAATGCTAGCTTACCTAATTTGACCCCTCTGACCTCACATGGATGATGGTTTCATATTACCTCCCAATAAATTTTAAGGCTCTAAATGCAATAGATATGAGAGAATTTGGGGGGGGGGGGGGCGTAGATGATATACATTAAATGTATAGTCGCCCTAACTGCAGTTTCCCTAACTGCAGTTATTTTTTTCAGTTTTAAGACACGAAAGTACCAATGTACTCCCCTTAGCTACATATTTAAGTGTCACTTTTTGGGCTATTGTGGATGATATTTACTTTTTCTTTAGTTGTAGGAAGCCATTTCTATTTTATAGAGATATCAAACGGCAATACACACATCTTGTAGTCCAGATATGGCTTATATCTTGTCTATATCTTACAACAATATAGCATATCTCATTACAGTGACTAGTGTTTTGCAATAACGGCTTAGTGCAATGACATTGTTACAATTCTAATTCTAATTCTAATTGGACTTTTATAGCGCTTAATCTCCCCAAACAAGAGGACTCTAAGGCGCAACAAAACAAAAAGCAGTCAACAAAATTCTGTGTCCAGGGACATAACAGGGGTCGAACACCACGGAGAACGCCAGGAGGATGATTCAGGCTAGGGTGGATATGCTTTGGTGTACAGGTAGGTTTTAAGCTGTTTTCTGAAGGAGGCCAGGGATGGAGAGGCACGAATCACATCAGGGAGAGTATTCCACACAGTAGGAGCATCAAACGCAAAACTATTACCAAACTGTTTGACAGATTTATGAACAGAGGGGCAGAACTTTGGAATAACTAGGAAATTACCACCACTTTGACTGCGCCTGGTACTATAAGAACTGCTGTAGGAAGAAAGATGTGGTGAAAAATATCTGGGAAAACCTGTGTGAAGATACTTATAAACAAGTGTGACTGTCTTGAACACAATGCGCTGTTCAACAGGAAGCCAATGCAGTTTCTTTAGCACAGGAGTTATGCTGGTGTATCGACTGGTGTTTGATACAATTCTAGCTGCACTATTTTGGATGCACTGTAATTTGCGTAGATTGAACTTGGACAGGCTCCTGAAAAGTGAGTTGCAGTAATCCAACCGACTACTAACAAGAGCGTTGGCTACAAGCACAGAAACATCATGAGTAAGAAACCGCCTGACATGTCTGAAGTCACGGAGTTTAACAAAACAACTTTTGCAGACATTCTGAACATGCTTGGACAAAGAGAAATCTGAATCAAGCCACACACCCAGATTTTTTACTGAATCTGCAGGGCAGAGTGAGTTGCCCAGGATATCAATTGGAAAACATGCTTTCAACTTATCCCTTTGTCTCTTCGAACCAAAGATGATAAACTCAGTCTTATCAGGATTCAGTTTGAGCTTACTAGTTGTCATCCACTCTTTAACATCATTTAGGCACTTATGTAGCTTTTCAAAGGCAGCAGATGCATTCTTCTGGGATAAATGTATATAAAGTTGGCTGTCATCTGCATAGAAATGAAACTTTATTCCATTATGTTTACTGATAATGGAACTGAGGGGGGTAGTGTACAATGAGAACAACAAAGGACCCAGGACAGAACCTTGGGGAACACCAAATAGAAGTTTACAAACATCTGACAAAGTAGAACCAATTTTTACTGATTGGTAACGGTCCATTAGGTAGGATGTGAACCATTTCAGAACGGAGCCACTGACCCCAAACCAGTTTTGGAGGCAACCCAGAAGAGTAGAGTGATCAATGGTGTCGAAGGCAGCAGACAAGTCAAGCAATACCAAGGCAGTGGATTCACCTCTTGACAATGATAAGTGAACCTCATTTTTTATGTAGAGAAGAGCAGTCTCAGTTGAATGGCCCGCCTTATATGCCGACTGGTACGGGTTGTCTAAGTTATTGGCATTAATATGTTCTAACAGCTGCTTAGCAACCACACGTTCTACCAATTTAGATATAAAACTGAGACCTGATACAGGGCGATAATTCTTAAGGTCATTTGAGGGAAGATTTGGCTTTTTAATAAGTGGAGTGACCACAGCAGATTTGAAGGCATCAGGAACGCATCCCTCCATGAGTGAGCAGTTGACCAGCTTTGTAAGGGATGGTAGCAATATATCAATGCATTCCTTAATCAGGAATGTCGGCAGAGGGTCCAACAGGCATGATTTTGTTGGTGATGCTTTAATTATTTTATCAACAGCATCTTCAGAAACTTGCCTAAAGACAGTAATTTGGGGAGGATCTGAAGGAGGGTTCACATCATATTCAGTGCCAGAAGAAGCAAAATTATCTCTAATCTTCTTAATTTTGTTGGTGAAGAAGGAGGCAAACTGGTCAGCCAATGACTTTTCGGACTCATGAGATGGAAGTGTGGCATCAGAAACCCTGTTCAGGGTCTTATGGAGCTCACGCCAAAGTTTTCGAGAGTCATGACTATTGTCTGAGATCAGTTTGCTATAGTAGTCTGATTTATCTTTATTTACAAGTGCATTGCACCGAGCAATCTGGCGACGAAGCCTACTCCTGTTAAGTGTACTTTTATGACTTTTATCTCTTTATATAATAATATAATTAAGCATACCTTGAATAGGGGATGCCTATTGGTTTCACCCCATGTTTTCAGACATTATTGCATCACTCTGTGGTGTCCGCACCTTGTTGGTGTCCAGTATGAACAATTTCTCCTCCAAAAGTACAAGGCCCAGAAACATGCTGTTTTTTCTAAAAGATACCTTATCTATCAAAGATATAAAATGGTTCAAGGCATGCAGATCTGTTCGTTTGTCTTTTCCCCAGAGTCATTACAAGTGAGGTACCCCCACCCTACCGGTGTGAAAATTTCAACACTTTATCACAATTTTTTCATTGACTATTGCAGGGATTTCTCTATCTTGTGTATATGTACTAAGCCACTAGTAGATTCCTTTGTGCGATTATCAGGCCTGGATTTTTAAGAATTTTTTAAATAATTTTTAATGCATTGGGCTTCATGAAATCATGCACTAAATCGCTTATAACATGTTCATTGCATAGCTGAGCAATAGCTACTTTGAGGTTATCACTGTTGTGTAAATCAGCTATAACTTGAAAACTATTGCATTTAGAATATTTTAGTCACCTAATTTTGGGTCAGCTATAACATAGTGAAATGGCAGACCTGTGGCTCATTGGATAGCTGTCCAATAGCTACGTTCAGGTTTTCACTGTTAAATAAATCAGTTATAACTTGAAAACTATTTAGAATTTTGTTTAATTGGTTATTCACCTACTTTTTGGTCAGCTGTACCATAACAAAATTGCAGACCTGTAGCTTATTGCATAGCTAAGAAAAGGCTGCTTTGAGATTCTCACTGTTGAGTAAATCAGTTGCAATTAAAAAACTATTGCATTATTTTTGTTTAAATATATTTTCCACCTACTTTTTACACCTCAATAGTTAACTTGGTAATATACTTTTGAATACCATTTGCAGGGCACAACTTTTGTTTCTTTTTCCTCTTTCACTTTCATCCTGAATCTCAAAACACACAGTCAGCTGATACAGAGCCCGTTCACAGGCACTGTTTGCTTGGTTTTTCTTTCTTAAGAGGAAGTTAGCCATAACTAGAACCTAACCTAGTAGACATTGTAGGCTCTAGTTATGCAGAGTCTACCACACCAGTGTCTGCCTTCTATTTGTCTTTTTATAAACCCAAATAAATCAAATAAAAGGGACCACTCCATTTAGTATAATTCTTTTTTAAGTGAAAATCATAATGAAGTACTGAGGGTTCCTTTTCATTGTGGTTAGCACGGCAATCTCAATCTACTAGTGAAGTAGAATAAATGTTCTAAAACCTTCAATTTGGACTTTACTGGATTTTGCTTCACCGCAAATTGAATGAACATTCTGTATTGGGAAGTCAGTAGTTTCGTGGATTTATGTTTTGACCAAACAAAATATCTAGCTGTTTAGATGACAAGAATTAAAAATGTAAAATTGCCATAGAATTTGAAATTCTCCACAGGAGACCACCTGAAAATTATTTGGTAAAAAAGACCAATATTTTGGAAAATCTATTAAGACAAGAGATCTAAAAATACTCACAAAACCAAACCCTTAAATTTATTTATAAGTTCCAACATCAAGTAGAAAATACCCGGCTTGTCCTCAGAAGTGAATTAAAAAAGTGGTGTTAATTTCAGTTTCTTTTCACTTCTTTCAAAATTAAAAATCTAAGAAAAATAATTATATTTCAAATTCTCAGAAATTGTATGAAACAAATTCTTGAGGCTGATTCAGTGAAATAATTTATAAAATAAATTTACTGCAAAACTTCTCAAGAGGCCTCAATTGTGCATTAGTCAACCTCATTGGCATTTGATCATTTTGCCCTGACGCCTGTGGTCATGAGTTCTAGTCCAGTTCCTGGCAAATTGTGAGGTGCACTGCATTGAAGGCCTTGTACTGACACAACCTTTTAATATCTTTTAAAAGATGAAACTTGCCTTTAACCTCTGGGTTTGCCAGTTTGAATCTTGGCCCGGGTGCTTCATGTTGAAAAGTTGGTAGTTATTTGCTGATGCCTGGTGGTTTACAGTGCAGAATCTTGACCAACTAGTTTTCAGTGGTTCCCCGTCGCAACTACCCGTCGCAATATGGCCCTGGCTGTTGAATGCGCCATAAAACCAATCGCAATTAGAATCAAAATATTTGACTAAGAATAGTTCAGTACTTGGAAACAAACTGTTAGGATTTTGCAAAAAAAAAAAAAAAATAATAATCATAGCAAAAGGTTTTACTATTTATCAAAAGTTTTAATTACATGTCTCTGATCCCATTTTTCTTATACAATTTGTATCATAGACATCAGTTACATTCTAGTATCCAAAACAAATCAAAATGTGAAAGAACTTTCTGAATAGGGTTTAAAAACAAAGACACAATTATTCATTAATTGAAACAAATAACTTTGGTTTAATTAGCTGTAATATATCACTATTATGACAGAAATAGATATCCTTTTAAGAAACACATGTACATCAGACTGTGTGTATGACCTTGTTGTCAGGCTCTGCATAACTACATGTTACCAAGACAATGGATGCTGATTCTTTGAAATTCTGTCACTTCTGTTATTTTATATTTTTTCATTTCTATGTACCAGACAATAACGACTGACAATGCATAATTTTTTTTTCAATATCCACACCAAAAAGAAAAAAAAAAGTTTAATGTTTGCTCTGTAGTGGTAAAGAAAAACAGAAAATAAACTAAAATGGTGATTCAAGTTATTTGAAATTTAGCAACCAGAAAAGTGAAGTTCAACCCTTCAGTGACAGAATCACAGGGAATCGGCAACATGTACATATAGTAGAACCTCTATTATATGACTTTTTGTTATCCAAATGTTTGATATAGATGAACTCATTGCAACCCCCCCTCCCCCCCCCCTCCCTCTCATTGGTATTTCCCTGTTATTTTCGTAGGAGAATGCCACTTGTATTTTGTGAACCTTCTATATTATCCTACCACAATCTGACTTGTGATATGGTTGCAGTGCATGTCCATTTAGCCAGAAATGCCACATCACAATCTCAATATCATGATAACATAATCATTAAAAAGACCCTGTAAACACCTCATGTATATTTCCACTTAAAAGGATTTGCCACTTGAAAGTGTGCATCTTGGATAGCCTGCCTGATAAGTTTCAAAGATATTAAACTCTATGTCAGAATTTAATGAGCTTCTCACCAGATAGTCTTTCTAGAGACTGCATATTTTACTGCAAGTTCAATGAACTGGTGAAATATTGGCAAGCGCCGAAAATATTTCGGTTATATTTTGCAAGTAGTTCTTGTGGGTAAGACTTTTGCACATTACAACATGCTCAGTTCACAGTGGGATTACACTAATTTGATTGAATTGTCTCAATAACTAGTTACAAGAAATGGACATGGTCACAACACTATTGAATATATTAAATTTTATTGTGCCACAATAGCTTACCATGTGAAGCTGAATGCTATCTCGGGAGGCCGCAGGCCCCAGCCAACGTCCAAGAATAATAGACGTCCAGTCTGGCCCGTGCCTCACAGGGATGTGAGCCCCATTGTGAAATACTGCATGATTCCCCTTCTTTCATGTTGGCCGCCATATCTATAGACATGTTATTTATTGCAAGCAAAGAAGTTATTATTTTCTATGGATATACTTGTCTTTGGATACTGAAACTATATCAGTTTCTTTATTTTATATCATAGAATCTTAATTTTGTGACAATTCACAGAACAGATAAGTATATTTAACATATTTTACAACTTTAATCCACTTACGGGTTCACGTTGTAAAGAATAGAGTGGCGACAACGACTCATGTATGTAGCTTATATACAGGATCTATGCCTGTTTAAATCAAATCAAATAAATATTTTAAGGGTTTACTCCCTATGTGCTACATTATTTAATCATTTTAAGGATTAAAATATGAAATAAAGCACAGAAACTGACTCCGAGGAGAATCCGTGGGAAACCCATTCAGTGGCGTCATCGTCTAGACAGCATGTGCTGAGAGACTATGAATTGTGTATGTAGCTTATTACAGGACCTTTACCTGTCGAAATAAAATAAATAAAATATGTTATCCCTTATCTGCTACTGTAACATTATTTCACCAATTAAAGGGTTTAAACTTAAAATTAAGTAGTAAAACGAGTCCTTGTTCAAAGAAATCATCTTTGTCTAGACAGCAGGTGCTTGCAAAACCTTAGTTTGGCAATACAGCAAGTCCCCCCTTTTCTGTGCATTTTAATAAAGATCAAACATATTTCTGATATGAACATGAAAATATAAATATTTAAAATAAATATTTAAAATATTTTACTTATACGATCTTTGTAAGATAGACGAATATGAATGTACAATGTCAAGGCAATTTTCAAACTTGAACAATTGTTTACATAATGCCTTGTCTCCACAATTTGGCTTCAATTCAACAACAAAAATGGTTTTTAAACTCATAAGTATTAATGGGGAGGTTCTAGGCTTCTGATAGATCAAATCGGTCAACCTATTCCAAGCGGTGGTGGATCAGATCTCCACTTGAATCTGAAGCCTGGTCCGAACCATTACATTTCATCCGAGTTATAACCATCCAAGCAGTCGGATGTTCGGATTTTTTTAAGCCTGGTCCCATCCAACAGCTTGACTTACGTTATCACCCAAGTACAAACTATCCAAGCGTATGTTCGGACTTTCGGATATTCGGATGATTGTTCAGATCCAAACTCCATGCAATTCGGATGTTTGTATGATTTTTTTCAGATCAGAACTCTGAACAATCCTCGTCTGAACACTCACTTGGTTTAAAAAAGGCACTTATCTGGGACTTCTATGCAAGTCAAAAAGTCCTCAAAGACCAAAAGGGCTTCTGATGAACAAGGTACATCAATTCAAACCCAGACCCTGTACGTTATAGGGAAGTAGATTTGTCTGACTTGCCCTCACAACATACCGAGGACATTGAAACTTGGGCAGATTTTGAATCTCCCTGACCCAGGGACAATATGCCTAGGTCATCCACCACAGTCTGGGCTCTGAATGATGTAGCAGGCCAACAGGAGCTTAGGCCAAGAGGCCCTTCAGCTATGCTCTCACTCAGTCCTTAACTTAAAGATGTTTTTGATAATTTAAACAGGACTTTCAGGCTGCTAATTTACCTGAAAATAAATCTATAAACCCCTGGTTTTACTAGGGGGTACAATTGGGACAACCTTGTTTTGAGGACAAGTTACAAGATTTCAAAATCTGTATCTCCCCTAGTCTCTCTGGGGCCCCTATGGGCTAGGTCCCCTACTGGTAGTCAAAGAGTTTGAGCTTCAGGCATGGCAAAATCTCTGTACCCTTAATTTTGGCTGCCCTCACCCAGGTCTTTTCTGAATACAAATTGTTAAGACAGTATCAAAGCTACTGCCAAACAGGTCTAACTCAGATTCAAAGGGTGCAAAAGCAGCAAAAAAAATGATAATGAAAAGACCTGTGACTTAGATATCCTGTATAGAGGATCCTTATCTAACAGAGTAACAGAGACACAAGGCTGAAATGACCCACCTTCAACCTCACCTGGGAGATACCAGATCTTAAGAACTTAGAAGCTCCCTATTCTGTGCTTCTCCTTTGTTCCATTCACAATTAGTTAAGGAGGGACAAGAGTTCCTCCCCAAGGCACCCGTAAAAACACTTAGGGTTTAGGCCCTATCAAATCAGCCCTTTCACGGTCCTCACCACAACCAGAGGCTCCTACAAGAAACACCCCTATGGGGGTCAATCCATTCCAGGCAGTAACCATCGTTTTCCCCAGGTAGGGGGGAATCAAGTAGCAGAGGCTCCAGAGGTCGTTTTCGACCTCACACAAGGGGACGAGGGCATGAAAATCCCTCATCCCAGTGACTCCTTAAAAGCCTCCCCCAGTCCACAAGTAGGAGGTCTCCTCCATTCTTTAAGAAGAGACTGGCAAACAACAAATGCTCAAACAATGTGTTAAACATTCTTACCAATAGTTATATTCTACCATTCATCACCAATCCAAATTAGCCAGACTCCCCCGATTCACTCAGGATACAAGGCCCATCAAGATCTAGCTCTGGCCTCTTGCATCCGGTCTCTTCTATCAAGAACGCAATAGAAAAGGTAGAAATGTAAAATCTCTCGGGTTTTATAGTCACCTGTTTCTAGTCCCCAAGCCTCACCAAAGGTGGAGGCCAGTGATTGACCTAAGCAGGCTCACCCCCTTTCTACTTGTAGAAAGGTTCAAAATGGAAACTCCAGAGTACATCAGGGCCTCTGATTCCAAGGGAATGGGTGTCTTCGATAGACCTGTCAGTCGCCACCTTCACATCCCCTTCCACCAAAGCCCAAGGAGGTACCTGACACTGTCCTTAGGGTGGATAATAAATCAGGAGAAGTCCAAACTAAAACCTATTCAGGTGTTTCCATTCGTGGGCTATGAATACCACCTAGATTCAGCCCTTGTAAAACCCACTCAAAGAGATGGCTCAATCTTCAGGATTTCATCCTACACGTGAAGTTAAAACATGTTTTGACTTCTGATGTTTGATGTCGCTAACTGGGTTGCTCACCTCAATGGATAAGATGGTCCCGGAGGGATGCCTTCACATGAGACCCTTGCAGTTTCACCTCAAGGAGCACTGGGGTTTTTCCTTAGTCATTGGACATCCTCCTTTCTTGGTCAGAGACCATTTCAGATCACCTGGAGTAGTGGCAAAGTCCCGCAAACGTGATGAAGTGTGCACACCTTCACCCCAAGACCTTAGTATACAAATTTTTGCACACGCCTAAAACGAAGGTTGGGGCGCTCACTTAGAGCAAGTCTCTACAAAAGGTCTGTGGTCAGACAGGGATATAAAGGCTACACATAAATCTTCTAGAGTTGAAGGTGGTTTCTCTGGCCCTGAAAATGTTCAAGGACCAGTACCAAAACCAAACAGTGTTGGTTGCTACAGTAGTAGCCTATATAAACAAAAAGGAGGAACCCACTCGGTGGAGATGTGTGCTCTCCTGTGGAATATCATGACCTGGTGCCATCATTACCAGAAAACTCAAGAGCCAGGCACATTCCAGGGGGCCTCAATGTGATGGCATTCCTTCTATCCAGTCCAATAAACAGAATGGTCACTGCATCCGTGGATGTTCAAACAGTTCTGTCAAGTGGTTCATTCCTCATGTAGATCTATTTGCCACTCATCTGAACCACAAAGTTCCATTGTATGTATCTCCAGTCCCAGACCAACATGCTTGGAACATAGATGCTCTGAACATAATCTGGTCAGGTCTCACTGCTTATGCTTACCCTCCCACGGCTCTCCTTCATAGGGGGATCCAGGGATGGCCAGGGATGCCGTGGTTTTGGGACCTTGTGAAGCTCTCAACAGAGATCCCACTCCACTTACCAGTGTCAACAACACTTCCCAAACAGTCTCACAACCAAGTGTTTTCAAAGCAATCCACAACATTTCAACCTCCACGCTTGTTGCCTAGGAGTGGACAGCTCCAAGACTTCTCTGTGGAAGTGCCAGAGAAAATTGCTGCCCCTCAAAGGTCATCAACAAGGACCATCTACAAGTCAAGTGGGCCCTATTTGAGAAATGGTGCAGAGAAAATTTGGTGGATTTCTCCACTCCCTCTGTGAAACAAGTCTTAGACTTCTTCATGTACCTGTACCAAGATTAAAACAGGCGTCCGTCGGCCATTGATGGTTAAAAGACGGCCTTTGTTGACACCTTGGGCCCAGCAGGGTTCCATATTTCTCAAAGCTCTGACCTTAGCAGGTTACTTGATAGCTTTCACAGGGATCTTCCCAAAAGTTCCAAGTTCCAGACAGCTTTAGTACTGTCATTCATTCAAATATTCTGGTTTTTGGCTTCTTACGGGCCCAGTTCCCGGAACCGGGGTACTGTAAGTGGGACTCACACTGGCTTTTCTAAAACATTCATTCTAATCTAATTAATTCATAATCCCGCCAAAAATTGACAAATACCTCTAGTCTCGGCTGTAATCCCTCCACCGAGCGGTTGGATTCAGCATTCAGTTCCACATGGTAGGCTATTGTAGCGCAATAAAATTGAAAATTTTAATTACTTAAATGTAACTATTATAAGTTACAAGCTTACCATGTGGAACTGAAGAGAGACCCACCCTGCCTCCCCGCTGTATTACAGCTGAGGGGGTACGGGCAAAATAACAACTCGAAAGAAGGGGGATCATGCGGTATTTCACGACGGGGCTCACCTCTCTGTGAGGCACTGGCCAGTACTGGACGTCTATTTTTCTTGGACGTTGGCCGGGGCCTGCGGCCTCCCGAGATAGCATTCAGTTCCACATGGTAAGCTTGTAGCTTATAAAAGCTACATTTAAGTAATTAAAATTTTCAATTGTAACTGATTGAATAGCTTGAACAACACTTCTTGGAAAACGAGCAAACCCTTTTAAAAGGTGATCCTTTAGATGTTACATTATACACTGAAAATAATTGTATCTGTTTAAATTTTTTGGTGTTGACTGACATAAAGTAAGATGAGTGAATTATGTGATGACACTTCCTGAACATTAAGCAAAAAGAACCACAGAAATTCTCCAAGAGTTTATGGTTTGTAATAGATAGTGCATAAGTAGTGTAGACTTGTCACCAATATCACAAATTTTAGAAGGGAAATAAGTAGTGATAATTAAATTAATAAATGACCGCAGTAGTATAAGTTCATATATTGTGTAAAAGTTCATGATCCGGAAATTTTTGCCTCAAAGATGTCCAAAGTTGGATGTTTTCGGATAAGCTCAAACTTAACATTGACAAGAGTCACAAGGCTGGGTTTATTTTGTTTGGTGCGTCAGCCCAGCATGAGAAATTGGCTTCTGTCCTCCCCATACATATTTTGATACAAGTTTCATACCTGCTGAAAGTGCGAGAAACCTGAGTAGCTTATTTGGCTGCAATTTTAATTTTGCCAATTATTTTTTTGTGTGTTTCAATAATTTATTGCCCCTTTTTAAATGAAAAAAAAATATGAAAAACCATCAGGAGTAAAACGGGTTGCAAAGAAACCTCTCTCTGTGTTGTTAACAATTCTTCACATCTCGCAAGATGTGTTTTTGTTTTACACTCCACTGGTTATTAAACATGGAAATAAACATTTTTTTTTTATTAAGAAAAAAAAGGATAATATTAAACATCCAACAACACCTTCATATTAATACATTTAATTTTTGTAAAATTTAATTAAAATTGTACTCCATTTTTATGTCAGCTGACTTGTCAGTCAGCTGACATTATGTCATCACTCTGCGGCGTCCGCGTCCGCGTGAACAACTTCTTCTCCAAAACTACAAGGCCTAGAGACATGCTGTTTTTTTTAAAAGATACCTTATCTATCGAGGATGAAAAATTGTTCAAGGCATGCAAATCTGTCTGTTCGTCTGTTTGCTAGAGACATTACAAGGGGGGTACCCCCACCAAAAGTGTGAAAATTTCAACTTTTTATCACAATTTTCTCAGTGACTATTGCAGGGATTTCTCTCATATCTTGCATATATGTACTAGGCCAGAGGTAGATTCTCTTGTGTGAGTATGAGACCTGGATCTGTCTTACTTTTTTTTTAATAAATTTCTTTAATAATTTTTAATGCATTAAAATTCATGAAATCATGCACTAAATCACTTATAACTTCAAAAGTGTTGCATTTACAGCATTTTGTGAAAATATGTTGTTCAGCTACTTTTTTCATAGCTACAATATGGTGAGTAAGTTGGGTGTCTGTCTCAATAGCTAAGTGAGTAATAGCTACTTTTGGGCTTTTCAGTAACTTCCATTATGAGTAAAATCACTTGTAACTTAAAAACTATTGCATTTAGAGAATTTCGTATAAATATGTTATTCAGCTACTTTTGGGCCAGCTATAACATAGTGAAATTTCAGACCTGTAGCTCATGGCATAGCTGAGTAATAGCTACTTTTAGGTTATCACTGTTGAGTAAATCGCTTATAACTTGAAAACTATTGCATTTAGAGAATTTCGTATAAATATGTTGTTCAGCTACTTTTGGGTCAGCTATAACATAGTAAAATTTCAGACCTGTAGCTCATGGCATAGCTGAGTAATAGCTACTTTTAGGTTATCACTGTTGAGTAAATCACTTATAACTTGAAAAGTGTTGCATTTAGTGCATTTTGTTAAAATATGTTATTCAGCTACTTTTTTCATAGCTACAATATGGTGAGTAAGTTGGGTGTCTGTCTCAATAGCTAAGTGAGTAATAGCTACTTTTTTGGCTTTTCAGTAACTTCCATCATGAGTAAAATCACTTGTAACTTAAAAACTATTGCATTTAGAGAATTTCGTATAAATATGTTATTCAGCTACTTTTGGGCCAGCTATAACATAGTAAAATTTCAGACCTGTAGCTCATGGCATAGCTGAGTAATAGCTACTTTTAGGTTATCACTGTTGAGTAAATCACTTATAACTTGAAAACTATTGCATTTAGAGTATTTTGTTTCAATATGTTATTCACCTATTTTGGGGTCAGCTATAACATAGTGAAGTTTCAGACCTGTGGCTCATTTCATAGCTGAGTAATAGCTACTTTGAAGTTCTCACTGTTGAGTAAATCAGTTATAATTGGAAAACTATTGCATTTACAGAAATTTGTGCAAATATGTTATTCAGCTACTTTTGGGTCAGCTATAACATAGTGAAATTATAGACCTATAGCTCATGGCACAACTGAGCAATAGCTATTCTCAGGTACTGACTGTTGAGTAAATCAGCTATAACTTGAAAAATATTGCATTTGGAGTATTTTGTTAAAATATATTGTTCACCTACTTTTGGGTCAGCTATAACATAGTGAAATTACAGACCTATAGCTCATGGCATAGCTGAGCAATAGCTATTTTCAGGTTCTCACTATTGAGTAAATCAGTTGTAGCTTGAAAACTATTGCATTTACAGTAGTTTGCTTAAATATGTTATTCGCAGAATTTTTGGTCAGACATGTAGCTCATTGCATAGCTGAGTAATAGTTCCTTTGAGGTTCTCACTGTTGAGTAAATCAGTTGTAACTTGAAAACTATTACATTTAGAGTAATTTGTTAAATATGTTATTCGCAGAATTTTTGGTCAGCTATAACATAGTGAAATTGCAGACCTCTATGTCATGGCATAGCTGAGCATTAGCTACTTTCAGGTTCTCACTGTTGAGTAAATCATTGTATCCACTGGATAGCCGCAGTGTGTAGAGAGAGATTTCACCATTACTGCTCTGATGAAAAAAAATATTATAGCTAGCCTTCTTAAGTTTGCAGTATATATTAATAACCATAAAATGTTGTCTGGGAATATTTTTGGCCTCATTTTGAGAAACAAGATGGCCGCCACAGGTGTTTTTTGTCAGTCATGAAAAGTGCTTATATCTCCCTTATTATTGATCCTAGAGGTTTGGGATGATAAACCAACCTGTAGGAAATAATGGGGTGGGAATCTTTTGGTGTGGTCAGATTTGACCTTCAATGACCCCTCCTTCAAGGTCAAACAAGGATAGCCAAACTTAAAAGTGCTTATAACTCGCTTATTATTGGTCCCAGAGGTTTGGGATGGTAAACCATCCCATAGGAAATCATTGGCTCGGAATCTTTTGGTATGGTCAGATTTGACCTTTGGACCCCTCCTTCAAGGTCAAATGAGGACAGCCAAGCTTAAAAGTGCTTATAACTCATTTATAATTGGTCCTAGAGGTTTGGAATGGTAAACCGTAGGAAATCATGGGCTGGGAATGTATTTGTGTGGTTAGATTTGACCTTGGACCCCTTCTTCAAGGTCGAACGAGGATATTGCATTTGTAGTATTTCTTTAAATATGTTTTAACCTATTCTTTACACTTAAACAATTACCTTGTTATTTTCCTTCATAATACTATTTACAGGGCACAACTTTTTTATCCTTTTCTTCTGTCAGCTTCGGAATTTCTTTCGAACTTGCTGTTCAGTTACCATTTACTGTATTTCTGTACAGCCCTTTTCCTGATAATTATTCTGTCCTCTAATCACCTTCACAAATCAAAAACACTCAGTCAGCTGACACAGTGCCCGTTCATGGGCACTCTCGTTTATAATATAAATCAATAGATTTGTCTGTTGTCATTGCTATCACTTTCTGTAATTTCAAGTGATATTGAATTTTATGCATAACTGAATCAATGTGTAATGTGTTTTTAATCATTTTGTGGCACACATGTATTGTTTAATAATAATTAGCAAATGATTAATCAATAGAGTATACATATCACCATTATATCCTAAAAGAACATTTCCATCCTTTAAAATTTCAGAGACATTAAAAACATCATTAAAATTTTCAAAAACTTTAAACCAAATTTTTTTTAACTATTGAGCAGTCCCAAAAGAGATGATTGATTGTTTCAGTATTGACTTGACAAAAATAGCATTTATCTGTTTGGGATAGTTTGATAAAGGTAAAGATATTTATTTGTAGCTACAGCTCTAAGAAATAACCTATTTTGAAAAAAAAATAATAAAATTCCCAAGCAGTAATGGATATAGCTTTTCTAAATGTAATATTCCATTTTTCAATGTGTGTCCTTTGGAAATCCAGGTTTGGAACCATAGTTTGGTAGATGTTTTTACACACTTTTGTGGTTTTTAAAATAATCTCCAGCAGCTCGCAATGATAATCATATGGAATTTCAATTTTCAAACAAAATTTATATTTACTTCAAAGGAATAAACAAAATTGGAGTAGTTCTAAGATCCATCTCTCACGAATATAGAGCAATAAAATACCTCCCATGCACTATCACATTTTTCTAAATTCATTTCTCTAAGTCCAATAATGACTGTTGAACTAATTGCCGTAGGTATTTTTTATTCAGTCCCAGCATTGCCTCAAACAGTTTTTGCCAGTTTCCAGAATCTTCCACCAATCTTTTAATCCAACATAATTTTAAAGCAGACTGCTCTGTTAAACTCCAACAGGTTTGTGAGCTACCTTTACTAATGTCTTTTTCTAATTGTTCCAGACTGCTCTTTTCCTTACCTACCCACAATATATTTCTTAAAAACGCTTCTACATTTTATAGGTATCTCTATCCAGATCAGGAATAACCGACATAAGGTACACCATTTTTGGGACCCCCAGTGTTTCAATAACTCTAATTTTACCCAAAATTGAAAAATTAAACCTGCCATATACTTTAAAAAGTTTTCCAGTTCCACTAGTTGTTCCAGTAATTCAGATATTCAATTTAATTAAATTTAACACTTAATAATACACAGCACTATAAATTCGGTCACCCCTATTATATTTAATTATATCATATATCTTTTGTTCAGTATTTGACTGTGGCCCTAACCACACAGCTTGAGTTTTTTCCAAATTAATACAAAATTAATTTATCTGGTAAAATAACTTTGCCAATTAAGTCAATGCTGTCTACAGATCCTGCTTCACAGGTTTGAGGGAGGTGGACCAGGCATCACCTCCAAAAGATTCTGTCTACTTCATTGGCCAATGCACTTATTAGCAGCAACCTTGACTACCGCAACCCACTGTATCAAAGTTTGTCTGAAATAATCCTTCACAAGTTGGAGTGATTAAAAAATGTTTTAGGTGTCCATAATTATTAGGTTAAATTCAATGACTGTTTTGCAAATGGCAGGCCTAGACTGTGGAGCAACCTCCCTACATAAGACTGGTTTCAACATTACCAGCTTTTAGGGGTCAACTCGAGGCACACTTTTTTCACAATGCCTATCCACTGTGACTGTGTTTCGTGCCTAGTGTAAATGTTTCATGTTGCCAACCCATGGCTGTACACTGACAAAAGAATTATGGTTGTGGCTTATGGGGGTGTTCCACTGGAGCCGACTTGTTGGTAACTAGGTATTTTTGGAGGGTCGGGAGCAATGTTTAGAGTCAGTTTCCTGGCTTGTTGCGGTGGACTGGCAAAATATCAAACATATTTGATATTTCAATGACCCTCCTTGACTCTGTATCCCGACTATGGCTCCGCCCACCTGGAAACCATCCTGTCATTGATCTCTATGGCTTGTCAGATACACCTTCCATCTTGTGCTATACTGTAACCATCTTGTCTTGCATAACTTGCCATCCAGTCTCAGTTAAATACCAGGACTCCACCTCCAGACAGGTCGGCTACACTTACAAACTGTACTTAAAAGCAAATTGGCCTGTTGTAAATATAACCGACTTAACTTGGTCACTTCTTGTCAAGATGGGAAGTCTCCCAGTCTTCAACTGTAGAGTCGGTAATATCTCAGTAGGACAAGCAGGGAACACATACAGACAAGCCGTAAACAGAAACCAACAAGGGGCTTACACAACAGACAAGCTGGAAACTGTAAGACAAGCCGGCTTCATTTTTACGGCCCACGGCTTGTCAGCTTATGAATTTTCTTTGTATATAAGGCGATTCAGTTTGCGCAATGCATCAGATTACATCTGGCAGCTTTTCAACAATAGGAGTTTGTTTTTTTACTTTGTATTTTAGGATTTTCTTTGTAAAGCGCTGCCAATTTAACAAAGAAAAGTGGGTCCTAAGAAGGGCAGAAGACTGCGGGAGATAGAAGTTCCCACCGAAAGTGTTCCTGAATTTGAGCTGGGGGACACAGCGACATATATTCAGCAGAGGAGGGAGGAGAGGGAGGCAAGAGAAAGGGAGGAAGAGGCACAGAAACAGAGGAAGGAGGAGGCCAGGAGGGAGGAAACACTGGCAAGAGGAGGGAGTAGCAGAAAAAAAGGGCCAGGACAGAAAAAAGTAACACAGAAACAGAGGCTGGAGGAGAGGCGGGAACATCACAGTCACGATACAAGATGGGGCACATGACCAACATATACCTGACAGAATTGGATGATGAGGCTATTGTGGACTTTCTGAAGGACCACAAGGAGTTGTACAAGACCAATAACATTTCAAGGACAAAGCAAGGAAGGAGTTTCTCTGGGAGAGGTTCGCCAACAGTCACCACAGTCTGTCAAGCTGTGCAAGACCTGGTTTGAGTCACAAAGGACATGTTTACAGCCAGCTCATGCAATCAAAGCCTGGACAGGCCCCAAAAGAGATAACAGAAAATCAGAACTGGATACAGGATAAATTTGGATTCCTAAATAAATTCACACATTAGATGCAAGAGACTCAGCAAATCACCAGGCTTCAAGTCCCAGGCCCGAGGATCCAGTGCTTCAATTCAGCTGCTTCAACACAGAGCTTCAACCGACACTGACAGTATTCTAATTCTAATTTGACTTTTATAGCGCTTAATCTCCACTAAGTAGTGGATTCTAAGGTGCAACAAGACAATAGCAATATGCAAATTCAAAGTCCAGGGACAGAAGTAGGTCGGCACCACAGAGAAGCCATAAGAGAAAATGAGCTAAGGAGGATAAGCATTTGCGTAGAGATAGGTTTTGAGCTTCTTTCTAAATGAGGCAATAGTGGGTGATGCACGAATGTCTTCAGGAAGGAGCATCAAAGGCGAAACTGAAACCAAATTGCTTAGTGGAATTTTAGGTTTCAATTTCTATTGCAACAGAGTTCTGTTGTTAATCTCATTCATTATTTATGTAACCACCCTTTCCTTCCAAAAAATCCCTATGTACTTTAAATTTATGATATATTTTGCTAACTAATAGCAGCTCATTACACCTAGCTCTGCAACATTTATGCTATCATTGTAATTAATATAACTACATTGTATTCTTTAAAAATACCTTACTTTGATATTGTACATTTTTGTTTACATATGATCTATGTACATACATTTTTTTTCATTTTATACACTGAAGTTTTCAGGGCAGTTTGTAAGCTAATATGTACATGAATAGTGGAAAACTTTGCAGAAAACGGTGTGTTTTTAAATGCTCTGTGTATTGTAAACATGTTAGAGAGTCATCATCAGATCATGTTCTTTCAAGTTATTATCTTTGCCAACAGGTTTCAATGGAGTGGGGTGTTGGTTTTTGTTTGTCTTTTGGATTACTCATGAATAGGTGGTGTCAGTAGTAAGTGGACAGTGGATTAACACCCCACCATTGGGATTCACCTCAATGACAATTAGATCCCCTAAAAATGACTCTAGGTTGTATGTTATTGTGTATGATTGTGTACAGCCCACTCCTGAGTTCACTTCATAGCTTTCATCACATACACATATACTATCAACAGTTAAGTTAAACTATCAAAGGACATTAAAAACTCTAGTTTTAATGATATTTTTAAATTCAGTTTTAAAAAGTTTTTATTCTATCATCATACAAATAATAAGCAAATTAAAATAAATCTTCTTTTGAAATGTAGTCTTCAGTCCAGTTCTGAAAGTTATAAACACTTTCACTGTACCTAGTTACCTAATTTATATTTTTATTGCGTTAATACATCCTATCCAATGGACAATTGCTTTACCAGTCGGCGCGACCGGTCCCGCCAAACGCCAGAAAAAGACGTCCTGTATATACTACCGGCAGGACTAGTCACAGAGTGTGCATTCGCTAGGTGACGCATTGTACTTCCTTCCTGTCTAGACAGCGTGACGTCATAGCATCTTTTTGGTGCATGGAGTGTGCAAAAGTGTGCAAAAGTGTTTCCTACAGAGAGACGTTTTTGAAGTTTATCAAAGAATTTCACCATTTTATGACCTTTTAAGTATATTTACTTACTTCTACAAGTTCTATCATCATTATGTCTTCCCCTGGACAGAAAAGAGGAACTTGCAGGCACGTTATGGCCCTGTTCGACACTCACAAGAAATGTGCGAGATGTAGGGAGAAAGGGGTGGGAGACGATCCCTGTGTCAAGAAACTTGATTGCCAGATATGTAAAGCATTTACGCCTGCTCAAGTTCAACAACTAGCCACCCTGACCTACAAGTCCAGGAAAGAACGTGGAGAGCAGAAGAAATCTGAAGTTTCCAGTGATGCGACCCCCACTCTCGTGGACCCTTCAGAGGTGACTCTGTTGGGACGGGTTAACACTGACAAGACATCATCTGTTGAATCTACACCCAAGAAGAAGAAGTGTTCTGATGGGTCTCCTAAATCCAGCAAGAGAAGACACAGCAGTAAACCTACTTCTGATGACCTCAAGAGTTTGGATGAGAAGTGGAGTGAGAGGTTTTTACGACTTGAAGCTTTGCTTCTTAACAAGGCGTTTGCTGTGCCGGTGAGACCTGTGAATCCCTCTGCTGTGGTAACCAGAGAACATCCCTTCTTTGATCCGGGTGCATCTTCCAGTGTGATGTCTACTGGCTTGGTCACTGAGGGTACCAGTTCCAGTCTTGTACAGACCACCGGTGAGGCTGCCCAGTTGACTGCTACCCAACCTCCGCTGGGGGTTCCCGGTACAATTGCTGTGCAGGATGTGAGTAAGAGTGCTACCCGCCCTGGTCAGGGTCCTGGTACCTCTGATGTAGCCACCCAGCCTTTACAGGCTCCTGGTGCAGAGATAGCCACCCAGCCTCCACAGGCTCCCGGTGCAGGTCCTGAAGTTCTGCCAACCGGTAATGATGCTATGCAGTTAGACCAGTCACTTCCTGGTGTACGAACTGATGAGATTGCCGGTGAATCTGACAGTGAGGCAGAGTTGGATAGGGAACCGGCTTCACCAAATAGTGTCAATGCCCAGGGTGAACTGCCGGAAGATTCTACTGACCAAGACCTCTCTGAAGAAGCCAACTACAGAGAAACTATCAGAGGGGTCAGATCTTTCTTAGGCTGGCATCAGATCCCTGACTATGACAGTGCCTCTTCCTCCCTGGATGATAATCCATTTACCGGTTCCTGAGTCAAGTCAACCGGTAAAGTGTCTGTCAAATTACCTGTGGGTGAATGGCTGTGTCGAAAATTTGAGAGACTGAATGTAACTGTTGCTGAAGGCTACCTTTCCAGGAACACTGAGACTGGTGGACTGTTGTGCGACCAGTTTGTGAAGCCACCCAGGTCATCAAAATGGTATGCAATGCATACAGATAAGAAAGACTCTGCTTCAACAACTGTGTGTGACTGGTCTCCGGAACCGGCCAAAGTAAACAGCACTTTTAGTTGTGTGGCCAGACGTAGTTTGCCTTCTGCCCCAGCCTCCCGTACTTTCAGCCAGAGCACTTTAAGGCGGTGGGAGAGACCATTCCGTGAACAGTCAGTGATGTGTAATCAGGCTGCTGGTCTGTCAAGATGTTTGACAAAGGTACAGGACTCCATGGTTACACATCTGAAGACACTATGCATGGACAAAACCAAGGGCAAGGCAGCAGAACGAACGTAGCAGGCAGTTAAGGAGCCAGAATATTTGGTGACCTTCAACCGGTCAATCTCTCAAGCCATGCAACGTACTATGCAGGATCTGTCAGAGGGAGTTTTTATCAGCATGGCCAACCCCACTCTGGCACGTACAGACAGCTACCTGGAGTTCATATGTGGTGGAGTAAAGCCAGATACCTTAACTGCCTTACGTACAGCACCAGTCCATCTTCATTCACTGTTCCCAGACAGTTTACTGGTCAAGGCTGAAGATGAAATCTCTTGTAGTGAGGAGAGGCATTCTTCTGGCAGTATTCACAGGAAGCCCGGACGTTTCCATCCATACGCTTCCTCAAGTGGCAGATCAACACATCAACCAGACCGGAAGCCGACTACACCAGCCTGGAAGCAAATTATAGACCGGCAAATTGGACAGAAAGGCCATGGTAAAGCCTCAAACTTCACCCAAAAGCCGGCCAAGGGTTCAAAGAGAAGTAAATGACAATTACTGTGTTTTAAATGTAGCCAGCGTGACGGACTCTGTACATGTATCCGGCAACAAAGAAGATTTGAACCCTTCACCAGTGGCCAGCAAGAGCAGGACTGTATTTTTACATGTAAACTCTTGTGTTGCAAATGTTCATTCTGTCACCTGGTTGCCACAAAAGAAAGGCGTAAATCCCAATTATTGTTACAATCATACAGAAATAAAGCATGTGAACGATGTTTCCTGTGTAGGTTACTTGAGTTCTGCAAATATTGCCACAAATGTCATAACTGTTGTCGTAAATCGACCTGTAGGGGCAAGGTTACATCAGTTTTGGGAGAAATGGGAAACTCTGTGTTCGAGTCCAAATGTAGTCACAATACTGAGAGAGGGTTACACCCTCCCCTTCCAGTTCAGACCGGATCTAGCCAGGCCACCAACTGTCATAAGCAACTATGTCAACCCACAAAGACAGTCCCACCCTTTGGAGGCACTTTATCAGCTGACGAACAAAAATGCAGTGGAACCGGTAGCAAACCAGAACTCACTAGGGTTTTACAACCGGCTATTTTTGCTACCCAAACCCAACAACCGGTGGAGACCGGTCCTGGACCTGAGCACCTCGAAGACCTTCCTGAGCACAGAGTCGTTTAAAATGGAGACCCCAGAGACAATAAGGACCTCCCTACATGTAGGGGAGTGGGTCACCTCCATAGACTTCAAAGACTCATACTTCCATATACCAATTCACAGTCAGTCCAGGAAGTACATGCGTTTTTACATCCAGGGTCAGTCTTACCAGTTCAAAGCCGTACCCTTTGGCCTGTCAACAGCACCCATGGAATTCACAGTTGTGGCCCAAAAGGTCAAACTGATGGCTTTACAGAGAGGTATAAGAATCCACCAGTACCTAGACGACTGGTTGGTGAGAGCCACGTCCCACCAAACTTGTCTCCAGCATACACAGAACTTGGTAGCTCTCTGTCGAGAACTAGGTTGGCTGGTGAACAAGGAGAAGTCAGAACTGGATCCAAAACAGGTTTTCAACTTTGTAGGTTACCAGTTCGATCTCAGGGAGGGCAAGGTCAGACCCACACCAGAGCGTTGGCAGACCTTAACAGACAAGATATTGTCAATCCTGTCTGGTCAGGTTTGCCCGGTCTGGCAGTTCATGTCCCTCATAGGACTTCTGACAGGCACAGAAAAGCAAGTCCACTTAGGTCGACTGCATATGAGACCCATACAATGGCACTTGAAGAACAACTGGAGAGTACCGGAATCACTAGAAAGGTGATACCCGTTCCCAGGTCGCTGCACCCCCACTTAAGGTGGTGGCTGGAGGAAAGCAATGTTCTTCCAGGTCAACCATTACACCCACTAAAACATGCTCTGCAGATATTTACAGACGCATCAAAAGAAGGGTGGGGCGCTCACTTAAACGAACACACTGCAAGGGGAACCTGATCAGTTCCAGAAAGCAAGTTTCACATAAACCACTTGGAGCTAAAAGCGGTCTTCCTGGCCCTAAAAGAATTCCAAGACCTCTGTTCAAACAACATAGTCCTGGTAGCCACAGACAACACAACAGTGATTGCCTATATCAACAAAGAGGGGGGATGAAGCTGGGCTCCCTGTGTGCCCTACTGGTGCACCAGGAAACAGATAACTCTCAAGGCACGTCACATCCCCGGCCAGCTAAACATGATAGCTGATAAGCTATCCAGACTTGGCCAGACCATTCAAACAGAATGGTCCCTTCACCCAGAGGTTTTCCAAGCTATATGCTCCCGGTAGCACCAGCCACAAGTGGACCTGTTTGCCACCAGATTCAACAACAAACTACCACAGTTTGTGTCACCGGTTCCGGACCCCCAGGCATACCCTCCTGGAACTTTTCCCTTTCACCTGCTGACTAAGGCTCCATTTGAACCTTTAAAAGAGGCCTCACTAAAACACTTGACCTTCCAGACTGTTTTTCTGCTGGCCCTGGGTTCTGGTAAACACAGGAGTGAGATCCATGCTTGGCTTCATAAGAACATCAGACACCAGTCAGACTGGTCTAAGGTGTCCTTATACCCCTCAACCAGCTTTTTATCCAAGAATCAGCTGGCTAAGGAGGCCCCAGATAGTGTGGCTCCAGTGGTCATACCAGCCCTGGCCCCCACTCTGGATAAGTCACTCAAGGGTGACAGGTCCTTGAGTCCAGTCAGAGCACTTTGCTATTACTTGGACAGGACCTCAGATCTTAGGCAAAACAAGGAGTTGGTCTTTGTCTCCTTCAAGAAAGGTTTTGATAAGGACATCTCACCTGCCACCATCTCCTCATGGATCAAACAAGCTGTGATCCTTTGTTATGAGCTCTCTGACCAGGAGGCCCTCACACTGCATCAGGTCAAAACTAGTGATCTCAACGGGTATCCGGATATCCGGGTACCCGAACTTTGAATATCTACCCGAATCCGAAATCACATACCCGAGTACCCTCATCTAAGCTTAAGTGCTTCCAATATCGCCCATGGTGGCCGACCGAGTCCCGATATGTCCCATCTTCATAAAGTTTCTTCAAAAGGAAACTGTTCAGTTAATTTGTACAATAATATTGTTTTCTCACCATTTTACACCATGTATAGTGTCATATTTATCTTTTATTTTGGTTGTTTATACATTGCTAAATGCATGAACGCTTTGAAATTCGTCAGCATGTTAAAACAATTATCTAATTCCGACAACATAAATTGCTGTATATTGTCCATATAGTGGCGTGTCGTACTTCAATATATAAAAGTACAGTGTTTTGACACAGTATTTTATAACTTTTAATCAGTAAAATTAACTTATTGATCTTAGAAAAAAATAAAAGTTGCAATTCCGAAACTACATTCGAGCTTTGTTTAATGTTTGACTTTTTGGTCATGTGACTCCATTTTATGGCATAAACAACCGTGTTTTGAATCTACAAAAGTCTTTTTATAAACATTTCTTCCGTCTCCTGGTGTTTTGAATGCACCAGCGAGTGAAGCAAAAAACAATATTATTCTAATATACACGATTATTTTGTCATTTATTAAATAAAAAGCTTGGCAGATAAGGAATAAAGCAAATGGTTGGATCCCGTGCTTTATGTGAGTTTTAAGTTTGTAAATGTGGAGATTTTTGTTCTAATACCTATTATCGCCCATCGGAACGAGTACCCGGGTTCCCGCCCGTTAAAATTACTACCCACCCGGTCCCACATAACTGGAAATATTGAGAACACTAGTCAAAACCCATGATGTCAGGGCCTTTGCTGCTTCTAAGACCTTCCAGTCGGGGGTCTCCTTAGATCAGATTCTGTCAGCCTGCCACTAGAAATCCCATAACACCTTCACACAATTCTATCTGAAGGATGTGGCTTGGGCTGATGCAGAGCTTTTTCATTTAGGGCCAGTGGTGGCTGAGAAAAAGGAGCGGGGGCGACCTTGGACTTCCGGATAACCGGTTAGTCTTAGCCGACCTCGACCTTTGGGGTCATCTGACCCTAGGTCAAGATGGGCCTTCTCAGTTTTGTTCTTTTATGAGTTCATGTATGTCCCTAGCAGGTTACCCGCCTTCCAAGCAATAGTTATTGAGCAATTGTCCATTGGATAGGATGTATTAACGCAATAAAATTGCAAATTTAATAAGTAAATTAAATTTTTATAAGTTAATACCCTATCCAATGGACAGGCAGGGCCCACCCATCTGGCCCCGCTATCAGCTTACTAGGGGTCTTAATATGTTTAGACAATGAAAAAGATGCTATGACGTCACGCTGTCTAGACAGAAAGGAATTACGATGCGCCACCTAGCGAATACACACTCTGACCGGTCCTGCCGGTAGTATATACAGGACGTCTTTTTCTGGCATTTGGTGGGACCAGTCACGCCGACCAGTAAAGCAATTGTCCATTGGATAGGGTATTAACTTATAAAAATTTAATTTACTTATTAAATTTCCAAATAAATTTTTTAACAACCTGCTTAATGTTTCATATTTTCCTCATACATAATATACTTGCTAGTGAATGTCAAAAAACCCCTCTAAAGTCATAGATGTTTGGTTTGTAACAAATAGGGATAGAGTACACATAACTCCAATTCATGGCCCGAATAACTGAACCTGCGAAGAGCAACCACCTGTGAAGAGCAACCACTTTTGCATTTTCCCCTGGGTGGTTGGTCTTCGCAGGTTCGACTGTACTTCAAAAAGCCTCCAGATGTGTGTCATTTTGAAGGTATTTTCTTGTAGTTTCTGACCCTTATTTTTAAGAAGATAATTTGTGTATTTGATAAGTTATTGGAGAAAATGTTATGTACAAGAGAGGTAAGTAATTTGCTGTAAAATCAAATTTGACTTTGAATCATTTTTCTTCATTATTTCTGAATTGATTTTAATGCAACAAAAATACCTTTCCCATGATGCATGTTTCATGTTTGTGCTTTAAATACTTCTTAAAATATTTGCAAAATAAGAGCATCTGTTAGCAAATATTATTGTCTACAAATTGTGTTGACAAGATACTGTCACTGAGTCATTATGTCAGGGGAGTGCAGTGACTCTGATTTTCAAAAGACACCTACTATTGCTCATAAGAATAGGAAGGCTGGCCTGCTGGTAATTGAAAAGCCTAGACATTATTCAAGAAGTGGTATTTTTCCCCACTCCAATGTAATTTGCATATCCCCCAGTCCATTAAAACTAATGTACACCTGGTGTTTCTACCAGAGTTTCTACCAAAAAACTCCATGGTGAGTATGTTAATTGATCATGTGTCACAAATAGTAAAGTTAATTCTTAAAATTTGTGAGAAATGGGATGTGAGAAATCAGACTGGTTCTTATTCTTTGTTCACTGGTGAGATGACCTGAAACTTTAAAGTGAAAAACATACAGAAATAAACAATTTTAATATTGAATATTGATCATGTATGCCATTTGTAGTAATTCAGTACATTTTTATCATGAATTTAATGTACAATACACAAAGGTTGTCAAACCTCTATAAATTATATAATATTCCCCTTTAAATTTATAACTAGAAACAGTTAGTAAGTAAATGTGACATATTGCCAAAATAAACTCAGATTGGTTGAAACAGTTTTATTACCTGAGGCAAATACCACATCTTAAAGTTGCAGTAGTTTTTACCAGCTTTACACTCTAAATAATTGTATCTACTGGAGGAATCTGGTGGAAACTTTAGTTTAGTGTTCACTACGCCGCCGCCGCCATGCACAAGAGATTTTCGGCTTTAATGCTCTCAAAGGAAAACTACACCACCTTTAGCAGGATATCTTCATTGGGGGTAAGCTTCTCTGGGACTGAAATTAGCCTCATTCTGAAAAACAAGATGGCTAAGGCAATTTCTTTGAAAAATTATCTACCTTTTTCTACTGGCCGGTTCTCATAGGTAGAAGGTTGAATCTCTTCGTAGGTGATATGCATAACAGATAGACATGTCAGCTAGGACCTTGCAGACATTTGATCTTGATCCTCTTAATTCAAGGTCATCCACCTAGTGCCAAAGTACCCCACATAGCAGAGTTTAAAAGTGCCTATATCTCCCTTATAATTGGTCCTGGCGGTTTGCAATGTGAAACCAACCTATAGGAAATCATGGGCTGGGAATCTTCTGATGTGGTCAGATTTGACCTTGGACGCCTCCTTCAAGGTCAAATAAGGATAGCAAAACTTAAAAGTGCTTAGAACTTGCTTATTATTGGTCCTAGAGGTTTGAAATGTAAAACTAACTTGTAGGATATCATGGGCTGGGAATCTTCTGATGTCAGATGTGACCTTTGGCCCCTCTGTCAAAGTCACACAATGGTTCACTGGCTTTGGTGAGTTGTCTCTCCGGTGGATACAAATTTGCATCGGTTCTCCGATGCATAGGTCTAGTTATGCTTGTAGGTCAAATAAGTTTGTGGAAGTAAAAATATTCAAACTTCTTATTGCCATAATCTTGCATACACAATGTATTTAATAGTTAACATTCGAGAGCTTGCTGCCTTTTTATTCATCATTTAATTTTTCAGTACAAACTATATTTGAAGTCCAATATTGATCATTACATATACATGTACTATAGCTATAAGAAAAGCTCCTTAACATTTTATGACAATTTTATAACAGAAACGTGCAGTAATTAAAATATACCGGTAAGTTCAAAGTTGATGTTTTACATTCTGTTCAACAGCCAGGGTCATATTGGGACAGGTTCTCAGCATCTGCCACTTGTGGGAATCGCGCCCATCCAGAGGTGACAGCCTGTGGTTAGATGCCAAACTTACCAACAATTAGAATTGTCCTAATATGACCCTATGAAATAACTAGTTACTGATATATATTGATGAATATGAAACAAATAAATTTGAAATTTACTCTCACTGGTGACAATGCAGAGGGCCTGTCCCAATATGATCCTGGCTGTTGATTGGGACATTAAACGCAAAACTTTGAAATTTGCTATTTGCTATGTGTTAGTGGGCTTAGGTCCATTGAAAAACTGGGTGTTTATCACATAAAATACGCTATATTCAGGGTCCCCAAGTTTGATGTACACACATATTGGTGGATTAGATTGGAACAATCTACACATGTATTTCAAGAAATGGAAGATATGTATCCAAAAATATGTGATTTTAATCAAATAAAAAGAATTGTTTCTGTTTCTAGAAATACCAATCTAAAGAACAGGACTACTTAAAATCAAACTTCGGACATATTTCTAGCATAAGAGAGATATTCTAAGAAAAAACACTTTCATCTTGATTTATTGATAAATCTATTGTATTGTGTATTTATACACTTTATACACCATAAATCATATTGTATTTATCTAGATACCTAAGTCGATTTATGGACTTAGTAACTCAATAAATCTACTTAGCTATCTCGATTTACTCATCTTGATTTATCAACTTACTCAATAAATTGACTTAACTATCTCGATAAATAAACTTGGCTTTCTCAATTTATCAACTTAGTAACTCGATAAATCAACCTAGGTATCTTGATTTATCAAGATACTAAGTTGATAAATCAAGATACCTAAGTTGATATATTGAGATACCTGAATTGATAAATCGACTTACGTATTTCAATGTTACAGAGATGTTCCACTTTGAATCTATTCACTCAAGGTCAATTTGCTTTACCAAATAAGCCCCATTAAATTGGCCTTGAAGATAAAGCACCCTAGTCAAATTGGTCCCAGGAAAATTACTGTACTCTCAAGAGAATACGATAAACAAAGCTCACAAAAGTTATGTGCTAGTGAACAGAAGCCATGACTTGGACCTAAAATGTAGTCTAATAAAACCTGTATAGCATCTAATCTATAATAAGACAATTGGCTTTTTAGTGCAGGTTTTTTCATACAGGTTGAAGGACTTCATAATAACATCCAAATATCTTGATATGTGTCAGTCATACTTTATCACTCTTTTGAAACAAACAAGACATGATCATAAGGAATCATTCACCATAATTTGCAAATCAGGGGAACAAGGTTACAATTAAGGGATGCTAACCTGAAACAGGCTTACCCAATGTACTTTTCATAAATAAATGGTAGCCCACAAGTCTGTCATCTGATGGAGATTAAGCACTAAAACAGTATTTTCATTGCATCACTTTTTCTTGTTTTTACTTTGGGGAGAGTTTGCAGGTGCCATTAGTTTTAAGTCAGCCAACTTGCCGAGGGCTGATTTGACAAAGGGCCAATTTGTCCAGCTCCCTGTTGATGCATTCTTATAATGCCCTGTATCTCATTTGGGATGTGAAAACTTATTGGTAATCATGCGACCTGAATCTTTTGGTGTGTTCACATTTGACCTTTGTCCCCTCCTTCAAGAGCTATTATGGTGGTTGATACTTTATGATGCCTGTGGCACCTTAAAATTGGTATTAGAGGTTTTGATGTGAAAACAGCTTATATCAAACCACATTGAATGTTTTAGTGGGGTTGTGTATGACCTTGGACCCTACTTTCAAGATCTAATGTAGTCCTTCATACTTTTAATACCCTGTACCCTCTTTTTTTTTTTTTTTTTTTATTATTCCATATTCCAGTACATTAAATATACGTTATGAACAAAATAGTTACCTCATTGTTAACACAGGGAAAGTAAAAATAAGGCACATTATTAAAAAATTAACATCATAAATAATTTTTAACTTATTTTCAATTTATCAATATGCTAAACTGAGTATTTTCAATATGTTTCAATACTTCAATATACCTTGATCATAAGACTAGTAACAGAATAAGAAAGAACATCAATGTTTTATCATCATGAAGCTGTATATCTCATTTGCCACTGCTAAATATAATGGTTGCATATTTTGAGATTTTTTTTTATAACGGTTAGGAAATTTTAACCCAGATTTTCCATTTTCTTAAGATTGGTTTATGTTATAAAAAATATTTTTCCACACTGTCCATCTCTTTTCAAATTTTTCATGTTGAGAATTTAATTTTGAGAGTGATTCTTGCTCCAAGTATTTATCTTTTACAATCATTTGAAGGTTATAGATGTTCAAGTGCCTCTTATGTCTAGAGCAAGTAAATATGTAATTTCTCACAATTAACAACAAGAAATTAAGAGGCCAAAAGTTTTCGTCATATGTGATATATCCCAAAATTTTTGTTATTCTGTTAAAGTCTAAGACATATGAAATTGAATTTTTTATCCAGTTTTTAACATTAATCCATAATTCATTAGATTCTATACAATCTGAAAATAGATGCATTATACTCTCACTTTGGTTACCACAGAGGCCACAAAGGTTTGAATCAGAAATTTTTAATTTATTCAAGTATTCATTGGTACCTAAAATCATATATAAAATGCGGTACTGAAACCATACAAATGAATTGTCAGTTAACGACTGAAAGCAAATTTTGTATAATATTTTCCAATGATGTTTGTGTAAAAGGTAGTCAAACTTATTGTTCCACTTAACTTCGCAAAGGGGTACATCAGATTCTGTTTTATTAAGCTCTAAATAGAATTTTCTACTACAGCTTTCTTTACTAACATCAAAAAGAATGTTGATATGAAATGGTATATACGGTATATTCTAAAGTCATCGCCCCTTCTGTAGCGGTCAATAAATTTTTTAACCAAACCCTTTACTGTGTAGTAATTTAAGATATTAATATTTAAATTATAATTTAATTTTAAATTTTTGTAATCATATATTACACCGTCTGAATCTACTACATCAGCAATTGTATGAATGCCACTGTTAAACCAGTCTGGATAAAATAAATTAGTTTTAGATATTTGACTGTTGTACCATAAAACACTTGATAACAGGGCTTGGTTGCAGGAGGCTTTTGGGGTGTGACAGTATAGTTTCCAGTATTGAAAGACAATTTTCCAAAAGGGGTTAACATTTTGAATAAAAGTGGTACAAAACTCACCACCAAGAACAAATATATTTTTTAGTTTCTTTATTGATATTTGCAACAGTTTATACCAATCTGCCTTATCTTGCTTTGCCATACGTTTGACCCAACTCAGTTTTAGAGACTTTTCAAAATTAAAAATGTTGACCATTTTTAATCCACCATCAAAATAATTTGCGCAAATGGTTTTTCTTGAAATTTTATCAGGCTTTCCTTCCCATAGGTAACCATAAATTAAATCATTAATTTTTTTCAAAAACTTGTCTGATACTGGTACTGAGATGAAAAGGTGATTAAATTTGGATAAGATTAGGGTTTTTATTACAGCTATTTTGCCAATAGGGGTAAGAATGCGATGTTGCCATGATTTTAATATTTTACTAGCTTGGATAACTATTTTATCATAATTCATTTCTGGTATTTTTTCCAGGTCAGTAGAAAATTCCATACCAAGTAATGTAAAATTGGATACAAGCCATTCCAACCTTGCTGTAACATCTAATTTGTCCTTTGAGTGTTTTTTGCAACCAATCCATATTACTTTAGTTTTGTCACTATTCATTCTTAACCCTGAAAAAGATCCAAATATTTCTAAGACATTTAGAGCTGCCTGTAGGGAGCACCTACTACCATCAAGTATGAGTGTAGTGTCGTCTGCAAACTGTGTAATTTTGAAAGAAATTCCTCCAATTGTTATACCTTTAATATTTGTTTCATTTTTTATCAAAATATTTAATATTTCAGCACCCAGCAGGAAAAGATAGGAGGAAATAGGATCACCTTGTCTGCATCCACGTCTTATTGGAAATGGTTTTGATAAAAATCCGCACTGCAATATATACCCGAAAATATTATTATTAAATAATTTAATCCATCTGATTAAGTCTTGATCAAAGCCAAAGAATTCTAAGGTTTTATACAAAAATGACCATGAAACAGAATCAAAGGCCTTTTCAAAGTCTATTGTCATTAAAAGGCCTGGTATTTTATTAGCTCGAGTGTGGTGCATTAAATCATAGATAAGTCTGGTGCTTTCACCAATATATCTTCCGGTTATAAACCCTGTTTGGTTTCTAGAAATTATTTTTTCAAGAAATGGTTTTATTCTTTCGGCCATTGCTGCCGAGGCCAGCTTGTATGTCACACAGAGCAGTGATATAGGGCGCCAATTTTTTATGAATTTCCTGTCCTTATTACCTTTTGGAATACATGTTATTATACTTTGTCTAAGAGGAGTTGAAAGTTGCCCTTTTTCAAAACAACAATTAATTGCATTTGTTACCTTGACCTTTAATTTTCTCCAAAAAACCTTTAGAAATTCAGCTGTTATACCATCTATGCCGGGAGACTTACCATTTTTCATTTTTTTCAGAACATTTCCAATTTCTTTTACAGTTAAAGGGTGACCTAAGTCTGATCGGTGAATTCTCTGATAATTTTTATTGCTTAAAAATTGCTCGATATTTTCCTTATTTAACTCTTGGTCTTTATTTTGGAATAAATTAGCATAAAATTCACTAATTTTTGTTAGAATGTCCTGTTGATTGGTTATATTATCACCATTTGGCATTTGTAGCTTTTTCATGGTTTTTTCTACATAGTGTTTATTTTCTAGCTTGCAAAAGAAATTTGATGATTTTTCTCCATCATTAAGCCATTGTAACTGGGCTCTTATCATTTGACCTTTTATTTTTTCTTTTCTTAATTTTTCTAGCTCTAATTTTTTATCTTCCAATAAGTCACCATTCAATGTAAAATTATCATTATTTTTTTCTAAATGTTTAATATCGTCAATAAGATTCTTTTCTTTTTCATTACGCATTTTCTTTTCAAAAGAGCTAAATTTTATTGTTTCTCCCCTTATTCTTAATAGTATCATTTCTAGAAAGGTGTCATGATCTATCGTTAGTTGAATGTTATCATTATCTTTGATGAAGTCAAAAGTATAAACAGGAATTGCATATTTAATTTTTTCATCTTCTATAGCTTGGTTGATTAGATTCAAATATTCTTTATTATACAAAAGACTGTTATTGAACTTCCAAATGCCTGTACCCTCTTTTTAATTGGTCCTAAAGCTAACTTGATTTATCAAGTTAGCCGATAAATCGAGATAGCTAAGTCGATTTATCAAGTTATTAAGTTGATAAATTGAGATTGCTAAGTCGATTTATCGAGCTACTAACTTTAAAGTCGATAAATCGAGATTAAAAAAATTCATCATGTTGGCCCTGCTACTCTTGCGTAGCTTTAGCTCTCTTTTGAAAAAATAGATTCGTCCAGAAATTGGAGACAAATTGGAAGAAATCAGATATTTCTTGAAAAAATACTTCCAATAGAAGCTGCCCTATGACTAACTAATATGTAAATTGGCATGCATGCACTGTCTGCTAGACAGTAAAACATGTGTAACCTCTGATGAAAATTGCCTTGTCTAAATACATGTATGTAAATTTTTGGTGTTTTTCCTATGCAGTGTTTTGAATGTAAACACCAATGCCAGGGTAAAACACCACTTATTGAATAATGTCTGGTGAAGTGTTGTAGGCCAATAAAAGTGTTGTAGTGAAGAATGTCAGAACTACCTATTTTCTCTGAAAAGAATTTTTGGAACTATAATCCCAATTTGGGGGTATTGTAATAATTAAGCGGCCCGTCAGGGACGCTTATTTGTTTTCACCGAAGTTCGACTGATCACCGCCGCCGCCGGATTATGGTCTCCCTTGAATAACTTCTTAGCCTTTCAAATTTTTCTTCCTTCTTATCTTTCCTTAAAACTATAGGGGCGGGAAAAATTTTTGAGATACTTTGCGCAGACCTTAAGCTTTACTTAAGGTAACCTTAAGCATACCTCCAAAACACCTCGTCATCGCATTTCAGAAAAAACCACACACACCTGTGCTATAAAATTTATCAGGTACATTCTAGACCAAATTTCCAAGGTCGGAAAGGATTTTCTCATCAATCGGACCATAGATGCCTGAATGGGAGGCGTTTTATTTTCGTAAATTTTTTAAAAATGGGTACTTGGTCTGTATCTCAAAAACGGTCAGGATTTCGGCGTTTTGTTGGAATAACTTATTCAGCTACTTTTTGATAATCTTTCACATGCCGAAGTTTTAGCCCTGTATCTGCAATTTTAAGGTCACCTTAATGTCAAAAAACGGGGTTTTAGCCCTCCAGTTCACTTAGTTTTTCACTTTTTTCAACCAAACTTGGCACATATATTAAGATTTGCCAAAGGAATATCCTGACTTTATGGTGACCTTAAACTCAAAATATTAATGGACATTTGGCCTGCTTAAAGTCATCAAATTGGAATAAAATGCTCTGGCTCCTTTCTTTTTCCATTTTTTTATATTGAAATTATCACTGGTATTAAACTAGATAAAAATAATACTTATGGTCACCTTAAACTCTCAGTATGAATGGAGTTGTAGCCACCTTAAAGTGAAATAAGGGGGTTTTCAGCCTCCAAGTATCTTATTGTTCGACTGACCTCAGTTAAACTTTGCATACTTATAAAGGATGGCAAACCAAAGGGCTATCCTGACTTTAAGGTGACCTTAAACTGTTAATATAATTTTGGCCCCCCTAAAGTCATAACATTTGAATAAAGCCATCAGCTAAACTTTGTACACTTATAAAGGATGACAAAAGGGACATTCTCATTTTATGGTCACCTTAAAGTCGCAATATGGATGAAGTTATGGTCACCTTGCAGTGAAATTATGGAGTTTTTAATCTCCAGCTATCGTATTGTTCAGCAGAGCTCGGTTAAATTTGTACACTTTTAAAGATGACATTAGGGACATTCTTATTTTCTTTCCACCTTGGAGTTCCAATACAAGTACAGTCATGGCCATCTTGACGTGAAAATGAGGATTTTCAGCCCCTAACTGATTTGCTGTTCAGTAACATCAGTTTAACTTGACATTGATTATACTAAAGTAAGATTTTGTATAACATTTCACTTAAAATTCCTGTACTTAAGAGGCTTTGGCCATCTTAACATGATAAATATATACTTCTTGCTCCCTCCTCATTTATTTCAACACTTTTTAAAACCACACCTGGCATATGTATGCTTAAAAATATTTATGCTGTCTGGCAAACCTAATCTCTTAGTGTTTATGAAGTTATGACATCTTCAAAGAAAAAAATGAGCTATTTATGATGCACTGATGTGGTTATTAACATATTGCAACTGATCAGTGTTCACATAATATAAATTCCCAATTTTAGGCAGATTAAAAAAACCACATTCTTCTGATTCCATTCATTTGGAAATGTGGGGATATAACTTTTCCTTTTTGGAAAAAAAGCTTCAATTGATTCAACTTTTGTTTTGTAGAAGGAGTTGATGATCTAGCTACTTGTTCACATAGACTATATAAATTGGTCAAATGTATACACCTGACTTCTTTCACAATATAAGATGCTTGAAAAAAAACACTTTCTCATAAACAGTTTTTCTTGTACAGCATTTTATGTATCTCCAGCTGAGTGGAAATGAATGACTTGTCCTTTTCTTCTTCCTCCCCAACTCTGTTGTGTGATATCTATCAAAAGGCACATTCATGGAAAGTCTTTCTATGCAGAAAGAACCCCCCCCCAACTCCCCTTTAGTGCACACAAAAAGCAAGTGGAAAAAAGAATGGCCTCAGTGGGGGAAGTGGGGGGGTTCATGGAGGGAGATGATAGATAGAGATATATATATGTGTGTGTGAAGCAAAAGTGGAACAAAAAAAAGTGGAATATTTATGCTGTTCTTTCAAATGTATATTGTTTTCTTTTCTTTTACTTTCTTCCATTTCACTTAGACTTCTACATTTAATTAATTTTAGCTCAAGTGGGAAATGAAGTTTTGAAACTTTAATGCATTCAAATTCCTGAAGTGATGCACTAAATCACTTATAACTTGAAAAGTATTGCGTTCACAGCATTTTGTTAAAATATGTTATTAGGCTACTTTTTCCACAGCTACAAGAAGTCCAGTAACTTGTTTGGTCTTAATTTTGTGCATTATTGAAGTGTGGAATGGATCATGATCTCCTACTCTTATTCCTAAGCCTATATTTTTAATTTCAATTGCTAAATCATTCATAAATATTGCAATATATAAACTCATACTTTTCTTTCCCAATAAATCCAGTAACATTTTTCTAGCACTATAGCTTGACTTGTTTGTAACTTGATTTTTCTTGTAAGCAATAACTCTGAAGCAAAATCAGTAACTTTTGAACAAAAAGTCTAACACACTTTGGTTCACTGGATTTTATTAGTGGTTTTGTTAAGTTTTTAGTTGAAGCACAACCAGTAATTTTAAATAATAGTTCTTAAGCATCTTAGTCCACTGCATTCAATTAGTGTTTTATACTTAAGTCTGATACTAATGACATTTTGAACAGAAATGTCTCTGGTCAGTGTACCCTTTCACTTGAGACCTCTTCTCTGAAAACATTACCAAAGAATGTAGGACATACAGAATCCGGGAAAAAAAAAGCCTCCTGGACAAAATGCCTCACAGAAAAAAATGCCTCCTGGAAAAAATGCCTCCTAGAAAGAATGCCTCCTGGATATTTTGTGACTAGGAAAAACTGGCTCCTGAGAAAAAAAAGTTATTTCAACTTGTAAACATGTTACATATGAAACCTATAACGTATAATAATATCAAAAACATGTTAATTTCAGATATGTACAGTCAAAACCAGAACGTACAATATCGTGAAGTACAAATTACAAATATCTTCTTGAAAGGGTATCCCTTCAGCTGTACTCTGGAGCAGTTTAAAAGCAGGATTTATGGCTGTGAGGTTTCTTGATGAAATAGTTGTGGCCTTTATGGCTTACAATATGCATTCTTATCAAATTACAACATAGGTTATCCCCTCTGTAAGGAGTTGATCGCAGTTAGATGCACTAGGAGGGGCAGAAATGTAATTACAAGAAAAACACGACACCTGTCATAATGGAAACCAGGGATGAGCAGCCAGCCAAAAGAGTGAGAAGCACCAGCAAAACCTTACAAGAGAAACTTACATACCTTTGTACAGCTAAGCAAAATGGGTAAAAGACTGTGAATTTGGACAGGCGTTGGCGACTATAAGACTCAAGTGGCAAAAATGAAGATGCCTCTGAAGTTGTAATGTGAACCTGTAGTGTTATAATACTTGAAAGAACTTTTTTTTCTTAGGAGGTATTTTTCCTGGTCACAAAATATTCAGGAGGCATTCATTTTAGGTGGTATATTTCCTAGGAGGCATATTTTCTAGGAGGCATTTTTTCCAGGAGGCACTTTTTCCTCGCATCGGACATACATTCTTTTGAGAAGTAAATTTCACACCTACAATTTCTCTTCTGCCAAGCTGTGGTTGTTCTTTCATTTGTTAAATATGGTAACATACACAATGCAATAAACTTTACATTTTCTATTCCTTGTGATGCATATCTTCACATCTTTTATGGCTTACTTCACACTTTTTCATCAGGGCCGCTTCGTTTTTGTCAGCAAAAACATTTTTCTAGTTTATGTGGATCTACAAATTAAGTGCTATTCAATCCATTCTTATGCACACTATATTAAGACATTTTAGACCAGTGTTTTGATCTTTTATGAACCCAGAGGCCATGAGGCTCATGAATATTGGATATATGAACTAGTGTATAAAAATCATTGTCATTCAAGATATTCATTCGGTTGAAACATTTCCACATTGGGAAGTAAACATATAGTTTGGATAACACATTTTATCAGAATTTAAACATAGAATTGAGTGACGCATTGTAAAAATGATTTCAACCTTTGTTTGGATGCCTGTTATTTTTTCTGTTTTTATATCATTTGCTGTGGGACATCCCCAGTGTGTGGATTTTTACCCTCCCTTTGAAAGCAATAATAATCCGGTGTTGTGTGATGAATACGTGGAGTTTGGGTGTTGCTCTCAGGAGAAAAATTCCGAGTTGGCCACCAAATATCAAGAAGTGTTAAACAATTTGAGTGAAAATGGATTAAGTCAGTGTGCTGATTTTGTAAAGAGTATTATTTGCCAGGAATGCTCACCATATGCAGCACATATTTATGATTTAGAAGCCACATTGATACAGAGGCCCCTGCCTGGTTTATGCATAAGTTACTGTCATGCATTTTACAATGAATGTTCTGAAGCTGTGATATTTTTAACAAACAGTACTGAAATATTGAATAGTCTTGTCTCTCAAGATAGCTTTTGCAATACAATAAGTGTAAGTGACATGGATTATTGCTACCCAGAATTATTAAACAATGACATTCTAAATGGTAACATAACAAGAGAAGCAAGAACTCAAGAAGGTTGCTTATGTTTAGAACCATTTGATCGAGGATTGAAAAATCCCATTGCATTGAAATCCCCTCCAGACAATTCCAGTCGACTTTTTGTTGTAGAACAAAAAGGTTTGGTTTATATTCACTATAAAAATAAAACTAGAGAGGAAGAACCTTTCTTGGACTTAACTTCTGCAGTTTTAACATCAGCGAGAAAAGCAGATGAAAGAGGACTTCTTGGATTTGTATTTCACCCAAATTACGTAGAAAATAGAAAGTTCTATGTGGTGTATTCTGCACTAGAAGATACTCTTCACAAAATGAGAGTGAGCGAGTTTTTAGTATCTGCGTCAAAGCCCACCAAAGCTGAAGTTAAATCTGAACGAGTGATCCTGGAAGTTGATCAACCCTTCCCAAATCATAATAGTGGAGAGGTATGGCTTTGACACCGCAGTCTTTTTGTTTAATTTTCCTGTTTGGAGCTTTTGAATGGTAGACTAAACTTGGCATACCCTATTCCATTTCCTTTTTACCCCACAGCCCTTAAGGGCTGTCGGGGTATTGTTTTCACCTATGGTGTCCGGATGGGTGGGTGGGCGGGCGTCCTGGCGGGCGGGCGGGTGGGCGTGCGGCTGGAAAAAGTTTGTCCGGGCTGTATCTCAGAAACTGTAAGGTATAGGAAGTTGATACTTGGTAGGGACATTGGCTAGGGGGTGTAGGTGTGCAACGTCATGGTCTGACCTTGATTTGACCTTTGACCTTGCCGTAGTGACCTTGAGTTTGAAAATCTTGTCAGGGCTATATCTCGGAAACCGTAAGGTGTAGGAAGTTGATACTTGGTAGGGACATTGGTTAGGGCTGTAGTTATGCAACGTCATGGTCTGACCTTGATTTGACCTTTGACTTTGCCGTAGTGACTTTGACCTATAAAATCTTGTCCGGGCTATATCTCGGAAACTGTAAGGTGTAGGAATTTGATATTTGGTAGGGACATTGGTTAGGGCTGTAGGTGTGCAACGTCATGGTGTGACCTTCATTTGACCTTTGACCTTGCCGTAGTGACCTTGACCTATAAAATCTTGTCCGGGCTATATCTCAGAACCAGTAAGGTGTAGGAAGTTGATACTTGGTAGGGACATTGGTTTGGGGGTGTAGTAGTGCAGCATCATGGTCTGACCTTGATTTTGACCTTTGACCTTGCCGCAGTGACCTTGACCTATAAAATCTTGTCTGGGCTATATCTCAGAAACTGTAAGGTGTAGGAAGTTGATATTTGGTAGGGACATTGGTTAGGGGGTGTAGGTGTGCAACATCATGGTCAGACCTTGATTTGACCTTTGACCTTGCCGTAGTGACCTTGACCTATAAAATCTTGTCTGGGCTATATCTCGGAAACCGTAAGGTATAGGAAGTTGATACTTGGTAGGGATATTGGTTAGGGGGTGTAGGTGTGCATCGTCATGGTCTGACCTTGATTTGACCTTTGACCTTGCCGTAGTGACCTTGACCTATAAATCTTGTCCGGGCTATATCTTGGAAACTGTAAGGTGTAGAAAGTTGATATTTGGTAGGGACATTGGTTGGGGGTGTAGGTGTGCAACGTCATGGTCTGACCAGGATTTGACCTTGCCGCAGTGACCTTGACCTATAAACTCTTGTCCGGACTATATCTTGGAAACTGTAAGGTGTAGGAAGTTGATATGTGGTAGAGACATTGGTTAGGGGCTGTAGGTGTGCAGCATCATGGTGTGACCTTGATTTGACTTTTGACCTTGTCGTAATGACCTTGACCTATAAAATCTTGTTGCACCTTTCGGTCTGTCTTTTGATGCAGATTAAGCACTGTTACAGTCATATTAGAATTTATTAAGAATTTTACTTTCATAACTTTCCATTGTAAGAGATAGAATTTCATCAAGTGAGCCACAGATTTTGCTCCAGCACCACACATAAGCATTCATTAAATGTATTACCACTTCTGTATGCATGGTAATATTCAAAACATCTAAACCATAATTCGGCCATGCAGATGTAGATAAAGAGTGTTGAATTTTAGTTTACTGATTAATGCTGTCATTTTATTATTGAATTATCTTGTTTTAATACTTCATGTTTACATGCATTATCTTTCTTTTAAACATTATTTCTTCATTTAAATATTGTTTGGACCTTTATATAACTGACAGTGCTCTGAAAGTATCCTGAACTTTGTAATGGTACAGTACTTCTATATCTCATGGTGTTGAAAATATTTCCCTAGGCTGTGGGGTACGGGCATCTCTGATGCTATTTTTTGTATTTTGATGATATTTCTTTAAATGTGAACCCCACAGAGATCTATGCATCATTAACTTTTGGCCATGGTCCAATAAAAAAACTGTTCCCCTGACAATCATTTTGTTTAAATATTCAGATTCTTTAGATTTTGTTTGTTACCACACACTGAACTTTTGCACAGAATTTCACCAATGTTGGTGATAATGTGTAGTCACTACCCTGAACTGATCTATGCTTCTTTACATTTTTGGCATGATCCAATATACACTGTTTTCATGGCAATCACTTTTGCTTGAATATTTGGGCTTTTGGACTGTGTTGGCAATAACTGAACCCTTTGACAGAGTTTTCACTAAATTTGGTGAAAAAGTGCATCCTAAATAGATCTATGCCTGACATAGTTGTGGGCATAACGCAATAAGAACTGTTGCCATGGCAACAATTTTTGCTCCCACTTCTGTTTTTGTGACTTTGTTTCCATGCCTCAGACTAAACCCCTTGACAGATTTCACTAGTACAGTTTTACCACCCTATAAGACATGCAGTTGATTAGTGTTAAGTCATTACACTGTTACTTGGACTGGTTATTTCAATTTGCACTATAGTGTGTTTTGTTAAATTTGTATTGCACCATAGCAGAAAACCTTTCAAATATTTCAATTATTTACAGTAAGACTTTGCTAAGTCAATGTAATATACATAAATAATATAGTGACACTGAACATACAGAACACTGAATATTTGTTGTTCAAATTTATTGCCAAAGCAGGAAACATATTTTTCTGAATTTACTTGTCATATTATGTTTTACCATCCAATATTAATGTCCAGTGAAAGATTGACATTCTTAAGGCCTTTAGTGGTCTAGTGGTTATTGAGTTTGGCATCTAATCACATGCTTTACCTTTGTGTTGTTTCAAACCCAACAATGGCAAATGTGGGCTGTCCCAATTAATGGCTGGTGAACCAGGATGTAAAACACAACTTTGGCATTGTGACAAACTGACAAGGCAAGTGTTTGATTTAGATTCATACCATAGTATAACAGCATTTATTAATGGGATATAGAATGCAGAAAATTTTCCAAGTTCTGTACAGAAAAAAAAATTGAACCCATTACCTCATTGACATTATTTCTGCATGTGAAACATTGAGACATTTAAGTAATAAAGGGTCTCAGCCAAATAATGTAATAAACCAAAGCTAAGATTGTGTAAATTTTTCAAAACAAAACTTGAAACTGAGACATTTATTAACTTCTAGTTTATGTAAATATGAAAAATCCTTAATCAGGGTGTTCCACTGGAGCCGACTTATTGGTATCTAGGTATTTTCAAGGGTCGGGAGCAATGTTTACAGAGGTGGTTAGGATCGGTTGTAGTTTCAAACATATTTGATATTTCACTGACTGTCCTCAACTCTGTCCTCAACACCCACCTGAAAATAGCTGTCTTGCCATGGATCTCTATGGCTTGTCGGTCACACCTCTCATCTTGTCCTATACTGTTACCGTCTTGTCTGGAAGAAGAGATGGAGTCCGTGTACATACCGCAACAGGCCATACATACAAACTGACTGTACTTGAAAGGAAACCGGCCTGTTGTAAACATCACTGACCTGTCTTAGTCACTTCCTGTCAAGAGGGAAAGTCCCCAAGTCTTCAACCGTAGAGTCGGTAACATCTCAGCAGGATAGATGGGAACACATCAAGACAAGCTGTAAACAGAAACAGACAAGCCAGGAAGTGTGTAGTATAAGCCGGCTTCATTTTACCGACCTACAGCTTGTCAGTTATGAAATCTCTCTATATAAGGCGAGTAGGTATAGGCAATGCATCATTTGGAATCTGACAGATTACATCTGGCAGCGATCCAAGATAGGATTTTGTTTTTTACTAATTAACTAGGATTTAGTGTTGAGATACAAGTTGGGGTCACTTGTGATTAGGATTTTTTTTTTAAAAACACTGTTTTTACAAAAACAAATGGGTCTTAAGAAGGGCATAAGAGTGAGGAAGATAGAAGTCCCCACAGACACCACTCCAAAAAAAGTTTCTGCCTTACAAACTTTAAAAAAACTTTACACATGGACACAACTGGACACATCTCAGATCCTGTCCTCCTGCCCAGTCAGTACCCTTATGTGATTGAAGTGGTCTTTCAATAGTTCTCGCTGATGTTTGGCCTCCCTCAAAGGATGTCTGTTGTTGTCACTTGTCATAAACATCACCTGTTCATTTGGTAGTGCTGCTACATTATTTGCTGGGGATGGTGCCCTGTCTGCTCCACCCTGGTATGTCCTCACCATGTCGTGCAACACTACACATGTAAAGTTTCTGATTAGGTCAAAAAAGGCAGGTGGCATCCTGACAAAATTCTGGTATCCTGGGATATCAGTGTGTATTAGGTCGGCTAGTTGGTTACTGTAGCATCCTTCTTCTTGTCTTTGAAGGATCCAGGGTATGACCCAGGGGTTTGGTGGCTTCCCTCTTCTCCTGGGGGCTGCGGCTGTGGTGCTGGCTGTAGGGCAGGTGCTGGTCCTGGGTCTGGATATGTCCTTTTCTATCTGCAAATCATGAAAAAAATCAAAATATTAAAACTCAATAAAAAACAAAAGGACCCTGAACATTTGTAGAAAGTCTCTCTGATGTAAAGCTGGCATCTTTGCAGTGACAAATGATGTTTTGGACAGCCAGGGATGGTTTATATAGTTTTGGTTCGATCCCGACTCTGGACCCCAACTATAGGAATTGATCAGTCCAGTCGGGGTGAGTTGGTAAAATTCGCCAGTCTTGTCAGTTTCTCAGTACAGCTTGTCTGGGCTTGCTACAGCTTGTCTGTTAGGGGTTTTTGGCTTGCTGCAGTAGTTCTCTGTCTTGTCGTGGAGAAAATCATCCCGATCCCAAATCAGGTCGGGACGTAGATCCAAACAAGCTCCCAGTAAACATCAGAAACATTTTAAAATGGTGTAAACGTTAAACTTTACAAAATGTTTTTAAAACCTAATTAAACCTTATCTTATGGTTTTCTAAACATTTCCAAGTAAACATTTACATTGTAATGTTTAAAAAACATTTTCTAAACATTCTCTAGACAAACGTTTTTACTGAAAACATTTATAAAATAACTCAAGAAGTTAGGTTTGACTTGAAGCGTTTTTAAAACATTTATAAAATAGCTGAAGAAATGAAGGTTTTGCTGGAAATGTTTTTTAAACATTCATCATAAAATGTTTGATAAACAGTACAGATAAAATGTTTAAACATCATTACTTGTCAAATATTTTAAAAACATTCTATCAAAAACGTTTTTTAAACCTATATTTTTAAACCTTCACCTTCAAACATATCCAAACAATGATGGCGGTGAGCAATAATAGGGGATTTTAGAGGACTTTGTCAAAAATTGCCCCACATGCAATCCCTAAAAGTAAGAAATGAATGGGGGCATAATTTCTAAGCCACTATCTCACAATTTTAGATATAAAAATAACATTTTCAATAGTGAGCAAGCATACAAAGATATTGAATTTGACCTCTGACCCCATTATTATTCAGACATTATTATGTTCATATATAACATTTTTCTACATTTATCATTAAATGTTTAATAAACGGTATATTTAAAACGTTTTAAAAACATTCTGTTGCAAATGGTTTTCATACCCATCATTTTTTAACCTTTGCCAAACGTTTCCTAACAAACGTTTGCAAAACCCCAAAATGTTTACTGGGCTGGGATGTACTGTGTCCTGTCGGGGAAATGAAACCATTGAAAGGCACACCATCTAGTTCGTAAGGCATAAATCTTCAGGCCATTAGCCATGTTCCAAGTCGTACCCAGGGAGGCAATCCGGTGTTCGGTAGTTCGAAGCTAAGATGGAAAAGAAGAATATTTTTGTGTAATATCAATGCTGCTTTTTGAACATACACCAAAAGAACAGTATTAAATTGTCTGTATTCAAAATAGATTTTTACATTCCATTTTGATGATCACCTCTGAATCAAAAAATATGTGACTACAATTATTTGTTTGTTATTCATGTTGAATTACTTGTTATTAAATATCATTTTATTTGAAGTATAGTGTGATTAAAAGGTCACTTAAGGCAAAATGAGGCTTAGTTTGTTTGAATTGTACTAGGTAAATTGAACTGTAACATAATTTCCAAGTCAAACGGGACACAAAAACAAACCATATTCTACTGGTTCTCTTTGTACGTATATGTTTTCATACATATTAAACATTTGCTATGAATGCTATATTTTCAGATATTATTTGGAGAGGATGGTTACCTCTATTGTTTCCTAGGTGATGGTGGTGGCACTGGAGATCCTTTCAATAAATCACAGAACAAGTGAGTATCAAAACTTTTTTTGGTCTGCTGATGAAGTCATTGAAATATTGTTACAGTCTTTTATTTTATCTGTGGTTTATCTGTATACTTTGTAAACATGCAGTACACAAAAGGTGATGTCATGGATTTTATTGTAATTTTGCACTTTGTTGTACCTTAACCTAGAAGATAGTGAGATAATATTCAGTGCCATTTGGGTCTGGGGAGGCCTCAGGAAGCTTGAGACTGGGGAATTCGTGGGTAGGGGCCAAAGTTGATCAGTTACAGTTGTGACAAATATCAAACATGTTTGATTTTTTTACAGACCACAGCAGATCCAAACAGACTCAAACAGACAGTCCAGGACTCTGAATCCGATCCCCAAAATCCCTTAATCCTCAGCCTTAGTCTTGTGATAGAACAGCAGCATAAGATGCTAGTCACTTGAAGCTAGTTCTGTGAAAGAGCAACTGCAAGAACTACAATGGCATAGCTATATGATATGTCCAAATCGCTTTCCATAAATTTTGTGCAGTTTCATTAAATATTTTCCATTTTTGTACTTTCATGTATTTAACTTTGAAATACTTGCTCTGCCTTCAAAACAATATGTAAACTACACACTTAGAAAGAGTGACTCCGTGATTGTGAAATTTGCTTTAACAATCCTAGTGAAATGACAAACAGCCCTAATCTCTGCCCACAGCCTATAAACCATTGGCCATTTCTACACAGTGACCACATATAATTCCATACTTCAATTTGTTTGGCTTATGCTACAGTGTGAGTACTGTTGTTCTTGGTGGCTTGCCTATGTCTGACTGCTGTAGCATCCGCAGGCCAAAAAAGCTGTTATGCCACCATTGGCCCAACTGCATGCCAACATTATAATGTTAACTGTGTGTTAATTTGCCTCAAAAAGACACACCAGAAAGACTCATTCTTTCCCTTCCCGATATTCTTAGAATCAGCTTGCTAAGGATGGTCCAAGTAGTATAGCACCAGTGGTCATCCTGGTCATGGTCCGACTTTGGGCAGATGTATGAAGGAGCGTAGATCGCTATATATCATCAGAGTTCTATGTTACTACCTAGGCCAACCAAAAAAAGGGATAATAAGGAACTTTCTTTAATTTGTACAAAAATGTACAAACCAATCCAGTCCTGTTATGTATTTCAGTAAAAGGTACACTAGGTGGTTGTAACAGCTTGTAAGGATGGGACCTGAGTGGGCGAACTATTCCTAGCATACAATTTCTTTCTGAACACAGGATTTCTTCTTCCAAGAGTCAGCTAAAACTGTTAAGTTGACTGTAGTGTCGAACTAAGCTCTTCTTTCAAACACAGAGATGGTCAGTTTCCTTGATACTGTTTTAAAATTCTGTTAACTAATTAGGTATAAATGTTAGTTTCCTCAAACTTTACATTTAAAAAAAATTAGAGCCTGTTCCTTTCTTGTTTAAGATATTCCTGTGTGGAATGTGCGATAAAATTGATTTATTTTGTATATTTTGGTCAGTTATAGTCAACAGTTTTTAAATTTCGCATTAATAAGATTTACACGCAGATAACTGGATTCCTTTAGATTACAAAGGAATGAATATCTCTCCAAGCACTGTGGACAACTTAGGTTTTTTCTGGCTCAGTTTAGATATGTCTTCATCTGTTTGATCAGGGGATTTGATTTATTTGTTGTTTTACGTCGCGTTCAACAGCCAGGGTCATATTGCAACAGGTAGCTTACAGGTGGAGGAAACCAGTGCACACTGCACTGTAAACCACTGGGCATCGGCAAGTAACTACCAACTTTCCAACATGAAGCGCCCGACCCGAGATTCGAACCGGCGGCCTCAGAGGTTGGAGGCAAGAACTCTAACTGCTACACCACCGAGCCCCCATAGTTTGATCAGTGGAATTCAACACTATAATTTGATATATTACATAGCTACATGTCAAAATCCCACTTTCTGTTTATGTATACTCTGTGTGAGTTATTTATGCCTCATTCACACTACAGGCAGTCTTCCCATGGTTAGAAGTTTTTCTCGGCGGAGGAACCACCTCCTAGGTCGCTCCATTTCATACAAGTTGTTCGCACTGCAGGCGGATGGTCACTGATTGGACACAGTGTTTTAACCATCAATAACAGTCAGATGACAGTACTAAAAATGTTGGTTACCATGAAGCGACCTCCATTAACCTTAACTCAACTTCAGGGCAAAGTCTAATACCTTAACTCACCTTATGTACCCGTATTGAGCCAAAAGGAGACTGAATCAGAACCTTATGTACACTGTGGACCACACTTTTGGTTACCATAGTTAGAAATTCATATGCACATGTGTGAAATCGTCTGTGCATGCTCATGGTATTGAAATCCGAGGCGGAAATTTTAAACAGTTTAAAACTTCCATAGGACTCGCAGGGTAGGGAACAGTTTGTCACAGACTCACAAGGTCGCATATGGACTTCAGACAGTGATCCAAGGACAGGAATGTTTCCCCAAACACAGGTTACCACGGGTGATACTACCTGTAGTGTGAATGGGGTTTAAGGGTGCCAGTTTGACTTCATTGATTAAAGCCGCTTAAATCTCTACCATGGAGGTATTAAATTGATGACCATTTGTCTGTTTTTTGTTAGTTTGTTTGTTTGTTCATTTGTTAGCAGGATGAGAAGATGGCTCTTGGTCCAACTTAGATCCCATTAAATTTTGACGATGATCTGGATCACTGTTTGGATACAAAAAATGGCAAATATCCAGATTTTCCCATTAATTATTAGGTGCTTTGACAGAGGTCTGCGGTCTCTAAGAGCTCTTTTTAACATTGTTTTTCCACTGCTTTTCATAATTTCAGCTCAATCGTTCCTCAGCCTGCTCATTTCTGCATTGAAAAACCATTTTCTGGTTTAACTTTACATTCTCTTTTAAGGTCCTCACTTCTTGGAAAAGTATTGAGGATAGACGTTGACTCCCCAGCTGATCCTGGGCTTGAATACCACATCCCTGACGATAACCCTTTTGTTGGAGAAGAGAACTCCAGACCCGAGATATATGCCTATGGAGTCCGGAACACATGGAGATGTGATATGGATGAGGGAGACCCAGATACAGGTATGGATTACAGGACAGTTTTGTTGTCATGGATCAATATTGCAATTATATAAATCAATAATGTTTATGAGGGTCTATATCAATATATAGGAAAGGAAACCTATTTTAAAACTCCCAATGATAGCTCTCAAATTATGTCGCTTAAAAAACATGTGACTCATCAAGCTAAAAGTTAAAGCTGTAAACACATTTCTATGTTCTTTTTAAATATACCAAAATCATTACACTTTACATTGACACTTTAACTGTATATGAAAAAAACAACAGATAAATAAAATTCTCACCCAGAGCCTTTTTTCTAAATTTTTTCAAATTTAAAAATAGTTAGTCTGACAATCCTCTAACTGTACCAGATATACTTTTTATATGTTAATTTAATCATGTTGTGGCAAATCTTATTTCTATAGCTTTAATTTTAATGTCATTTTAAGGTATCTGAAATTGCCCACAGGGACTCATTTAAATCCCATGGATCTATCTATGTTCTTTCCTGTGACTTGAAGGTTTAGAGACCCTCTGATTTTTTTTGGCATGTATCTTTGAGCATTTGGAATTCTTTGCAGTTGGATACACTTAAACTTTGATCATCCTCAAGTTTATATATGTCCCCAAAAATGTGTTGTTTTTTCCAACACTTCCTTGTTACCACTTTTCCTCACAAACTGTTTCAGATGTAGCCATAAATATCGCATGGCACACATATTAACCCTAATATCTAGACCCAAGCCATTTTCAGATCAATCAAGTCATAAATTATGAGGGATTATCTGTTTATATAAGATGTCTTTTATTACTAAGCTAGATTATCACTTCTAAACCAGAAAGAATTGAGTACTTCTCAAAATAAATTGTATTTTTTCATGTGGATTAATATATGTCGTTTAAGTCTCAAATCTCTAACTGTAATACTTCTCAAGTTTTAAGGGTACACAAAAGAGTAGGCATTTATGCATATTTCTTGTGTTATGGGATGTGGACAATAGTACAAACATTTATAGTACATAGTACAATTGTGGACAGCTTTGGTATTTCTTTGCTTCTACATACACTAGTATACACACCCTGGTTGCTTATTAAAATCTACAGTAAGCTATAAATTATAGAAGCCTTTCAACCCACATGAGTGGATTCCAACTAACTTGGTTGATCAGAATTGTGAGGTAGTACTACAATATATATATGGCTGTGTATATAACCTAGAAATGTTATAAAATACAATTGTCCATTTCATTCATATGAAAGGTGTCAGATATTGCAATAATTACCTCTGCAAATGATGTATTATTTTCATGACTGTTTGCTTGTCCATTTGTTTGTTAGCAGGACTACACAAATAATACTGGTTGGAACTTCATGAAAAAAAATCAGAAGATGTGTCTTGATCCAACTTAGATCCCATTAAATTTTGCGTCTTGATACAAAAAAATTGAGATTTTCCCATTTACTGGGGCCGGATTCACAAAAGGTCTCAAGTCTCAAATCTGAGATTTTGGTCTCAAATCTAAGATCTTTCTTAGATTTTTCTCAAATTTGAGACCTTTTGCTCATCTGGGATTCACAAAAGATCTCAGGCTAAGATTTTTCTCAGATTTGGTCTCAAATCTAAGACTGCCTAGGGGGTGACTTAAGTTTTCATAAAATAGCGTATATGTAGTAAAAAGTCACAAAACAAAATGAAAATAGTGAAGTATGACATATTATTTAACTGGTAACACAAAATATGAATATATATTAAGAGTTTGTACAAAAACAACAGTAAACATTTACATTACAAATTTATATGAGGGGTTTGTTTTGCTGTTATAATCAGTTCTTTTTAATGTCAGTACAAATTATAGTGAAAAGACAATGTTTTGCTTGATTGAAAATATTCTAAAATGTGAGTATATATATGGTAGAGTGATAAAATATAAATGTGTATGCTTTCCACTAATCTCAACAAAATGTTACACCAATTTTGATTGGTCCAGACTCAAAACTTGACTGAGATTTTAGTCTCAGCTGAGATTGCTTTCGTGAATCTCAACTCAAGCAGAATCTCAGCTGAGACAAAAATCTCAGATTTGAGAAAAATCTCAGTTGAGATTTGCCTAAGACTTGAGACCTTTCGTGAATCTGGCCCCTGGGTTATGCAAATACTAATGGTACGAACTTCATAGAAAAATTAGAACATATGATTCTTGGTCCAATTTACGTAACTTGGCGCTCTTATTTTCTTTTATAATGGACTAAATATATTGGTTGGGTCTTAATGCCATATTTCTAATGAACCAGACATAAAAGCCAAGCTTTGATCCTTAAAAGACCTGTTCCCCTTTTGCGAGTTTGTCTCCGGACCACATTTCCCCCATTTGATTGCCTTTTTCATCACAATCCCCAAATGGTGATCTTTAAATAATTTGTCTTTATACCTGTTTAATGATCGTGTGTGAGCCTCCAGACTGTACTGATGCTGCAGTTGGGAATTCACTTGTGAAAGTCATACAGCCAATCTTTTCACTTTTGAAGTCAGGACAAATCACCTGCTTTCCCCATTTTGCCACATTTTTTGCAAAGCTCAGTCGTAGTACCCCCTCCCCCCCATGGTACAATCAGTTAGGTCTTATGATCAACATAAAAAATTGGAGGAAGGGTATTAAAATTGACTTTAACTACAGAGCTGTTATGGTTTAAGTATTAGTTTAACAATTGTCATGTGATACCACAATGATTTGAAAACTAAAATTTTGATTCGGTAACAGGATCGAGTCACTTTGTATAATTTATCAGAATTAGAACCCCTGACTTCATATTGACAAACTTCAGAATATTCTTTAGACACATCCTGTACTGTCAAGGAAACTATTTTAATCAGTTCTACTGATAGCTTTTGTTTTACTAAGGTGAGAGAGCGCCCCTGCGAAATGATGCTGAACAGTTCCTGAAAGTTATGTATCTGGCATGACCTAGTTCCGGAACCAAGATCACAAACTGGCGGCAAAAGTTCAGGATAAAGTTCAGGATAGTTCTGGAAATGGCATGAACATGAAATGGCCACTTTATCATGGCATCAAAAGTTCGGCATTTATCAAGTTCCCGAACAATCCAGAATTGTTCAAGCTTTACAATTTTGTGATAGTTCCAGGAATATCTTTAACTTTTGTGAACTGCTGAATTCAATTGAAATTAATTATTGCATTGAAGTTCCCGAACCATCCAGAACTGTTCAAGCTTGGAATCAGTTCTGAGACTATCTTTAACTTTTGGGAACTGCTAAATATTATTATTGGAAAACGTATTGTGCCATGAAATCACAGCTTGTGTCAAGGTTCCTGAAAAATCCAGAACTGTTCCCATTTAATATTCTGTGATATTACCTAGTTTCTAGCAGAGTAATTTACTGTAAATTTTCGAATTAGTCAGTAACATCACCCTCACCTTTCACTCACTGTGATGTTTTAAAAATTGTTTAAGACAAGAACAAATGGAAACCTAAACATGTACCTGAAATCTGTATTATCCTGGCTTGATTGGGGTTTCCTTTAAACTTTGCCTCCATATTTTACCAGTTTTTGTAATCCTGTATTTCCTTTCATGGCCTGACAGTTTTGGCCTAGATATTTTGACAAATAGACTCTCTAATATCCATTCAACTATCCAGTACATTTTACAACAAATCTTATTAATTCAAAACTTTTTTTTGCTGAAAACCTTCCCTCCAACAAAGATTCAAACCATGTTGTTTTAGTCATGTGACCCATGTGACCAAGTTCTCTGGATATCCTGAATCCTTGCTGCTACCTTAAGTTTTTAGTATATTATATTTTACACTTTACAAATTCAGAATATTGATAATGTTGTGGGCAAAATATGTAACCTTTAACTTAAAAAACATGGAATAATGAAAAAAACATATTAACAAACAAATGAATTATTAATTTTACCAAAACCAAATCAGAAAAGGTAAATAACCTACTTTAAGTTTTCAAGTAAAACATAGAACAGAAGACTAAATCAGGGTCAGTTATTTCAACAGTACACAAAGCATACCATGCTCAGATACCACTGCAAAAACATATAGCCTGTCACAAGTTCTGGGTTAGTTTTATTGGAATAATTATATGATCCATTTCACTTTTAATACCAAACATTTTAGACAAATATATAAGTATTTTGTTTCCATGTTAAACTTGGTAAATACATTATTTAACAACACCGAAAGTAAATTAATAGTTTATTTTCCAGTGGATTTATACCAATTTCTTGTGTTATTATAATTTTTTCAATGTAAAAAAATGTGTCTGTAAATCAAAGGCTAGTCTCAGTGTATGAAATCTGAATAACTTGTAGTGTTAAAACAGCTATAAGTTATTATATATTCATACTTTCCTCATTTCTCAGGTCCAAATATTTCTGTTTTCCAAATTACAAAAAATCAAAAAGAGTTAATGGTAGGCTAGTATCCATGCTTATACTCCAAGCTTAGTTAATGACCACAGGACCAAGGATAAAACATTTACATACAGAGTCAGGAGTGTGCATATCCCATCAGACGTTCAAATATATATATAGTCTGAACATATTTACATGAAGCTTTTTTAATGATACAATATTAAAGGGACAATTAATAAAATAATGTATTTTAATATTGTTCATTGGAAAATGCACAAGGTTTTTATTAGTTTCATACAGTGTTAGATTGTGACATTTTCTGTTTCACATTGTGCTTGGTAAATATTTATGTAAATGTATGTATGATACTGTGAAATTTCACTTCGCTCATTATTTCACCAGGGCAAACAAAGCTATCTTTTCAAAATTTATTATATAATCTCAACTTTTCTATAGAAATGATTCTAATATCATTAAAAGGAAGCTTAAAAGACTGTATTTTAATTTGTTTTTGGTAATCTCACACAAACACAAACTTCAGAACAAACAGTGTTTACTTATTGAGTTTTTCTGTTTTAGATTTTCCTTATACTAAAAACTTGAGTTCAATGTTCCTGTAAGTTCAGTTTAGTTACTGAACTTCAACCATGCTTGTATCTTGTCTTAGTTAATTAAAGCTTAAGTATAAAAAGTCAAAATTTATGGATTTGTAGTATTAATTGTTTCTGTTTGAAAAAAAGGATTCCAAAAGGTGTTTAAAAATATAGCTGTTCCATACAGTTCAGTAAATGTTCACCAAATTTTTTGGTGAACTGCATTGCCGAAAACTGCTGAACGACAGTTCATGCACCCTACTACTGAACTAATGCCGAACTTCTGCCACAATGTCCTGAACTTTCATGATCAGTTCAGGACAGTTCATAATGTGCCGAACATCATTTCGCCAGGGCCGGGCGGCGGGCGGGCGGGCCGCCCGGGCCCGCAACCTAATGGTTTGAAGCATGAGCTCTGTATAAAGCTCATTATTCTAGAGATTACTTTTAAGTGTGAGCTCTTTTTGTTTTTATATCCTGCCAGGCTTTAGCCTTTGACCCCTGCTTCAAGGTTCAGTTCGGTCATCATACTGAAAAGGCCTTTCATCTGCTTTATTATTGCTGCTTGGGCTTCGAACCCCATTTTTGTGGTCAGACTACTTCCATTTATGTTTAATATCCTAAGGGAGATTAACACCATGGCAGTGGTCTTTTTTTTCCGTCACCTGTGAGACTTTCATACATTGTGGCATAGCGTGATGAGTACCCGTCTGATCACTGAAGTGAAGCAGGAATGGGGTATGTTAGGTACTTGGATGGGTGACTGTAGTATCTGACACAGAATTTGTTTTTGTTACCAGACTATCATCAACTCTAGTGCACTGTACTTGTGTCTCTGATGGCTTTGCAACACACACCTGTAGACCGTTACACTTTTGGGCCTTGTCCCCAGACTTTCACTACCCTAGTGCACTACTTGTGTTTCTGATTTCTTTACAGCTTGCGCATGTAGAATGACACAAATATCGGAGTTGTTAATTTTTGAACCAAAAAAAAAAAAAATTCAGTTTTGCATAAAAAACTTGGAAAAGCTGTCAGCCAAGAAGCTTGTAATGGCAATAGTCTCTAATTTCCAAGTAAATTCAAAGTTAGACCAAAGAAAAAGATGAAATATCTTAATAAACTTTGATAATATAATTAAACTTATAATAAATGTATTGATTCCAACATAATTATGCAGGCTTATACTCAGTTTTCCCAGTTTGTTGCATATTATAAAGTCCCAGTTTGTTGCATATTCTGCTGTCTCAGAATAAGGCAGTTTACATGGAATTAAAGAGTTTGTATATTATTAGCAATTGACTGATATTATTGCTTTGGAGATTCCGTTTATCTAAGGATTGCTAAAATGTCCCCGATTGTTCTCAAATGCTACCCACTCTCATGTAAATACTGGAAATTATTGCCATATATTATTCAACATAATGTTTATTGAATAGCAATCATTGGAGATTCTATTCAAGATTGGGATTGTGAAGGTAAAACTGAGCAAACATAAAGACTCCATGGCCATAAATCTAATTCTATTTTTTGTGGGAGTGTTATGACTACAATTATTTGTGTACATGCAAGTACCACTCTTTAACTAGTAAGTAAAATTTCAGTTCATTGTTCCTTTTTATGATTCAGCTACATCATGTTATAAAACATATTATTGTATTTGTATTCAATGATAGTTACATATCTTCAGTTACTAGGTTTTTTTACAGATGTTAAAACTAAATCATTTATTTGTAAAGTTTAATGTGACAAAGTAATGTAGAAAAAATAATCTTAATGTAATTAGAAATAGTCAAAAGTTCAATGTTTTTCCTTGTTTACTGCTGTCTCGGTATCTTTAATTTTTGTCTAAGAATATGTTATATTTTAATTTGAATTCCCTTGTTAATTCTTTTAATATTTTCGGGGACCCGTGCCCAAGAATTTTGTAATATGTTTTCAAATTTAGCTTAACAATACAATCCGCCTCCCCCCCCCCCCCCCCCCCCAGAAAAAAATGGTTGTTTCCACTTTTTGTTTTTCTGATATACCATTTTCCCTTCAAGGGTGTGAGAGTTTGAATTTCATCATTTCATCTATTTTTTACAATTTAACCTAATTTCAAACAATATTTCAGAGGTAGGGTATTCTGAATGGTATGATATATTTAAAATGCTTTGTGTCCATCTTTTTAATTCCCTCCAGAATACCTTGCACTGTTAACAGTAATATAAGTGATGATCTCCCAAGTATCTGTTAATTCAGAGTATTAGCAAAATGGATTGTCTATTGTCTTCCAGTTATATAAATTATGATAACAGTTCAGAGTTCTGTGTAAAACTTTGTACAGAAATGTCTATGTATATGGTTCAAGCATTACTGTATGGAATAACTAAGTACACAAATAATCCAATGAGACTGATCGGTATAAATCAGGCCATTTACGAAATGCTGTTTGTGCAGGTTTCTTATTTAGTCATGGCCTAGAAGGCCAGGCTAGTCATGGCCCAATAAGAACACATAATCCACATGTATATTTTGTTAATATGTTGGGAGTGTATTTGATATGTTATCATGATAATATCACTTTTCTCCCTAATATTTCCAGTAATGCTTGCAAGCCTTTAAATGTGGAATGCATTCAGGTTACCAATCACTGACATATACAGTTATATCTTATTGTAACAAATGTTAAAATTGTTTCAATAATAAAACTGATTTATGTTGAATATTTCAAAGAGTCTCTAACAGCATTGGATTTTAAATCATTCTCATCAAATGAAATTCTAAGATGAAACACTTCAAGTAACTTCATTCCTCATTTCAGAGATTTAATTTCATGTGTTAGTGTTCAACAGAGAACAGAACAATGTACAAAGCAAGGTTGTGTAGTATAAAATTTGTGCCAAGGCATTTACATTGCATTTTTTTCTACTTTGCCTCCTACCTGAGTAATCACTGTCATGCCATTAAGATAGGTTCTACACTATTGGAACTAAGTGAGCTCATCTATGGATTCTCCCAAGGATCTGTACTGGGTCCATTGTTATTCTCACTCTATACAACTCCACTAAGCAAAATTATCAGCCTTCATCCAGATATCAAATTTCACTTCTATGCAGACGATCGGCACCCAACTATGTGTCTGTCTGTCTCACGAGAATGCTTCTGCTGTTGATATCTAGCTGAATGCCTGCCTACAGGAAGTACAACAATGGTTGGTTCTTAGTAAATTAAAACTTAACCTTGATAAAGCTGAATTTCAGAAACTCTCCTCTCATTTTTTACCCCACAGCCCTTAAGGGCTGTCGGGGTATTGTTTTCACCCATGGTGTCTGGATGGGCGGGCGGCGGGAAAAAGTTTGTCCGGGCTGTATCTCAGAACCGTAAGGTGTAGGAAGTTGATACTTGGTAGGGACATTGGTTAGGAGGTGTAGGTGTGCAACGTCATAGTCTGACCTTGATTTGACCTTTGACCTTGCCGTAGTGACCTTGAGTTTGAAAATCTTGTCCGGGCTATATCTCGGAAACTGTAAGGTGTAGGAAGTTGATACTTGGTAGGAACATTGGTTAGGGGGTGTAGGTGTGTAACGTCATGGCGTGACCTTGATTTGACCTTGCTGTAGTGACCTTGACCTATGAAATCTTGTCCGGGGTATATCTTGGAAACCGTAAGGTGTAGGAAGTTGATACTGAGTAGGGACATTGGCTAGGCTGTTTAGATGTAAAATGTCATGTGTGACCTTGATTTGACCTTTAACCTTCCCATAGTGACCTTGGCCTATAATGCCTTGTCTGGGCTATATTTCAGTTATTAACTGTTTTACTTTTGTACCTTCCCATTGTAACAGATGGTATTGGATCAAGTGAGCCACAGGTTTTGCCCCAATTCCACATAAAAGCATGTATTGCTACGTCTGTATGTATGGGTAATATTCAATACATCCAAACCATAATTTGACCATACAAATGAAAATCAAAATGAGAGAAGTCTTAAAGCTTCATAATTTTTAGTTTACTGAATTGTCTTGTTTTAATACTTAACCTTTACATCCAGTTTCTTTCTCTTAGAAGTTATTTTCTCTACTTAAACGTTATTTGGACACTGACACTGCTCTGAAAGTATCCCAGTGTGTGTACTGTTTTACTACTTCTATATCTCATGGTGTTGAAAACTATTTCCCCAGGCTGTGGGGTACAGATACCAAGAAACCTCCAAAATTTTTGGAAATGCCACCATGGTGGACATGGGTGCTCAGTTGTTTCTTGTACACTTTGTGCCATTTTATCAATTAACATTTATAATAATGTCAGCTATCACACTATAATGAACTCACAAAATACCCACAAAATATTTATTCATTGTATGGATGTGTGTGTTCAGGTATGCATGTGTTCCTCAGTATGGAGAAATCCACTGAAAATTAATTTAAATGTTTGGTTTTATTTTATTGTCTTCCTTACCATACTTTGTAACATTTGCGAGACTGGTCACATTGAGTTGAGCATTTTGGTCTCGCTGCATCTTGTTTTTGTTCAGTTGCACCTTAGAGTCTGTCAACTGACAGAGGTTAAGCACTATAAAAATCCAAATTAGACTAGATTAGATTTCAGGGAAGGGATGAGAGTATTGTAATTGGGTATGCTTGTTTATATGTGTGCATAACTCAAAAAAAAATTTCACGCAAGGTAAGGTCTACATATGGACGGACCTACTTCGATTGATCCTGATCTGGACATTAGGTCTTGTAAATTTTTTTCAGCACCAGCCAAGGGTTGGTTGTGTCCTCAGGCACTGCTTGTTTTATGTCATCTAACTTTGTTCCCAACTTAATCATCACTCCATGTCATCTATGTGAGCCTGCATTTCATCATCTTATCTACAGAATTTTCTGGAGTAAAAATATATGTAGTATTATTTATACTCAGTGCAATATCTCCTTGTACTACAGGACTCAAAGCACTATTTGACCCATCTGACTGCACAAATACGGCCTATTATTTAGCATTCAAGTGACTGACATTCCCCTATAACTGAAAGACAGGCTCAGGGATGACCATTTATTAATGTCTCTGAGGTTTTCTAGCTAATGCCACAGGGGATAGGATCAAATGACAGGGGAATGCCATTTTAAGTGTTCATCCGGAACACTATTTATATGCCTGTACCTGGGTTTGAAGTCTCTACGTTCCTGGGCTAGTGTGTTATCATGTACGCCCCTGCGAAATGATGCTGAACAGTTCCTGAAAGTTATGTATCTGGCATGACCTAGTTCCGGAACCAAGATCATGAACTGGCGGCAAAAGTTCAGGATAAAGTTCAGGATAGTTCTGGAAATGGCGTGAACATGAAATGGCCACTTTATCATGGCATCAAAAGTTCGGCATTTATCAAGTTCCCGAACAATCCAGAATTGTTCAAGCTTTACAATTTTGTGATAGTTCCAGGAATATCTTTAACTTTTGTGAACTGCTGAATTCAATTGAAATTAATTATTGCATTGAAGTTCCCGAACCATCCAGAACTGTTCAAGCTTGGAATCAGTTCTGAGACTATCTTTAACTTTTGGGAACTGCTAAATATTATTATTGGAAAACGTATTGTGCCATGAAATCACAGCTTGTGTCAAAGTTCCTGAAAAATCCAGAAGTGTTCCCATTTAATATTCTGTGATATTAACTAGTTTCTAGCAGAGTAATTTACTGTAAATTTTCGAATTAGCCAGTAACATCACCCTCACCTTTCACTCACTGTGATGTTTTAAAAATTGTTTAAGACAAGAACAAAAGGAAACCTAAACATGTACCTGAAATCTGTATTATCCTGGCTTGATTGGGTTTTCCTTTAAACTTTGCCTCCATATTTTACCAGTTTTTGTAATCCTGTATTTCCTTTCAAAATTGGCCTGACAGTTTTGGCCTAGATATTTTGACAAATAGACTCTCTAATATCCATTCAACTATCCAGTACATTTTACAACAAATCTTATTAATTCAAACCCTTTTTTTTGCTGAAAACCTTCCCTCCAACAAAGATTCAAACCATGTTGTTTTAGTCATGTGACCCATGTGACCAAGTTCTCTGGATATCCTGAATCCTTGCTGCTACCTTAAGTTTTTAGTATATTATATTTTACACTTTACAAATTCAGAATATTTATAATGTTGTGGGCAAAATATGTAACCTTTAACTTAAAAAACATGGAATAATGAAAAAAATATATTAACAAACAAATGAATTATTAATTTCACCAAAACCAAATCAGAAAAGGTAAATAACCTACTTTAAGTTTTCAAGTAAAACATAGAACAGAAGACTAAATCAGGGTCAGTTATTTCAACAGTACACAAAGCATACCATGCTCAGATACCACTGCAAAAACATGTAGCCTGTCACAAGTTCTGGGTTAGTTTTATTGGAATAATTATATGATCCATTTCACTTTTAATACCAAACATTTTAGACAAATATATAAGTATTTTGTTTCCATGTTAAACTTGGTAAATACATTATTTAACAACACCGAAAGTAAATTAATAGTTTATTTTCCAGTGGATTTATACCAATTTCTTGTGTTATTATAATTTTTTCAATGTAAAAAAATGTGTCTGTAAATCAAAGGCTAGTCTCAGTGTATGAAATCTGAATAACTTGTAGTGTTAAAACAGCTATAAGTTATTATATATTCATACTTTCCTCATTTCTCAGGTCCAAATATTTCTGTTTTCCAAATTACAAAAAATCAAAAAGAGTTAATGGTAGGCTAGTATCCATGCTTATACTCCAAGCTTAGTTAATGACCACAGGACCAAGGATAAAACATTTACATACAGAGTCAGGAGTGTGCATATCCCATCAGACGTTCAAATATATATATAGTCTGAACATATTTACATGAAGCTTTTTTAATGATACAATATTAAAGGGACAATTAATAAAATAATGTATTTTAATATTGTTCATTGGAAAATGCACAAGGTTTTTATTAGTTTCATACATTGTTAGATTGTGACGTTTTCTGTTTCACATTGTGCTTGCTAAATATTTATGTAAATGTATGTATGATACTGTGAAATTTCACTTCGCTCATTATTTCACCAGGGCAAACAAAGCTATCTTTTCAAAATTTATTATATAATCTCAACTTTTCTATAGAAATGATTCTAATATCATTAAAAGGAAGCTTAAAAGGCTGTATTTTAATTTGTTTTTGGTAATCTCACACAAACACAAACTTTAGAACAAACAGTGTTTACTTATTTGAGTTTTTCTGTTTTAGATTTTCCTTATACTAAAAACTTGAGTTCAATGTTCCTGTAAGTTCAGTTTAGATGCTGAACTTCAACCATGCTTGTATCTTGTCTTAGTTAATTAAAGCTTAAGTATAAAAAGTCAAAATTTATGGATTTGTAGTATTAATTGTTACTGTTTGAAAAAAAGGATTCCAAAAGGTGTTTAAAAATATAGCTGTTCCATACAGTTCAGTAAATGTTCACCAAATTTTTGGTGAACTGCATTGCCAAAAACTGCTGAACGACAGTTCATGCACCCTACTACTGAACTAATGCCGAACTTCTGCCACAATGTCCTGAACTTTCATGATCAGTTCAGGACAGTTCATAATGTGCCGAACATCATTTCGCCAGGGACTGGCCACATTTTATCTTTGCTTCCACACATATGTATTCCTTTATTCCATAGTCCCTTTCAAGGCAGGATTTCATCCGTGACTGCAAGATTTTCTCTGTGAATGTTGGTAAGGATTTATATGGTAGCTGGTATAATGTACTCCTGTAAAATATGATAAAATATAAGGTCCAAAGAGGAACTATTTCATTGACATTTTTCCTGTTATCCACATTTTTTCTGAAATTTTCACACAACAGGGTTCAAACTAGGGAAGGATGAGATATCAATTAACTAAGACTCTGTTTCCATATTGTAGGTTATGGTAAGGGGCGTATTATCTGTGGAGATGTGGGGCAGTCAGCTTATGAAGAAGTGGACATCATAGAGAAAGGTGGCAACTTCGGCTGGAGAGGCAGGGAGGGCTATGAGTGTTATAACAATGAGCAGTGTGGTCAGACAGGTCTGTATTGTTTTATCCAGTAGCCATTTTAGTACTCTAGTACACATTTACCTTTATTGTACTTGTAAAAATTCAAGTACTCCTTACCAATGTACTCTTCTTTTGTAAGGAAACTCTTTTTAGCATAAAAACCAACAGAATTATGCATCCCACAAGGGACACTTATTTGTATTCATGGGGAAAGGGGAGAGAGAGTGGGTCTGCCGGCTGTGCCGGCTCCCGCATTTTCTGTTGCTTGGTGTCATGACATTTCAACCAATCAGAGAAGTTACATGACCAAAAACATGTTTTTCAAAGAGTTGTGCTTGTCCAGATGATAGCTTAAAAAGTGCTTCACTTACTAATAGTCACATGAAATTTGGCAAGTAGGTTTGTTATATACTAGATACCTGGAAATTATTAGCTTTTGCAAGTGATCCACCAAACTAGATGCCACAATTTTTCTTAACAATGAAAATAAAAAATCTTTAATATTTCAGAAAAGGTGCAACTTTGACTAAATTTGGGGGGGGGGGGGGGGGGGGGGCATAGGGTATCCACAGAGTCATGTGCCACTTTTTGCCAAAATTCATTTTCCTGCCATTTTTGGTGGCCATCTTGAACTTCTGTGTAAAACGTAAAAATGCATTTGTCTCAGAAACCCTGTGAGATAGAGCAATTTCAACAGAATTTTTGACCCCAGGGTATTCGCAGAGTCATGCAATTTTTTATCAAATATCTTTTTCCCACTAATTTGTAGCCATTGTGAAGTTCTGCAAAAAACCACAGAAAATGCATTTATCTCGGAAACAGTGCAAGATAGGGCAATTTGGATGAAATTTTTTACCCATCCCACCCCATCCTCTCCCCAGGTATCCACAGAGTCGTCATGCATTTTTTTAAAAATATCATTTTCCTGCCATTTAGGCGGCCATCTTGAATTTCTGCGTAAACCATAAAAACGCAATTAACTCGGAAACTGTGTGAGATAGAGCGATTTCAACACAATTTTTCATCCTCAAGGTATCTGCAAAGTCATCTGCCACTTTTTTCCAAAATCGTTTTTCCCATCTTTTAGGCTGCCACCTTGAATTTCTGTGTAAAACATAAAAGCACATTTATCTTGGAAATGTTGAATATATTACCCCCTTGGCGGAGGTAAAAATACTAATAGAAAAAATTAAAAGAAGTTGCTTTTTTATTTTTATTATTATTTTTTTCACACACTTCCACTTAAGCACAAAAGAGAAATTGGTTGTTGTTTGTCCCTGTATCTCTATGAAAAGGTATATCTATAATTTTTAAGGGTATGGCCAAGATCCAATAACTCTGGCCATAGAGATTGTTTCTTATTGAAATTTTCCTCTTTGGGTATTTTGTTCTGCAGAATAAATCCTTTCCATAAAATTTAGAGAAAATGTGATGAGATCTCCATCTCATAAAGTTTTGGGCATGATCCAGTAAAACTTGTTGTTATGTCAACCATTGACCTCAGGATTCTGCATGTACTTTGTTGCCACAGACTGAACCCTTTTCACTGTTTGCCAAATTTGTTGAAAAGGTTGATCCCAAAAAGATCTACACATGTCTTGTCTGGGCTATATCTTGGAAACCATAAGATGTAAGAAGTTGATACTTGGTAGGTGTTAAGAATGATGTTCATCTGGCTTTTGCTAAAGGTGAGGCTACTGCTGGTGTTCTCTTGGATCAATCAGCAGCGTTTGATACTATTGATCATGATACGCTACTTGATTCTCTTAGCTCCTGGTTTGGTGTCAGTGGGGTTGTCCTCGATTGGTTTAAGTCTTATCTCTCAGACCGTGTTCAGTGCATTAAGATTGGGTCAATTTTATCTGATGCCAAAAAGTTATTGTATGGTGTACCGCAAGGCTCTGTCCTGGGGCCAATCCTTTTTTCACTCTATACTACTCCGCTGAGTAAAGTCATAAGAATCATCCTGGTATTAGTTTCCAGTTCTACGCTGATGACACACAATTGTATGTACATCTCACACATAAAAATGTTGCCTCAGCCCTTGATAAGCTGTCACACTGCCTTGAAGACATAAAGAGATGGCTCTCTACAAATAAGCTCAAGCTAAATCCTGATAAGACCGAATTCATTGTGTTTGGCTCAAAGTCTCAGCGCAAAAAACTTAATCACTCCTTCCCGGTAAACATACTTGGTAATCTTATATCACCAATAGATGCAGTTAGGAACCTTGTTGTCTGGTTTGATTCAGATTTCTCATTCTCTTGCCATGTTATGAAGGTCTGCAAGGCTTGTTTTGCTCATGTCCAGGATCTTAAGCGACTCTGAGGACATCTGACACATGAAGCTGCTCTTATGGCTGCCAATGCTCTGGTCGGAAGTCGTCTTGATTACTGTAACTCTCTGTTCAGAGGTCTCTCAGCTCTAGATCTGTGCAAACTTCAATGTGTTCAGAACAGCCTTGTCAGAATTGTTACCAACACCACCAAGTACTCACACATCACTCCAGTTAGAAAAGCACTACATTGGTTGCCGATTAAGTACCGTTCTATCTTTACGACTGCCATACTGGTATATAAGTTCCTTCACAGTGGTAACCCCAAATACTTTGAACCCTTCCTTATTCCCAGACATAGTACATATAACACTCGTCGAAGTCAATCTGATGGCATATTTCTTGAGGTTCCCCACTTTGCTTCAGTTTTCAAGTCTCGAAAGCATTTTGGACTCAGTTTTGCGTATGACGTACCTATGATTTGGAATGACCTTCCTGATGAGGTCCGCTCTGCAAACTCACTTGCCTCTTTCAGGTCAAAGTTGAAGTCATACCTTTTTGGAAAAGCATACCCACCCTAAATTTCCAATCTCCTCCTGCTTTCTCCGCGGTGCTGACCCCTGCAATGTCTCTGGTTTATGAATATTGAACAATGTTTTTGTGTGATGCACCTTAGAATCTGTCTTTTGACAGAGAGTAAGTGCTATAAAAGTGCTATTAGAATCAGAATTAGAATTAGGTACATTGCTTAGAGTTTGTAGGTGTGCAATGTCATGGTGTGACCTTGATTTGACCTTTCACCTTATTGTAGTGTCCTCAGAAACCATAATGTGTAGGAAGTTGATACTTGGTAGGGACATTGGTTGAGAGTTGTAGGTGTGCAACATCATGGTGCAACCTTAATTTGATCTTTGACCTTGTCTTAATGACCTTGACATATAAAATCTTGTCTGGGCTATATCTTGGGTACCATAAGGTGTAAGAAGTTGATATTTAGTAGGTACATTGGTTAGAGTTTGTAGGTGTGCAATGTCATGGTGTGACCTTGATTTGACCTTATCATGATAGTAACCTTGACCTATAAAATCTTGTCCGGGTATATCACGGAAGTCGTAAGGTTTAGGAAATTGATACTTAATAGGGACATTGGTTGAGGGTTGTAAGTGGGCAACATCACTGTGAGACATAGATTTGACCTTTGACCTTGCCATAGTGACCTTGACCTATAAAATCTGGGCTATATCTCAGAAACTGTAAGGTGTAGGAAGTTGTGACTTGGTGGGGACATTAGTTGGGGGCGTTGTAGGTGTGCAACGTCATGGTGTGACCTTGATTTGACCTTTGACTTGCAGTAGTGACCTTGACCTTTAAAATTTTGTCTGGGTAATATCTCTGAAACCATTAAGTGTAGGAAATTGATACTTGGTTGAGATATTGGTTGGGGGACATCATGGTGTAGTGACCATGAGTTTTAAAATCCTGTCTGTGCTATTTTTAGAACCTTGATGTAGTGACCATGAGTTTAAAATCTTGTCTGGGCTATTTTTTGGATTCCGTAAGGTGTAGAAGGTTGACATTTGGTAGGGACATTAGTTAGGGAGTGTAGGTGTATATCATGGTGTTGCCTTTAACTTTGTCTCTGCCAAAGTGTGTTCACTTGCCATATTTGAGACATGTTTCTCTTATGACAAAGGAATATGGATAGCTGCAACTTGATTATTTTAATAATATTATGTACTTTTACAGAATTCTATTTGTGCAATCTTGTGTAGTGACATAGGTGTAATATTTGATTTTGCCTTTGCCAAAATGTTTTCTGCTGCCACATTTGAAACATATTGGTATTGCAAAGAAATATGGATTTCTGCAAGTAATCATTATATGGCAATTATACTTCAGTTCAGAAATTTTACAGCTTCAAAAATTTTACTTTATTACTTAATGTTGTCATCTTACTATTGAATTACCTTGTTTTGATACTTTGTCTTTACATACACATTAACTCTCTTGCATGTTATTTTCTCCTGCACCTTTCAAAACTTAAACTATCTATTCTGAAGGTCTCCTGACCTTTAAACTGTTTTCATTTTTTCTATATTTCGATTGTGGTGTTCAGTGTCATTTCCCCGGGCTGTGGGGTACGGGCATCTTTAATGCTATTAATTTAAATTATTGGACTTGCTGCCACAAACTGAATCTTTTGACAGGTAATCACTAAATTAGGTGAAAAAATTTGCCCCCCCAAAGAGACCTATGGCTGATATAGCTTTGGTCATCACCCAATAACCTCCTATGCTATAGCAACCATTCTGTTCTTCCGCTTTGGTTTTGTGACTTTATCTCCACACTTCTCAGTAAATCGCTTGACAAGATTCACTGTTTTCTTGTAAAATACATCCAGAGAAGTAATTTATAGCTTTGTCTAGGATCTAATAAAAACTTTATCGTTTGTCAACTTTGGCCTTAGTAACCATTTATATTTAAACTACATAAGGAATCAGTTAACTGGCTTAGGCAAGATTTGGTGTAGTTGTTCAATATAATCCTGTAAGATATGCTATTATTAAGGTTTTAAACATGACACTCTGTCAGCTATTTCATTTGAGTTTATATTAATGTGTGCTGTTTGGAATTTATATTGAAAGAAGAAACCTTTTCAAAGCTTTTGATTATTTACAATAAGGCTTTGCTGGATAATACAATATACTGGAACTTTACAATTGTGTGTGCTAAATAAACATACAGAATAAAGTCATAACTGCTATTCAGATTGATCCTGAAGTTGGGAACCACAATTCTCTGAATTTGCTTGTTTCCAATAACTCATTTCTTTATATTTAAGCAGTATTTGAATCCTCTACAGTGTGTCATATTGTAATCATTATAATACAATGGCTTCTAATAACTCTGGTGTATTTTGGACTGTGGTTATTCTTGTCTTAAACCTGAAATTACATCATTAAGTTAAATTTGATTCTGTGTTTCACAACAAGGACTTCTTGTACTTGACTACTGCTTTACTACTTAAAAAAATTCTAAGAATAAGTGTGATTCTGAGAATAAGAATCTTTGTGAATAGGAAAATTCTTATTCTCAGAATTATTATGACAAAAATGACAATTCTAAGAAAAATTCTAAGAATAAGACAACATGTAATTCTTATAATAATAATCTTTGTGAATAGGAAAATTTTTATTCTTAGAATTATTATGAGCAAAACGACAATTCTAAGAAAATCCTAAGAATAAGACTAATTCTAATAATAAGAATCTTTGTGAATACAGGCCCTGACCTTTCTATTGTTTATTTCTTCTATATCTCATAGTGTCAGAAACAATTTTCCCCAGGCATGTGGGGTAATTGCATATCTGTAATCCTATTTTATGAGGTGTTGAAGTGAAAGTGAAGTACATACTATAGAAATGATGGTTAATGACCACACTCTTCTGGGTTAAATAGAATTTATATACGGGAATTACTGTATGTATTTTTACATAGGATAAGTAATGGTTCATTTTATTGCACTATAATAGCTTACCATGTGGAACTAGAAGGTATCTTGGGTGGCTGCAGGCACCCGGCCAACTCAAGAAAATAGGGCGTAATATTACAGGGTTATTTAATATGTGAATGACCTAGATAGTGACAGAGAACACAACTTCCTTCTTCTAGTTGGCCAGCATATTGTTAGAAGCATACAATTTTATTACGCTACAATGTACCTACATATTGTAACAATATGCTTTACCAGTGGTTTACCACGGGAAGCTTCCAACCGGAGTAAAAGTTGAAACCTTTACCCATGAATATAAGAGTTAATTGTCACATGTATGCCGGTATATTGCCGGTATAGTACCGGTGCAGGTAAAGAGTACCTGTCTAGTCATGTGACCTAGGGAACCTATCAGATGCTAGCTATAGCTCTTCCTCACTTTTTGTTGGAAGCCATCTTGTACAGCTGGCTTTCCTGTAACTCTACTTTGTTAGTTCAGTTACCATATCTTAACTGTGGGTAGACAGTTTATTTTTGGATATTTTATATCTTATTGTTCATAGATTCTTTTGGTATTGTGGTGAAGACACCACCTTACCAAAAACGGGGCAAATGTGGCCATTTTATGCCAATATTTGACTCTCACCTTGCCTGTTTTGGCTGTAGGGCCAAGTGTAAAGGGCAAGATCCCTGCGCTCAGGGAGCTAAAGTTAATCAGTGTGCAGCTTGCTCTACGCTTTCTGAAGAACAGTGGACACACTTACATGAAAGCTTTGCAAAGAGATCTTCATATCGCCATCGTACCGGCTCTCATGATAACAATTTAGAACCGGAAACAGATGAAGAACCAGTATTTACCGGTGAAGAACTCGGCCAAGTAGACGACGCACTTCTGGATTTGGAACCGGAACAGACCGGTAATATTGCACCGGTCACCGGCATCAGTCCTCTCAATAACCAACCATCATCTGCTTCTCTACCAGTGATGAGTTTCCTGGCAAACACCGGACCAGTAGAACAATCTTCTGATTCTTCTTCAGCCCTTTTCAGGGCACCGGATCTGGTATTAACCCAGGACACTACCGGTATCTCAACTGGACAAACACCAAGCAGACACATATCTGAAAGAATGACAACTTTTTCAATGCCACAACCTCAAAGGACTGCTCCATCTATTGATATCCCTCAAACACCCAGGACACAGTTACTTAAAAGTCACCTGGAACAACAAAACCTTGAGTTAATGCATAAGCTACAGAGAAAAGATCAAGAACAAATGAGGGATATCTCAACTCAACTTCAGACAGGTCTCCAAGCCTTTCTACAGCAATCCTTGGAGAATATGTTTAGCCGTTTGGCTCCTACACACACCAATCCTGCTCCTCAAGCTTCTACTGCACAACCACACATTGTTTCTATTACTCCTTTGTCTGTGGTCCCAGCTGCTGCTAAATCAGAGGAACCCATGGACGTGACTCCATCTCAACCAGCACCGGCTATTAAGAAGGGATTAGCCAATGTAAAAGGTTCCTCATCCATTGCCGCTCAGTCTCTTCAGGCAGTGGTCTCTCACATACAAGTGCCTCCTTCTGCTCCTACTCAAACGACTACTGTTCCACCCTCTGCACAACCTACGGTAGCTCCCACCAACATAACATCTACCACTGCAAAACTTCAGTCTCCCTTGCAAGTGCTAGAACAGGAGGAATATGGCGCAGATTCATCGGCTTCTTCCTTCACCACCCCAAGGTCGGAAGAACCCACAGATACGGGTGAACAAGCAGCTCCCCCTAACCTTCCCTTCCGAGAACTTGTGCAAAAGGTTAGGGAGTTTCTCTCCATCCCAGACCCGGCTGCAGAGGAACATTACAAACCGGGTTCAGTGCTGGGATGCTACCCCCTTCTTCTTCTTCAATAAAAAGCAGGCAGACCACCATCCATAAAACTCCCCATGGTGTCTGACCTCTCGAGCCTCCAAACAGCCCAGGATGAAGCAGTGAAACCCAGCACTTCCTCTACCCTGGATATTGGAAATTTCCAGCTATCCCCCCATAAAGGTAGCTGGTATAATGTCGTGGATGAGAAGTACTCACAGACTCCATAGGTTGTGCCCCAGGCCTTTTCAAATATTGCCAAGCCTGGATATAGGAGTGGTCCTCCAGCCACAGTACAACAGAAAGTACTTGTAAAATTGGAATACATGGCTCGTAAAGACATAAGTATTGCTAATTTTCTTTCTACCTTTGGCATGGCCAGTGAGTCATGTCTGAACAATCTCAGAGTATCCAGAGATCAACAAGAAAAGTTGTTTGACCAACTTAGGACCACCCAAGATGTATCTACTCGGGAACAAATCTTGCTTCAACTCTACCAAATGACACAGCAAGAAGCCGCCCAGATGCAATTTATGCTTGACATCAGCAGAAGCATGTCAAAAGCCTACACGGATCTGGTTGCAAACTTCATCTCTTCTCTCACAAACCTTGTCTTGCTAAGAAGGGATGCTTACCTCTGCCACACCCATCCAAACTTAGATGCATTCAGACTGCGCGATCTACGCTCAGCAACCATCTCAGGAGGTGACTTGTTCGATAGAACCCTAATGCAGGAATACGAACAGCACCTCATCGGGCTGGGGGTAAAACCAGTCTCCAAAAAAGATGGCTTCCACCCTTACAAGAAACACAAGAAAGCAGAGGTGGACAGCGTGAACCCCCGCAAGGCCTGTTCTATCAACCAATGCCGGCACCCCAGTACATGGTTCAACAACCTTTCTTCCCTCATCCTCACCAAGGTGGGCGAAGAGGAGGCCGAGGCGGTCGCTGTGGACGTGGGCGGGTTTTTTAACTCTCACACTGGCAAGCAACCACAACAGCCTCCTCAATGACATTTCTCAAACAACGTTACCCTCACAGGCTCCGGGACAAAGACCTACAATAACTTCAGATGTTCTCTTGGATTATCCTCCCCAGTGTGTCCCTCCAGAGGGGATAAAGACTCTGAGTGCAACAACCCTACGGGAGAGGGAAAAGACTCCTGGTTTTCACACCCCACCGGAGGGGCTAAGGACTCCCGTGTATTCAAACCCCACAGGAGGGAAAAAGACTCCTTGTTCCCACACCCCACAGGAGGGGGAAAAACTCCTTGTTTCCACACCCCACAGGAGAGAGTAAAGACTCCTTGTGTACAGTCTCATATTGTATTTATCCAAGATCAAGTTCAAAAGAGAACAAACCTAACAGTGGGAAGCAGGCTCAAATCTTTCCTGCCAGTGTGGAAGACTTTAGGCGGACACCATTCAATTCTAAACCTTATTGCGGAAGGATACAAACTACCCTTCAGGGAGTGCCCAAAATTGTCCAGGATACATTGCATAACCAGTGGCTTCGCAGACTTCAACAAACAAAGTGCCTTGTCGACTGCTATTCAAGATTTACTTCAAAAGGGTGCAATCGACATCGTTCAAAAACCAGACAGTCTGGGTTTCTACAGTCGCTTGTTCCTGGTCCCAAAACCAGGCAACTGCTGGAGGCCAGACCTAAGTTGTCTCAACAAATTTCTTTTCGAAGTCCAAGATGGAGACCCCAGAGTCCATACGAGCTTCTCTCAGAAAGAACGAATGGGTCACCTCTATCGACCTCACAGACGCCTACCTCCACATACCCATTCACCCTCAGTCGCAGAAGTACCTCCGGTTCTACCACAAAGGTGTCTCTTACCAGTTCACCAGCCTCCCTTTCGGTCTAGCCTCAGCCCCCTTGATCTTCACCAGTATAGTCAAGGAAGTAAGACTTTTAGCCTTACAACAGGGAATACGTATTCATCAATACCTAGACGACTGGCTGATTCGCGTCCCCTCCAAGGAGGAGTATCACAAACAGACCCAAAAGCTGTTAAACCTAATTCGGGATTTGGGCTTTGTGGTGAACCTCAAGAAATCAGAACTGGTGCCTTCCCAGAGGTTCGATTTTCTGGGATACCATTTTTTACTAGATTTGGCACTTGTCAAGCCCACTCAGGACAGGTGGACGAAGCTTCAGGATATGTTACGTCACCTCTCGTCGAAGTCTGTTATCAGTGCAAGGACTCTTATGTCCACCATTGGATTACTTGCATCAATGGAGAAGACAGTCAAACTGGGCAGAATGCATATGAGACCTTTTCAATGGCATCTCAAGACTCACTGGAAATTTCCCATGCCTCTGGATACTCCAATCCCCTGGAATCAGAAGATGATACGACATGGGGAAGGAATGGTGGTTAGACCCCAAAAACGTGCTACAGGGAGAGTTTCTCCACCCAAGGGAACACAAAAAAATGATCTTTACAGATGCCTCAAATGCAGGTTGCGCGCACACGTAGATCACGATTCAACCGGAGGGGTCTGGTCTCACACAGAAAGACATCTTCATATCAACCTTTTAGAAATGAAGGCAGTTTTCCTGGCCCTACAGTTCTTCAAAACCACTTGCAAGAACAATCGCGTACTCATTGCCTCAGACAACACCTCCGTGGTGTCTTACATAAACAAGCAGGGTGGTACAAGATCCGCAGAACTTTGCGCTCTAATGTGCTCAACAATGTCACACTCAGAGCAAGACATGTACCCAGGTCCCTCAATGTGATAGCGGATGGGCCTCTCAAGGAGGAATCAGATCCAAAGCACAGAATGGTTCCTGTCTCCGCAAGTCTTCAAACAAATTTCCAAGATATGGGAGAGTCCTCAAGTGGACCTTTTTGCAACCAGACTGAACACAAAACTTCCCTTATATGTCTCTCCGATCCTGGATCCCCAGGCCTGGGCTGTAGATGCCCTGAACATCCAATGGGAGAACCTGGTTGCTTACGCTTTTCCCCCAACCGCCCTACTGCCCAAGGTTGTTCAGAAACTCCAGTCACAAATGTGCAGGCTACTTCTGATTGCCCCAGGCTGGCCATCAAAACCGTGGTTTTGGGACCTAGTGGAAATGTCACTGGACATGCTGCGACGGCTTCCTCAAATTCGAACCCTACTCAAACAACCAATACACAACGTTTTCCACTCCAACCCAGCCACCCTCAACCTCCATGTTTGGTATCTAGGAGCACATCGTTGCAACAATGAGGGTTCACTGCAGAGGTGGCAGAGAGAATTGCTGCTCCTCAAAGACTCTCAACAAGAGCCATCTACTCCTCAAAATGGTCTGTTTTCCAGATGGTGCATGGAACAACAGGTGGACTTTGGGAGTCCCTCTATAGGGGACATCTGCAGCTTTTTCTGGTATCTCTTTCACGACCTAAACAGATGTCCTTCTACCATTGAAGGATACAGGACCACTATTGCAGACACCCTTGGGGACTTTAACCTTCGCATCAGCTCCAATACCGATATAGCCAGGCTGATCTCTAACTTTTATAGAGACAAACCAAAAAAGTCCAGGTTACTCCCAAAGTGGAATCTTTCGTTGGTACTTCACAAACTTACACAGCCTCCTTTTGAACCACAGGAGGAATGTACCCTTAAACTGCTCACATGGAAGACAGTTTTCCTCTTAGCCCTAGCTTCAGGAAAGAGGTGCAGCGAAATCCACGCCTGGACCTACGACGGAACTCTAAGCCTGGGCAACTGGGAGCAGGTTCAACTCACTCCCTCACCCTTCTTCATAGCCAAGAACCAATTAGCTAAGGAGGGCCCCAACATTGCTTCCCCGGTGATTATTCCAGCCTTGAAATGCGACCAAGACTCTCAGAACATGGATATTCTCCTTTGCCCTGTCAGGCCCCTCAAATGCTATCTGGATAGAACGAAAGAGACCAGAACAAGTAGACGTCTACTTTTTATCTCTTATAAACTGGGCCACTCAAAGGATATCCAATGCTCCACTATCTCGTCTTGGATCAAAAACACAACTCAATTCTGTTATTCCAAGGTGTAATCAGCGGACATGGTCCTCACAGGGGTAAAGGCCCATGATGTGAGCTTTTGCAGCCTCAAAAGCCTTTTACGGGAGAACATCAATGGATCAGATCATGCAAGCCTGCCATTGGAAATCTCACAATACTTTCACCAAATTCTATCTCAAGGACCTTACCGGTCAAGACCAGAAAGAAGGCTCCTATCATCTGGGATCCTTCATTGCAGCTCAGCAGGTCATGCCTCCTTCCAGCTAACTCCAGGGAAGAAAACAGGGGGGGGGGGGCAGTACTTCGGGAACCACCTAGACGGGGTGTGTCAGAATCCTCTGACACCATAGAGCGGGTTCTTCAACCCTTTAAGGTAATTCTTCTTACTTTTTCTAGTTTTTTATCTGCTGTTCCTTTCCTGTGTTTTTGTTACCAAGAGTATATTCTTGTTCCAATTATCTTGAGAATGTAATGTTAAGTTTTACTTTTTCGGTAATCTTAGTGTTGCTTTCTTATGATTCTTCATGTTCCCTTTTACATCTTTTTCACTGTATTTTGTGTACTTTATGTTTTAGACTCTGCATTGGAGTGCCTGCGCTGGCTGTGCATGACAAGACGGTCTTTCTTCCCTTGGCGTGACAGCTCAACCGCAGGAGAACTGGAGTATTCCCCTCAGCCTTAATGTGCCGTTCCTCTACTGCATTCAGGCTCCTTCCTCCTACCTGGACTCCGGATGTTCTTCCTAGATCGTTGTTATTCCGCCAGGTTCCTTAGCCAGTGTCCAGTCTTCCCAGCCTTCCAACATGCTTTGATTCAGCATATTGTTACAATAGGTAGGTACATTATAGCGAATAAAATTGGAAATTTTATTTTAAATGTAGCTTTTATAAGCTACAATACCTACCTATTGTAACAATAGTACAGGCCCTCCCTGGTCCTCCCCGCTTTCCAGACTTTCCACTGGAAGGTGGGGCTTTGGTTCCAACAAAAATGAGGAAGAGCTATAGCTAGCATCTGATAGGTTCCCTAGGTCACATGACTAGACAGGTGCTCTTTACCCGCACCGGTACTATACCGATAATATACCGGCATACATGTGACAATTAACTCTTACATTCACGGGTAAAGTTTTCAACTTTTACTCCGGTTGGAAGCTTCCCGTGGTAAACCACCGGTAAAGCATATTGTTCCAATAGGTAGGTATTGTATTCTGACCTGGTGCCATCCAAAGCAGGCACATTCAGAGTGCTTAATTGTGATGGCCGACTCATTGTTCAGGTCAAATCAGATCAAATCGACAAAATTGTCCTCATGTAGACCTTTTTGCCACTTGTCCGAACCATGAGGTCTCACTGTATTTATATCTCTAGTTCCAGACCAACATGCATGGGAAGTAGATGATCTAGACATAAACTGGTCGGGTCTCATTTAACCCTCCAATGGCTCTCCTTCACATGGTGAGCCAGATATTAAGCAATGCAATCGTCTTATACATATAACCCCAGGCTGGTCAGGAATGCCCTGGTTTTGTGTGATAGTGCAGCTCTCAACAGAGATCCCACTTGATCTACTAGTATCAACAGCACTTCTCAAAAAATTAGCGCTCCACAACATCTGAAGCTTCATGCCTGGTGTCTAAGAGTGGAAAACTCCAGGAAAAAGGCTTCTCTGTGGATGTGGCAGAGAGAATTGCTGCCCCTCAAAGGTTATAAACAATGACCGTTGACAAGTCAAAGTGGGTCCTATTTAAAAAACATGGTGAAGAGACAATTCTGTGTTTTTTTCTATATCCTCTGTGAAACAAGTCTCACTTTTTACGTACCTGTATCAAGACTTAAATAGGTGCCAGTTCACCATTTATGACTACCATTGTTGACTCCTTAGGCCCAGCAGAGCTTCTTTCTCAAAACTTGGACCTAAATAGGTTACTCTTTAGCTTTCATAGGGATTGATCCAAAAGTTCCAGACACTTACCACAGTGGAGCCTTTCCATTGTATTGTATGAGCTCACAAAAGCACATTTTGAGCCTATGAAAGACACAGACCTCAAACATCCAACCTTAACAACTGCATTCTCACCAGCCTTGGCCTCGGCACGCCCCTCACTAAAATCCATGTATGGGTTGTAAACAAAGTGTCCAATTTAGGACAATGGGAAAAGGTAGCTAGTGAGAGAACACTCCCAAACTATGTCTCTAGTAATTATCCATGCTTTGAATACCATTGCGGATAGACAGTTCAAAGAAGATAGAACCCTTTGTCTGGTACAGACCCTGAGGTACTACCCGTATCCTTACTCTTTATTTCTTTTAAGGAAAGGGCATACCTCAGACATCCGACCCACCACCCTCTCTTTGTGGCTAAACCAAAGTTTCCTCTTATGCTCTATGCAAACAGATCAACAAACCTTGGACCTGGTCGGTGGACCAAATTGTGCAAGCTTGTCACTGGAAGACACATAATACTTTCACAAATTTTTGCCTAAAAGACCTGACTTAGTCAGATTATGACAACAGTTGGTCCACCAGTGGTGGCTCCAGTCCTAGACTCTTCCCCTCGGACTTGTCATCCTCGGGGGAAAAAAAGGGAGGGGGAGGGCACAGCTGCTGCAAACAAGTTATTTAGAGTCTAACACCCAGGAGTATCAGGAATAGCGGTTACCACCTCAGGATGTCTGGTAAGGTTCAAATATCCTATTTTCTATTTTATATGTATAATTATTTTTATTATTATTTGTCTATCAATGTTACCCACATAATCTCATCATCAATTATACTTTCATATCTAATCATGAATGGCAATTTGTATCACATGAGTTTCAAGCCTTGGACTTGTATTCACTGATAGTGAAGCTCTTGGGGCTACCTATGCAAGAAAGCATAGGCTGCACTTAATTCTTTTATAAGTCCAGATATCCAGACAGTAGTTATACTGTCTTCTGTTTGAGACTTTAAGGTTTTTGACTTTTTACAGGGCCTGGTTTTAACTTGTACACTGTAATTGGGACTCAGATTGGAACTTTACACTGATATTTCATATAAACCACAGGAAAAAACTCACATAAGACTTCCAGTCTCAGCTGTAATCCCTCTGTCTAGCAGTTGGATTCAGCATTTAGTTCCACATGGTAAGCTATATTGTAGTGCAATAAAGTTAAAAAATTTTAAAGTTGAAACTTTTACTTTAATGTAGCTTTTATAAGCTAGGTCACCTCACAGGTATTCACCAAAAAAGGTACCCCGGTAATATTATGCCCTTTTTTCTTGAGTTGGCTGGGGTGCCTGTGGCCACCCGAGATGGCATCTAGTCCCACATGGTAATTAGCTTGTGGATTATAAAAGCTACATTTAAATGATTAAAATTTTCAATTTTAGAGCAATTGTGATGTCAAAATGAATATACAAAGTATTGTTCCCGGCAATAAATTCACAGTTAGAGCAGAGTCAGACAAACAGTGCTGATGTACTAGGACGTAATGCTCTGTATGCATCAAACCAATCTAATACAATATCTGCTGCTGTGGCCTAGTTGGTAACACACTTGCCTAGGAACAAAGAGGACGTGGGTTCAAACTCAGATACAGGCAGATACATAGTGGCTCGGATGACCACTCAAAATAGCGGTCCTCTGTCATTGAGTCCTATCCCCATTGGCAGGCTAAAGAATCGCAAGGCATTGATAAGTGCTCATCCCTTGAGCCTCTGTCTTTCAGTTAGGGGAATACCAGTTACTTGAGAGCTTGGGCTGTACATGTGCAGTCAGATGGGTCATATAGCGCTTTGAGTCCTGTAATACATGGAGATATTGCACTGAGTATAAATACAATACAATATTATATGCAGAGATATGAACCAAATTTATTTCAAAATTTTACCTGACAGAAGGCAGTTCAGGTCATGATATCGCTTTAAGAATGCTGTAGATATATTGATTTTGAGTTTGACATGCCCACCTCCACAGAGATTTCCTTTCAGAGATGATAACTCAAAAAGTGTTATACTAACTTCTTTCAGAATTGGTAGGGGAGTATATAAGAACAAGCAACTGGTTGTCTGGTAACCATCATCTTTGATTTGAAGTACAATGGTACCCTTTACAATTCCAATTGGTCACGTTTTTCATGTTCTGCAAAGGTCCCCCAATAAAGACCCCATCTGAAGTAGTTATGTATTGGTATGTTTGTAGTTGTGAAAATAATCTGTGGAGGCCATTCTAATTAACAGTGAAGCTTGACAGAACCATAAAATATTGATATCAGTTACATGGACCTTGAACATCTTTCTTTATTAAACTTTTGTCCCTGTTTCAAGTTCAAATGGTGTATTCATACCAAAAAAGGCAGTTTATTCCTTATCATTTTCCTGAGCAGTTCGAAATATCAAAACAGCTAATAGGAAGTCATTGTATTCTTCTTGGATTGCTTCCAAGGTCAAACAGAACTGACTTACAAAAAATCCTTTGTCCTTCTTTCAGACTAATCTCTGTCTAGGATTTGCTGTATCTAGTTTGGTATATAACAAGGTCTAAATGAATTTGGCACTTTTCTAATAGTGCCAAGTTTAGTCCATTTTTCAATCACTATTATGATTTCTGTCATACATTGGCCATATTGTGCATTTTATAATCAATATACACTTAGATAGGAAGCTTGAGCAATATTTTTATCATTTTATCATTTAAATCTTTATCGACAGCTCGATTGAATTCAACCTTGTTTCAGTGAAATGTTCAACCATCTCTTTCAGTAACATTAGTAATACTTTATTTAGTGAGAATTGGACTAAGCCTGCACAAAATTATGAAAATTCTCTGATATGACATAATGATTGAATTCAACCATGTCTGTCAAACATTTGCTGTCCTTTATACAGTAAGAACTGAACTAGCTTGCACACCTTCTACGACAGAATTATGAAAAAGAGTCAGATATAACAGGAATAAGACATGATTGAATTCAACCATGTCTGTCAGTAATTTTTGTGATCCTATATGCAGTGTCAGAACTGAACTAGCCCGGGCAACTTGCAGTATAGAATTATGAAAAATACTCCTATATAACAGGAATAAGGAATGATTGAATTCAACCATGTCTGTCAGTAATATTTGTGATCCTATATGCAGTGAGAACTAGCTGAACTATCCCAGGCAACTTGCAGTACAGAATTATGAAAAATACTGTGATATAACAGGAATAAGGGATGATTGAATTCAACCATGTCTGTCAGTAATATTTGTGATCCTTATGCAGTGAGAACTAGCTGAACTATCCCGGGTAACTTGCAGTACAAAATTATGAAAAATACTCTGATATAACAGGAATAAGGGATGATTGAATTCAACCATGTCTTTCAAGAACCTTTGTAATGCTTTAGTCATTGAGAATTGGACTAGCCTCTGCAAATTGTAGCACAGAATTGTGAAAAGATACCCAGATATAACAGGAATAAGATATGATTGAATTCAACCATATTTTTCAAGTAGCATTTGTAATCCTTTATGCAGGGAGAACTGATCTAGCCTGCACAACTTGTAGCACAAAACTATGAAAAATACTCGGATATAACTGGAAAAGAGGTGATTGAATACAATCATGTCTGTAAGATTTGTGATCCTATATGCATTGTAAACTGTACTATCCTGTACAACTTGTGGCACAGAACTATGAAAAACACTCAGATATAATTTCAAAAGAGGTGATTGAATTCAACCATGTCTTTCAGTAATATTTGTGGCCTTTCATGCAGTGAGAAGTGAGCTAGCCTTCACAACTTGTAGCACAGAACTATGAAAAATACTCAGATATAACAGAAACAAGAGATGATTGAATTCAACCATGTCTGTCAGTAATATGACATATTACTGACAGACATGGTTGAATTCAATCATCTCTTGTTTCTGTTATATCGGAGTATTTTTCATGGTTGAATTCAATCATCCCTTATTCCTGTTATATCAGAGTATTTTTCATAATTCTGTACTTCGAACTAAAAACAGCCCTTTCAAGACCTGCACCAAGAGATCTGAACCGGGGCTGGTCATTTGAGGTTCTTGTCTTGAATCTTTTTGGTTTATTTCAACAGTCATATCTATTAAAAGTATCTTCTATTTTTGTTTAGCATTCAATATTTTCTATTATGTTCAAGTATTTTTCATAAATCTGTACTTAACCTTCAATATGCACAAGCCCCAGTTCAGATCTCTTGGTGCAGGTCTTGAAAGGGCTGTTTTTAGTTCGAAGGTTATATTGTAAAAATATGTCACCCATGTCAAAAAAAGAAACTTGTCCACAAACATCTATTAAAGTGACAAAAGAATGGCCAAGAAACCGAATGATTGTTTAGTTAAAATTATTCAAAATTCACCAAAAACAGCAGTGAGCACTCGAAATGCCAGAAATTCAAGGACAAAGCCTTGCAAAAAATGATACCAGAATAGAGTTGGAAGGTGCATGCATGCCCCCAACTCTATAAAAAGCAAGTTTTCTCCTAATCAAATTTTGCCATTGTCTTTCAGTGACTTTATATTCCTCTTAATGTATCTATGGTTATATAGTCTGGCTCCCTCCATTAGAAAGATTTGAAATTATTCAATTCTAATTGTACATGTAAATTTATGAGTGATCTTTTACAAATACAGGAAAAGAGTCATACTACTGTATAAAATTACGTTTTATATCTTAAGCTTAGTACTTTGTTTGTTATTCCTTTTATATTCAGTAGCACAATTCGACAAATATTTGGTCATAATCATTACATTCAAATATATAAACTTGTCCATTTGCATTAACATTTATTGTAAATGGAAAAAAATATAGAAAAAAATATCACATATCCCATGTAACTGCTTATGAAATTATAAAATGAGGCAAATTAGTTACCTATGAAATGGAAGAATGCTGGATTTTAAACAAGTATCAAACTTTGACTATGATGATGCCAATTAAATATTTAAATCATTTTTAATAGTAATTATGACACAGCAGATAACCCCTAAACATAAAAGATTTAAACGAAATTTCCATACACACATATTTAATGATTTTACTTATTTACTCTAACATACAGAGACATATACCTCTGAACATATATTTTACAGTTGGTTTTTGTTCTTTTGGAAATTTTAAAATTAAAAACTCACCTCATAAGTTTTTAAATTCCAAAACAACATAAACAAAACTTGCTGGATACAAACACCATATTTTCATTAATTCTGATAATAGTACCAATCACATATGGTATATTAAACTCTGCTCTATTAAAGAGAGAACAATAATACTTAATTAATTTATCATGTAATATAAAACAACTCATCAAAACACTGTGGTTGAGTTTTTCAAATACCAAAAATAAAATGTAGCAAAAAGTGTACCTATACACACATGCACTGTTAAAATAAAGATATCCTAATGGCTATCAGGGTGATAAAGATTTATTGAGATGGGGCACACTGAAAAACCAGATCCAGCAGGGTCCCTTGTGTAAACAAAGTATATTCACTGTACTATGAATACATTCTGTTATTTGGGGAATTTTGGGAGTGTTTCAAACATTCAAGAAAAAAAGTTTCATATGCATTCATTTTCTTTGCAAATTTATAGACAACAGTATAATTCAACTAAAAGGATGAAATGAATTAACAAAAGATTACCATGTTAACAAGGCATAGTTTAAAGTATTTACAGATTCTCTGGGAGACTGTAATATTAGCACTCAGAGAGTGCATATCTTAGTAAAGGCACATAATAAGTAGAAATTGCATATGGGTGCTTTTCTGTACAACTAGTCGGGGAAACTACTAGGACAAGTAATAAGCCCCTAACAGACAAGCCTATTACACCGCGACAAGTTGTAGTGACAAACTGACAGGACAGGAACACTTCAACTGGACTGATTAATGTCTTGAGTCAGTATCATGAGTTGGGATCAAGTCAACACTATAAACATCCCTTTTTAGCTTCCTACACCTTATGGTTTCCAAGATATAGGCCAGACCAGGTTTTATAGGTCAAATTTGCTACGGCAAGGTTAAATCAAGGTCACACCATGATGTTGCACACCTACTAACCTCAACCAATGTTCTCACCAAGTATCAGCTTCCTACACCCTACAGTTTCCAAAATATAGCCCAGACAAGATTTTATAGGTCAAGGTCACTAAGGCAAAGGTCAAATCAAGGTCACACTATGACACTGAACATCTACACCCCTTAACCAATGTACCCTATAGCCCGAACAAGGTTTTATACGTCAAGGTCACTACACCAAGGTCAAAGGTCAAATCAAGGTCAGACCATGATGTTGCACACCTACACCCCTTAACCGATGTCCTTACCAAGTATCAACTTCCTACACCTTACTGTTTCCGATATATAGCCCAGACAAGATTTTATAGGTTAAGGTCACTATAGCAAAGGTCAAAGGTCAAATCATGACGTTGCACACCTACACCCCCTTACCAATGTCACAACCAAGTATCACCTTCCTACAAGACAGCCATTTTGTTTTCGAAACTTGGCCAAATTACTATCAGCTTAACTTTCCTGGCCATATATATCTTATTTTTATAAGTTTTAGAGCATCTAAATGATTTTTAATTGATTGGATATGCCGGCCATTTTGTTTTTCAAAATAAAGCCAAAATTTTTCTCAGACAAAACATTTGAAGGCCATGACATTTTAGTGTGATGACCCCATTTAACCTTGAAGCTGGGGTCAAAGGACAAATTCAACACCTGGAAAAGATTTGCAGGCCATGACTTCCTACAAGTTGTTTTCACATTCTGAACCTGTAAGAGCAATATGAGAGGAGTGCGAAAGCCTTTTTAATAGAATGTCCTCGTTAAATATTAAACATGTGATATGGCGGCCATTTTCCTTTTAGAACTAGGTCAAAATTACTATCAGACTAGCGTTTCCAGCCATATATCATTTGTGCAAATTAGATGAAGCTAGCTGGAATATTACGACATATGGAACAACTTTATATGATTTTAAACAATTGGCTATGGTGGCCATTTTGTTTTTCAAAATGAGGCTAAAATTTTTCAGAGACAGGTTTTTATAGCCATAAACATTCCCTGCAAATTTGGTTTTCATAGCCATAAACATTACCTGCAAATTTGATGTCTTTACAAATGAATGAGATATTAAGGTTTATGTTAAAACGCAACAAACGGAAGCACGAACGGATGCACAAACAGATGCACACACAGTTGGAAGGTGTTTACAATCTCTCAACCACAGCCTTTGTTTTTCATGTTGTTGTGTGTCAACCTCATTTAACCTTGAAGCAGGTTTCAAAGGTCAAATTCAACACATGGAAAAGATTCCCAGGTCAGTACTTAGTACAAGTTATTTTCACATTCCGAACCTGTAGGAGCAATATTCGGGGAGACAGAAGGCCTTTTTAATAGGATAACCCTGATTGTCATTAAACATGTGATATGGCGGCCATTTTGTTTTTTTGAACTAGGTCAAAATTACTAGTAGGCTAGCTTTCTAGAAATATAGCTTTTGTGCAAATTTGATGAAGCTAGCTGGAATATTTCAAGATTAAGAGCACCTTTACGATTTTCAAACAATTAGCTATGGCAGCCATTTTGTTTTTCAAAATGAGGCTAAAATTTTTCAGAGACAGGTTTTTATAGCCATAAGCATTCCCTGCAAATTTGGTGAAGATATATTTATAAATGAATGAGATATTAAGGTTTACGCAAAAACGTGACGAAGGGACGGACAGACGGACGGAAGGCGTTTTATAATCTCCCGACCACCGCCTTCGACCGCAGGCGGGAGATAATAAACCCAAAATTTTCACAAAAGTATTTTTTGGTTAAATCAGATAATGTGAGAACAAACTTTATATTTTAACCTTCACCAGCATTTACATGACTAGAAGCCATACAATGGAGTATATTTTACTAACATCATAAAACTAAAAGAGGTATTTAAATCAGGGCCTTGTTACAATTTACTATTGGAGTCAACATTTGATCCTAAAACAACATTACACTCACAGACAAGAACCCTTACCCTGTACTCTTATCTCTTAAAAGTTTGCTGCACCACAGTTCTAGCCTTATATACAAAATGGACTTTTAATAAAAATTGGACTTTTATAGTACTGAATCTCCTTTATACAAAGAGGACTATAAGGTGCAAAATAATATTTACATAATGCCCAAATTTGTACCAAACCTTTTACAAACACGTACATACATATTTACTTCAAATTAATAAAACATTGGTACAAGTTAAGCCATTTAAGCTGATCATACTGTCTTTGCAGAATGCTGATGTAAAAGCCAGCATATATGTATATTATATGTACTGGAAGTGCATTATCCAAACTTAATTTTTTTTGTGCCAAATTACAAAGAAACAGGAACCTTTAGCAAGGCTACCACAGCCCCAATGAAGTAACAGGGAAGGTGAAAAGTTCTCCTTAGTTAAAGCCTCCCCCTTGCCTCCCCACCACCCTACTGATTTTCATTGCTCTGAGAGTGGTTAGGCTACTGATGTGTTTTCTTTCAACTTGATTAAAAATGTGCACTCCTGGAAACTATTCTGTCCCAACCCCTCAAATATGAGGGTAGGCTTATCTGCTACCCCACTGAAAGTGTTTATGTTATCTGAAGACCATATAATTAATAGCCCATTATCTGCATGTGTCTTGTGGTTATAAGTGACTGCTCTCTCACACAAAAATGTGTTGCCAGCACTGGAAGAAAGCAGTTATACTTATTTGTGTGGATGTGTCAAAACTCACACTATAGTCTGTTTTCAAACCCTTTCACATGTTCCATGAATTTCCAATATCAAACTGTTCATGCATAGGTTTGGCTTGTGTGATCTTTTTAGCATATGAGTATTCCAAACAGATTGTAATAATTTACGAAGTTAGCAATTAATATTTATCACTCTATTTCATGAGAGCAGTATAGACCAATATGCATGGAAGCCCATTTGTAAAGAAAACAAAACATACACTTGCTTGCATTTGATGTGGTAAGATTTCAGGATACACACAAGCCAAGTGTGAGCATCACAAGCAAAACTCTATGTATATTTTTGTCCATTACTGACTTATTAATACTATGGACTGTGAATCTTTTTGTGTGGTCAGATTTGACCTTGGACTCCTCATTCAAGGTCAATCGTGGATAGCCAAACTTAAAATTGCTGATAACTCACTTATTATTGCTCCTAGAGGTTTGGGATGGTAAACCAACATATAAGAAATCATTGGCCGGGAATTTTCTGGTGTGGACAGATTTGACCTTGGGCCCCTCCTTCAAGGTCAAACAAAGATAGCCAAAGTTAAATGTGCTTATAACTTGCTAATTATCGGTCCTTGAGGTTTGTGATGGTAAGCGAACCCATAGGAAATCATGACCTGCGAATCTTTTGGTGTGGACTGATTTGACTTTGGGCTCCTCCTTCAAGGTCAAACAAGAACAGCCAAACTTAAATGCGCTTATAACTTGCTTATTATTGGTCCTAGAGGTTTGGGATGGTAAACCAACATATAGGAAATCATGGGTTGGGAATCATTTGGTGTGGTCAGATTTCACCTTGGGCCTGTTGTTCAAGGTCAAATGAGGATAACCAAACTTAAAAGTGCTTATAACTCGCTCATTATTTGTCCTAGACGTTTGGGATAGAATCCAACCTGTAGGAAATCATGGGCTGGGAAATGTTCTGGTGTGGTCGGATTTGACCTTGGGCCCCTCGTTCAAGGTCAAACGAGGATAGCCAAACTTAAAAGTGCTTATAACTTGCTTATTATTGGTCGTAGAGGTTTGGGATTGTAAACCAACCTATAGGAAATCATGAGCTAGCAATCTTTTGGTGTTGTCAAATTTGACCTTGGGCCCATCCTTCAAGGTCAATGAGGATAGCCAAACTAGGGGTGTCACCACTAACCAACTAATCGACAACGGTTAGAATAGTATTATATACTGGTTTCATATTTTAAAGTAAGAATAATCGCCTAATGTAGTGAAAGATGGCAGAAAGTCTAAATCCATAAAATATATCCATATTGTCACATAAAATAAACTAAAATCCCAAAACAGCCACGTTTTCTGTGCTGTTTATGCATTCACGCAAAACCGGAATTGTCATTTACCTCTTATATCGCCCACTTCCTGTCTTAAATACACGAAGCAGAAGTCGCAGGAAAACAGCAAATTTATTAATATTTGCATGTTATGTACATATATTTTCATTTTGTTTCACATATTTATCGTTTTCAGTGCTTTTCACAAAATGAAACTTAAGATTTTTGGTTGTTTTAGAAATTCGACGGTTATTCAGTGTCAGTACGAATAGTACTTACGAATTAGTCGACATGAAATATTTGGAGTCGTGACATCCCTAAGCCAAACTTAAAAATGTTTATAACTTGTCTATTATTGATCCTAGAGGTTTAGAGTATGAAACCAATTGATCTGAAATCTTGGGCTAGGAATCTTCTGATGTTAGATTTGACCTTTGGCCCCTCTTTCAAGGTCAAACTATGATTCACTGACTTTGGTGAGTTGTCTTTCTGGTGGATACAAATTTGTACCGGTTTTCCGATGCGTAGGTCTAGTTTAAAAATGCCACTGTAAACTCAAAATCCGATGCAGGCTTCAGCTGGGGCAGTGTGACTCAAACTTTTAAAATAAGATAAAGATATGCATTTAAAATGGTGTTGTAATTGTCAACAAAATTATGACAAGAGGGTCAAAGATGCCCCAAAAGGTGGGTTGCACAGGCTGCAATAAGGTTAGTAACTGCTGTAATTACATTTAGAAACAAGGAAAGAAATGTTAGGTTACCCATGTAAGATGAATGTGTTAGACGTACTAAGAAACGTAAAACATGTAATCTAGGTTACATAATTGTATCTATGCTATAGACAGACAAACGAAAGCACGGATTTACACCAATTTAGAAAGCAACTTAGCTGTGATGGTGATGTATCTCCCTGTGAAGTTTGAATTCGATTGGACAAATGGTATAACAGAGTCCGTAAACAAATGTTGACAAACAAATGGACAAATGAACAGATGGAATTACACCAATTTCGAAAGGAACCTAGCTATGGTGATCTATCTCCCTGTCAAGTTTGCATTTGATTGGACAAAATTTTCACGGACAAACAGAAAAAAACAGACGGAATTACACCAATTTCGAAAGGAACCTGGCTATGATAGTGATCTATCTCCCTGTCAAGTTTGAATTCAACTGGACAAAGCGCTTTCCAGTTAGAGTCCAGAAATGGAAATTTTGACGGACAAACCCTTAGATTCCGGAAACAGAAATGTTGAAGGACAGACAAATTGACAAAAATCGGACAAACGAACCGACAGAATTACACCAATTTTGAAAGGAATCTAGCTATGATGGTGATCTATCTCCCTGTCAAGTTTGAATTCCGAGTGCGGAAACGGAAATATTCACGGACAAACAGACAAAAAATGGACAAATAAACGGACGGCCCACTTAAGATTGGTAGGCAAACTTAGGATCCCAAGTTGGGCTTGCGACAATCTTAAAATTGGTGAAATCTCAAGTTTGGCTTCAAAATGGCCACTTCTTCCTTTGGCTAGGTCCTACCCACTTAAATATTTCATAAGAATTCCTTCATTACTTTTGGAGCTATCATGATCCCAGACATAATCATAACATAGTCAAACATGATCACAAACAAAATTATTTTGGGTGGTAATATCAATGAAATAGCTGGAAAAGCTTCTGGACTGAACAAACAGAAACCCACCCGTTTTATCAGATTTTAATAGCATGTTAATCATTCTTCATTTTTCACACTAGTGGCATCTGAATAAATGTTACAGGGTGGGTAAGAGAGAAGGGTCACACATTTTTTGGATAGAGAGATGCAGATTTTCCTAAGACTTATCAGTGAATCTCAAAGCACAGAAATGCACTTTCATATGATTTCTCAAAGGGGAATAGGCCAATCTGACCTGAGACCACATGCTGAACTGTTTTAAGTACTTCCATGTGCAAACAAGTACTAGCTAATGTTTGTTTAAATCTGTGCTGGGATCAGTGATCCTTGGGTTCACTCTCCAAAATAATCTTAAACCCTGCAACCTGCAAAAACACTGAATGCTGTGCCATTAATAGGGAGGGGGCATTTGTATAGATAATTGCAGTAATTATGCACCACATCTAAGGCCTCTACTTAACAAAAAGGACTTTCACAGAGTTGCTTGTGGTTATTTGATATCTGTGGAAACTGTAAACCTCCAAGATATTTACTAGATACCACACTGTTATAGCCTTATAAATTTTGGTCTGAATTTCATTGTCACACTAATGACATGCCCATATTCTGCCTATATTTTACTAATAACATTGTTCTCTGGTTCCTGTTGTGCAACTCCTAGGAATAATGTTGAGGCTGTCTCATCTTCATTTATTAATTTTGTTCTGGAGCGTATATGTAATAGCCCCTTTGGATTATTTTAGTGGTGTGAACGATAAACCCATAACTGATTTTTCATATGTTTTTGGTATAAATAACGAAATCCGCAAAGAATATTTCGGAACCGGTAATTGAAAACGTCATTATTTTAGGTTTTATAGTAGCATTTAAAAAACCTAACTCATTTTTGCAAAAATGCTAGTGGTGGTGGACCAGTTCACGCCCGGGTACCAATTCACGCCCACCCCTAAATTTATCCAAAACAATCACAGTTGAACAATAAATTACAAATGTATATGATGAATTTGATGATTATCTATGATGTGGTAAACATCTTCTCTGTGAAAACTTATAAATCTTCAAGAAAATTGAGGGTGGGCCTGAATTGGTACACGGGCATGAATTGGTCCACCACAACTACATTGTAGATATTTCAGAGATTTTTCAATACTATATGAAAAATAGAACTCTTTGATGTTTAACTTCAATCATAATAACTTTTCAACAGTGCCAGCATGTATGACCTTGTGTTGTGAATTAGGAAATCAGTAAACTGTTATTTAATTTCATTTTTATGAAGTCAGTTATTTCCATTATTTTATATTGCATAACTTTTATTTCATTGTACTGCACAGTTTCACAGGTTTAGTTTACACTTTGGTAAAATTTACATTCATCATTTCTGTACATAGGCAACCCCAAACTCCCCTCATTAAACTCTCATTACTTTGTTTATATTATGTCAAGTTCATACTGTTTTACCCTAGATCTACTACATCCACAAGCTAGGTGTATCATCTGGAATCAAATATTAAACTCTGCTCAATATCACAGACCCCAGATGTTTTTTTATGGTCAAAACATGCCACATTTAATCTCCCAAATTTCACAGTTTCTGTGTACACCACAAATGTGGCAGCCAGCTACTAGAAACAAAATGTCTTTTGGTACTAGCTTATTTGTGATATAAATAATGAATCCCTCTATGTTATTCTGTGTAGTTAATAGTTAACACCAAGTGTAAATAAGTCTTCTTATTGGTCAGCTCAGAGCTGACTGGACTCACTTGACACTTCTGTTACTGTTGGCTAGGTAATCTTGCATAAATGCTCACCATGTATTTAAAATTACCTGTTGGATTAAGTATTTTTCTGTGTTCTAATGTTCAACAAATTATAACAAAGTTAGTGTAATTTAGTTTGTATCAAGAACATAAAAGTGAGGAACTTGTAATGAAGTGAACAATACAAATGGAAAAAGAATATGAACTAGACCTAGCACATCGAAGAACTGATGCAAATTTGCATGAACTGGAAAAGACAACTCACCAAAGCCAGTGAACCATTGTTTCACCTTGAAGGAGGGGCCAAAGGTAAAAATTTGACCACATCAGAAGATTCCCAGCCCATGATTTCCTAGAAGTTGGTTTCACATTGCAAACTTCTAGGGCTAATACTAAGCAAGTTATAAGCACTTTTAAGTTTGGATGTTCTTGTTTGACCTTGAAGGAGGGGCTCAAGGTGAAATCTGACTGCATCAAAAGATTCCCAGCCCATGATATCCTAGAAGATGGTTTCACACTGCAAACCTCTAGAACCAATAATAAGCAAATTATAACATTTTTAAGTGTGGTTGTCCTCATTTGACCTTAAAGGAGGGGTCCAATGTCAAATCTAACTGCATCAGAAGATTCCCAGCCCATGTTTTTCCATAGGTTAGTTTCACATTGCAAACTTCAAGGACCAATAATAAAGGAGATATAGGCACTTTTAAAGTCTGCTACATGGGGTACTTTGGAATTCTGTGGATGACCCTGAATAAGAAGCTTTAAAGTCAAATGTCTGTAAGTTAGTAGACGACATGTATATCTGTTATGCATATCACTTATGAAGAAATTCAACCTTCTACTTCTGAGAATCAGCCATTAGAAAAAGGTAGATAATTTTCAAAGAAATGCCCACAGCGGCCATCTTGTTTTTCAGAATGAGGGTAATTTCCTTCCCAGAAAAGCTTACCTCCCAATGAAGATATCCTGAAAATTTGGTGAAGCTAGTTAGTGTAGTTTTCCGTTGAGAGTGTTAATGTCGAAAATCTCTCTACACTCGGTGGCAGCGGCATAGTGGACACTAAACCAAAGTAACCTCTGGATGCATCCAGTGGATACAAATATTAAAACTCAGATTTGATTTTTTTCAAGAGTTTTACTAATTAATTCCTATGCAAGGAAAAATATTTTGACAAAATAAGTCTGACGTTATTTAGGGAATGTTTTACTTCCCAAAAGTTAATTATTTCTTCCTTTGGACAGGCCCTTCCAACATAAAAATGTTATAAATATCTGTTGATTACTTTTTGAGTTATTGCAAATAGACAAATAAATGTACAAAATGCAATCTCCTAGAAGAGTTCACAGTGGGATATCATTCTGTTGTGTAGTGAAATGAAGTGTCTAGTTAATTGTTTAACAAAAAGCTGGCAATTTAAACCACAAGTTTGAGATCTATTAAAGTAACACTATTTAACAGAAAGGCTAAGGTTAATGTGGGATTCTCATTGGATGTAAATTCTGACAGAAACATTTCAGTCCTCCCAATTTTACCATCCAAGTCCCCTCAAATCTTGGGGAAGGTCTATCTGCTTCCCCTCTGTCTGTATATTTTACTCATCCCAAACAGTCACTACTGTATATTTTAACTAAGCAGGTGCTGATAATGAATTACCACAAACCACAAATGATTTCACATCTGGATTTCTTGTCTAACTGTAATCTACTATATCACATGGTACATCACACTAATTAGCTGTTTTTTATAAAATTGTGTACTGGAGTATTTTATGTATCATACGTTGTGGAGAAAATGAAGTCTGTAAAATGTATTCTTAGCTTTCAAAGAAAATGAATACAGTGTTTTAGAGTGTATCAAAGGTCTACAATTTTAATGCAAGTATGGATAACAATATTTTGTGGGAAGGGATATCAACAACTGACAGTCATAGAATATAGCACTTTGGAAAAATCACCGATCAAATTTTGGTAAGAATGATCACTCTCTTTGCTTATAACCTTAATATTTATTATTTATTTGTTGTTTTACATCGCGTTCAACAGCCAGGGTCATATTGCGACGGGTAGTTTACAGGTGGAGGAAACCAGTGCACATGGCACTGTAAACCACCGGGCTTCAGCAAGTAACTACCAACTTTCCAACATGATGCACCCGGCCCGAGATTCGAACCGGCGGCCTCAGAGGTTGGAGACAAGAACTGTTTTTCCCCATGTAATATCTTCAAAGATATCTATTATATATTTAAATATGTTATCTATTAAAAGCAAATTTGCAATTAGAATATAACACCTGAAACAATATATAGTAATAAGAATATAACTCCTAAACTGCCAGTCTATGTCATGCTATTTTAAGGTTTCTTATTTAATTATCTCCCTCTATCTGGCCGAAGGCCATGGTTGGAGATCATAAAACGCCTTCGGTGCTTGCATCTGTGCGTCCGTCGGTGAAAACAAGTCTGCAATAGGATATCCTATTGGAAAGGCCTTATTTCCCCTTTGCCAATGCTCCTAGGGGTTCAATATGTTGAAACAACTTACAAGAAGTCAAGGCCTGGGAGTCTTTTCCAGTTGTTGCTTTTGACCTTTAACCCCTGCTTCAAGGTTAAATGGGAGGGGGGGGGGGGGTCATCATACCAAAACATCCTTATATCTCACTGGTTATTGGTGCCAGGACTTCAAAATATAAAAGCAGCCCATGGGAAGTTCTGGCCTGCAAATGTTTTGCCTATGAACAATTTTGGCCTCATTTTGAAAAACAAAATAGCCGCCATAGCCAATTATTTCAAAATCATTAAAATGCTCTAAAACTTGAAATATTGCAACTAGGTTCACCAAATTTGCACAAAAGATATATCAATAGCAAAGTTAGCATGATAATAATTTGGGCTAGTTTCGAAAACAAAATGGCCACCATATCATATGTTTAATGTCAAATGAGATTATCCTATTCAGAAGGCCTTTTATCTCCCTTTTCATTGCTAACATGGGTTTGGAATGTGAAAACAACTTATAGGAAATCATGACCTGGGAATCTTTTTCAGGTGCTGACTTTGACCTTTGACCCTGTCTTCATTGTACAAAGGCTGTATATATATCTCCCTTAGTTCTCCATTATTACTTTCCTAAGGTGGGAGATAACCACTGATTCAGTAGCCGTTTATGCCAAGTACTTATATTTAATGGCAGATGAATTGTGCAAAACAAAATGATTTTTTTTAAAACATGCACCTGTGGTCAAATCTGACCACACCAAAAGCCAGTGATTTTCTATAGATTGGTTTACCATCCCAAACCTCTAGGACCAATAATAAGCGAGTTATTAGCACTTTAAGTGTGGCTATCCTCGCTTGACCTAGAAGGAGGGGCCCAAGGTCAAATCTGACCACACCAAAAGATTGCTAGCTCATGATTTCCTATAGGTTGGTTTACAATCCCAAACCTCTATGACCAATAATAAGCAAGTTATAAGCACTTTTAAGTTTGGTTATCCTCGTTTGACCTTGAACGAGGGGCCCAAGGTCAAATCTGACCACACCAGAACATTCCCAGCCCATGATTTCCTATATGTTGGTTACCATCCCAAAGCTCTAGGAGCAATAATAAGCGAGTTATAAGCACTTTAAGTTTGGCTATCCTGGTTTGACCTTGAAAGAGGGGTCCAAGATCAAATCTGACCACACCAATAGATACCCAGCCCATGATTTCCTATAGGTTGGTTTACTATCCCAAATCTCTATGACCAATAATAAGCGAGTAATAAGCACTTTTAAGTTTGACTATCCTCGTTTGACCTTGAAGGAGGGGTCCAAGGTCAAATCTGACCACACCAAAAGATTCTGAGGCCATGATTTCCTATATGTTGGTTTACCATCCCAAACCTCTAGGACCAATAATAAGCAAGTTATAAGCACTTTTAAGTTTGGTTATCCTCGTTTGACCTTGAATGAGGGTCCCAAGGTCAAATCTGACCACACCAAAAGATTGCTAGCTCATGATTTCCTATAGGTTGATTTACAATCCCAAACCTCTATGACCAATAATAAGCAAGTTATAAGCACTTTTAAGTTTGGTTATCCTCGTTTGACCTTGAACGAGGGGCCCAAGGTCAAATCTGACCACACCAGAACATTCCCAGCCCATGATTTCCTATATGTTGGTTACCATCCCAAAGCTCTAGGAACAATAATAAGCGAGTTATAAGCACTTTAAGTTTGGCTATCCTGGTTTGACCTTGAAAGAGGGGTCCAAGATCAAATCTGACCACACCAATGGATACCCAGCCCATGATTTCCTATAGGTTGGTTTACTATCCCAAATCTCTATGACCAATAATAAGTGAGTAATAAGCACTTTTAAGTTTGACTATCCTCGTTTGACCTTGAAGGAGGGGTCCAAGGTCAAATCTGACCACACCAAAAGATTCTGAGGCCATGATTTCCTATATGTTGGTTTACCATCCCAAACATCTAGGACCAATAATAAGCGAGTTATAAGCACTTTTAAGTGTGGTTATCCTTGTTTGACCTTGAAGGAGGGGTCCAAGGTCAAATCTGACCACACCAAAAGATTCCCAACCCATGATTTCCTATATGTTGGTTTACCGTCCCAAACCTCTAGGACCAATAATAAGTGAGTTATAAGCACTTTTCATGACTGCCAAAGAAACCCCCATGGTGGCCATCTTGTTTTTTAAAATGAGGCCAAAAAGATTTCCAGTCAAGGTTTTGTAATAAGGAACATATCCTGCGAATTTGAGATCTCTACCAATAACACCCTTTGCCCAAGAGGCCAAAAAAGACCTTGCTTTAAGTCGAATAAACATCAGTGGAGGCCATCTTGTTTTTCAAAATGAGGCCAAAAATATTCCCAGGCAAGAGTTTATGGTTATTAATATTCCTGCAAATTTGAGAAGGCTAGCTGTAATACTTTTTTGTTAGAGCGGTAATGGTGAAATCTCTCTACACACTGCGGCGGCAGCGTAGGCGTAACAAAGCGAAATCCATAGTATCCACCGGATGCTATCTGGTGGATACAATTAATGACAGACATGATTGAATTCAATCATCTCTTATTCCTGTATATCAAAATAATTTCATAATTCTGTGCTATAAGCTATCCAGGCTAGTCCAATTGTCACTGCATAAAGGATCACAAATGTTACTGACAGGCGTGATTGAATTCAATCATGTCTTACTGTTACATCTGAATACTTTTTATAGTTCTGTGCTACAAGTTGTGCAGGATGGAAAAGTTCTCACTTCATATAGGATCACAAATATTACTGACAGACAGGGTTGAATTCAATCATCTCTTTTCCAGGTATATCTGAGTATTTTTCATCATTCTGTGCTACAAGTTCTGCAGGCTAGTGCAGTTCTCACTTCATATAGGATCACAAATATTACTGACAGACATGGTTGAATTCAATCATCTCTTTTCCAGGTATATCTGAGTATTTTTCATCATTCTGTGCTACAAGTTCTGCAGGCTAGTGCAGTTCTCACTTCATATAGGATCACAAATATTACTGACAGACATGGTTGAATTCAATCATCTCTTTTCCAGGTATATCTGAGTATTTTTCATCATTCTGTGCTACAAGTTCTGCAGGCTAGTGCAGTTCTCACTTCATATAGGATCACAAATATTACTGACAGACATGGTTGAATTCAATCATCTCTTTTCCAGGTATATCTGAGTATTTTTCATCATTCTGTGCTACAAGTTCTGCAGGCTAGTACAGTTCTCACTGCATAAAGGATCACAAACATTCCTGAAAGAGATGGTTGAATTCAATCACAACTTACTACTGTAATATCTGAGTATGTTTTAAAATTATCTGCTATAAGCTATGCAGGCTAGTCCAACTTTCACTGCATAAAGGATCAGAAATCTTACTGACAGACATGATTGAATTCATTCATGTCCTACTGTTACGTCAGAGTATTTTTCACCTTGTGTGCTACAAGTTGTGCAGGATAGTGCAATTCTCCCTGCATATAGGATCTGAAATATTACTGACAGACATGGTTGAATTCAATCATGTCTTTTTTCTGTTATATCAGAGTGTTTTTCATAGTGCTGTGCCACAAGTTGTGCAGGATAGTACAGTTTTCACTGCATATAGGATCACAAATATTACAGACATGGTTGAATTCAATCACCTCTTTTCCAGTTATATCCGAGTATTTTTCATAGTTCTGTGCTACAAGTTGTGCAGGCTAGATCAGTTCTCACTGCATATTGAAGGATCACAAATGCTACTGAAAAATATGGTTGAATTCAGTCATCTCTTATTCCTGTTATACTGCGGTATCTTTTCACAATTCTGTGCTACAATTTGCAGAGGCTAGTCCAATTCTCAATGAATAAAGCATTACAAAGGTTCTTGAAAGACATGGTTGAATTCAATCATCCCTTATTCCTGTTATATCAGAGTATTTTTCATAATTCTGTACTGCAAGTTACACGGGATAGTTCAGCTAGTTCTCACTGCATATAGGATCACAAATATTACTGACAGACATGGTTGAATTCAGTCATCCCTTATTCCTGTTATATCAGTATTTTTCATAATTATGCACTGCAAGTTGCCCGGGCTAGTTCAGTTCTGGCACTGCAAATGGGATCACAAATATAACTGACAGACATGGTTGAATTCAATCATGTCTTATTCCTGTTATATCTGACTCTTTTTCATAATTCTGTCCTACAAGATTTGCAAGCTACTTTAGTTCTCACTGCATAAAGGACCACAAATGTTACTGACAGAAATGGTTGAATTCAATCATTATGTTATATCAGAGTATTTTTCACAATTCTGTGCAGGTTTAGTCCAATTCTCGCTGAATAAAGTATTACAAATGTTACTGAAAGACAATTGGTTAAACATTCTACTGAAACAAGGTTGAATTCAATCAGTTGTGGATAAAGATTTAAATGATAAAATATTCCACAAGTTTTCTATCTAAGTGTATTAGATTATAAAATGTACAATATAGCCAATTTATGGCAGAAATCATTATAGTGATTGAAAAATGGACCAAACTTGGCACTATTAGAAAAGTGCCAAATTCATTTAGACCTTGTTATATATGGTGAGAATAACTTAAGATCTGATAAACCTTAGCGAATTCTTCAAAACAATAGCACTCAGAGAACACATCCACTCTGCCAAAGCATGTACAATTTATTTTTAAAAAGGCTCAATAATAAGTAAATGGGAAAATTAAAATCTTTTTGGGGGGTATCCAGACAGTGATCCGGATCACTCTTAAAATTTAATGTGATCTAAGTTGAACCAAGATCCATCTTCTCAACTTTTTTTCATATGAAAATCTGACCAGTAGTATTTTGGGCATCCTGCTGACACATAAACAAGCAAATAAGTGGTCAAAAGTTTAATACCACCTTATCAGAGGTAATAACAATTGTTTCATCATATCCTATCATATTGACTCATGTTGTATAATTTTCAATGCACACAGAAGTTTAGAAATGAGTATTACCTCTTTTATAACATTCAACATTAGAAAAATTAAATTATATCCACAGGTCCTGAGGTGCTCCCAATACATGTGTACCCTCACAGTGTGGGCAAGTCAATCACAGGAGGACATATGTACCGAGGCTGCTTGAGCCCAAACCTGCAGGGAAAGTACATCTTTGGGGACTATGTCAATGGGTAAGCACAAAATGTAGCTCAGGATTAAATTATTGGTAGATATGTGCAAGTAAACTATAAGGTTTCACCACATCATGTGAACTTCAAAGTGCAAACACAATGAGATTCATAGAATGGTATGGTGGAATTGCATTTTAATATTCACAAACCCTGACCAACCTAGGGGATATACTTGTTTCAGTCATGCCACACCATCACGGCTGTCATAGAAAGTGATATGTCGGCATGATAACCCGAAAATGTGTTGATGGATTTCATTCAAATTGCACATAATACACATGTATTTGCTCCAGGGCAAGAGTTCTGCTTTAAAGTGATTTTTTCCATTAAAAACACCTAAAAGTATCGATTTTAATACTGGAATTTGACCTTTTTCAGAACATAGTAACCATTGTAGTGCCTAGTATAGAACACAGTGTAAAGGTGGTTTGTTAATACTGACTTAATCAAGATAAATCTAGTGTCAGGAATTTGACTTTGCAATACTGTTATGTGGTCTCATTCCTATATCTTGTGCAATATTATAAGCATAAAAATTTTTTATTTTTATTAAAAATATTGATTATTATCGGGGTAAAATATATAAATTGGAAAATTTTATTTATAACTAAATTTTCTATAAGTTAATAAGCATAAAAAAATTTTTTTTTTATTAAAAATATTGATTATTATCGGGGTAAAATATATAAATTGGAAAATTTTATTTATAACTAAATTTTCTATAAGTTAATATCTTACAAAACAGACACATGTTTTGATCCAGCTCTGCGGTGTCCGCGTACGCGTATGCATCTGCATCTGTGTGAACAACTTCTCCAAAACTACAAGGCCTAGAGACATGCTGTTTTTTAAAAAAGATACCTTATCTATTGAGGATGAAAATTTGTTCAAGGCATTCAAATCTATCTGTTCGTCTGTTTGCTAGAGCCATTAAATTAACCCCACCAAAAGTGTGAAAATTTCAACACTTTATCACAATTTTCTCATTGGCTTTTGCTTGGATTTCTCTCATATCTTGCATATATGTACTAGCCCACAAGTAGATTCCATTGTGTGAGTATTATACCTGGATCTGTCTTATTTTTTTATGAATTTTTTAAATAATTTTTAATGCATTAAAATTTATGAAATCATGTACTTAATCACCTATAGCTTGAAAAGTATTGCATTTAGAACATTTTGTTAAAATATGTTATTCAGCTACTTTTTCCATAGCTGCAACATGGTGAATCACTTGGATGTCTATCCCAATAACTAAGTGAGTAATAGCTACCTTCTGATTTGTTTGCACCTCCCGTAATGAGTAAAATCACCTAGAACTTGAAAACTATTGCATATACAGAATTTTATATAAGTATGTTATCCAGCTACTTTTGGGTCAGCTACAACATAGTAAAATTTCAGACCTGTAGCTCAGCTGAGCAATAGCCACACAGGTTCTCAATGTTGAGTAAATTGCTTGTAACTTGAAAACTATTGCTTTTATTACGCTACAATAGCTTACCATGTGGGACTTAATGCTGATCTCGGGTTGCCACACCCGGGGCCAACGTCTTAGAAAAAAAGATCGTTCTTGTTAGCCACCGGATATACTGGTAGTTGTCGTCACGTGATAACTTCTGACCAATCGTCCTACTTTCTCGTTGGCCACGATTGACTGGTAGCAGTTTGTAAATATACAGACATTTTCATTTATTTCTCAGACTTTACTTATTGTTGGAGGCTAATATTTGCATATTTCTTGTAATATATATCATAGATCATTCTGTAAAATTTTAATTTTCACAGGATAAGTATTTTTATTGCTGTCGCGTGTTTTGAGTTTTCCTCGGTTCAGGCAAGTACATTGTACGTCTTTTATTGCGTATAAAATGTCGACACATCAAGCAAATAAAGACAAACCGAGAGCGCAGAAATGCCGCCATTTCTGCTTTAGTTTTGATACACATAATTTCTGCCCTACCTGTAGGGAGGCTGGCAAGGGAGATGACCCCTGTGTCACCTTTGAAACCCCTTGTGAAATTTGCACGTCTTTCTCAGATGAGCAACTTCAGAAAATCCAAAACCGGAAACGGTATTTGAAAAAGCAGAAAGCGACAACTAGTTCCAAAGATGAACTAGATCTTTTGGGTGAAGGCGACGGGGACTCCTTCACTGGGTCCAATGCAGACCTCGAGTGTGCTGCTGATAGCCTTTTTACCTCACCCCCCCGTCCACAACCTCTTGCCTTCAGTTCCCTGTCCTTGAAAACGCCAGCCAAGACTATTCCACCCACCCCGGGCACGGCTTTGCAAAATAAAATCCAGAAAAACATAGAGAAATCACTCGGTGATTCCTTAAATATACATTTACAGCAGCAAATGGGTACCTTCCAGGCATCCATGTTGGAAGCTTTTCAGTCACTCTGAGAGGAGTTGGCTACAAAACAAAAAGTCGAGGTAGATCCCTCGCTTCTTACCTTCCAAACCTGGCTCGTCCAGTAACACTGCTGCCCCTCTGGATTTGCCCCCTCCGAGATCGGGTACTAACATCCCAAGCGAGGCTATGGATGTGGACTATGGTCCAGCACTCCCTCCTCGTCTTGTACCCACTCAAGCTTCCTCGGAACAGTACGTTGCCCCCTCTGAAGGTCATCCCGAAGAGGTCTCGTACACTCACAAAAAGCAAAGCCATAGGCAGCCAGTTGACCCGAGCTCTGCCTCGGACCAACTAAATGAGGATTCCGATGAACCTCGGATCCCTTCTTCTAGATCCAAAAAACACTCTGACAAGAGCAAACATAAATCAAGATCTAGATACGTGTCATTTACCTCAGAGGAGGAGCACTCCCCTGAAACCAGACACAGGTCTTCTAAGCCCTCTAGGGCTCAGCCCTCAGGAGTAGCTTCTGATCAAGACCTCCCACAACATGATCCAGACCCCCCTTATTATAGGGAAGTAGCTTTGTCCGACATGCCCTCACAATACTCTGAAGAAGTGGACACCTTCAGGCGTATTTTGTCTCTCCCTGACCCCAGGGAATCTATGCCCAGGTCGTCCACCTCAGTGTTGGGTCTGGATGATGAAAAAGGCCGTCAAGAGCTCAGACCTAGAGGTCCCTCCTCTATTCTTCCACTTAGCTCAGTTATCAAGGACACCTTTGATAAATTCCAACATGACTTTAAGGCTGCCAACTTATCTGAGGGAAAATATGTCAGGCCTCCTCCCTCAACTTCAAAGTGGTACAAGGTGGGACAACCAACTTTTCAGGACAAAATTCAGGAGTTGAATACGGACTTTGCTAAGATCTGTATTACTCCTAGACCTTCTGGGCCCCCAGTAGCCAGAGTTCCCCTGCCAGTTCTCAAGGAGCTAGAACTTCAGGCTAGACAAAACATCTCTACCCTCAACTTCACCGCTGCATTTGCCAAAACCTCCTCTTCTTGCAATGCTTCATTGGAAAAATGCCAACATAGCATCAAGTCTACGGTCAAGAAGATAAAGTCTCAGATTCAGAAAGGTGCCAATCCTGAGAAAGCGGCAAAGCGCGGATATGAGGAAGTAGCTGACTACTTAGATTTTTGGAACAAGACAGTACTTGTTCAACACAGGGCCCTCACTTGTCTCAGCAAATCTCTAGCCCATATTTTGCAGAGGGAATTATACTCTATGGCTAATACCGGCTTGCTCAGGCGCAAAGCCGAAATGACTCTATTACATCCACAATTAGGAGAAACGAGACGTCAAGAACTCAGGAACTCGTCCTTTTGGGGCCCTTCCTTGTTCGAGTCTCAATTAGTGAAGGAAGGTGAGGACTTCCTTCTCAAAAAAGGCACCTCAAAAGATTCTCAGGGTTTTGCACCCTACCAGAATAAGCCCTTTCGTGGTCCCCACAAGAAAAGAGGCTCCTACAGGAAACGCCCCTATGGGGGCAATACCTCTCAAAGCAGTAACCAGTCCTTTCCCTCGGGAAGAGGAAAATCCAACTTCAGAGGCTTCAGGGGTCGTTTTCGACCCCACAATAGAGGAAGGGGGCGTGGAAACCCCCCTCCCCAATGACTCCTCCAAAGCCTCACTCAGTCCACCAGTAGGAGGTCGCCTCTGTTCTTTCAGGAGAGACTGGCTCACAAACAAATGTTCTCAAAACGTGTTAAACATTATCACCAATGGCTACGTTCTGCCATTCCGTTCAAAGCCAAACTTGATCAGATTTCCTCTGATTCTGTCAGAGTACAAGGCCCAACAAAAAGACCAAGCCTTGGCTACTTGTATCCAGTCTCTCCTGTCAAAGAACGCTATCGAAAGGGTAGACAATGTAAAATCTCTCGGGTTTTACAGTCGCCTGTTCCTAGTACCCAAGCCTCACCAAAGGTGGAGGCCAGTCATAGACTTAAGCAGGCTCAATACTTTTCTACACGTAGAAAAGTTCAAAATGGAAACTCCAGAGTCCATCAGGACCTCCCTGATTCCAGGGGAGTGGGTAGCGTCGATAGACCTGTCGGACGCCTACCTGCATATCCCCATCCACCCAAGCTCAAGGAAATACCTAAGGTTTTGCTACAAGGCTCAGGTGTTCCAGTTCACCTCCCTCCCGTTCGGACTAGCCACAGCCCCCCAGGTCTTTACCATGATCGTAAAGGAAGTGAAACTAATGGCCCTCTCAAGAGGACTCAGAATTCACCAATACCTGGACGACTGGCTGATCAGGTCCCAGTCTCAGGAGGAAGCCCAAGTGAACACTCAGGCAGTAGTAGAACTGACTCAGTCCTTGGGGTGGATAATAAATCAGGAAAAATCAGAACTGAAACCTACACAGGTGTTCTCGTTCGTGGGCTACGAATACCACCTAGATTCAGCCCTTGTAAAACCCACTCAAGAGAGATGGCTCAAACTTCAGGATTTGATCCTACGACTCAAGTCAAAACGTGTTTCGACTGCAAGATGTTTGATGTCTCTAATTGGGTTGCTAGCCTCAACGGAGAAAATGGTCCCGGAGGGACGCCTTCACATGAGGGCCTTTCAGTTTCACCTCAAGGAGCACTGGAGATATCCTCAGTCGCTGGACAACCTCCTTCCCTGGACAGAAGCCATTGCAGCCCACCTAGATTGGTGGCAAAATCCCTCCAATGTGATGAAAGGTGCAGACCTTCATCCCAAAGACCACAGTATCCAACTCTTTACCGACGCCTCAAACGAAGGTTGGGGCGCTCACTTAGACCAAAATTCTACAAAGGGTCTGTGGTCAGATCGGGAAAAAAGGCTTCACATAAATGTCCTAGAATTGAAGGCGGTCTCCCTGGCCCTTCGAGACTTCAAGGACCAGTGCCAGAATCAAACAGTGTTGGTTGCGACGGACAACTCAACAGTGGTAGCCTACATCAACAAACAAGGAGGAACACACTCGGCAGAGATGTGTGCTCTCCTGTGGAAGATCATGACCTGGTGCCATCACTATCACATAACATTGAAAGCCAGGCACATTCCAGGGTGCCTGAATGTGATGGCCGACCTGCTATCCAGGTCCAACCAAGTGCAGTCAACCAAATGGTCTCTGCACCCACAGGTCTTCAAACAGATCTGCCAGAAGTGGTTCACACCTCATGTAGACTTATTTGCCACTCACCTGAACCACAAGCTCCCTCTATACGTGTCTCCTATCCCAGACCCAAAGGCCTGGGACATAGATGCTCTGAACATAAACTGGACCAACCTCACGGCATATGCGTACCCTCCTACGGCTCTCCTTCACAAGGTGATCCAAAAGATCAGGCAATGCCAGTGCCTGATCATCGTAATAGCCCCAGGCTGGCCAGGGATGCCCTGGTTTTGGGACCTAGTGCAGCTCTCAACAGAGATCCCACTGCAACTCCCAGTGTCAACAACCCTACTCAAACAGTCCCACAAGCTGGTGTTCCACAACAACCCACAGCACCTGAACCTCCACGCCTGGTGTCTAGGAGCGGACAACTCCAAGAACAAGGCTTCTCTGTGGAGGTGGCAGAGAGAATTGCTGCCCCTCAGCGGTCATCAACAAGGACCATCTACAAGTCAAAGTGGGCCCTATTTGAAAAATGGTGCAGAGAAAACTCGGTGGATTTCTCCACTCCATCTGTGAAACAAATCTCAGATTTCTTCATGTACCTGTACCAAGACCTAAACAGGCACCCCTCGACCATTGATGGTTACAGGACTGCAATCGTTGACACTTTAGGCCCAACGGCCCAACATATTGCACACAATGCAGACCTTCATAGGTTACTCTCCAGTTTTCACAGGGATCGTCCTAAAAGTTCCAGAAACTTACCCAAGTGGAACCTTTCTGTTGTCCTTAACGAGCTCACCAAAGCACCTTTTGAGCCCATGAAAGACACAGACCTCAAACATCTCACTTTAAAAACTGCTTTCTTGCTAGCCTTGGCCTCCGGCAAGCGCCGCAGCGAAATCCATGCCTGGGTCGCAAACAAAGTATCTAATCTAGGCCAATAGGAAAAGGTTGCCTTGTTCCCTTCTTCTGATTTCATGGCCAAAAACCAACTAGCAAGAGAAGGTTCTCAAAGTGTGTCTCCGGTGACTATCCCTGCTCTGACTACCATTGTAGATAGACAGTTTAAAGAAGACAGGACCCTGTGTCCCGTGCGGGCCCTGAGGTTTTATTTGGACCGAACTAAAGACCTGAGAGGGTCTCGTTCTCTCCTTTTCATCTCCTTTAAGAAAGGACATACCTCAGACATCAGACCCGCTACACTCTCTTCATGGTTGAAACAAACCATTTTACTTTGTTACAAACAAGCAGATCAACAAGCCTTGGACTTGGTCCAAGTCAAAGCGCATGACATCCGGGCCTTCGCGGCCTCTAAGGCCTTTTACGGTGGGGTATTGGTGGACCAAATCATGCAAGCCTGTCACTGGAAAGCTCACAACACATTTACAAATTTTTACCTAAAAGACCTTACTTGGTCGGACACCGACAACAATTTGTACCTGGGACCCGTAGTGGCTGCACAACAAGTCCTAGATCCTTCCCCTCAGACCAGTTGTCCTCGGAAAGAAAAAAGGGGGGGGGGGGGGGGGGGGGGGGAGGGGCACATCCACTACAACCAAGTCTTCAGGAGTCTTTCCCAGGATCTAGGTATTCCTTTACCTTCAAGATGTTACGGGTAAGGTCATTTTATCCTTTAATTAGCAAGTAATTTCTATTAAGGACTTATTTAGTTGTCATTAATCTCATATTCAGGTTGTAAAAATTTTATGAGATGCCCAACCACTGGGTTGGTCAGTCATACGTGAAGGGCCCTTTTGGACCCTCAGACCTCGGAGTGAGCACTGCTGCACTTCCGTCCTACAATAAAACATCTAGACAGTTTTAGCACTGTCTCTCATTTACTTAGGTTTTTGGCTCGTTACAGGCCCGGCCTTCGGGATCGGGGCACTGTAAATGGGACTCAGACTGGTATTTCTGGCACTATTTTATACTTTTAATTCAAATCTTAGAAAAAAATTACATATCTTCCAGTCTCAGCTGTAATCCCGCCACCGGGCGGTTGAATTCAGCATTAAGTCCCACATGGTAAGCTATTGTAGCGTAATAAAATTGGAAATTTTAATTACTTAAATGTAGCTTTTATAAGCTACAAGCTTACCATGTGAGACTTAGAAGAGTCCCACCCTGCCTCCCCGCTGTTTACAGCTGAGGGGTAGGTCTAAAAAATTTCAACGAGAAAGTAGGACGATTGGTCAGAAGTTATCACGTGACGACAACTACCAGTATATCCGGTGGCTAACAAGAACGATCTTTTTTTCTAAGACGTTGGCCCCGGGTGTGGCAACCCGAGATCAGCATTAAGTCCCACATGGTAAGCTTGTAGCTTATAAAAGCTACATTTAAGTAATTAAAATTTCCAAATTTAGAGTTTTTTGTTTAAATATGTTGTTCACCTACTTTTGGGTCAGCTATAACATAGAAAAGTTGCTGACCTGTAGGTCATGGCACAGCTAAGCAATACCTACTTTTAGGTTTTCACTGTTCAGTTGATCAATTGTAACTTAAAAACTATTGCATTTACAGTATTTTGTTTAAATTTGTTGTCAACCTACTTTTGGGTTAGCTATAAAATAATAAAATTAAAGACCTGTAGTTCCTTGCATAGCTGAGACATAGCTACTTTCAGATTCTCACTGTTGAGTAAATCAGTTGTAACTTGAAATCTATTGCATTTACAGTATTTTTTAAATAATTATGTTACTCACCTCTTTTTGCTTGAGCTATATCATATTAAAATTGCAGCCCTTTAACTGATTGAATGGGTGAGCAAAACTACTTTGAGATTCTCATTGGTGAGTAAATCAGCTGTAACTTGAAAACTAGTACATTTACAGTATTTTCTTTAAATATGCTTTTAACCTGCTTTTTACACCTAAACAGTTACCTTGTTACTTTACTTCTGAATACCATTTGCAGGGCACAACTTTTGTGTCCTTTTCTTCTGTCACTTCTACTCTGAAACTCAAAACATACAGTCAGCTGACATAGAGCCCATTCACGGGCACTGATTGCTTGTTTCAACTGCTCAAATGAATGTGTAAAAAAAATTGATAACTCCAGTAATAGTTTTGACCAAATGTACCAATGAAAATTTGTAATGGACACTGGGGCTGATCTCATCCTAAGGTATAAGCCTAGTCATGGACTCAAATCTGAGATGTGTGGTTTCAAATATTCAACACTATGTTAATAGTGCTGAACTGATAGACTCAGACTGGAGGAATTTTAGACTTATCTTAATATTTAAGCCAAACAGCCTTTCCAGTAAAAGTTTTTCAGTTTTGTCCATGTTACTAGGTCAAGAAACCAAGAAGGAATGATGAGAGTTCGATAATTTTGCCGGCTTCCAATTTGGACAGCCAAGAACAAGACATGTTTATTTGGTCACCTAAAAATAAAAGAATTTCCTGGAGGTAATTTTCTTGGAAAGTCCTAGGACATTATAAGATAAACGGGTACACCAATAAGTTTGTATTTAAACACCCTAGATGCTAAGAACGCGGATATCCCCGCCAGATGTGTACACAATCAAGCCTAAATTAGGGAACTGAGGGAGTGACTTCCCAGGGGCCCTAACACTAGGGCTAAAAACGTGTCAAAATTTGAAAAAAAAAATTAGTGGAATATTATAAAAGCATCCATCTCCAGTAAGTAGACTAAGAACAATTTTATTTATCTCAGAACCAAGAACTTGGAATACCAAGAATTATTCACTCAGACCTTTATGATTTCAGTACAAATTCAACACAATTAGATCTGTTGGCAATACAATGTTAGCGGTTTAAATCCCTGATTTTCTAGATATGTCAGAAGTAAAAATGAAAATTAGGAGATGGCAAACACATGGTCATTCCATGCAGAGTTATATTTCATCATAAAGCATCCTGCAAGGGACGCTCAGTTGTACAGGAGAAAATTCATTCAGAAGGGGCTGAAAGTTCTGCATTTTTTATGGGATATAGCTAAGCAACTACTTGGGGGATTCTCTTCAGAAAAGTCACATGTGTGCAGTAGTCCTTGGAAAATTTCTTAATATTGTGTTTTTTTACATTTTCACCAATCAGAGAAGTTACCTGATGAAAAATATGTTTTAAGGCATATGCTTGTCCAGATGATTAAAAACTTAGGAAGTACTGCACTTATTCACATGAAATTTGGCAAGTAGATTTGTCACATCATAAACAGTTGGCAGTTACCTGATATAAAATGGCTGACTTATAAAGGATTAATTAAACATTTAAAGAAAAAAATCCTTAATATCTCAGAAACTGTGTGATATAGAGTGATTTTGGCCCAGAAGATATATGCAAAAGCATCTGCCCATTTTTCTCACTATTTATGTTGACAATCTTGAAATTCTGTTTGACAGTGAAAATGAAAAATTCTTAATATCTCACAAATGGTATGGGATAGTACGATTTTGGTCAAATAATTGAGTCAGAGGACAGTAACACTTTTTGTACCCTTTTCCTAAAAATAGTTCTTTCCATTTTTGGCAGCGATCTTCTCATTGCATAGCTGAGCAAAAGCTACTTTGAGATTCTCCTCAATTTTGCTCACCGACACATGCCATTATTGTAACCTTGGTCCCAATTTCAAAATTGGCAAGAGTCGGAGAGTCAAGGCCCAAGTTAGGAATATGGGACCATCACTTAACCTTCTTTAATTATGCAGTGTAAATAATAACCATTTAAAATGGTTAATTTGTTACAAGTAAGGTTTTTATCAAATCTTTGTAACCCCAATGGAGAGAATTCTATTACCCTGTTGAAAAAATGTGAGTTTTCTCCCTTGGTGTGTTTTGATTAGGAGAATTGCATGGACAATCCATATTCTAACAGCAACAAACTTACCAGATTTGTGTACTTACTATTGTATAACAGTTCTTTAAACTAATGATTATGCAACACTCACTGTTAATGTTTCAGACTACAATTATAATGTTCACTCATTTTCTGTTTCTGCTACACAATTTGGGAGTCCAACTACGTAAGTATTTAAAATTCCATATACAATATTTGGAATTCTGAGTAGGTATTTGATTACAGATTTCTCAAATTTGTAAATATCTGAGAAAAGGTAAGATATATGCTCTATATTCTCCTTTGTTGGGAACTTTTATAGTTGGTGAAAACACTAGACTAATGCTTAATATTTGAATTAATGGTATCTACGTGACTGTATGTTATCTCTATATATTTTGTTCATTTATATTTTGCAGCATAATCTTTACCCTGGAAGAGAATCAGAATAATGGTAACTGGTCCAGAAGTGAGATTACCCTGTGTGGTGACGATTACTGCTTCAATGGGCTCACTAATGCCTATGAGGAGAAAATCCTGGCTTTTGGAGAGGATGATGATGGTACGTATATGGTTGACATCAAGTCTTTTGGCCAAAGAGTAACTGCCATTTCACGTAAAAGAGAGAAGAACTATGGGTGTAAGTTGAGTGTCAGTTGAGGCTAAGGACTGGTGGATATCAATATTTCTGAGGGGCAACTGAGAATACATCAGACTAGGGTCAGAGTTCCCATTGGCATAAAAGAAGGTGGCAAATGAAGTAGGGGATATGCTGATTTCATTTATTTATTAAGTGTTTTGCAACATGCCCAGTTATCAGTTATGTTGTAACAGGTAGTTGGAAGCATGGAAGAAACCGGTACATACAATTGGTCAAGGTTCTGTACTGTTACCAGCTTTCTGACTTGAAGTAATTAAGCGGCCTGTCAGGGACGCTTATTTGTTTTCACCGAAGTTCGACTGATAACCGCCGCTGCCGCCGCCGCCGGATTATGGTCTCCCTTGAATAACTTCTTAGCCCTTCAAATTTTTCTTCCCTTCTTATCTTTCTTTGAAACTATAGGGGCGGGAAAATTTTTTGAGATACTTTGCGCAGACCTTAAGCTTTACTTAAGGTAACCTTAAGCATACCTCCAAAACACCTCGTCATCGTGTTTCGGAAAAAACCACACACACCTGTGCTATAAAATTTATCAGGTACATTCTAAACCAAATTTCCAAGGTCGGAAAGGATTTTCTCATCAATCGGACCATAGATGCCTGAATGGGAGGCGTTTTATTTTCGTAAATTTTTTAAAAATGGGTACTTGGTCTGTATCTCAAAAACGGTCAGGATTTCGGCGTTTTGTTGGAATAACTTATTCAGCTACTTTTTGATAATCTTTCACATGCTGAAGTTTTAGCCCTGTATCTGCAATTTTAAGGTCACCTTAATGTCAAAAAACGGGGTTTTAGCCCTCCAGTTCACTTAGTTTTTCACTTTTTTCAACCAAACTTGGCACATATATTAAGATTTGCCAAAGGAATATCCTGACTTTATGGTGACCTTAAACTCAAAATGTTAATGGACATATGGCCTGCTTAAAGTCATCAAATTGGAATAAAATGCTCTGGCTCCTTTCTTTTTCCATTTTTTTATATCGAAATTATCACTGGTATTAAACTAGATAAAAATAATACTTATGGTCACCTTAAACTCTCAGTATGAATGGAGTTGTAGCCACCTTAAAGTGAAATAAGGGGGTTTTCAGCCTCCAAGTATCTTATTGTTCGACTGACCTCAGTTAAACTTTGCACACTTATAAAGGATGGCAAACCAAAGGGTTATCCTGACTTTAAGGTGACCTTAAACTGTTAATATAATTTTGGCCCCCCTAAAGTCATAACATTTGAATAAAGCCATCAGCTAAACTTTGTACACTTATAAAGGATGACAAAAGGGACATTCTCATTTTATGGTCACCTTAAAGTCGCAATATGGATGAAGTTATGGTCACCTTGCAGTGAAATTATGGAGTTTTTAATCTCCAGCTATCGTATTGTTCAGCAGAGCTCGGTTAAATTTGTACACTTTTAAGGATGACATTAGGGACATTCTTATTTTCATTCCACCTTGGAGTTCCAATACAAGTACAGTCATGGCCATCTTGACGTGAAAATGAGGACTTTCAGCCCCTAACTGATTTACTGTTCAGTAACATCAGTTTAACTTGACATTGATTATATTAAAGTAAGATTTTGTATAACATTTCACTTAAAATTCCTGTACTTAAGAGGCTTTGGCCATCTTAACATGATAAATATATACTTCTTGCTCCCTCCTCATTTATTTTAACACTTTTTAAAACCAAACCTGGCATATGTATGCTTAAAAATATTTATGCTGTCTGGCAAACCTAATCTCTTAGTGTTTATGAAGTTATGACATCTTCAAAGAAAAAAATGAGCTATTTATGATGCACTGATGTGGTTATTAACATATTGCAACTGATCAGTGTTCACATAATATAAATTCCCAATTTTAGGCAGATTAAAAAAACCACATTCTTCTGATTCCATTCATTTGGAAATGTGGGGATATAACTTTTCCTTTTTGGAAAAAAGCTTCAATTGATTCAACTTTTGTTTTGTAGAAGGAGTTGATGATCTAGCTACTTGTTCACATAGACTATATAAATTGGTCAAATGTATACACCTGACTTCTTTCACAATATAAATACCGAAGAGTAATAGCAGTGCCCTGACCTCTTTTGAGCCTGTATCTGAGGATGACATCCTCAAAATCCTAAGGTCATCCAACACCAAATCATCCGACCTGGACCCAATCCCTACCGCACTAGTCAAAGAGTGTGCGGACATTTTGGTCACTCCAATCACCAATATTATAAACTATTCACTCAAAGAAGGGAGTTTCCCAAACTGTTTCAAAACAGCATATGTCACCCCTCTTCTCAAGAAACCAAACTTAGACAGAAATCTCCTAAAAAACTATAGACCGGTATCCAACCTTAGTTTCTTATCCAAACTGATCGAAAAAGTAGTTGCCAAACAGTTAAATAATTATATCGATAGCGAGGGGCTCTCCAATGTCAACCAATCCGCTTACAGGAGACTCCATTCCACAGAAACAGCGCTGTTGAAAATCCAGAATGACATTGCTGCTTCGTTGGACTCTGGTAAGGCTGTTGCACTCACACTGCTAGACCTCTCAGCGGCATTCGACACCATCGACCATGACATTCTTTTTAATTCCCTAAGAGATTGGTTTGGGGTTGATGGCACTGTGTTGAGGTGGATCAGATCCTATCTCTCAAACCGGAAACAGAAGGTTAAATTAGGAAATAGCTTTTCAGATGTGTTCTCACTTCCGTATGGTGTGCCTCAGGGTTCTGTCCTGGGCCCCCTCCTTTTTACCCTTTACACAACCCCTCTCAGTAATATCATTTCCAATTTCAATGTCACCCACCATCTATATGCTGATGACACCCAAATATATCTACCATTGGACAATAGGAATTTTGATTCCAGTTTCGCTGAGCTTACAGAGTGTCTCACATGTATCCAAAACTGGATGGCTGGCGTGAAATTGAAACTCAATCCCGAGAAAACTGAATTTATTATAATAGGTGATAGACAAGCCAGAGAGTCCCTCATAAATAAATTCCCTACTCAACTTCTCGGAAATTCTATTTCCCCTACTGATACAGTCAAGAACCTGGGTGTAATTTTTGACTCTGGAAACACCTTTTCCAACCACATAACTAATATGTGTCGAGCCTGCTACTACCACCTTAAGGACCTAAGACGTATTCGTAAATTCCTCAGTGTGGAAACTGCAGCCTTGCTTGCAAACTCAATGATCAGTAGTCGACTTGACTACTGCAATTCCCTACTTTATGGCATCAGTAAGTACAATGTTGCTAAACTCCAAAAGATACAAAATGCCCTTTGTAGAATTGTTTTTAGACTTGATAGAACTAGCCATGTCACTCCTTTTCTTCAAAAACTACACTGGCTTCCTATCACTTACCGTATATTGTTTAAGTACAATCTAATTACTTTCAAGGCTATAAATTTCTCTCAACCCATATACCTATCATCCTTGATCAAAACCAGTTGTCTAACACGTGGAAATCGTCTTTCTCTTTCCTCAGCCTCTCACAAAAAGGCCATCGGTAGGAGAGGTTTTGTAGTGGCTTCCCCCATAGAATGGAACAGACTCCCACAATCAGTACGATCACAACAAACAATAACAGGTTTCCGTAGCCAGCTAAAGACCTACTTGTTTAGATTAGCATATCCTCCACCATAGTACATCTCCCTGGCGGGCGCTAACCTTGGATCATGACCTCGAACGTCCCTCGACTTTCCCTTTTTGATTTCAAGCGCATTAGAGGATGTTGCATCAATTTTGCGCTATATAAATGTTTCTATTCTATTCTAATATAAGATGCTTGAAAAAAAACACTTTCTCATTAACAGTTTTTCTTGTACAGCATTTTATGTATCTCCAGCTGAGTGGAAATGAATGGAATCCGGGACAATTGGCCGGTGGACAATTGGCCGGTGGACAACTGGCCGGTGGGACAATTGGCCGGTGACTTTTTGGGGGGGTAGGACAATTGGCCGGTGACTTTTTAAAAGTTGTTTTAATATTGTTTTAAATTTTGCAAGTTGTCTTCATATTGCAAATAGAGTCATAGTATGCCTTTTTGCTAGGTTGCACACACTAAAGGTCCCTTGATTCCTACTCAGATTGCCTTAAAATTTTCTTTTGTTTAGCTGCTCATAATTAGGAAATCTTATAATAATGATATGCTTATAAATTTATTTTTCATTACCTGCTTCCATTTATTGTAAAGATCATGAAAGAACCAAAAGCCTTTTTTTCCTAATCAGAATTAAGAAGTAAAGGCTCTTTGATAACTACTCAGGATTGCTACAATAAAGAAGTGAAGGCTCTTTGATAACTACTCAGGATTGCTACAATAAAGAAGTGAAGGCTCTTTGATAACTACTCAGGATTGCTACAATAAAGTCATGAGAGCAACTGCACTTCTGTTGAGGTTGCCAAAGTCAGGAGTCAGATGAAAGAATCAGCAACAACTTCCAAATTCTAAAATAACTTTTAAAAAGTCACCGGCCAATTGCCCTACCCCCCCAAAAAGTCACCGGCCAATTGTCCACCGGCCAGTTGTCCGCCGGCCAGTTGTCCACCGGCCAATTGTCCACCGGCCAATTGTCCGCGCACCAAATGAATGACTTGTCCTTTTCTTCTTCCTCCCCAACTCTGTTGTGTGATATCTATCAAAAGGCACATTCATGGAAAGTCTTTCTATGCAGAAAGAACCCACCCAAATCCCCTTTAGTGCACACAAAAAGCAAGTGGAAAAAAGAATGGCCTCAGTGGGGGAAGTGGGGGGGTTCATGGAGGGAGATGATAGATAGAGATATATATATGTGTGTGTGAAGCAAAAGTGGAACAAAAAAAAGTGGAATATTTATGCTGTTCTTTCGAATGTATATTGTTTTCTTTTCTTTTACTTTCTTCCATTTCACTTAGACTTCTACATTTAATTAATTTTAGCTCAAGTGGGAAATGAATTTTTGAAACTTTAATGCATTCAAATTCCTGAAGTGATGCACAAAATCACTTATAACTTGAAAAGTATTGCGTTCACAGCATTTTGTTAAAATATGTTATTAGGCTACTTTTTCCACAGCTACACCAAGTCCAGTAAGTTGTTTGGTCTTAATTTTGTGCATTATTGAAGTGTGGAATGGATCATGATCTCCTACTCTTATTCCTAAGCCTAGATTTTTAATTTCAATTGCTAAATCATTCATAAATATTGCAATATATAAACTCATACTTTTCTTTCCCAATAAATCCAGTAACATTTTTCTGGCACTATAGCTTGACTTATTTGTAACTTGATTTTTCTTGTAAGCAATAACTCTGAAGCAAAATCAGTAACTTTTGAACAAAAAGTCTAACACACTTTGGTTCACTGGATTTTATTAGTGGTTTTGTTAAGTTTTTAGTTGAAGCACAACCAGTAATTTTAAACAATAGTTCTTAAGCATCTTAGTCCACTGCATTCAATTAGTGTTTTATACTTAAGTCTGATACTAATGACATTTTGAACAGAAATGTCTCTGGTCAGTGTACCCTTTCACTTGAGACCTCTTCTCTGAGAACATTACCAAAGAATGTACGACATACAGAATCCGGGAAAAAAAATGCCTCCTGGACAAAATGCCTCACAGAAAAAAATGCCTCCTGGAAAAAATGCCTCCTGGATATTTTGTGACTAGGAAAAAATGGCTCCTGAGAAAAAAAGTTATTTCAACTTGTAAACATGTTACATATGAAACCTATAACGTATAATATCAAAAACATGTTAATTTCAGATATGTACAGTCAAAACCAGAACGTACAATATCGTGAAGTACAAATTACAAATATCTTCTTGAAAGGGTATCCCTTCAGCTGTACTCTGGAGCAGTTTAAAAGCAGGATTTATGGCTGTGAGGTTTCTTGATGAAATAGTTGTGGCCTTTATGGCTTACAATATGCATTCTTATCAAATTACAACATGGTTATCCCCTCTGTAAGGAGTTGATCGCAGTTAGATGCACTAGGAGGGGCAGAAATGTAATTACAAGAAAAACACGACACCTGTCATAATGGAAACCAGGGATGAGCAGCCAGCCAAAAGAGTGAGAAGCACCAGCAAAACCTTACAAGAGAAACTTACATACCTTTGTACAGCTAAGCAAAATGGGTAAAACACTGTGAATTTTTGACAGGCATTGGCGACTATAAGACTCAAGTGGAAAAAATGAAGATGCCTCTGAAGTTGTAATGTGAACCTGTAGTGTTATAATACTTTTTTTTCTTAGGAGGTATTTTTCCTGGTCACAAAATATTCAGGAGGCATTCATTCTAGGAGGTATATTTCCTAGGAGGCATATTTTCTAGGAGGCATTTTTTCCAGGAGGCACTTTTTCCTCGCATCGGACATACATTCTTTTGAGAAGTAAATTTCACACCTACAATTTCTCTTCTGCCAAGCTGTGGTCGTTCTTTCATTTGTTAAATATGGTAACATACACAATGCAATAAACTTTACATTTTCTATTCCTTGTGATGCATATCTTCACATCTTTTACAGCTTACTTCACACTTTTTCATCAGGGCCGCTTCGTTTTTGTCAGCAAAAACGTTTTTCTAGTTAGGCCAAGATTTGAACTCTGATCTCAGGAAGGGGAGGCATATGTGGTACCACTGAGTCCCTCACTTTGTCCTTACACTGCTGTCAGTCATGTTACCCCACCAAGCATAATGAATAGTCTTGTTAACACAATAACTAGAATATGCTTTCAAAACTTCACTCAAATTTGCACATAAAAATATTTCAGCCAGAACAGGAATCATTTTTAAAGTGACATCTCACTATTAGTATTAACTCTCAATATTCAAGAACTAATAGCCATCTTTGAAAAATAGACTTTTGTCCCACTTTTAAGACCTGCAGCTGTCAAACTGTGTGAATCATATAGCTGAAACATTGGATGAGAATATATTAATGTAATATTCTAACACGTATAATGCCAATTAAGACCACAACCAGTTCCCCTACCTTTTTCTACATTTTTCACATATTTTACCTTGTGATATAGAAGTGGTAAGGCTGACAAGGTACATATTGTTCTAGAATTAACTTCTATCTGGGATATTTGTCTTCGATAACTTTGATTTCTGTAGCTTTAATTTTAAGGTCACCTTTAGGGTCCCTGAAAATGCCCACAGATAATCATTTTTGCCATGGGTTTGTCAGTCCTCTCTTCTCTTCTGTGACTTGAAGAATTACACAGAAAAAATTCTTTGGCTCAGATAACTTGACCTTCATGCATATAAAGTCACATGTCATTGATCAAAAAGCTGTTTTTCCGTGTGACCACTTTTATCACAAGCTATTTTATTGTTCCACAATATCTTACCCTTTGGGACTCCTTGTTATTCAAGAGGCTCACCTCCTGGTTGGCCAAACTTCTCAAGAAAATTATTACTCCTGACTGCCCAGGACTGCTGCCGGATGGCAATCAGGTAACCAAAATAAGTTGTCATTCTGCCTCTTTGTTGTCTGGCTGCCATCTTGGATAGAAGTATTTTAGTTTTGATGTGTATATAGGTAACTTAAAACTGGAGAAAAGTATATCATATCCAGGACAAAAATGGGCTGAAAAATGCAACCATTTCTGCATGATTTGGAACAGTCATAGATATTTCGTTTCCTCTAGAGGAAGTGGTAAGTGTGATGACCCTTGTGGTATTGGTTCTGGGGTTTGAAATCCCTATGAAGATCTTAGTGAAGAATAACATAACTAGATTGCAAGTAGGTATTATAAAAAGCCCAAATCCTCTCCGCAAGGTTACAGACCATGATCCCAAGTGGATCCTTGGGAAGCAAACATCATTGGATCTCAGTTTTTGAAGTCGCAGCGACACCTCTTTTTCAGACACTTCTGCCTCACAGGTTGTAGCATTGGGTTCATCCAGAGGACAACATTTGGGGTTGCACACTTTAACTCTTTAAATCCCTGCTTGGAGTCCTCAAGACTCTGGACTTGATTTTCAAGAGAAGGCTAGAACCATGACTAGGCTCTCAGATTAAAGAACAAAGGAGCCTGCTACAGTATCAAATGATGGATGCACTGTACCAGTTAATATCCACACAGTAGACTGTCCAACCAAGAAGGTTTCCACATCGCCACATTTTCCCAGACGAAAGTCAGTAATTGGATATACATTGGAAACATGCATTGCCCTGAACTCAGTTCTTCAAGATATTCCACTGGAATGTAAGGCTCTAACATTTCAGAACCGAGAATCAGAGTTCCTATCTCATCAACAAAAAGCATGGGTCAGCCAAAGAGTATTAAGGAACGTCGACCAAAGGGCCTTTTAGATTACATGTACCTCCCTGCCAATTTTGAGGGAAAAGATATAAAAGCTCCTCCATCAATAAGAAAGTGGTATCAGAGTGTTAACACTTCCTTTGAAGCAAAATACAAGAACTGAATTGAAAGTTCTCAAACATTTGTACCAAACCATAAGGCCTACCACATGCCCATTCATGTATTAAAAGAGCTGGGATACTAGGCCAAGGCTAATGCCTGCATTCAATCTTTCCTAAAAAGAACCAACAGAAAAAGTGGAAAGTGTTTACTCACTTTCATACTACAGTTACCTCTATTCCCAAAGTCCAAAAATCAGTGGAGACCCTGTAATAGACCTGAGCAAAATAATTTCATTTCTCGACATACAGACATTGAAAATGGAATCACCAGACTCAGTCAGATATCAATCATCAATCTACATGTCAGATGCATACTTCCATGACCTAATCCACCCCAGAACAAGAAAATACCTGAGATTTGCTCACAGGACAATATTGTATTAATTCAGGGTGATGTACTTGGGACAAGCAAAAGCCATTGCAAGTTTTCACCACTATGCCATAAAAAAGAAACTTATGTCCATTTCACACCATCCAAATTGTAATTCACTAATCACAAAGTCGTAAAACATGATCAGGTCATTGGCGTTCGGTAGATAGAAACCTAGTCAGGGAAAGACTTTTGAACCAGATAAGTTTTAAGTCACCTTTTGAAACATGAAAGTGTAGGAGTAGTTTTAAATTCCAGTGGCAAATCATTCCATATCATCATCTTGCCAGTGGTGAGGTACTTTTATACGAGTACCAGGGTTTTGGAGATAATTCATTGTTTAACAGGAAGCCAGTGAAGAGACTTTAAGGTTGGAATGACACGAGAAAATCTAGAAGCACCAGAGACAAAGTGTGCCACACAATTTTGGGTAATCTGGAGCCTTGTGATATTCTTGGAAGACAAACTACAAAACAGAGAGTTGCAATAATCCAGATAACTACTGACCAAGGTGGAAAAACAGGATTTGTTCACGAAATTTACATAATTGGTGAAACTACATTTTGTGCCAGAGCACACGGGACTGGTAATTGTGGACTTAACTCAAAACTGGGATGGGTAATAAACCAAAAGAAATTCAACTTGAACCCAACACAGGTGTTTTCATTCATCGACTACAAGTTTTACTTAGATACAACCATCGTGAGACCCATTCAGGATAATTGGTAGAAAATACATGAACAACCAACATATGTGTGTACCTAGTTCCAGATCAGAATGCCTGGGGATTAGATGCTCTCAGCATGCACAGGTTGGGCCTATCAGCTAATGCCTACTCTACAATTGCCCTAATATTCTAAGTAATACACAAGTAATATACAAGTAATACACAAGATTTGTCAGTACAGATTACAGTACTACTGTGTAGCAGTCCTAGTAGATGTGGGCTTGCCAGAGATGCCTTGGTTTGGAATCTAGCAATCCACCCAAGTGTTCCACAACCATCAGTGCTTCAATCTAGGAGTGAGCATCACCAAGAGTTATCTGTTGAAGTGACAGAGAGAATTGGTGCTCCTCACGATATCAACAAGGGTTATCTATCAATCAAAGTGATCCATTTTTCAAAGATGGTGAAATAAAAATATGGTGGACTTTCAATTTAAAAGTAACTATAAAACAAGTTTTAAGGCTTCTTCATGCACCTGCTTTAAGATTTGAACAGATGTCCTTCCACTTTTGGGGAGTACCTGTTGTGGATTTCAAGAAAGATCTTAGCCCAGTCTCAGGCTCAAAGTTAAGACAGAACATTTTAATTGAGCCCATGGGCTCATAGTTCATATATTTCATGAATGGTTTAGGACTCAGCTTTGGCTGAGCCAATGGCTCAAATACTGAGACAGGATGGAAGTGGGGTTAAGTTTTGTAAACGCACCCTCAAATATGGCCATAATAAATTCTCCACATAAAACTTGAAATGAATGAATATAGGTACATTTATTTAAAACAATTCCCTGAAGTAGTCTTTGGGTGTTTACCATTTACAAGGTTTCCCATTGCAAAATAGCATTTTACCAGAGATAAAATGTGTCAAACAAAGAATTTATGTCATCATTAGATAATTTTGAATTTTTAAAGGGTCACATGGCACAGAAAACCACTGTGATTATTTGATATTAGCTTGATCTCAGCTGAGACCCTTCTGTGAAAACCATTTGAGACAAAGATGTTGGCTGAGCCAAAAGCCTCAGATTTGTGCCAATAGCTCAGCCTTAGACTTGGCTAAGTTTGAGACCTTTTGTGAAATCAGACCTGGACCTGGCACAAACCATAAGCCTGATCCAATTAAAGGCCCATGATATCAGAGCCTTTACAGCCTTCAAAGGCTTTTGTGGTGGGGTATCAACTGAACAAATCATGCAGGCATGCCACTGAAGGCATGCAGCATGTTCACCAACTTCTACCTTAAACAGTTGAGTTGGTCAGACAGTGATAACAGTATATGCACCTGTATGTACCTGGGTCTAGTGGTGGAAACTCAACAGGTAGTGGACAGACTGTCCCCTGAGTGCACAACCAGCCTCATGGAAAGATGAAGGGGGAACAGTCTTGTCTGTTAAGTCATCCAGAGCCTGAAGGACCATGCAGGAACATAAGCTACCTCCTCATGATACCCATAACTATGGATATCTGGTAAGACTGTTTAATATTTGTCAGGTCTAAAGACTATAGGGTTTTACCCTGTTCCACTGTCACCGGTCTGTATTCTGACTGCTCATATAATGTTGTTGAAACATACCATAATCATATTTGTTGTATGATTTATCTGTTCAGTTTTAAGTTTTCTTGAAACAGAAGCAACAGAAATAATTTAATTTATAGCCCAATTGCAATCTCTAGAATGAGCCTCCAAATATTGGGAATCCAGTTTTGAAGGTCAGGTGATGGGTGTTGTCATACATGAATGTTGACAACCCACTTAAGGTGGTCATTATCATCTATTGAATATATGTCTAAAGACGCAAGTGAGTTTGCCTCCTGATTAATTGTGCTTTTTCTTATCTGTTTTTACTGTCACACGTGGAAAGGGGCTGTAACTGGGGGGTGGATTGTTAAACAAACTAGACATATTACAAACTATACAATTTTTGATTTTCTTCAAATTAAAAAATGGCCAAAATTTTTTCTATATACCCCTACTCTATTGTTAGTATCAAGACCATCTTGATTGTGGGGTAAGTAATCCAATTATGAAAAATGTACCACCAATCTTTACACCTTTGAAGGACAGGATCCCAAACAACATGACAGTTTTTGTCATCCATCGAGACTGTTCTGCTGTTGTGAGTCAGAATTCAGCCCACTGATTAATCATGTTCGATGTTTGTGCATGTTACTGCCTTACAATCATCTTGTTTACAACCAATCTTTGTGTGTGTTACAGCCAATATTTTGGGTCTTACAACCAATCTTGTCTCATCACTTGTAAAATAGATAATAGAGGTCTTTAACAAAAAAGCCTGAGATAGTATAAAGCAATATAAATCCCAAAAGTTGATTCTCTATGAATAAAAAAAATGGCAAAACTGTAACAATTTGTCCTTATTCCCCTGTTCCATTGTTGTGAGCTCCCTGGCCACCCCAATAAATATGCTGCAGAGAATCTAATTCTGGAAGTATTACAACTAATCTTTTCTCTCTAAGATTTGAAAGTACAGAGCCCAATAGTTGCACTAGAATACAGTGTCTTCTGGGTACTGTCAGTCACGGGAAATGACTGGTCCATACCATTCTTGCAAATAATCCATAATGGATACATTTGAATTTTGTTTAAAAGTTGACAAAAATATCTCAGAAACCGTAAGAGACAAGATTATTCTTGTGGTGTAACATTTGAAAAAAAATTGCAAATACAATGGCAAGGAATACAGTGATTTCAAGCTCACTTGAAGCTCAGCCCTGCTGGAGAGTCTGACTTTAAAAAGTTGTAAAGTTGATTTTCTTGTATTTTGCAGTATGTCTACAAGAATGTTGCTAGGATTCCTACAAAACTTCAATGAAACATTCTTCAGGACTATTCACAGATACTTTGACACAGCTTTTTGCCCTCTTCTTGCCTTTCAGGGTCAATTCTGTGTCCCCAAGTGGGTCCGATTTGTTATTGTCATTCTTGTCATAAAATTTCTTCACATGGTTAAAATAATAACAACTTGTTTTAGAAGAGAATTTAGAAATCATCTCAAATATTCTCAAATACCAATTTTTGTAATTTTGACAGGTGAGGTGTACATGTTAACCACTGACTTTCCTAGTACAGAAGCTGATACTGGTGCCTTCTACAGGATAATGGATCCTAGGAGGTAAAGTAACATATTATCATGTGATTTGACACAGGGTGAAGAGAAAAATAAAAAGCTAAAAATATTGAAAAAGTTTCCAAGAATTAAAATTTTAACCTAGGTTTCTGTTCACTATCATAATCGATTGTTAGGCCTATCCAATTTCAAATTATCAGCCGTGCTGTCAGTGATCCTTTGAAATAGGCTTGGAAAATGTCAGGTACCAATTAAATACTTCTTGTATTGTAACTGAGAAGATAAGTTTTATGATCCGCAGTGACTAAAACAAGTAGTTGAAACAAATTATAAGAGTCTTATTGCTTGAAATTTTTATATAACCCCAAAATTCAAGACGATATTTTCGAACACCAAGATATGAACTGGCAGCAGAGAAAATTAATTGGCTGACTCATCTAGAGCTTACCTTTTGTTGGAAAAGATCACGGGTCCAATTTATTCAGAAAGATTAGTGGTGTCAAAGAAAGAGTACGAAAAATAAATCATTCAACTGAAACATAAGTTGTAATGCAATTATGAGTGACAAGATCAAATGCAAGTAACAAGGACAAAGACACTCAATTGACATAAAGGTTTCTTAATTTGTCTGATAAATGGGACAGTCGACACAGTTATACTCCCAACCTCAACAACTGATAAGTAAACTCGCAAGACTGACAAGATTCCTCTCCCTATCGTATTATCAGGGCAGTTTGACCTTCTCACAACTGTAGCAAGTAATAAACTATGAAAAAGTTATAAATGGGTCATGCAATTTTAATTGACAAATGTTTTCCATACTGTATGTTTGACTTTTGACCATTCACAAGGTCAGATGACCAAAGTAACAGTTTTTTTCAGGAACTTGCTTGTTAAGAGTTTTTAAGTGAAACAGCTAGTGAGTATTGAAACTCGACAGCCAGATTCTTGACATGAAAATCTCAGGCTTAGTCAAATTTAGTTTTTCACTTCAAATTGTCTGTCTTTCAGCCACTTTAATGTAATAAATTTAGGACTCATGGACTCTAAGAAAATGCATACATTCTCTTTAAGAAAAAGTTCATTTTCCCCATTTTTTTGCGGCAATCTTGGATTCTTGTGGAAAATATAAAAATGTGTTTATCATCTAAATGGAGCTAGATGGAGTAAATTTTAGTGAATTTAGAATCCTCTCCTTAGGGAATAAGAAAATGCATATTTAAGGAAAAGGTCATTAGTTCCTGCTTTAGTGGCCTTTTTTGTGGAAAATATGAAAACGCATTTATGTGGTAAATGGAGAGACCCATATGCATGAAGAGACATTTTGATTGAATTCTGCTTCCATCGGGTACAACGGAACACACACAATCATGCAAATTGAGAAAAAAATTCATCTCTTCCAATTTTGGTGGCCATCTTGGAATTTTGCAGAAAATATGGAAGTGCATTTAGCAATTCTGTGCGAATTTTAAACCCACAGGTATTAGTGAGTATGCACATTTGCAAAGTAAGGAAAAAAACATAAAATTGTGTTTATCCCATAAATGCAGCAAGTAAATTTCCATCTTTACAGGATACTGAAGGGATGTGCAGCTTTATAGTATTTTGGAGAATTGATTCTGACACACTGAAGTGTATACAACCCCTTTGACTTACCTACTCCAACATGTGGCTGATCCAATCAGCCACACTGATTACTTGTTGGGACTATTTGCCCTTATGGCCAGTACTTATTTACAGTTTCTATGGCACAAACTGAGTATTTCTATGTTTATTTTTCTGTATGTACAAAATATAGATTTTAGGCAGTGTCATTATTTCATGTGGTTTGAATTTAAGAATGTTTGAAGTTTAAAGTCAAAGTTAGAATTTTACTTGACTTGGTTTTATGTCTCATTCAGCAGCCTGTGTCTTATTTAGACTGGCCATCAGCAATAGCACTTATCACACTCACAAAGAGGTGACAGTTTGTGATGCATTATACCAAACTTAGTGTCACTAGACTACTTATTATTAATAAAGAAACTGCAAGATTTATTTAATACATGTATGAAGCTAATTGTTTTAAGTGAAAGTTTAGCAATACATCCATACAATAAAACCTGGCACAATTAATATAATTGAACACTCAACAATTTTGAATTAAACTTAAAAAATATTAAGCTTAATCTCAAGGAACCATAAAATTTCTTCTACATACTAAACCAAGAATCGTAGATAACAGGAAATTTCAATGTTAAAGACCCTTGAAGTTTGAAGACCAAATTTTTACTTAATTCTACTTAAAGCAGATCGTTTTACTTAAAAGTGTTATATGTAAAGGGTTTTGACTGTACTTTCACACCTCATCACTTGGTAAGACAACATACACAGCCTCCAGTCATAGGCTCATTCAAATTATATTTGTCTTCTTGAGAAAAAAAAATGAGAAAACTATATACATCATTCAATTATATTCTTATTGTATTGTAGAAGAGGGGACCCCACACAGTGCAGATCTTTCAACAAAACCTACACACAACCAGTTTATCCAGAGGACCCGACCTCCAGCGCTGCTACATGTATGAGTAGATATTGTTACATATTATGATGATTGGGGTTCATGGAAAGTTGTTAATGTTTCATAAAGCTATTGGTTTGGGCTTAATATTAGAGTTAACACTTTGTAGTGGTTCTATTAAGATGCAGAGTTAAATTAAAGGGGTGGAAGAAAATCCCAGATGAGCCAACAATTTTCCTTTTACGGTCATGGGGCAAACTTGGTAGCAATTACTGGTTGCTTTCAACAGGAAAAGACAAAAAATAAAACTTAACAAATTTACTTAATAATTAAAATAACAATGAGTCCACTGAAATATTTTTAAGAGTTCATTCAATATTGCAATAATGAAACCAATTTGACCTGACCACAGTCCTGTCCACCCTTGCTCGTATTGTTACAAATCATAGAAAGTATGCTCATGTTACACCCATTCTACAGAAACTCCACTGGTTGCCTGTTAAGTATCGTATTTTCAAAACTGCAACACTTGTGTATAAATTTTTGCATAGTGGTTCTCCTTCTTACTTCGAACCGTTCTTGTCTTTTAGTAGTTGTCCCTATAGTACTAGGCATAGTCATCCAGATCGTCAATACCTTACAGTTCCTCCGTTCCATTCATCAGTCTTTAAGTCAGCCAAACATTTTGGCCATAGTTTTGCCTTTGATGCTCCTAAGATCTGGAATGACCTCCCTCAAGATGTTCGCAGTGCAACATCAGTTGCCTCCTTCAGAAAGAAGCTTAAAACGTACCTGTTTGCAAAAGCCTACCCACCATAGCCTCTCCCGTCACATCTGTGTCTCCTTGGTATGACCTGGCTATGTCCCTTGATTAACGCTAACTGCCTTGCTTTATGTTTAGATGCGCCTTAGAGTCCATCAGTGATGGAGATTAAGCGCTATAAAAGTCCACATTAGATTAGATTAGATCCAGGTAATTAACAGTTAACAAGTTTGTCCAGTCGATTTTATCCAACAATCTGTCCTGAGATCCATTTGGCACCCACTAACGTACAAATGTCTGTATCCTGTGATCTGTTCAGCATCCAGTAACACACAATGTCCACATCATGTGATCCTTTCAGTGTACACTAACACAAAATATCTATATCCAGATATTCAGAGTGTCTGCACAACTATGCTGTTCATTCCAAAATGTGAATAATATCCACACACTATATCCAGTTCACTCCAATAAGAGTTCACTACAAAATATATATATCTAGTAGTATTTATCCACAAGACTTGAGACACAAAATGTAGCAGTCCATAGGCTACTGTGGCATAGCAACTTTTTAAGACACAGTTAATTTTCCTTATAGCAAGCAAAATCTGTAATAATCTGTGATCAGGCTTACAGCACTTATATATAGCTGGGAAGTTCCCCGAAGGTTACAGAAATCACTTGATGATACATATTAATACAGGAACTAATGAGGAGGTTCTAGAAGCCTAGGGAGGCTTTCCCCCAAATCTATAAATAGATCACTCTAGCAAGTAACAAACATCAGCATAAACTTGACCAACTCTGTAAAATACAGAAAAAGTGAATGACCTTATATGGCAAAACAAACAGACACAACACTTTCCTCAGATTAAATCATGCACTGGCACAGTGCCAATTTATTTAACAATTCAGGTGATCTCTTAAAATGGCGATCCACTGTTATTGGTTCCTATCCCTAGTGGCAGGCTACAGAATCTCAGAGAAATTGATAAATAGTCATCCCTGAACCTCTCCTGTAGTTTGGGGATCATCAGTCACTAGAGTATGGGCTGTACTTTGCAGTTGTATTGATCAAATAGTGCTTTGAGTCCTGTAGTGATGAAGATATAACACTGAGTGTTAACATGCAGAAATAAAAGAGTGGGACGGGATAGGAACTACAGCCTGAGGTTTATGAATATCATTATTTGCCAATGCACTAGTTTTTTTCCAATACAACTCATTGGAATCGGCACTCCAATCATAGATTATGGAGTACAGCCACAACAATCTTTGCCTACATAGTTTATTGATGTGAAAGTATTTTAATTTATTGTAACTCATTTAAAAATATATATTGGCCATCTACACATCTCTAGGTTTTCTCCTGATAAATTGTATCTAATCTGTTCCATTGTTACTACCTAAAACAACTGATCTTTATGGTGTTACAATCTATTTTTTGGGTGTAATGATCAATCTTGTCCAAGCATTTGTAAAATATATGACAGAGAACTTTAACAGAGGAGGTTTGGTGACTGGGAATGAAAACATAGTGGTGAGCTGGGAGAGGTGCAATCAACTTCAAAATGTTATAAAACTTAACTGTTGATTTCTGACAGAAAGTGGACGAAACTGCCATAATTTTCTTTATATCCCCGTTTCATTGTGAGCTCACTGACCATCAAAATAGTTGGATAAGGAATCTGATTAATAATATGAAGATTGTACCACCAATCTTTAAAGTTCTGAAGGACAGAATACCAGTGATGGTGGCTATGGTCATACATTGAAATGATTAACCTTTGGGCACACTGCCCCCCAACTAAGCATGTCTGATGTTTATGGTTGTTACTGCCTTACGTACTGTTGTGACAACCAATAGTTTTGGTCTTATAACCAATCTTGTCCAATTAGTTGTAAAATAAATATTATAGAAGACTTTAACAAAGAAGCCAGGAATTTTTTTTATAAATTAATATTAACACGACTGTTTATTTTCTTCAAATAAAAAAATGACTGAAACTGCAATATTTTGTCCCTATCCTTATGTTCCAATAGGTTGAGTGAGCCCATGATTACTCCAGTAATGCTGGAAAGAATGCATATGTGAAGGTTTACAACTAATCTTTTCTCTTATGAAGGTACAGAACTTGATATTTAAGGCAGAATAGAGTGCCCTCTGGGCACAGCTGGAACAGCTTGGATTCAGTATTTTAACAAATACAGTGGATTTGGTCTAAAGTTGAAGTTGCAGAGTGCCAGGCATTTACTTCTACTTATGTCAACCTCTAGTTATACCCAAATTAAAAGATATGAAATTATGAAAACCTTATGCAGTTTAACTATCTTTCAATACTTAATACTCATGTAATCACTCTATAGGGTGATCCATTTATTTTTGAGTTCGGAATTAGTAACACACTAGTCTTTAAACAGTTCTGAAATGAAAAATCGGGTACAAAGTACCACAATATTATATTATTTGTCACATCTTTCAAGGACTGGGAGATTTCCATATACACAAGGATGTTCAATTCTACTTATGCCTGCATTGCCATTATATTGTAGTTTTGACCTCTTTCTGTAAGTCATATTTCTAGGCATCGTTGTATTTTGCACTTAGCTTAATAATTGTTGGGACTTCAATTCTATTTCTACTAATGACGATCTTCTACTTATAGCTGTTCTAAATGCTGTAACCCATAATGGATCAATTGAAAATATTTTTAAAAAGCTGTGATTTTTTCAAAATGCTGTAAATATACATATATAGAATAGTAAGAGATGAAGCTACTCTGAACCAATTTTTTTCCGCTTTCAGCTACAGTTACAGGATTAATGTTTGGCAGCCATTGTGCATTCTCGTGACTGGTACTCATGCAACAACTCTCGTCAGCCATCAAAGTGTTTGCCAAACTGTAGATGTGACCCATTTGGTCACTGATTTCTTGTTTATTCATTTTCTTACGGTTATTTTATGTAATATTTTTCTTGCTTGTATGTAATATTTTGACTAGCTTATATGTCACATAAAGTAATTTGCCATCCAGATTGATGCAATGCCTCTGCCTAAAGCACTAAAGCATTGTCAAAAGCCATAACCAAGATAATAAAAATATGTTGTACTGTTTTAACCATGAGAGTAAGAAAAGCTGTTTCCTTTCAGTGTGACTGATCAACATTGATCACACTCTGAAACTTACTGGTCCATATTGTGGTGAGATATCTAAAACAGTTTATTAATTTCATTATGAAAAGCCTCTGTGAACCTGTAAGCTGAATTAGATCCCAGTAGGGTTACCACATGTACTTTATCTTGTACTAAAGTACTCTTTCATCATATTTCTACAGCATCTCTTCAATGAGTAATGTTTGTAGTGATAAGGCAAACAAAGTGTACGTGTCATGTTTTAGTTTTTACCCCTAAGTAACCCAGTACTCCACTCTTTATGTGGAGTATTGAGCCCTCAGTCTTGTGTAAGATGTATAGCAGTTACCGTTATTACTACTTGAATATTAAAGACCTAAAAAATTAATTCTTCCATTTAACCAATAATTATAGAAAAAAGGATAAATTTCAATAGAAAAGTTCTCCGAGAATCTCCTACTGAAGGGGAAGTCCCCTTGTCAGAGGTTTACTTAAAGGAATTAAACCACAAATTTGAGGTATTTTATTAGGTTTCAATAAAATGCTATGTACAAAAAGCCCTTTATAAAAAAAAGGTTGAAAGACAATAACAGTAAGGCGAATGAATGAACATATATAAGCCAGTAAACTCAAGAGACCAGAGAATGTGATATTTACATGTCCAATTGTTTATGCTTCACACAGCTGTAACAGACGAGACAGCATCAGAAAACCCAATGACCACTAGTATCAGCAGTGTAGGTGCTAGGATGTTCTCATCATGTGAGTCAATGATGGATTCTTGGGAATTTCAGCTGCAGAGTTCTAAACATAACAGGATGCACTTTTTTCCATGTATTCTGTATATTAATTAGTAAACTAACATCTCATGACATATTGTATAGTTTCTTTTTCTAATTACTTTGTTTTACATGTATCTGTATGAACTTATCTTGTGGTCCAAGGGCTGTATTCTACAACAATACTTAGATCACTTCTAACTTGGATTTTCTTAGATTTCAAGTAAGAAATGAAGAAACTTAACATTCCTAACTTTTCTTTCATGAATACAAAGTGCAAGAAAAACTTAAGTAAAATACCTTCCCTTACTTAGATCTAAGGTCACCTTATCTAAGTATTGTTGTAAGAATATGGCCCAGACCTCTTGAATCTTGGTTATAAGTTAAAGTAATCAAAAGTCAGAAAATATTTTATCTGGTGTACACTCTTTTTGTGGACATTTCAAAATATTACTTAAAGGTCAAGGACATCAGTGCTTGAGTTGTTTACAGTAGGCATATTTCACAACCTGAATCCGTTGAATCTAGATCTAACAAATTTGCTTGTGATGTGATCATAATCCTAATCTGGATAATGAATCCGTTGACCTACCTCCTGAGGTACATCAACAGATTCAGATTCTTTGGATTACCCATAATGCTTTGTAAAATAATGGCAGCCAATTGTGGCAGCATATTTTAAAAAACAGTTAATTGTTATTATATTTATAGTGGTTTATCTTATTTTTTTCATTTTGGATTTGGAATTTGAGAATAGTGCATTTCACAAATATATCTAATCCACTGAATCCAAATCTGAATCCAGATTGCACAGATTACAAGGATTTTTGTCAGTGAAATACGCGTACTGGTGTATTTCAGTTCGCATCTATTAAAGGTGTTAAAAGGATTCACAACACCAAGATTGGTTCATGCCCTAGATTTACTAAGTGGACTACCATACATACACCATTTGTATTACTAGTGTTTTTTTTTACATCTGACATTTTCTTTGCCATGTTTTAGGAGTGGTTCTCATATTTATGTTATCTGTAAAAGTTCAGGTACACATACCTGGATTTTGTTTGATATGTTTTATTTAAAATTTAATGTTACTGTTTCTTAGTTTTCACCCAGTAAACATTAGAAACGTTTTAAAATGGTTTAAACGTTTACAAAACATTTTTAAAACCTAATTAAACCATATCTTATGGTTTTCTAAACGTTTCCAAGTAAACGTTTATGTTGTAATGTTTAAAAAATGTTTTATAAAGATTCTCTATACAAACGTTTTCAGTAAAAAGTAACTCAAGCTAGGTTTGACTGGAAACATTTTTGGTGGTTTTGAAATTTTGAAGGTTTTGCTGGAAATGTTTTTTAAATATTCATCATGAAATGTTTGATAAACAGTACACATAAAATGTTTAAACAACATTGCTTGTCAAATGTTTTAAAAACATTTTATCAAAAACGTTTTTTAAAGCTATATTTTTAAACCTTCACCTTCAAATATGTCCAAACAAAGATGGCGGTGAGCAATAATAGGGGATTTTAGAGGCCTTTGTCAAAAATTCCCCACATGCAATTCCTAAAAGTAGGAATTGAATGGGGGCACAATTTCTAAGCCACTATCTTACAATTTTAGACATAAAAATAATATTTTCAATAGTGAGCAACCATACAAAGATATTGAATTTGACCTCTGACCCCATTATTATTCAGACATTATTATGTTCATTTATAACATTTTTCTAACATTTATCGTTAAACGTTTAATATACGGTATACATAAAACGTTTTAAAAACATTCTATTACAAATGGTTTTCGTACCCATCATTTTTTGACCTTTGGCAAACGTTTCCTTTCAAACGTTTGCAAAACCCAAAAATGTTTACTGGGCACATCCTTTTTAATACTTCTGCAGTTTCATGTTTGAGTTTAATGTTATTGTTCAACTTTACTGTGTATATGAACTTGTGTAGTTGTAATATAGTTTCCTGTTTTGTATTTGTAGATATGTCTATATATATGTTCCAAAGCTATCATATTTTCACAGGAATGTTACAAAAAAAATTCAAATTTATGTTATTTCAACTTTACTTTACTACAAACTGTTGATAAGTAGTGATAGATGGTCTTTGTGGCCACTTAATAGCTACTTTTGATAAGCACGCCTACTGTGCCCATTGTCGTGAGAAGGGAAGGGCACTGACCGCTGTATCAAGAATGAAGATTGTCAGCACTGCAGTATTTTAAGAGTAAAACAGAAATCAGACAAATATGTGCTTTTAATAAGAAGATACAAATATATTGTTATTTATTTATTATATTCATTATAGTCACATGTCTACAAAAAAATACATAGTTCAAAATAATAATTTTACACCCAGTCCACCACAGGACTTGTATGTCAATTTAAACTTTGAGTATTATTAAATTAGTGTGTAATGTGATAATAAATAACATATAACATCAGTTCAAAGTATTATGACACATTCTTTGCAAAGAGCTAATTTTTCCTTACTATCCAAGGCTCTTCAACATATCTATAAAGGTATTTATTATTTGAATTCATGATTTTCACAAATTTTTCTTCTGGTGAAAAGGTATTGAGGTTTCTAATTTCAACCTGTAACGGATATTTGTAAGTGGGTGTAGGTGTGCAGCGTCATGGTCTGGCCTTAATTTGACCTTTGACCTTGCTGTAGTGACCTTGACCCATAAAATCTTGTCTGGGCTATATCTTGGAAACCATAAGGTGTAGGAAGTTGATACTAGGTAGGGATATTGGTTAGGGGTTGTAGGTGTGCAACATTATGGTGTGACCTTAATTTGCCCTTTGACCTTGTCATAGTGACCATGAGGTTCCCATAAGGTGTAGAAGGTTGACACTTGGTAGGGATATTGGTCATGGTGTGATCTTGAATTGACCTTTGACCTTGCTGTAGTGACCTTGATCTATAAACTCTTGTCTGGGCCATATCTTGGAAACTGTAAGGTGTAGGAAGTTGATACTTGGTAGGGATATTAGTCAAGGGGTGTAGGTATGCAACATCAAGGTGTGACCTTGATTTGACCTTTGACCTTGCCGCAGTGACCTTGATCTATAAAATCTTGTCTGGGCCATATCTTGGAAACTGTAAGGGGTAGGAAGTTGATACTTGGTAGGGACATTAGTTAGGGGGTGTAGGTGTGCAACGTCATGGTGTGACCTTGATTTGATCTTTGACCTTGCAGTAGTGACCTGGACCTATAAAATTCTCTCTGGGCTATATCTTGGAAACCGTAAGGTGTAGGATGTTGTTACTTGGTAGGGACATTGATTAGGGGGTGTAGGTGTGCAACGTCATGTTGTGACCTTGATTTGACCTTTCACCTTGCGGTAGTGACCTTGACCTATAAAATTTTTTCTGGGCTATATCTTGGAAACCGTAAGGTGTAGGAAGTTGATACTAGGTAGGGATATTGGTTAGGGGTTGTAGGTGTGCAACATTATGGTGTGACCTTAATTTGAACTTGTCATAGTGACCATGAGGTTCCCATAAGGTGTAGAAGGTTGACACTTGGTAGGGATATTGGTTAGGGGTGTATGTATGCATCATGTTGTGACCTTTTTGCTTGGCCAAAGTGTGTTCACCTGCCATATTTGAGACATCTTTCATTTATAACAAAGATATGGATTACTGCAACTGATTATTATATGCACCTTTTTACATAATTGTGCTATTTCCATTGACAGCTATTCTCCAATTAATAAATTTTACAGCTTCGTATTTTTAGTTTACTGATTAATGTTGTCCTCTTGCTATTGGATTGTATTGTTTTAATACTTTATCTTTACATACATTTTCTTTCTCTTAGATGATATTTTCTCAACTTAAACATTATTTGGAGCTTTATATAACTGACATTGCTCTAAAAGTATCCTGATCTTTGTACTGTTTCACTACTACAGATCTATGTCTCATGGTGTTGAAAACTCTTTCCCCAGGCTATGGGGTACAGGCATCTCTGATGCTATTTTCATAGTACAGCAGCTTTCCAATTTTGTACTAGGGTGTCCAAGAGATTTACTTGTTGTATACTTTTCTTCATGTGTGTAAGCTTTTGGTCTGTTCTCACTAGTAAGTAGATGTAAACAAGGTGTCACAGTCAGTTACTTATGGGTTAATGCCTCGTTCACACTTCCGCAGACTATATCTTGTCCGATGTAGTTCTGACACGGTTTATCAGGGCAAACCAGACCAGGGTGAAAATCTGCAAAAAAAAAATTACTGTTGTGAATGAATGTGTTTGTTTTTATAATTTCATAGAAACGAAGATACTCCGTGTTCTAACATGCAATATATATCGCTATAACGCAGGTCAAATGTTGAAATAGAAGTGATGGCGGATCCTTAAACTATAAGAAATCTGTAGAAAAATGACCTAAGGAGGACCAAATACAAGAAAAACACCAAAATGTGCAGTTCACACACTTCAACAGACAACAGGATACTGTCTCAGATTTTAAAGATAGGTTCTCATTGGTGTAGTAGTTTGGTATCTTATCACATGCTATCACCTGTGTTGGTTTGACTCCCACAAGTCACAAATAGTGAGGACCTGTTCCATTATGACCCTACCAACTGCACAGGACATAAAACTCTTAATTTGACTTTGAAAACACATTTCCAAACATTTGTATTTTGCATTGTGTCATCTGATAACAGCACATATTTGAATTGTCAACATTATCATTAGAAGCACTGTATTTTCACTGTATGTCCATGACCCTGTGTTTATATGAAGGTGAAACCCATATTTGCTGTGAATAATTCAGAATAATGCTGCAATAAAATTTCAGAATAATGCTGTAGTAAAATTTAACTCACATTTGTTTAGAATAAAGTTAGTTTTGCAGGATTTTCTTATTACAATATTTAGTATTATTACATTCTTTGCTCTCTGGACTAACCGTGATACATTAACAAATTCACTCCAAAAGTATTCTTTAACAACACTGCGCGAGTACGTAAATGTCTTCTTCATTAATTTGTTTGAGTTTTCATAATCATTGTAACTAGCTCATGTGAAACTGTCAATTCGGTTGTTTAATTAATGTCTTTGTTGACATTAATGATTTAAAGTTGTGTAGTTACTGGTAATGTATAAAAATATGTACTCAAAAGAGTACCTGACAAAGTATAACTAAAAAGAATTTCACATTTGCTTTTTTTTTGCTATTTTTCACATTACAAATTTGACTAAATAAGACCTGGGCTGCAGAACTACACCAAAGCTGTTGAGATCTTCGAATATATTTTAAATATCTAATTACAGCGGTATCAATAAACATCCATACAGCAAAAAATAATATTGCATTTACAATTTTTGTTAAGACAAATTTGTGGCTATTCAATTACTGCTAGCTTTTAGTGGATGCCTGTCAATGTAATGTAGGTCACTTTGTACGGTAGTAGCTCGGCAGTTGCATTATAGTGAAATAACTGTAGGTTTTTACAGCTAGTTCTCTGTTAAAATACATATTGGTCAACCTCATTGTTGAATTTGAAACACATAATATATAGTTTTATCCAGATATTAGGCACCTCAGAGATGATATTGGTTATTCTGTTATGACGGTTATAATATTATATAGTATTACCAGTTTGTCTTTTATTCTATTAAACAGTTGGCTCTTCAAGTTTACTTTGTGTCTTTTATTGTATTTGCTGTAATTTCACATTGTCTCTATTTCCTCTATGTATTTTCCTTTTAGATGGCTGGCAGTTAAAGTGGATGCCAGTGACCACCTGTATCATGGTGTCTGCCTGGAAGTGTTACCACTACTTGCTGTGACCATCAGCTTCCTGTGATAACTTCTACTTTGTGATCCAGTTTTGTGTAACTAAACAAATGTTAACCTGTTGCTTATTATTTCTTGCCATTATAAATGAAGATTTAGAATAACTGGTTATTTGGAATATTTCTGTTGTAAGTGTATTGTCTACATGGTTGTATGCCATGAAATTTGTTCAAGGGCTTTCATATTTATCACCCATGGTTGCCAAGATGGACCCCCATTTGAAGATATACAATAGAAGAGTTATTTCTTACAAAATGTAGCCAAAGACTAAGAGACTGATTTGAATGTGGTTTTCAAAGTTTCAACAATAAATTTGTTTACATTGAAAACTACTGTGATAGAAATACAGTGCATAGCATTTCTTTTTCATTGAGGGTCATGTTAACAACTTTTCTATGTAGAGGGACACCAGTGCTACCCTTCTGACTACATAGTGATACAACCATATTACAACCACCCAGGGTTAGCAAGTTTGACATCTAATCACAGGCTGTCACCTGTATGAGTCCGACCTCCACAAGTAACAATACTGTAGGCCTGTCCCAATATGACCCTCACTGTTGAATGGGCATGAAACTTTGACCACACGGATCTATAAAGAATTCTGTTTTTCACAATCCCCAGTTTTTTGTCCGATTCAACCAAGTACTAGAAAGATATATGTTGGAATGGACATATGCGTGAAGGCACAAATGAATATTATAGTTTTATACAGAAGATCTGAGTAAAGACATTATATATTTAAAATTTCCACTTTTTGAAATATACTGTTGGTATATTTTTTCGTCGTTTCTTTACTTTGCAGTGTATATTATTTTTTGTATTATTACTAGGGATGAGCTGGTAGGCCTGGTATCTCGGTGTCGAGAGCATTTAATGAAATCCCGAGATGAGATTTTACAACCGCCATTTCACTTGCCAACACATGTAATGGAAGGAAAGCTTAAAAAATTGGGAACAAACCCCGAATCTGAAGAAATTATAAGCTTTTATCCATATTTTCATGTATTTTGCAGACTTTAATAGCTGAGCAGAACTGCCATGTTTTGGTTACGATACTTTATAACCTTAATCTCGCTTGTCAACACATAATTGAAGGAAAGCTCAAAATATTGGAAACAAACCAGAAATCTGAAGAAATTCTGCACTTTTATCTCATATTTTGTGTATATATGGACTTTTATTGCGATGTTGTTAAGAGGAACATCTATTTTTGGTTAAGGTGTACTAAAACGCGGAATCCCAGAATCAGTACGGTTTTGCACTGACGACCTCCTGATGTACACATTTTTGGTACCGACCCATCCCTAATTATTACCGTAATTTAAACGACACTACACAGTGACCCCCATGTTGTGCCACATCATATGAGAATTTCTTGTCAAAACATTCTACAATGTATGTTTCTATTAATAAAATCATTTCTGAAATGAGTGACTTGTTATATGTGGTTGTGACAAAATTAACAGATGTACTGTTTATTGTCAGTTCTCTCCATTCAAAAAGCTACAGCTAAAATGAAATAACGGTTTAAAATATTGTGTTTTTTGTTTGCCAGATTGGGCTACATCAGAATGATATATCAAATCATGGTGGAGGAAAGCATTATTACAACATCATAAACCATTTGCATGTCACAAGCATTTCATACGCTTATCAAATGAACTAATATATCTTCTCCATTTTTGAGGAAACACTTGTAACCACTGTTGCAGAAAGCCAGTCAAGTTTACCTCTTGTTGCCTATTTCGAAGAATTTTCCTGGAAGTGACTTTTCTACATTTGATATTTTTGACATTTATTACTCTTGACTTTTGACTTAACTAGCTGTTCTCTATTTAATAACAAGGCCGAAAGGGGTTTTGGTCTAATAGCGCGAACTGCAAAGCCATCAGAGGCACCAGTAATGCACTGAGGTGGTCACCAATCCAAGTAATAACATAGTCCATTGCTGCTTAACTTCAGTGATGAGGCAAGTACTCCTCACACTATGCCAGAATTCATGAAAGTCCGGAGACAAAAAAAAAGTGATTCCTAGCACCTTTATTGGGGGTACTCCAAGCTCTGACCTTAGAAATTCAAAATTATGTTTTATACCATGACCAAGAACTCCAAAATTAACTTTTAACACCTGAAAAACCAACATTACTTTGCATCCTGCAGCATGTAGTGAAAGTTTAAAGAACGCTACAAGGATTACAATTTCCCGTTTATTGATAAGACACTTTATAGTAGTAGTCATAATAATGACTAACCTGTTACATCTGTATGCATTACAATATTACTAGTGCAGCCACAGACACACAATTCATCAGTTAATTATAATAAGAGAATTTCAATGTCCAATAATTGTAATAAATGCAATTGACTGCGCACTTATCTATACCTAAAAATTCTTGATATAGGTGGACTGTTAATACAACACTTTAATTTACCCTTTACGCCAGAATGAACACACTAATTATCCACTGTACAGTTAGAATCAGTGCTCTTGTTATGGCAATAAGAATTTCATGAACAAAATGAACCAAAAATAGTTCATATGTTATTCCTAACAAGTACTTGTTTTGATGCAGCCTGTATATATGGACCACGATCTGATCTGTTAATAAACTTGGAAGTCACATGACATGCCTTGTCTACATGCACTAGAAACTACACAGTCAGATCCAAATAATTTTTATTTGAAAAATTCTCCAACTTTTATCAGATCATCAGCTTTTGTTGGCATATATCATGGAATCCCTCAACTAAAATGGCTATATCTTCCCTAAATAAGGTCAGATTTAGAAATTTTTCATCATTTTTGTTCAGTTTAAATATATATTCTCTCATATTGTATCTGATACATACAGGCCCTTCCTCTGTACTTGTCATTATGTTATTGACCATAAGGTAATCCTGTTATCATACAACTTAATTCTAGATAATTGTGCCCTTACATTAGTAATGCAAGTAAATTAAATAGCGACTGCTTCAACTATAACATAACTTCACTTCATCTTTGGGACTGTATGACCAGTTGTGTATTATTTACACACAAAAAATAATTTAAAAATAATATACAGAACCAAGCAATCACAGAATAAACTGCATATCATGTAAAGAGTACAAAACTAAATCTCACCTTTATCAAAAACACTGCAGGAAACAAGTGGAACCAGAGTATACAATACACAATTAGCCCTGTATTCATTTGTTAAACTTTAACAGACAAAACAAACTAGTTCCCAGTTTAAGATTGCTAAGTACACTTTAACCAGGTAATAATGTTACAACTTTAAAACTATGTAATGTACTTCAGTAAATTAGACTGAATATTTACCAATATTCCCTACACACAATGTCATTATTGTTTTAAAAACATTAAATACACAACCACAAAACAATGTATATTGATTGGTTTGGATCTGGTGCATCAGAAATAAGAGATCTACCAGACAAGATCTGGTGTTAAATATTCATTGATCACGGTCAAATTTAGGATTTACATCCCATTAAACAGCCAGTCATTGATCAAGGAAACTCCTCTATAAACCCAGTAGTTGACTTGCAATTTTACTGAATATTGGTATCGACTTAAGAAATAAACTCTAAGTAGGGATCGACTGCCATGTGGAAGATCAATATCGAACAAAAATTAAAGGTGCTGTATCGATCAATATTTCAATATCAGAACCGTTAACGTGAGCCATGGCAATATCAGATGTTTTGTTGAAAGTTGTACATTTTAGAAAGAAATAATTAAAATAATATGCTATTTAACAAGAACAGAGGATCCCTAGAGTGTAAAGAGGGACTTAAATATGTTATATATCCACCAAAATACATTTCTGCAATAGAAAGTAAAAATAAAATGAACAAAAGTCACATAAAACAAGTGTTTTATGCTTTCCTGTATACTAGCTGTCAGGTTTTGTATCTCCTCCGTGAAACAGAAAGTAGGTCACTGACAATGTATACAAGCATGATGCCAGGCTTGGCCTAATTTTATTTTAGTTAAGTGTGCTTTTAAAGTATTTAATATAATAAATCCTCATTTAAGCCATTAAACTACTCTTTGATTTTTGTTTTCTTGTTATACATTATTTATTTCGATATTAAAATACTGGTAGTGTGTGTTAATATTGGCAGTTCCGTGGGATGATTGATCGACACTGACAATCCCTACACTAATTCTAAGTAATCAGAAATATTTAAGATATTTTAATTAACATGGATATTAAACTTGCTAAACATGCCTTAGCAAGTAATATATAAAAATGTTTTACTGGCCACAGATGTCAATTTTAACAATGAAACTTTGATAGCAGCACTGATTGAACTTTAATTTACATTGAACACCCATTTATTTTAACAATAAAGCCTTCAATGAACCAGTGCTGTACTTCCACTTTCATTGAACACACAAGTTCAACAACAAAACTTTGAATGAACCAGTCATGTACTTAAATTTTCATTGAACATGGATGTTGATTTGAACAATGAAGCCTTGAATGAACCAGTGATGTTCTTCATTGGACATGGATGTTGATTTAACGGTGAAACTTTCAACACGAGTGAACTAGCTAAATTTCCATTGAACATGGATGCTGATTTTACCAATGAAGCTTTAAATGATTCAGTTAAATTAATTGAACATGGATGTTGACTAATTGCACATGCTTCTCTCTCAAAGTTCACTCTTTAGGTATGCCTCCTTCGGGCATGAACTGTTTCAACATGGTGGAAAGGACCAGTAGAGAGTCTTGTAAACCTTGCGGCAGATTCCTACTGAGCCATACGCTGCGGTAGTTCTCTACATGTGACAGTAACCTGAACAGAAAGGAGTTTTATACGTTATTAATTTAATACACAGTCACTAATTCTCTACATGTGATTGTAACCCGATTACTAAGTTATATATGGTATTACTACACACTGAGTAATTCTGACTCATCAATCAAAAGAAAGAGTGTAATACAGGGTTTTACTACAAAGAGAGTAATTCTATCAAAATAATCTGAAGGTAAACGGGTCATGCAGGGTGTAACTACACGAGTAATTCTTTTGGGCAGTAAACTGAACATAAATTGATACACACTATTACTATACAATGAGGAATTCTCTTAGACACAGTACTCTACATACAGAGGTGTCGCAGGGTACTAGACAGAGAGTACCCGGAGTACAAAGTCATTTTGGGTATTGCTGCACAATGAGCAGTTTCGTATAATGTTACCTGAATAGACAGCTGTCTGATATTATTATTAGCTGAGCGTGCATTAGTAGATTATCAAATGCAGTATTTTATTGCTAGCCGGTCCTCGGTCCAATAATGTGTATTATTGAGTGACCAAGTATTTGTTTACAAATATTGTACTCTCACTTGAAATTTTCAACTTATTATATCTCATTTATTACTGCACAGATTTTGATCAAACAAAAACGAGAAAAATAAACTGTAAAAGCATCTTTCCAATGCCATTTAAAATATTCTGGTAGGTAAACTGCTTATTATGAGAAACTGGCAATTGTTTACTGAAAAAAAAAACAAAAAAAACATCCAAGAACCATTCAAAAAACCTCACAGTGACATATTGTTATTGGCCTCTACATATATGATGTCACAACTTTACACGTGTCTTTGATTAGCACACCATCCAATTATATAAAATTCACTAATGGATGTGTCAGGCCAATAATCATTGATGGCGGTCCATTTCTACAGCATATTGCCCTACAAATTACATTATTGTACTATTATTACTGCCCTTTTATCACTACACTACTTCTTTCTAGATTTTATTCTAATTACGGGTATTGAGTGGTCTTTGTTGATCATAAGCAATTTTAATGATCATTCGACTACTTTCAGCTCAATATTTTCCTGCATCAAGACAACTTTGTTAATCTATGTGCAACATCATTTTCAACAATAAACTCACTAAGTGGAAATGATTCTTGATTTACATCTACAAACTCTGTTGACAATTGACAGACATAGCCATTTAAATAGAATAAATTTGAATGATATTCTCACTTCCTGGCGACTTCTCCCCAGTCCTCACTTATCTGAACTTTAGTAATGTAGACACTATCTATCTGAATACAAGAACAGTATTAGTAGTTGATCACCAATGTCTGAAAAGTTGGGAGTACAGAATGTTGACCAACAAGTATGCACTATTTTCCTCCATTCCCTTAACTATGGGTCATGATTTGATCTATATAATGTGTTGAAAGCAATTTTAAACCAAAATCAATCAATCATTTAATCACTGATGAACTAAATCAGTGGTCACCTGTTGGCGAGGTCAGTCTTTGCAGTGGGTACAAGATTAGCCACTCCCAGGTTGATGACTGCTGACCCAGGAACGTTATTCGGCTTCTTACCCAAGTTCACCAACTGACGACCAACTCTGTAAGAGAAAGATGAATGTAAATTCCCTGACAACACAAATTCAATGGTTAGCCACACTGAACACATCATATACACACTTATGACACCTAAAAGGTCTACCTAGAATACTTTTTGAGTTTTAGAAACTGAAATCAACTGCACTGAATATATTTGATTCTTGTTCAGAGAAATCTAAATTGACTAAAAAATATATGTAACCTTAATTGACCAGAAAAATATTTATACTCATCCTGCAATTTAAAAGTTTCCTTTTACTAAAAATTCTACTTCTAATTCTACACAGTCTTATTAAATTTGCTCACCTCAACAATAACATCTGTTCATGTCAATGTTTCACTTATCAAGAACACCCGACAACAATCAGCCATACTCTGGCCAGTGATGACCCAAAGTTGAACCATGTCTTCCCCCACACTATGAACACACAGGGTCTCTTACCTACAGGCGGTTAGCATGAGGTCTGCAGTGATATGGAGTTCAGACAGCATGACTTCTCCCTCGACACACCGTAGACAAGCTTTGGAGAGTTCACTCTGACACTTTCTGATGTGACGCATGGTTTTCTACAATACAAAACAGAACTTTTCACCTAGTGCCTGTACTTACACCCATATCAAGTTTTTTCATCCATTTTTGATACTTAACTTTGACTACACACCAAACCTGTTCAAAATACTGTAAATGTTCTAAGTAACTCTTGTTGTAGAACATACTGCATAAAACTTTTAAATTAATGTCTGGCGAATTTATTCTTCACAGTAATCAACACAAAAGCCACTCATAAAGTAACTCATAAGTTAGTAATATCCTGATGTCTATCAGTGTAAATAATAAGTTAACATAGCCTTTTAGTGTAATTGTCATAAAATTAGATTGGTGATTTAATTCCAGCCTTAACCCAAGTTCATAAAGTATTTCTAAATAAACAGAATCAACAATAAGGAGACTGACAATAAGAGACAATCAGTGGTACTGTCTTACTTGGAAGACATCAATGGTGAGATGTTCCAGATCCACTTGGTCTGGATGACTGAGGAGCTGGTAGAGGGTGGTCCCCTTCTCAGCAGGAAGGTCACTATGGTCAGTGCCTACAGAATATTTATACCATCACCACTCGGAAAGGACAATATCTTCCTAAATGCTCAACCAATCCAATCTTGCTTTATCGGTAATATTTTGTATAAAAGTGAACTTCAATTGAAACCTAAAATGAGTCAAATTTGATGACTTTCAATATCAATATAGTTTTCAATATTTTAGCACTAATTTCATATTATAAGTACTCCTCCCACTAGTCACACCCACAACCCTGAATTACCGACTTACCTCATCCCTTGACTATCCCTATGAACATTTCTTTGGTGAACAGAGCGCACTGACTTCCCAACTGTGGGAAAGATATTGCACCAGCAAAGCAGTAGATTAGACATTTTATTTGTGATACATTTGTTTACATCAACTTTACTTTGCTTCCAGTTTGTGCACACTAAAATTTGAGAAACTAAATTCATATTATTTTTATTACAGAAAAGCTAAGATGGTCTTAATTCATATTAAACAGGGTTCCCACAGACTTTTGATAACTGGAGTCAAGGACTTTTCAAGGATTTTCAAGGTCAACAACAACAATTATCAAGGATATATTTTAAGGCACGGCCTCCTTTACCTCCCCTTCTAGCCGTCCATTCCTCCCACACAATTCTTTATTGTCACATGATTTTAATATTTTATAAACTCATTACAACAATGCTATTTGTCAGAGATTATAGAAAAAGCCATACATAATTCAAGGATATTCACTTTAATTTTCTCTTATATCATACTTGCTTTGCCGAGTCTGCCGTAGCCGTAAAACTAGATGATAAAGATGCAGAAGTTGGGCAATAACAAATTCAAGGACTTTTCAAGGATTTTATTCAATTTTGGCCAAAGTCAAGGACTTTCAAGACCTTGAAAATGAAGCAATTTTTTCAAGGATTTTCAAGGATGTGGGAACCCTGTTATTACTGTCCAACCAAACTTTTGCAAATATTAGTCATATTGCCAATCGATGATTCAGGGAGTGGTGACAAAACACTCTTGTGACACAAATCTATGGAGCCTGGCTCCTAGTGAATGCCTCATAGATTGAAGATTAGCAGGCAAAATGTGATATTTGATTCTATTTGACAACTGACAAATTTTTTTCTCTCCATCTTCATAAAATGGGCAAGCAGATTGTTTCACTCAACTCACGAGCACTGACATTTTCATGTTTAGCTGTGCCTTGGAGTATGTAAGTTGATAGAGATTAAGTACTATAAAAGTCTGCATTAGACTAGATAAGTTTAGATTTTAAAACAAGGAACACTAGCATTCTGAGTGTGAATGAATGCTAAAAATGATACACAGTTAAATAAATTAATTGGTTAATGCTGACTGGATGTATTGCTCCAATATTCCACATCCACCACCTTTCACACTTTGTTCCTGTGCTTAGGTTTAGGCGTGTTGTATTTTAGAGAACACCATTCCAGAATTGAGAATCTTAGATCATTTACAGATTGTCCCTTGTCTGTGAAGTGTTTAGACACTGGGGTTTATCTGCTCTCCTTTGGTTTTTTCACTGAGAGAATGTGCTCACACATTCTTGATCTGAATGCACGCCCTCCTTCACCAGCATAGTATTTGTTGCACTTTCTGCATATGATCCAATGTACTATGTCACTTAATTCACAGCCTATGTGTTCTGGAAACTTTGTGAGATTGTGAATCGTGTTGGATACACTGCACTTTACTGATGTGTCTGTGTATTAGGTAGCAGTAAGTGCCGGTGCTCTTAGGGCACTGCTCTTTAGGAGATTCATGACTCAACTTCTCCTTGGCTTTAGTTAGCCAGTCTAATGTTTCATCAGATAATTTCTCCTGGGGAAATAGAGTGTCTAGTCCTCTCAAATCCAGTTCACTGGACTGTATGTCTATTCTGGACTCAGCACTAATCAGAGTGGTGTGACTGGCATCAGTAGAAATCACACTCATTTTAGATTTTAGGAAGAGTTTTAATTTATCATATGTACTGTTGATGAAGAAAAACTATATACTTTCTGAAAGTAGTAAACTAAAAATTTGCAAAATTTATCAATAAGTTCAGTTTTAAATGTAGTGTAAAATAAAGACAATATTATGCATATAAAATTTAGTTACTTTGTTCCGGATGCCCAAAACTAACTGTAACAAAACTACCATAAAGACACATAGCTATATCCATGAAAAAACTGGTATTTTGTACCTGCTTGGTTTCTGGCACACCTGAGCAGGTAAGTCTCTGCTCTGCCCAGCTCCACTATAACCTGTCCTGCCACACCTGCACTGTCCTCCAATACATGCTTATTCATCAACTCAGCCACACTGCCATGTAAAAACTCCTGAATATTTCAAATAATAACTCAATAATAATAAATCTGTAGAAGTTCACCACATAAGTCAAGTCTGCTTTTTATCATATTTTAAACTAGAAATAGGACGCCCTGTTGATAGTAACCACGGTATATGAATAGAAACAGGATAGCATAGAAGAACACACATTATCATGTGTAATGTCCACCCCATTAACCTTTTGCCAAAATTGTACAGTAGTCTTACAAGACCCTGTTTCATTTGTGAAATATATCAATGATGGTTAAATATTTATTAGTGTACATGTAAATTATTTCAGCTTCATGCCTTTTTGCATTGGTTGGGTCGAAAATTTTGACGAAATCACTCTATCTTGCATGGTTAAAAAGATAGAAGCAAATTTCTGTTTTTCTATTTTTGGCAAAAATTTGAAAATTCAAAATGGCCGCCATTTTTGGGAAGAGGAAAATTTTTTGAAAATTGCCAAGAGTACATTTCTTAGATACCCTGTGGGTCGAAAATTTCACCGAAATAACTCTATTTTGCACGGTTAAGGCAAATTTGTGTTTTTCCATTCTGGGCCAAAATTCGAAAATTCAAAATGGCCGCCATATGTGGGGAGGGGAAATGAGGAGTACATTACTTAGATACCCTGTGGGTCAAAAATTTCGACGAAATCGCTCTATCTCGCAAGGTTAAGGAGATAGAAGCAAATTCGTGTTTTGCCATTTTTGGCAAAAATTTGAAAATTCAAAATGGCCGCCATTTTTGGGGAGGGGAAAATTTTTTGAAAATTGCCAAGAGTACATTCTTTAAATAACCTGTGGGTTGAAAATATTTTGACGAAATTGCTCTATCTCGCACGGTTAAGGAGATAGAAGCAAATTTGTGTTTTGCCATTTTTGGCAAAAATTCGAAAATTCAAAATGGCTGCCATTTTTGGGAGGGAAATTTTTTTTGAAAATTGCAAAGATTACATTCCCTAGATACCCTGTGGGTCGAAAATTTCGACGAAATCGCTCTATCTCGCACGGTTTTGGAGATATGAGGACATTTGCCTTTTTCAGTATTCAAAATAGCCAATTACTCATTTATTTAATTAATTACTCACTCATCTATGAAGCAATTACCCCCAAAAGCAATCCCATACAAGCTATTAACCTAATGAACCTCCATACCAAATTTCAGAAAGATAGGCTTAATAGCATTCCTTAAAATGTCTGGAAACCAAAGAGATACTCAAAAGTAGCAAAGTAGCTATTACTCAGTTAGCTATAGAGCTATCATCACCAAAAGCAATCCCATACAAGCTATTAACCCAATAAACCTGCATGCCAAATTTGGTAAAGATAGGATAAGAACTGTTGCCTAAAATGTCTGGAAACCAAGTGGGACGCCGGACGGCGGAAAAAGCAAAAATAATATGTCCATCCCCCAGTGGGTGGACATAATAATGCCATCAGTTTTGTTCATATGTTTTCTTAAGGCACATGCAATCACGGAAGTCATTCCATGGTACACAATTTAGAATTTGTTCAAACTACATAGTATTACACTATTACACATAAACAAGGTTTAAGTAGTCCTAATATATTTTATAATATCACACAAATTGTTCTTGATTAACTTATTTCTATAACATGGTTAAAATCTGCTAACATACCATATCTCTTATCAGTACATTTTCACTGTAAACATTTGAAAACCTACTAATTACACACTGATTCAATACACTGTACTTAGTCTATTAAAAGTCTCTATCTATTTACACAAACCAGCTATCTACCTTTATACACTGACAAGTTTAAGGTATCACATACAGATGACTGACTTCCATTCAATGCTAATTCACAGTACAACTTTAAAACCCGATGCTCAGTATCATGATTCATGACTAGCTTAGTAAAAAATATACATAAAATGACTGCATGTGAATATCTACAGGGAAATCATTGCAGCATATCAATGGCAAATACATTGACATTTTGTAGGGTATGAAAGAAAAGTGTTACCTCAGTAAAACTGATAACCACTAGACCACATGGACTTTACTACATGATATAGGAGTGTACTATACAGCCCAGTCCTGCTAAACTGTTGTATAAACATTGTATCATTTTATGATCCAGCTATTCCCACATTTTCTTTCAACAAATTTTTGTCCATTAACTTTGCTGTTTACACATTCTTTGTGCATTATATGATTTTCTAAAATTGCTTTTCCTCAATAAAAGTTCACCGTAGTTTACATGTATTTTGAGTAGAGTGACGTACCATGACAACATGAATATTCCTTATGTTAACACTCCAGATATAAGGCAACATGACTTTGCTGTGTACATAGTCTTTGTGTATAATATAGTGTATTTCAACCACTCCAGGTTTAAAAGAAGTCGAATTCATTACCTTTACACAGGTTCATTTTCATGGTCACTAATTTTAAAACCTTACCAGTTCAGTGTGTGCATTCCACATGAGACCTGCCCCTGCAATGATGGCCGGCCAGAACATGGTTTGATGGGTCAGGTGACTGACTCCTGACCAATGAGAGACCAGCACACCCAGTCCGCCCTGACACTGAGCATGCTGCACTGCACTGTGGATGTTACAGACTGCTGCCTCTGGACAGCCAGCTAGACTGGGGAAATTAAAAAAAAATCACAACACATTTTAAGCCTAAGTATAGCTCTTGGATGAATACTTTCAAACGTATCCAAATACAAGTAATTTCCATTGAAATTCATTTACCCAAATCATTAGTCAGAAAATAGTATTTCAATACTTCTAAAAATGAACTAGACCTATGCATCAGAGAACCAATGCAAATTTGTATCCACTGGAAAGACAACTCACCAAAGCCAGTGAACCATCGTTTGACCTTGAAGGATGGGTCAAAGGTCAAATCTAACAACATCAGAAGATTCCCAGGCCATGGTTTCCTATGAGTTGGTTTCACATTGCAAACCTCCAGGATCAATAATAAGCAAGTTATAAGCACTTTATGGTTTGGCCGTCCTCATTTGCTGTTGAATGAGGGGCTCAAGGTCAAATCTGACCACAACAAAAGATTCCCAGCCTACAATTTCGTCTAGGACCAATAATAAGGGAGTTATAAGCACTTTTAAGTTTGGCTACCCTCATTTTAATGTTGAAGGAGGGGCCCAACGTCAGATCTGAACACAACAAAAGATTCCCAGCCCATGATTTCCTATAAATTGGTTTCAGATTGTAAACCTCTAGGACCAATAATAAGCGAGTTATAAGCACTTTCAAGTTGGGCTATCCTCGTTTGACCTTGAAGGAGGGGTCCAAGATCACATCTAACCACAACAAAAGATTTCTAGCCCATGATTTTCTATTAGTTGGTTTCACATTGCAAACCTCTAGGACCAATAATAAGCGAGTTAAAAGCACTTTTAAGTTTGGTTATCCTCGTTTGACCATGAAGGAGGGGCCCAAGATCAAATCTGACTACATCAAAAGAATCCCAGCCCATGATTTCCTATGAGTTGGTTTCACATTGCAAACCTCTAGGACCACTAATAAGCGAGTTATAAGCACTTTTAACTGTGGCTATCCTCATTTGACCTTGAAGGAGGGTCCCAAGTCAAATCAGAACACATCAAAAGCTTTCCAGCCCATGATTTCCAAAAGGTTGGTTTACCATTCCAAACCTCTAGGACCAATAATAAGCAAGTTATAAGCACTTTTAAGTTTGGCTATCCTCGTTTGACCTTGAAGGAGGGGCCCAAGGTCAAATCTGATCACACCATAGATTCCCAGCCCATGATTTCCTATGGGTTGATTTACCATCCCAAACCTCTACGACCAATAATAACTGGGTTATAAGCACTTTTAAGTTTGGCTATCCTCGTTTGACCTTAAAGAAGGGGGTCAAGGTCAAACCCGTCCACACTAGAAGATTCTCAGCCCATGATTTCCTATATGTTGGTTTGCCATCCCAAACCTCTAGGGCCAATAATAAGCGAGTTATAAGGACGTTAAGTTTGGCTATCCTTGTTTAACCTTGAATGGGGGGCCCCAAGGTCAAATTTGACCACACCAGAAGATTCCCAGTCCATGATTTCCCATAGGTTGGTTTACCATCCCAAACATCTAGGACCAATAATAAGCGAGTTATAAGCACTTTTAAGTTTGACTATTCTGATTTGACCTTGAAGGATGCCTCCCATGAAAACAATAACCCAGGCCTGGTTAAGTCATATATTAAAGGACTACAAAAATATTTCTAAAAACTGGGATTTCTTGAAAAACGTATACGTTAATGGAATAGTCAATCCGATGATTGGACTGAATATTTACTTTTTCTAAACAAGGAATTCTATTCAACAGAACTCGTCTTAATAAGGCCCTTTAAGTAAATGTCGGTGGGATGAAGAATATTTTAGGTCTCTTGTGGGATTTTTATTTGAAACTTATAGTTATAATCTGGAAATTCTTGTAAAGTGAAGGTATTTCCCTGTTTTCTGGAAAACCAACTGGACATTGTTCAAATGTGTATATATTTATAATTTTAATGTAATATAACTCTGTACCAGTATGTACACATACTAGTGTTGTTAACGGTTTTCCGGTATGCGGAATATCGTTTCGTTTATGTAGAAAAAACGAAATCCGCAAAGAATACTTGGGAACCGGTTATTGTAAAAGTTATTATTTTAGGCTTTCTAATGGCTGATACTTCATAGAAACGACAAAAAATATACATATTTTATAAAATATGTCACAATTTTACTTTATATTGAGTAAAAATCATTTTTACGTACTTAATAATATCTCGCGAAAGCCACTTCCATTTACAAGTTATCCCTCATGTACGCCCGCGAATAATATTTTCAATGCACAAAACAAGCATACGAAATACCGGATTTTGTTTCATTTCAAAGCCCCGGTAACCGGTTTTGACTTCTGTAATCGATACCACCACTAACACATACTATGAATTACTGATAACTATCACACTCATTACATTCGTCTTTTATTTTATGCACCTTCTGTAATTTGTAAGACCTGTTTTAAAATATAAGAGGTTTTTAGATATTTTTACACACTGGACAGAAATACAATTAGAGGATCGCTTGCAAAAAAAAAAAATGCTTTTGCTGCGTCCCAAAAAGGATACAAAGGTGAGTGCTAAAGTATTAAGAAAATGCTCTGCTTATAGCCTTATACTGTTGTGATGGCTAGATCCAGATGGCCAATTTGCAGGGATGACCTATGGGTGAAAAATTTCGTCGAAATCGCTCTATCTAGCACGGTTTTCAAGATATAAGCATTTTTGGGGTGGCTACTCTGCAGAGCTAAAAATATTTTGTCGAAATCGCTCTATCTCGCACGGTTTACGAGATATAAGCATTTTTGTGTTTTGCAATTTTTTGCAAAAAATTCGAAAATTCAAAATGGCTGCCATTTTTGACGAGACAAAAGTTTTTTGAAAATTGGGATGGTTACTCCACAGAGATACCCTGTGGGTAAAAAATTTCGTCAAATTGCTCTATCTAGAACGGTTTTCGAGATATAAGCATTTTTGTGTTTTGCAATTTTTGCGAAAAATTCGAAAATTCAAAATGGCTGCAATTTTTGACGAGACAAAATTTTTTGGAAAATTGGGATGGCTACTCTGCAGAGATACCCTGTGCGTCAAAAATTTCGTCAAAATCGCTCTATTCAGCATGGTTTCCAAGATATAAGCATTTTTGTGTTTTGCGATTTTTGCGAAAATTCAAAATGGCCGCGACATTTGGCTAGACAAATTTTTTTTTTGAAAATTGGGATGGATACTCTGCAGAGATACCCTCTGGGTCAAAAATCACCCTATCTCGCACGGTTTTTGAGATATAAGCATTTTTGTGTTTTGCAACTTTTGCGAAAAATTCGAAAATTCAAAATGGCCGCCATTTTTGGTGAGACAAAATTTTTTTGAAAATTGGAATGGCTACTCTGCAGAGACACCCTGCGGATCAAAAATTCAATCAAAATCGCTCTATCTAGCATGGTTTTCGAGATATTTGCATTTTTGTGTTTTGCAATTTTGCAAAAAATTTGAAAATTCAAAATGGCGCCATTTTTGGCGAGACAAAATTTATTTGAAAATTGACATGGCTACTCTGCAGAGATACCCTGTGGGTTAAAAATTTTGTCGAAATCGCTCTATCTAGCACAGTTTTCGAGATATAAGCATTTTTGTGTTTTGCAACTTTTGCGAAAAATTCGAAAATTCAAAATGGCCGCCATTTTTGGGGAGACAAAATTTTTTTGAAAATTGGAATGGCTACTCTGCAGAGACACCCTGCGGCTCAAAAATTTAATCAAAATCGCTCTATCTAGCACGGTTTTCGAGATATTTGCATTTTTGTGTTTTGCAATTTTGCAAAAAATTTGAAAATTCAAAATGGCGCCATTTTTGGCGAGACAAAATTTATTTGAAAATTGACATGGCTACTCTGCAGAGATACCCTGTGGGTTAAAAATTTTGTCGAAATCGCTCTATCTAGCACAGTTTTCGAGATATAAGCATTTTTGTGTTTTGCAATTGTTGCGAAAAATTCGAAAATTCAAAATGGCTGCCATTTTTGACGAGATAAATTTTCTTGGAAAATTGTGTTAGTTCATCTGCAAAGATACCCTGTGGGTCAAAAATTTCATCGAAATCACTCTATTGTGCACGGTTTTTGAGATACAGGCATTTTTGTTTTTTCCTTATTTGGAAAATTCATAATAATTAATTAATCATTACTTACTTGGCCATTTCTTAACCAATCAATGCCAAAATCTAATGATTTCCAGATTTTAATAAAATGAATATATTTGCCAAGTTTCAGGTGAATAGATAAAATTCCTTTCAAGTTATCATCCGGACAAGCTTACCCTTTGAAAAAACACATTTTTGGTTATGTGACCTCTCTGATTGGTCGAAATGTCACTGCAGCATATTCCAAAAAATTCCTCAAGGCTCCTGCATACACCTGCCAAATTTGAAAAGAATCCGCCCAACAGTCATAAGGAAAACAAAATGTGGAGCCGGCAGAGCTGGCGGACCCTGATTTCCTCCTATACACAAACAAGCGTCCCACAAGGGACGCTTAATACCTTACAATAAAACAAACATTACATGTTTTCATCCAAAAAGTAGAAATGGTTCTTCCAAGGGTTTAAGAATGCAAAAGAAACATTTTACACTAAACCAAAGGTCAGACTGTGCTCAATAAAATTACCTGTGCTTACCTATTCCATGCTGCAGTGCCTGAGACCAAGTAAAATGGAACCCTGCAAAAGCATGTTACTTTGTCATTCAAAAGACAGTAAGTTATGAAATAAGGAAATGTTTCTCAAGATTAAACAAATAATTAACCTACTGACTGCAACAGCTGAGAATGGCATTAGCAGGCCCTGGTATATCTGTTTTAACAATTTATTGCCACTTTCTTATCATTTGAGTCTGACATTACATACCATAAATACGAACTAATTCTCTCTTCTGGCATTTTGTAATAGTTTATTTTCAAACTATAGACAAATGTACCAATGTTTACACTGTACCTCTCAAGAAGTAATTGTTATGATACTTAAACAAAACTGACAAAAGCTGCTCATAAAATAGCATCACAGATGCCCTTACCCCTTACAGCCTGGGAAAATAATTTTCAACACCACGAAATATAGAAGTAGTGAAACAGTACAAAGATCTGGATACTTTCAGGGCTGTGTCAGTTATATAAAGTGCCAAATAATGTTTAAGTAGAGAAAATAACATCTAAAAGAAAGAAAATGTATGTAAAGATAATGTATTAAATCAAGACTTTTCAATAGCAAGATGATAGCGTTAATAAGTAAACTAAAAATTACAAAGCTGTAAATTTATTAATTGGAGTATAGCTGTAGAAATAGCACAATTATACAAATCTGTTGCAGCAATCTTAAAGGTCAAAGTTAAAGGTCACCCCATGATGCACACCTACAACCCCTAACCAATGTCCCTACCAAGTGTCAACCTTCTACACCTCACTGAATCCAATAAATAGCCCAGGCAAGATTTTCAAACTCAAAGTCACTACGACTAGGTCATAGGTCAAATCAAGACTACACCATGACGATGCACACCTACAACCCCCAACCAATGTCCCTACCAAGTATCAACTTCCTACAACTTAGAGTTTCTGAGATATAACTCGGAACAAGATTTTATAGGTCAAGGTCACTATAACAAGGTCAAAGTTCAAATCAAGGTCACACTATGATGTTGCACATCTACAACCCCCAACCAATGTCCTCACCAAGTATCAACTTCTTACAACTTACGGTTTCCGAGACATAGCCCGGACAAGATTTTATAGGTCAAGGTCACTACAGCAAGGTCAAAGGTCAAATCAAGGTCACACCAAGATGTTGCACACCTACATCCCCCAACCAATGTGTCTACCAAGTAACAACTTCCTACAACTTACGGTTTCTGACATATAGTCCGAACAAGACTTTATAGGTCAAGGTCACTACAGCAAAGTCAAAGGTCAAATCAAGGTCACACCATGACGTTGCACACCTACATCCCCTAACCAATGTCCCTACCAAGTAACGAATTCCTACACGTTACGGTTGGCGAGACATAGCCCGGACAAGATTTTCAAACTCAAGGTAACTGCGGCAAGGTCAAATCAAAGTCAGACCATGACGCTGCATACCTACACCCCCTAACCAATGTCCCTACCAAGTATGAACTTCCTACACCTTACGGTTTCTGAGATACAGCCCGGATAAACTTTTTCCTGCTGCCCGCCTGCCCATCCGGACACCATGGGTGAAAACAATACCATGACAGCCCTCAAGGGCTGTGGGGTAATAAAACTTACAAAAGAAATTTGCTAAAAATTATCATTAGCTTAATACTCATACTGTATAAAACATAATGTCCCATACATTCCAAAATGGCTGTTTGGTCAACTTCCAAAACTGTTTTCAACCTCCTCTGTTTTACAAAATCTCTTGCATAAACCAGTTTCAGTATTTTTTTACACAAACCACTTAATGGAATGAGGTCATTCTTTGTTTGGCAAAGATCAAAAATATTTGTTCATTGTTGATAAAAAGAATTTCTTTTCTCATTGCAGTAAGTAAACACTGCAATGATTGTACCAGTGCAAGTAAAATTTAGGGAAATTGGCTCAATTGGACAGAAGTTAGCCATAACTGGATCTAAATTCCACAAAATCTAAAGGTTCCATTTATATGGAAATGTACCATACACAAACTTACCCATTTTCCTGGTAGAATGTGCTATGTCTCTGGAAATCATAACTAGCCTGAAAATATTAAGATTAAATTACAGTGACAATGGAAAAACCCCAATAAAAATATACTGGGATGAGCCAAAAGGGCCGAGTGATTGCTTTTGGTTGTTTGATTTTAATCATGTTTATTTCACAGACATTTATTTCTTATTTAATATTTATAATGGAGACATTAAATTGTTTATATTTTTCTCAAAGCCACAATTTTTGATTTAATCTTACTAACATCCAACTGACTGTTTACTTTTCGTGTAGTCATGCAAAATTAATATAGAGTAATCAAAATATAATACAAAAACAGTAAATGTGAAGCCTTTTCTCTCATTACCCATAAATCTTGTTTACACATACTCAGCCAAGGTCAAGTGACACAGAATTTGGTGAATTAATTATGTATTTTTTAGTTTTTACCAATTTCCAAGAGTTTATGTACCTGGAATCCATACTCAGCCACTGTAACATTGCACGGTAGCTGGTGTATGACTTCTGGGATATCATGGAATACAAATGCACAGAGTTGCACAGACTGGTGACTCTGTAGTGGAATGAAATGGTCGATATCTTCCAGATTGAGATTCCCCTGCTCCGTCACCTCCACCAGGAAACTGCTCAGCCTCGGACCTGTGCCCACAGAGCTACAAAACCATAAGATAGACCAGAACTGTTGATTAACCACACAACAAATACAATGCAAAGAGATCAGGTATGGCAAACCATACTCAGACACAAAGAGTACACTATGACTAACCATACTCAGACACACACAGAAGGCGAGAGCATGGAATACACAGAGAGCATAATAACACCTGACAAGGATCTTTACATGACATGTGTATTTATCGAATAAGTGTATGTCACATATATATTGGCATAAGATGAGCATTTATTAGACATCTTTGTACCTGTACTTAATATTTACCTGACTAGTGTATTTATATGTGACCTATGAACCTGTTGTGACTATCTTCCTACTAGTTCTATTTACCTGACCCGAGTATTTACCTGGCATGTGGGAAGCAGGTGACAAAAGACTGGAACACAGGGAAGAGAATGTCCAGATCTTCTATACTGACACGGGCTGTGATGTCCAGCACAGGTACCAGCTCGACAAAGTGTTCTCTACAGAACTGTGACAACTCTAATAAGGCACTGCAACCAAGCCAAATAAAAGGTGACAATAACAGAGAACATTAAAACTGAGATGGCTTCCTAACTTAGAGAAAATTGGAAGTTTATTTTTCTTTCAATTTACATTTCAGGAGATTTATAATTCATACACATTAATGTTAATAAACCAAAACATGAAAATCAGGGATTTTGAGTTCATGTATCCAATGATTAATGAGGCAAAAGGGTCTTTGTTTGATTTTTATCAAACTATATCATCCACACTCGCATAGAAAAATGTAAAAATTTTCCGCAACCTCAGTTCAACCACAAATATATTTGGAAAAAAACTTCACCTTCTTGGATATGGAAACTGCCACTTTATGGAAGGGTCTTTGGGAATGCAAAATCTGTGGTATAACTGAACCTAAAAAGGCAAAGATAGCAGGAAATAATGTTAATTATACTTGATCTTGATGAACATACACCTGAAGAATAAGAAAGAAATATACCAATGAATTAAATCAACCCCTTAAAGCATTCAATTTGTTCTATAATCCTCATGTTTTTATATATATATTCTTTAGTAAGGTTAGCTAAAGATGAAAATATAGTGTGATTTTATGGAGAAAACATACTGACCTGATTTATTTTGAGATGACAGAATGTTCTGATGAGATTCTTGACTGACTCCTACAAGTGGAGTGGAACATTACAAATGTACAACAGGTAAGATTATTATCACTAATCATGAATTATAATTTTTATCATTAATTACAATGGCTTTAACAAATAGGAAAAATGTTGCATTTTAAACAAGGGTTGAAATTTGTTAGCATGGAAATAGATACTAACAAGTGAACAAATAATATTTTTTTCGCAAAATATCACGTTTATGATGGTCTGTATTTTTATGATTTTGTTTTCTTCTTGTATTTATTGTGAGCCACACTTTGAGTTTCACATCTGAATGTTACCATATTTGGATTTTTCATGGAAAGATCTTAACAATAGTATTAGCTACAATAGGTTTACACTTTTAAGTGCCTATTTTGACATATCTAGTTTCTGGAAATTGGTGACAATTTATTCATTTATTTACTTCGAGTTTTATGTCACTCCTAGTACCTTTATAGTATCAGTTATATTATAACAGGTAGGTGGAAGGGCAGAGAAAACTAGTACATACAGCTGGTCAAGGTTCTGTACTGTAAATTGAGGACCAACAGCAAGCAACTAACATCTTTTCTGCTTGATGTCAGACTGGGATTCGAACTATTATGTCAGATATGGAAGGCAAGTGTCTTACCACTGCACCACCGTTGCCCGTGAAATTGGTGACAAAAAGGAAACTATAAAATAAAGAGAACTTTCCCAAGCTCAGAAAATGTACTTACAAAGTGAGCTATCCTGCCCTTTGACATATCGAGTAGAATGCCTCTGCTACGAAGACTGGGGTGATCATGAATCTGCAGTAAGAATATTTGCACTCTGATTAAACTTAAACTCAGTTATTACTTATTAGTCATACACAAGACTGAGTCCACTGTTGTAAGGACTAGGTTCCATTATATTTTATTGACTTTTGTATTTAAGCTAAATTTTTAACATGTATATTTATTGTAGCAAGTAGCAGATGCTAACTACACACATCTCCCAATATCACTACATCATGTATTTTTTTGCCAATTATTTGTTCATAGTTTTCAACACTGCCTACGCTTGAAAAAGACATTAATTTGAACCCTATGCAATTTGTGAGAGGCTCACAGTACCTGTATGTTAGGCATGGCTGTGTTTGCATGGAGTTTAAAAAGCTGATACAGTGTACTCAGTGCACAGTGAAGTCCCCGGGTGTCTGAAGCCTGCAGCTTGATCTGAAGTAAACAGAAATACTGTTTGTAAAAAGTAACAAAAAGTTAAAACAAAACCTGCATCAGAGATACCCATACCCCACAGCTTGCAGAAACAGTGAGGGCACCATACAACTAAGAAGAGGTGAAAAAGTACAACAGTTGAGTGGTCTACTTAAAATTACTAAGAAAAGAAGTATAACTGTCAATGGAGAAAGCAGAATTGGGTAAAGAGAACAACACCTAAAAACAGTTACAGCAATTCATATGTGACAGGATGAGTACGTCTCAAATGTGCAAGTAGGAAACATTCCGGCAGAGGTAAGGTCAAATGTCATACGAAGGTCACACCATGAGGCTGCACAACTTTATCCCTTAAGGAACATCCCTTCCAAGGCTTAACCTCTTCCACCTAACAGTTTCAGAGATCTGGTCCAGATAAGATTTGTAAGTCCAAGTACACAGAGTTGAAAAATTTTGTTGTAATTTTAATTTTTATTAGATAAATACTTACCATTTCCTGACCATAGCTATATGTTGGAGTCATCCAACTCATTGGCCAACGTTGAGAAACGTTTTTAAGGTACCTTAAGAAGCCAGTGAGAGAGTGTGGACTAGAAAGCCCCCCAATGGTCATGTGACCACGCCAATAGGCGCCATTCATAGTTTTTGTTGCAAAGCTCACCCCTAGTAACCTAGTACTGAATCCGCGGGAAGTCTGGGGGGACTATCCTGGTCAGGAAATGGTAAGTATTTATCTAATAAAAACTTAAATTACAACAACATTTTTCAATTTTATTGCGAAAAATACACTTACCATTTCCTGACCATAGCTGAATGCAGCCTTTATGGATGGCGGGCAGTACTAGAATATATAACCTAGAAACAACCTTGGAACAGTAATAACACACAATAAGCATACAGACACTCAGACTCAACTCACCTCCATCATGAGGAAGCCGGACTGCTGTGGAATGCTGTGGAAGTCCTGATTCCATATATTGATACTGTTCAACCACCACCATCAAATCAAATGAAACTCATCAAACTAACAGCTAAACGAAAACTCTCTATTTACAGCTGTACACTGACATCAGAACACATCTGAAAAGAAAAAGCCAAGTATCATAACACATTCCAAATAAAGCCTTCCATTATATACAATCCAACTACAAATACAATAAAGCAATATCAATATATTAACGTAATGACATTACCTATTAACAGTTTACAACATGTTGAGCCGCAACTACAGGCCCAATCTTCATAACATCACCATTATGCCAGCACAAATCTTTCAGGTAAAAATTTTTGAAGGTAGAATGGCTTCTCCAAAAACAGGGAGCCATAATCTCATCCAAAGCAACTCCTCCCTTAAAAGCAAAAGAGGCAGCCAAAGCTCTAACCTCATGCGCCTTGACTTGGGAAACATTTTGAACTTCCTGATCAGACTTTTGGTATGCCAAAAAGATAGACTGCTTAATCCAAGATGATATAGTAGCCTTTGAAATATCTTTTGAGTAGCCCTCCTTAATAGCCACAAAAAGGAGTTTCTTGCCTTTCCTGAGATCTTTCGCCTTATCAAGGTAATATCTCAAAGCTCTCACTGGACAAAGAGACTTATCTTGTACCAAAGATGGATCTAAAGTGGGCTTCAAAGCAGGAATGACCACCGGTCAAATAGCCAAAGGACCCTCAGAAGCCAACTGATTTTTAGCTATAAATGCAGTTGAAGGTGAAAAGGTAACTTCTGACCAGTCCCTTTTCCTACTGAAGGAGTCAAAAGTCCAAGCATGAATTTCGCTATGCCTCTTACCCGAAGCCAAATCCATTAAGAAAACTGTCTTAAAAGTCAAAATCTTAAGATCAGCTTTTGCCAAAGGCTCAAATGGTGATCGAGTGAGGGCAAGTAAGACCAAAGACAAGTCCCAATTGGGAATAGCCCTATTTGCTGAAGGTCTGTCCCTATGAAAGCTAGCAATCAAACGATTCAAATCCAAGCTTTGAGAAACCATTTGCCCTGTGGAGCCTAGACCATCTGCTACTGAAGTTCTGTAACCAGCAATAGTTCTGGGTTTCAAGTTCTTATCAGTAAAGAGATAATTAAAAAAATCAGCTATTTGAGGAATAGTTGGTTTGGTGACATCCACCTGATTCTCCTGGGCCCACTTTTGAAAAATGGCCCACCTTGAATCATACACTCGTCTTGAGGATTCTCTCTGAGGTGCCTTAATTCTACCTGCCACCTCAACAGAGAAGCCTCCTTGACTTTTCTGTAGGAGTCCAGATACCACGCATGGAGATTCAGATACTCCAGATTCTTGTGGAATCTGAGACTGAAGGGTTGCTTTAGGAGATTGTGCACTTGAGGAAACCTCAGTGGAATCTTGGCTGAAAACTCCACCAGATCCCAAAACCAAGGCATCCCCGGCCACCCTGGTGCTATCACAATGACCCTGCACCTGTAGGTGATCATTTTCTGAACTAACTGGGGAAGGATGGCCAGTGGACAAAAGGCATAGGCGTCCAGAGCCTCGCAAGAGATGTTCAACGCATCTATCTGCCAGGCCTTGTCGTCTGGGACAGGAGATACGTAAGTTGGGAGTTTGGCATTCAAGCTGGTGGCAAACAGATCCACCATTGGCTTGTGCCAAACTTGGCAGATTTCTCGAAAGACCTGAGGGTGCAGAGACCACTCTGTCTGAATGGCTCTGTCCCTCCTGGATAGGGAATCTGCTATCACATTGAGATTCCCTGGAATATGTCTGGCCCTGATATGGATCTCCCTGGCATTGGACCATGCCAGAATTCTCCACATCAAAGCACACATTTCGAAGGAGTGAGTGCCTCCTTCCTTGTTGATATAGGAGACCACAGTTGAGTTGTCTGAAGAAACTAGCACGATTTTTTGCCTCAATTGTTTTTGAAAATGTTTTAGGGCTAGAAAAACAGCTTTCAGCTCTAAAATATTGATATTCAGTCTTTTTCTGATTGCTGCCAAACCCCACTTATAGTACAATTGCTCAAGTGGGTCCCCCCAACCCTTCTCTGATGCATCTGTGAACATCAACATATTGTGTTCTCTCTGATGCAGATTCGAACCCTTGAGTACGTTCTGAGGATCCATCCACCAAGCAAGATGGTCCTTTATCAGTTGAGAAATTGGGACAATTTTGTCCAGGGACTGGGGAAACTGCCAGTTGGTCTTCAGAAACCACTGAAAAGGCCTCATATGGATTCGACCCAAAGGAACTGTCTTCTCCATGGAAGCCATGACCCCAATCAGTGACATGAGCTTCCTTAGTAGTGTGACCTTGCAAAATGGAAACTGCCAGAATTTTGAGTTTGTCCACTTCTTTTGATTTGGATAGACCAAACCCTCTCGAAGGTTGAAACGATAACCCAGAAACTCGAAAATCTGAGTTGGGTTGAGCTTGGATTTTTTCAACTTGACAACCCACCCCAATTTTTCGACCAGAGTGATCAATTTTTGAACATCTCGAGCACAAGTGTCCCGATCCTTGGCCCTCACCAGCCAATCGTCCAAATACTGATGAATTCGAACCCCTTGTGAAAGAGCTATGAATTTCACCTCTTTCACAACTCAAGTGAACTCCAATGGAGCAGTCGCAATGCCAAAGGGTAGGGCTCTAAACTGATAAGCCTGACCCTGTACATGAAATCGAAGATATTTTTGAAACTTTGGGTGAATGGGCACATGAAAATAAGCGTCGGTGAGATCTATGAAAGCCACCCACTCGCCTGCCTGAAGAGAAGCTCGAATGACTTCCGCGGTTTCCATTTTGAAGGTGGGAACATGCAGAAAAGTATTTACCACACTGAGATCTATTACTGGTCGCCATTTGTTTTCTGGTTTTGGAACCAGAAACAAACGACTGTAGAATCCGAGAGAGTTTTTGTTTTGAACCGGAACCACTGCCCTTTTCTGAACCATTTGTTGAACCGCCTCCAGCAAAGCTGTTTGTTTTACAGGAGATGAATAACTGCTTTTGATTGCCGGATACCGGGTCAGAGGTGGTTTTTGTTTGAATGGAAGACAATAACCTTGCTTTAAAACAAGAACTACCCTCGGATGCACTTTGAAATTTTCCCACACTTTCCAATAACCTTCTATACGGGCACCAGTAAATTTTGTGCTTACCTCCATGTAGTCACTTCCTCCTGTCCCTACCCCCTCGGGCAGAGCCTCTGTTGGAGTTGTAGGAACCAGATGGTCTTTTGTTTTGATCATTCTGCTTGCTTTGAGAACGAAAATTCTGAAACGTAGCATTCTGGTACCTGTTTTGTAACTGATCCTTCTTCGAATCCGCAAAAGAACGGGAACCATAAGAATCTCCTCTGTTTTTTGAAGGCCGGTTCTCGATTAATCTGACTCCATTGTATGAGGTTCTGTTCCACCTCAGATAACACTTTGGAATTGAACAATTCTTTCTTTGTGAGGGAAGCATTTCTGAGTCTAGCTATATCCTTATCTGTGACATCTCTGTGACACAATTTAAGGAAATTATCTCTCCTATTCAACAGCAAATTCGAAGCCAAAGACATGGAGGTATCCAAGACATCATCCAAAGCCATACCCAGGCATCCCATAGTACTATTTTGCAAATGGAGACATACTCTGCTGAATATCTTCATGATCTACCGAATCCTTCATCTTGTCAATCTCTGAAAACATTTCATTGGTAGCTTTCTCCATTGCAGATTTGAACCAAAAGACATGGTTTAAAATTTGAATTGTCTCCTTGGAGACTGTCTCCCAAGCCAAATACTGTTTCAAAGGGGTAGAAATTGAGGTTGGAGCCTGATAGAGAGGATTTGCAATGTTTTTAAAAGCATCCTGGATCCTGGGTGCAGTCAGCGAAAAAGACTGAGGAGACACCTGATAAAATTTCATCTGAGGTTTGGGGAAAGATAAAAAGTGGCCTTTAGACAATGGAGGATGGTGAGGATCGCAGTCATCAACACTGTTGCTTCCCAAAGCCGAAAATTCCTTAAACTTTCATAGATCCACTAAAGGCTGAGCTGGAGGTAATGCCATAGACAGTTGTACTGACTTTTTGACTTGATCTCTACCAGAAAAGACAGAAGGTGGCATAAAATATTCCACATCCTTGACCTCCAAATCCAACCATTTCTTAATGGTTTCCAAGGTATCAGAATAGGCTGGTGCATCTTCCTCTTTAGAACGAATTTCACCCTGTTCTAGATCCGGATCTGGTTCCTCTGAAGATTGGGAAAAGGATCTTTTCCTAGATGAAGTCAGATGACCAGATTCACCGGATGTCTGATTAGCAGAGGATTGTTGTTCAAACTCAGCTCTAGGGATGGTAGCCGATAGTGGTCCTACGATTCGACGGAAAATCGATTCGACGTCTATTTAAAAGTTTCGATGTAGAAAATCAATTCTCATTTTAAGAATCGATTGTGAATCGAAAGTAAGATTTATAAACCACCTAATTTTCCCTTTTTCTGCAGATATTTAACATTTTATTTTCGTAACATTTGCTTACATTATCTGCCATGTTTCTTTGACTGGTATCTACTTCCTGTTGGTTACAACTAAAACTCAAAATTTCTTTACGTATTTAGAAGATCTTTTAATACAATAAACTAAGTTCAACCTAAATTAAATTTAACTTTCACTGCTTCATACACAACATGCATATTCCCTATAAATGGGGAATAACAACCTTGGCCATAAATCAAGTGGAGAGAGATCACACTACTGTAATACTTCAGCAGTCTGCCATGAATATTTTTGACAAATTTTGTTGAACAAGAAAACTGAAATGTTTACTACATTGCCATACTTAGAATTTTACAGTATCTAAGAAATTATAATTATATGAAATGAATGGATCATGAAGATCTGCTTAGAAAGGGAAATTCATGGAATATTGTTTTCAGGATGAGAGAAATTTAACAGAATAATAGACATATGCTTTACAGTAAGAGAAAGAGTGAGGGATATCTGACTTCATTGAAGCTGGTGGGAGATACTTAGCCTTGCCACAGGCATTTATATGTATAAAGAGGGCACAACTGTTTGACTGCATTATGAGTATTTTTCATAATGTTCTCATACACTTACTAAGGCTAGCTTGCTGAGGAGACTCCCAGATGAGAAAGGTCTTTGATACAGTGTGCATTATGGCAAAAATATTTCACATTTGCATTATGGTTCAGACAGCCTGGAAAGCCAGGCTAGGAGATATTTTCAGTTTGAAGTAAAATTAGGAAAGAAAAAAGATATGTGTTGTAAAAACAGTACACCTGTGTTGCTAACTTGGGAAGGTTTTAACTCAGGACACCCATGTACTGAAACATATACAAGTGCTAAATACATAAAATAACTGCACCATCCATGTATCAATGATATACAACTATTTATGTCATATATATGCTGCTTTGAGAAATTTTTATCATATTATTCCTGAGATAAGAGTCCCATTTTCCAGACCCCATCTAACACGCATATACTTGAGTGACAATGCTGAAATACACGTTCACTTGTGCCAGACTGTTTCATATAATCTAGTATATATTACAAAATATCAATATTGACCAAAAAAATAAGTCACTCTTCCATTTGATTAATGAAAATAGCATGTCTTTGAAAAGTGTCCTGAGTTATAAATAGAAGGAAAATTTTATGCAGGATAATTTTCAGAAGCTGCTTGGCAGTCACTGTTCTTGACATATGATAAGGATAAGCAGATATTCTATTCTTCTTTGTTGTATATGTATATATACACTGTTTGTTAAAAAAAGTGTCCTGAGTTCACAACACGGGTGTACCACAAAGTGATGTTGAACAAAAGGGGTTGAAATATTGTTTATTTTAAGCATGATTGGTTGCTAATCTGCTGAAGTTACATTCAAACACTGTAAATGATTTAGCTGATGAAAAGGGAGAATAAAAATTGCTAAGGTCACCTTAGTAGATAATTATATTATTGCTAACACACATATTTGTTGACTCTTCAACCTATTGGTTTCCTAACATAGCCCCTTCCCTACCCCAAACTGTAAACAAATAACCTGGATTTTTTCACCACTGACCAATTGGAGGACTATTGTTATTATATTTGGTTAAAAAAGAATATTCTGTCTTTCTTACAACGTAAGCAGAAAAACGATTATAATCAATAATCGATCGCTTAGAATTACCGATTAACCGATTCTGATTTTTTAGACCGATTCCTAACACTAGTAGCCGACCTTCTGTCCAAACGGCCGGGCACCACAGAAGCGACCGAAGCCGGATGAGATTTAGAAGTCTCCACAGGTTGCCTAGCAATATATAAACCGTCCCTACCAGAGCTAGTATGACTACGGACAGTTTCAGCCTCTTTATGTTCCAAATTCTGTAATCTTTGTGACAAACTTTGAAATTCAGTAAAAAATCTGTTCAATTTATCCTCTAATGACCTATTCTTCTGAGAAGAAGGCACTTGTGAGGAACCAGTAGCAGAAGATTCGTCTTCGTCCAACAACGAATCATCTGTGCTGCCATCTTTGCTATTATCCCCAAACAGAGAAGAACCTTGATCTTTCTTGCTTTTATATCTATTCCTATTCCTTATCTTCTTCTTCTGTTCCTCAGAAAAAGTTGAACAAATAGCACACTCTGAAGATTTGACACACGGATCGTCACCCTTCAAATCATCCCTACATTTTGGACAATAATGATGACTGTCCCATTCCGCCATAAAATGGCCACAAAAAGAACTCTTCCTCTGTCCTTTCTTAATTTTATCCTGAGAAGACATAGTAAAAACTGATGCCTTATAACAGAATAAATAAATTCCACAAAAAAAAAATCCAAAACACTTGCAAAAACGAAATATTCCAAACACACATCCACACTCAAGGATGGCCAACAAAAACAATGAATGGCGCCTATTGTCACATGACCATTGGGGGGGTTCCTAGTCCACACTCTCTCACTGGCTTCTTAAGGTACCTTAAAAACATTTCTCAACGTTGGCCAGTGAGTTGGATGGCTCCAACATATAGCTATGGTCAGGAAATGGTAAGTGTATTTTTCGCAATAAAACTAAGGTTTAAAGGTCACACCATCCCAGTACACAACCATATCCCAAAAGGAACATCTATACCAAGTTTGAACTTCTTCAGCCTTACAGATGGGGAGGTCAGGCTAGGACAAGATTTTCAAATCCAAAGTCAGAAATGGTATATGTTGAAATTCATAAGAGTTACGTTCATAGGTCACACCATAATGCTGAACATTTACATCAACCATGGAACATTCCTGCCAAGTTTGAACTTGTTCCACCTTACAGGTGTGGAGATCTGGTCCAGACAAAGTTGGCAGCCGTCCTACCCACCCACCCAGCTGGATGACACGGGTGAAAACACCTGATTTAATTCAATGGATGTATTTGTTCACAAAAAATGTGCTGCTATTCAAGGGCAACTTAGAAAGCTGTACAGAATTCGTAAATATTTAACTGTTACGGCACGTAAATCTTTGATACAGGCTCTAGTCATTTCACGCCTGGACTATTGTTGTAGCCTCCTTCTTGGAACAAAGAAGGCAAATATTGATCACCTACAGCGTCTCCAGAATTCTGCTGCCAGGTTTATTTTTGACATTCTTCAATATGAAAGCGCTAAACCATATTTACAACAGCTTCATTGGCTACCTGTGCAAGAAAGAATTCATTTTAGAATTCTCACTTATGTCTTCAAATGCCTAAACTCCCAGGCACCCAAATATCTTTCAGAATTACTCCAGATTCATCAGTCATCTAGAGATACTAGATCCAGCAAGGAATATAGACTTAATCAACTGATCATCCCTAACAGATTCAGTGAAAAAGCCTTCTCTTACATGGGCCCTGTGCTGTGGAACAATCTTGATAACTGCTACCTCAGTTGACAAATTCAAAAAGCAATTGAAAACATTTCTGTTTAAAAAAGTTTACAACTGTTGATTTTATTTACAAAATGATAATAGTTTTTTATAACATTGTTAAAGCGCTTTGAGTAATTATAATAAAGCGCTATAGAAACTAGAAATAGGACGCCCTGTTGATAGTAGCTGCGACATATGAATAGAAAGAGGATAGCATAGAAGAACACACATTATCATGTGTAATGTCCACCCCATGAACCTTTTGGCAAAATTGTACAGTAGTGTTACAAGACCCTGTTTCATTTGTAAAATATATCAATGATGCTTAAATATTTATTAATGTAGATGTAAATTATTTCAGCTTCATGCCTTTTTGCATTGGTTGGGACGAAAATCACTCTATCTTGCACGGTTAAGAAGATAGAAGCAAATTTCTGTTTTTCTATTTTTGGCAAAAATTTGAAAATTCAAAATGGAGAGAGTACATTTCTTAGATACCCTATGGGTCTAAAATTTCAACGAAATAACTCTATTTTGCACGGTTAAGGCAATTTTGTGTTTTGCCATTTTGGGCAAAAATTCGAAAATTCAAAATGGCCGCCATATGTGGGGAGGGGAAAATTTTTTGAAAATTGCCAAAAGTACATTTCTTAGATACCCCATGGGTCGAAAATATCGACGAAATCGCTTTATCTCGCACGGTTAAGGAGATCGAAGCAATTTTGTGTTTTGCCATTTTGGGGAAAAATTCGAAAATTCAAAATGGCCGCCATATGTGGGAAGAGGAAAATTTTTGAAAATTGCCAAGAGTACATTGCTCAGATACCCTGTGGGTCGAAAATTTTGACAAAATCCCTCTATCTCACACGGTTAAGGAGATAGAAGCAATTTTGTGTTTTGCCATTTTTGGGAAAAATTCGAAAATTCAAAATGGCCGCCATTTTTTTGGGGGGGGGAAATTTTTTGAAAATTGCCAAGAGTACATTGGTCAGATACCCTGTTGCTTGATAATTTCGACGAAATCGCTCTATCTCGCATGGTTAAGGAGATAGAAGCAAATTTGCGTTTTGCCAGTTTGGGCAAAAATTCGAAAATTCAAAATGGCCGCCTTTTTTGGGAAGGGGAAAATTTTTTGAAAATTGCAAAGAGTACATTCCTTAGATGGCCTGCTGGTTGAAAATTTCGATGAAATCGCTCTATCTCGCACGGTTAAGGAGATAGAAGCAAATTTGTGTTTTGCCACTTTTGGCAAAAATTCGAAAATTCAAAATGGCCACCATTTTTTGGGGAGGGGAAAATTTTTTGAAAATTGCTAAGAGTACATTTCTTAGATACCCCTTGGGTCGAAAATTTCGATGAAATCGCTTTATCTCGCACGGTTAAGGAGATAGAAGCAATTTTTTGTTTTGCCATTTTGGGGGAAAATTCGAAAATTCAAAATGGCCGCCATTTTGGAGGAGGAGAAATTTTTTTGAAATTGGCAACAGTACATTGCTCGGATACCCTGTGGGTCGAAAATTTCGACGAAATCGCTCTGTGTCACACGGTTAAGGAGATAGAAGCAAATTCGTGTTTTGCCATTTTTGGCAAAAATTCGAAAATTCAAAATGGCCGCCATTTTTGGGGAGGGGAAAATTTTTGAAAAATTGCCAAGAGTACAATGCTCAAATACCCTGTGGGTCGAAAATTTTGACGAAATCGCTCTATCTCGCACGGTTAAGGCAAAAGTTCGAAAATTCAAAATGGCCGCCAATTTTGAGAAGGGGAAACTTTTTGGAAAATTGCAAAGAGTACATTCCTTAGATACCCTGTGGGTCGAAAATTTCGGCGAAATCGCTCTATCTCGCATGGTTAAGGAGATAGAAGCAAATTTGTGTTTTGCCATTTTGGGCAAAAATTCGAAAATTCAAAATGGCCGCCATTTTTGGGAAGCGGAAAATTTTTTGAAAATTGCAAATATTACATTCCTTAGATACCCTGTGGGTTGAAAATTTCGACGAAATCGCTCTATCTCGCACGGTTAAGGAGATAGAAGTAAATTTGTGTTTTGCCATTTTTGGCAAAAATTCGAAAATTCAAAATGGCCGCCATTTTTGGGGAGGGGAAAATTTTTTAAAAATTGCCAAGAGTACAATGCTCAAATACCCTGTGGGTCGAAAATTTTGACGAAATCGCTCTATCTCGCATGGTTAAGGCAAAAATTCGAAAATTCAAAATGGCCGCCATTTTTGGGGAGGGGAAAATTTTTGAAAAATTGCCAAGAGTACAATGCTCAAATACCCTGTGGGTCGAAAATTTTGACGAAATCGCTCTATCTCGCACGGTTAAGGCAAAAGTTCGAAAATTCAAAATGGCCGCCAATTTTGAGAAGGGGAAACTTTTTGGAAAATTGCAAAGAGTACATTCCTTAGATACCCTGTGGGTCGAAAATTTCGGCGAAATCGCTCTATCTCGCACGGTTAAGGAGATAGAAGCAAATTTGTGTTTTGCCATTTTGGGCAAAAATTCGAAAATTCAAAATGGCCGCCATTTTTGGGAAGGGGAAAATTTTTTGAAAATTCAAATATTACATTCCTTAGATACCCTGTGGGTTGAAAATTTCGACGAAATCGCTCTATCTCGCACGGTTAAGGAGATAGAAGTAAATTTGTGTTTTGCCATTTTTGGCAAAAATTCGAAAATTCAAAATGGCCGCCATTTTTGGGGAGGGGAAAATTTTTTAAAAATTGCCAAGAGTACAATGCTCAAATACCCTGTGGGTCGAAAATTTTGACGAAATCGCTCTATCTCGCATGGTTAAGGCAAAAATTCGAAAATTCAAAATGGCCGCCAATTTTGAGAAGGGGAAACTCTTTGGAAAATTGCAAAGATAGAAGCGATTTTGTGTTTTGCCATTTTTGGTTAAGGAGATAGAAGCAAATTTGTGATTTGACATTTTGGGCAAAAATTCGAAAATTCAAAATGGCCGCCATTTTTGGAGAGGAGAAAATTTTTTTGAAAATTGCAAAGAGTACATTCCTTAGATACCCTGTGGGTCGAAAATTTCGACGAAATCGCTCTATCTCGCACGGTTAAGGAGATAGAAGCAAATTTGTGTTTTAATTGCCATTTTTGGCAAAAATTCGAAAATTCAAAATGGCCGCCATTTTTGGGGAGGGGAAAATTTTTTGAAAATTGTAAAGATTACATTCCTTAGATACCCTGTGGGTCGAAAATTTCGACGAAATCGCCCTATCTCGCACGGTTAAGGAGATAGAAGCAAATTTGTAAGGAGATAGAAGCAAATTTGTGTTTTGCCATTTTTGGCAAAAATTCAAAATGGCCGCCATTTTTGGGGGAGGGGAAAATTTTTGAAAATTGCAAAGAGTACATTCCTTCAATACCCTGTTGGTCGAAAATTTCGACGAAATCGCTCTATCTCGCACGGTTTAGGAGATATGACCACATTTGCCTTTTTCAGTATTCAAAATAGCCAATTACTCATTTATTTAATTAATTACTCACTCATCTATGAAGCAATTCCCCCCAAAAGCAATCCCATACAACCTATTAACCCAATGAACCTCCGTACCAAATTTCAGAAAGCTAGGCTTAATAGCATTCCTTAAAATGTCTGGAAACCAAAGAGATACTCAAAAGTAGCAAAGTAGCTATTACTCAGTTAGCTATAGAGCTATCATCACCAAAAGCAATCCCATACAAGCTATTAACCCAATAAACCTGCATGACAAATTTGGTAAAGATAGGATAAGAACTGTTGCCTAAAATGTCTGGAAACCAAGTGGGACGCCGGACGCCGGAAAAAGCAAAAATAATATGTCCACCCCCTAGTGGGGTGGACATAATAATAATAATAATTTACATTACACATGCAGTCATTCATAATCTGAATGCACATTAATTCATATTTTGTATGGCTGATGGTGGATACTATATTTTATGTAATAAATGCCAAGGAGAGGGGGATGGGGGGATTTAGGTTTTTAACAACAAAAAGCATTGTCAAAGCTAAAGAAATACCTTAAACATTTTCCATTACTTGTCACTCTAGTATTATTTAGACATAATTTTTGCACATGTAACAAGTAATGAGGATGACCAATAAAATTTATCTTGCAACATATTTTACTGAATACCTTTAACTGTGTACAGCTACTGTAAAGCATGTTAGTGATTGCATTTTTTAAAATAATATCTATTTTTTAGATTTTTTGCTACATTTGAATGTGACATATCACATCCAGACTTTTAAATTATAAAATTAACCAACCTTTAACTGGGCATTTGACTACCGAGTAGTGGTGGAACGATTCGCCAAGAACTCGATTTCCAAACTCGAGTCCGCGTTTTAGCATCTACATCGATCCCTATTGGAAACGTCGGTGACGGAAAAAAAAACGAAACCACGGAAGACGTTTTGAGTGAACGATAATAGAAATACTGGCTACAATGAAGGAATAACACACAACTAGCGTGGTTTTACAACGAATAGCGATATTATTAACATGAAGGCGAACTAACTGGCTACAAGATACAGTTTCAGAAACGTCAGCGGTAACTAAAGTGGTTTTAAATGGGCGATAATTGGGAATATATGCGATCGCGGTACTTCGTTTTTATGTTTAATGTATGTTTAAATAGCCATAACTTCCTTATTTCTTGTCCAATTTTTATAATTTTTTCACCATTGTGTTCAGTTTAATTAGCTGTATTCTGACACACTGAGGATATTTTATGTTATTTCAACACATTTGTCACTATTTAGAAGTTTACATGTTAATTATCATCTATGAAACTTAACTGCAAGTTGTGAAACTTCTTGACAATAAAGTGACAGAACTTACATCCACTTTATTCCAGGAAATAACTATTATTATAATATATAATTATCGTAAATGAATTAAAGATAACATAGACCCACAGTACAACATATATATCATTAAAATATCAGGAACGATTGATAGATTTCAAAGATAACTAGATTGGGCCAACTCGGCGCCAACATATCCCCAGACAGGTCATCACTCATGCCACAGGTTTTGATCGGGAATTTTTTATGTAAGCCATTTGTTGTATGCCATAAATCTTGGGAAAAGTTATATGAACTTCAGCACATCAATCTACTAAGTTTATATCTTCCCAAGGAAGATGGTGTATCCCCAGACGCCGAATACATAACTCAACAGAGCATATTTTCAATCTTCCTGTAATGATAACTCTGAACCTATTTTCAAAGTATTTAAATGATTGATGATTGAATGTCCATTCCAAATTAATAATCCCAAAAGAGCATATCTGTTTCTATATTTGTTGACAAATAAATTGCAAATTTAATAAATAAATTAAATTTTTATAAGTTAATACCCTATCCAATGGACAATTGCTTTTCCGGTCGGCGCAGACCGGCCCGCCAAACGACAGAAAAAGTCATTCGGTATGCATGCATACTGGCCGGCCGGCCCTGGTGTGCATTCGCCAGGTGTCGCCTCTAGTACTTCCTTCCTGGCCAGTGCCCGTGACGTCATAGCATCTTTTTTCGGGTCACCTAAATCTGATCCGGACCCCAAAGGACTGTAAGCGGGGTCGGTTGGGAGGGTCTTGTGTGTCCATTGGATAGGGTATTAACTTATAAAAATTTAATTTATTTATTAAATTTGCAATTTTATTGCGTTAATACATCCTATCCAATGGACAATTGCTGAATGACTACCGCTTGGTAGGCGGGTAAGTCAGTGGGGTCTTGATGGACTCAGAGTAAAAAAACTCACATACTTGCTAGCCTAGATACGCCCTGAGGACAGGGGACTACTAAGGCTAGGGTCGGTCTACAGAAACCGGTCCAAGCCGACACACCTCTCCCCCCCCCTTTCTTTTTCTTCAGTCCTGTCTGAAAGAGGGAAGAAGAAGGATGAGTCCAACCCTAAGAAATAAACCTCCCAAGGGAAGCAAAGCACAGTTTTTTTTTTTGTTTTTTTTTTGTGTGCAGAAAAACTCTTAATTATATGTACACTATATACATATGTACACTTCTCCTCTCGTGTTAGGGCTATTTGTGGATCTGCTGGGCAGCCACTACCGGCCCCAGATGGTAGAGCTCTGTGTCAGCCCAAGCCACATCTTTCAGGTAGAACTGTGTGAAAGTGTTATGTGATTTCCAGTGGCAGGCTGACAGGATCTGATCTAAGGACGCTCCCAATTGGAAAGCCTTAGAAGCAGCAAAGGCCCTAACATCGTGAGCTTTAACCTGATGTAATTTGTGGGATTCCTGATCAGATAGCTCACTGTTTGCTTGATCCATGAGGAGATGGTGGCAGGAGAGATATCTCTGTCAAAGCCTTTCTTAAAAGAAACAAAGACTAACTCTTTATTCTGCCTGAGGTCTGAGGTCCTGTCCAAGTAGTAGCGCAATGCTCGGACCGGACAGAGGGACCTGTCAGACTTGAGGGATCTATCTAGGGTAGGAGCCAGGGCCGGTATAACCACTGGGGCCACACTATCCGGACCCTCCTTTGCCAGCTGATTCTTGGATAGAAAGCTGGGTGATGGATATAAAGACACATTGGACCAGTCTGACTGGTGTCTGATGTTTTTGTTTCGCCAGGCATGAATCTCACTCCTTCTCTTGCCAGAACCCAGAGCTAAGAGGAAAACGGTTTTGAAGGTCAAGTGCTTCAAAGATGCCTCTTTAATAGGTTCAAAGGGAGCCTTAGTCAGTTGATGTAAAACCAGTGAAAGGTTCCAGGACGGTATTCCCCGCCGTCCCTTAGGCCTGTCTCTATGGAAACTATCCAGGAGACGAGTGAGGTTTTGGTCCTTGCCCATGTCTATGGGTGAATCGCCCAACTTGTCCGCAATAGCAGACCTGTATCCATCAATGGTACTGGGCTGTAGTTTCCTGTCCTGGAACAGGTACAGAAGAAAGTCAGCCACTGAGTTTATAGGGGGTGCCCTGAAGTCCACCTGATTTGTGTCGCACCACTTTGTAAAAATGGTCCACTTTGCTTCATAGACGGACCGGGTGGATCTTCTCTGAGGAGCCTCAATTCTCTCTGCCACATCCTTAGAGAATCCTTGTTTCTTAATTGCTGTGGCTCTAGGAGCCATGCGTGGAGATTCAGATTCGACAGATTCCTGTGAGGGATCTGGTTGAAAGGCTGTGTGAGCAGGTTGGGCAGAAACGGTAGGCTCACTGGGACTTGACTGGACATGGCTACCAGGTCCCAGAACCAGGGCATGTTCGGCCACCCCGGGGCAATGAGGATCATTCGCTTGCATGGGGTGCCCTGCAATTTCTCCACTACTTTGCCCAGAATGGCTACTGGTGGGAAGGCAAATGCGTCCAGATCCTCCCAAGGTAAGCTCAAGGCGTCTATGGCCCAGGCCAGGGGATCCGGCACCGGTGACACAAACAGGGGCAATTTCCTGTTGAACCTTGTGGCGAACAAGTCCACCTGAGGTCGGTGCCACTTTCTGCATATCATATGAAAAACCTCTGGTAGGAGGGACCATTCCGTTTGAATGGTCTGGCCCAGTCTGGATAACTTGTCCGCTACTACATTCAGACGGCCGGGAATGTGTCGGGCTTTGAGCGTGACTTGATTGCTGGTACACCAGGTCAAGATTCTCCAAAGGAGCGCGCAAAGAGGGCCCGACTTCATCCCTCCTTCCTTGTTTATGTAGGCCACTACAGTGGTATTGTCTGTTGCGACAAGAACTATTTTGTCTGTGCAGAGGTCTCTGAACTCTTTTAATGCCAATAGAACTGCTTTGAGCTCGAGGTAATTTATATGCAGCTTGGTTTCTGGTAGGGACCAAGTTCCTCTTGCAATATGCTCGTCTAAGTGAGCGCCCCACCCTTCTTTTGATGTGTCTGTAAAGATCTGCAGAGCATGTTTTATGGGGTGTAAAGACTGGCCTGTGAGGACATTGTCTTCGTCTAACCACCACCGTAGATGTGGATGAAGAGACCTTGGTATTGGAATCCGTTTCTCCAACGATTCCGGAACCCTCCAGTTTCTCTTGAGATGCCATGTATAGGTCGCATATGTAACCGGCCGAGATGAACTTGTTTCTCTGTGGCCGTGAGCAAACCTATCAGTGACATAAATTGCCGGACCGGGCAATCCGATAGGGTGAGCAGTTCCAACACTTTGTCTTGAAGGCTCTGCCACCGGTCCGGTGTAGGACGGACCCGACCGGCCTCTAGGTCGAATTGGTAGCCGACGAAATTGAATATTTGCTTGGGCTCCAATTCCGACTTTTCCATGTTTACCACCCAACCTAGTCGCTTGCATAGTTCTACCAGGGCCTGAGTATGTTTGAGACAAATTCGGTGGGAAGAGGCTCTCACCAACCAGTCGTCTAGGTACTGGTGGATTCTTATACCCTCTTTTGTGGCCATCAGTTTGACCTCCTTCGCTACTACAGTGAACTCCATGGGTGCTGTAGAGAGGCCGAAGGGCAATGCCTTGAATTGGTAAGTTTGACCCTGGACGTGAAACCTCAGATACTTCCTGGATTGTTCCTGTATCGGAATGTGGAAATAGGCATCCTTGAAGTCGACGGACGTAACCCATTCCCCCTGCTGGAGAGAAGTTCTGATGGTTTCCGGGGTCTCCATTTTGAACTTTTCCGTCTTTAGGAAAAGATTTAACTTGCTCAGATCCAGTATGGGTCTCCATTTGTTGTTTGGTTTCGGGACCAAAAACAGGCGGTTGAAAAACCCTAGAGATGTCTGGTTTCGTACTAATTCTACAGCGTCCTTTTGTATAAGCTGGTGCAATGCCTCGAGCAGGTAGCTGTTCCTGTGAGGATTGGCGTATTTGCTTAAGACTGTGGGTGACCTTGAAAGTCTCGGCCGGGTTTGAAAGGGGAGGGTGTAACCCTCTTGCAAAATGTGAACCACTTTCGGACCGGCCCCTAGATCCAGCCAGGTCTGCCAAAAGTTTTGGAGCCTTGCCCCTACAGGAAGATGTGAGACAACATTTCTTACACTTGATACAGGAGGGGCACAAGACAACTGAGTGACACAAGAAACACCTTTCACATGTTTTAATGAATGAACTCTTTGAGTACAACACCCTACTGGCCCGGGACTTAAATCTTTCTTTTGCGAAAGCCCGGGCACAGTAGGTACAGGAGTTACAACAGTTAAGTTTACAGGCAAACAAGTGTCTATTGTCTTTCTGAAGGTGCTCCCGGCCAGCAGCCTTGTCTGAGAATGAGTTACACAGTAATTGTCATTTATAAGGCTGCTGGCCCTTGGCTGGTCGGGTGGAGTAACTAGAAGCCTTTCCTCTAGGTTTTCTGTACCGGCCTTTCCCAATGTTTTTCCATGCCGGCTTATCCCCCTTTTTATCCTGACGTCTGTCAGCTTTCCTGTCAGGCCTATCATAAGGGTGATACCGGCCTTTGCTGCGGGAACTACTGGAGTGACCTTTGGTTTCAAAGTTAGTGATTTCTTCCTCAGCCCTCTTGATTACTGCATCCGGAAAAAGGTGTCGGGATGTGAAGAGGTGCTGTGCGGAGTGCTGCAATAGTGTCCGGTTTGATACCCGACTTCACGTGGGTGAGATATGCGTCCCGCCTTGCGAGGGTAAGGTTCCCCATGGAGATAAAAACAAATTCACTTAGATGCTCCATGGTCTTAGCAGCGGCCTGTGATATGCTCGAGTTGAAATCCATCAGATATTTAAGTTCGTCCATGGTGTGAGCACTCTTTGAGGAACCCTTCCCTTTGCAGTCAGCACGGAGATTTCTAAGTTGTTCCTGCATATCCTTCTGCGCGCGGAAAAGACACCTGTTAAAACTGGCAGCCTGATTACATATGACTGAGGCCTCGCGTGCAGATTTCTCCCACCTTCTCAGCGACTCTTGGGAGATGCGTCTACCCGCAGGAGGGGTAGAAGTCAAACCGGACTGGCGGGATATCCGACTGAAGCAGCTGTTGATTTTTGAAGACTCTGTACACCAGCCTGAGACAGCAGCAGGGTCAGCCTTGTGGTCGGTGGCAAGACCGTACCATCTGGATTGTGACTTCGCCGTCCTCAGGAAATGGTCCATCAACAGGCCACCGGCCTCCGAACTGCGGGAGGGATACCCCTCAACCAAAGTTAAGTTCATCTTTGCTATCTTTTTACACAGCCAGTCTTCAGTCAGCATTTGGATGGACACTTTACCGGGTGTGACTGCTTTGGGTCCAGAAAATGGATTATCATCCGACCCTGTATTAGCACTGTCTAGTTCAGGAATGTCCGACCAACCCATGTACTCCCGTATGCCCTTCATCGTCTCTCTATATGTCTGTTTCTCTGAGGGAACTAGTTCAGGTTCGGCATTACAATCCGGATCATCTGAGAGCTCTCCTTCCTCTGTGTAGAGATCAACTGCCGGTCTATCTGATAAGTCACTCATAGAGCCAGATTCACTAGAGACACTGTCCTTCCGGCATTCGTGAAGAGGTGGAGAGCCGGTGTCGGTCACAACTCTAGAGACAGGTCTGTTAGAACGTTCCTTGCTAACCGACCGTGTCGCATGCTTACTCTTGGAGTGACGGCCGGAATCTGCCTGTGCAGAAGGTCGTATCTGGTCGGTAGTTGAAAGGTCGGTGGGTTGATGCTGTGAAGCAGAGGAACCCTTGCTTGAATCGACGACGGAAGGCCTAGGAGGAGATCTTGATGAAGGTCGGTCAGTAGTAAGCTGGCTGGCTGGTTGATGCCCTGAGGCAGAGGAACTGATGCCAGTGCGCTTGGAAGAAGTTGAAGACCCTTGTTGTGTGTTGGCAGGGAGCTGACTGGCTGGTTGATGCTGTGAAGCAGAGGAACCATTGCCAGCGCGCTCTGTAGTGGTAGACTGAGAGTCCGACTCCGGCTGGCTGGCTGCCTGATGCGAAAACGCAGAGGAGGCTGTGCCAGTGCGCCCAGAAGGTTGAAAAAATGGCTCAGAGTCCCGGGGAATGTTGACTGGTGGAGAATGAGCAGGAGTTAGCTTAACCTCTGAAGAAAAGGTCGGTTGGAAGGTCCTGGAGAGAAGCAGAGCTTCTAACTTATTAAAGCGTGAGGACCACTTACTGTCCAGATCCGCTAACTTAGCGTCAGTTGAAGAAGAAGAATCTGATTTCTTGGTTTTCACAGAGACCTTTTCCTTCTTTTGTTTCTTTTCCGGAGGCATAGAAGAAGCTGGAGATGTTACAGTCTGTGTAGCAGGTTCATTCTGGCCAATAACCCCAATGACGGAGACAGACGTAGGGTCAACCAGTTCAGTACTTTCCTTAGTGGGGGTGGCCGTAACAGACTTCCTTGCCTCACGTTTTTCTTTTTTGATCTTGTAGGAAGGAGTTGAGATCTGAGCTAACTGCTCTGGAGTAAAAGCTGAACAAAACTTACAATTTGTAGTGTCTTTGCTCTCCACACAGGGATCTTTTCCTTTATTCTTCTCGCGACAACGCGCGCAGTAGGCATGCTGGTCAAAAATTGCCATAGCATGGCCACAAGCCCCACGTTTCTGTCCCGGGGACGACATTCTGAGCTATAACCAGTAAATATCACTTTGCTATAAGCAAAATAAGAAAACTCCTCAAATATCCAGAGAAATTTACAATTTTCAAACACTGAAAATATTCGCTTGCACAACTCTCGCGCCAAACGAAAAAAATTGCTATGACGTCACGGGCACTGGCCAGGAAGGAAGTACTAGAGGCGACACCTGGCGAATGCACACCAGGGCCGGCCGGCCAGTATGCATGCATACCGAATGACTTTTTCTGTCGTTTGGCGGGCCGGTCTGCGCCGACCGGAAAAGCAATTGTCCATTGGATAGGATGTATTAACGCAATAAAAATATTATTTCTAACTCAACTCATCATACTTTTCAATCTTCCTGCAAAGGGTGACTCTGAACCTATTTTCAAAGTATTTAAATGATTCATAATCCCAAAAGCGCATATCTGTTTCTATATTTGTTCACAAATAAAATATTATTTAAAAATTATATATTATTTATATTATTATTTTATTATATTATTTTTAGAATTTGCATTGTTTTTCAGTTATTCATTTCCTCAATTCCTATATATGTGGTCCATATATATGCAACCTAAATATGTGACACAATCTCAGTTCTGACTCCCCTTTGTCTTATTAGATAATGAAGCAAACCCCATCTCCCAACCCCACCCCACCCCTTCTCCACACCTCTCTCACTGTTACAGAACATCTGCAACCCCACTGAAAAGTCTGGTTCTTTGTTTCTCATTTGATATCATTCAATACCATTGTTTATTTAGTGTCACTCAATAGCTGGAGGTCCCAGAGGTGGATGGGGGGGTGGGACTACAAAGAGATAGAGTGCTACAGCACGAATGGTAAACAAACAAAAGGGGTAATCAAATACAAAAAGCTCAGTTAATCTTATCACTAAAATAAAATCAAATATATAAATAAGGAATGTCCAACAGGAAAATTATATACCTCCAGAATTAAATATAAATTATCAAACCACAAGAACAGATTTATAATAATAAGTCAGAATTGAGAATTTTAAGAATGTGATTATCAACTGAAATGAGTTAGTAACTGTAGGCACTGTGTCAAAATTAACTGAGGCAAACTGAATAAAACTGGGCTAGTTGAGGGTTAAAAATCCCCTATTTTTACTACATAAGGCTATAATTTCATTAATATTGGACTTATAGCTCACCAGAAAATAACAGTGTCCATTTTGCCTACTTGAATATGTTTAACCAGTTTCATTTTAAAAAGTTAAAAAATCAGCAAGCAGAGAGATAACACACAAAAATAAGTACTTAAAAGCCTAAGATAGCCATAACATTATTAATAAAAATTTAAATAGACAGACACTTCCTTTGAAAAATTCAAAGATTTCAGCTCTATGACCCACATAGTTCGACAGTTACAGGGCTTTAAAGTGGTATAATAGCCATAAACTGGGTCTCTGTGGGCATTTTACAATTGTTAAAGAGACCTTAGCAATTAAACTACAGAGATGAAACTTTTTGGGGGACAAACATAACAAACAAAAATTATATATAATACAGTTTAAGACTTGTCACACTAAGCATTTCCAAATAACAGGGCAAAATACGGAAAAAAATGTCAAAAAAGGTCACTTGGGTGAGTGTTTATGGCCCTCATACACAGGTTAAATGTCTACTAAAAGCCTTGATTTTCGGCACATGTAGAAAGGACATAATAATGCATTCCCAGATGGGATTTCAGCTCCATCAATCACATAGTTTAACAGTCACAGGGCTTAAAGGTGGCAAAAAGTCCAAATATTGGGTCTCTGTGGGCCTTTTAGAGATCTCGATGTGGCCTTCAAATTAAAGCTTCAGGTTTATAATCTGTCACATACTAAGATTATACATAGAATATATATCTAATAAAGTTTGAAACTTCTCAGACTTACCATTTCCAAGTTACAGAGCAAAATATGTGAAAAAAGTCTTAAAAGGGTCACTCGGGTGGGTGTTTATGGTCCTCATACACAGTTTAAATGTCTACTTGAAGCCATGATTTTTGGCACATGTAAAAAGAACATAATAATGTATTCCCAGATGAGATTTCAGCCCTATCAGTCACATAGTTTAACAGTCACAGGGCTTAAAGGTGGCAAAAAGTCCAAATACTGGGTCTTTGGGAGCCCGTCAGAGACCTCAATGTGGCCTTCAAATTAAAGCTTCAGAGTTAAAATTTGTCACATACTAAGATTACACATAGAATATGTATCTAATACAGTTTGAAACTTCTCAGACTTACCATTTCCAAGTTACAGGGCAAAATATGTGAAAAATGTCTAAAAAGGGTCACTCGGGTGGGGATTTATGGTCCTCATACATGGGTTAAATGTCTATTAAAGGCCTAAATTTTGGAGTACATACAAGAAAAACATATTGATATATTCTCAGATGATATTTCACTTAGATGAGAGACATTGTTTGAAAGCTACAGTGCTTGAAGGTGGCAAAAAGTCCATAAATTGGGTCTCTGTGGGCAATTTTGAGACCTCAAGTCGGCCTAACAGGTAAACCTACAGCCTTTAAATTTTTCACAGACAAGGATTACATATAAGAGTTACACCTAGAGCAGTTTGAGACTCATCAGAATTACTACTTCTAAATTATAGGGCAAAATATGTTAAAAATCTAGGAAAAAAGTCCTAAGTGGGGTCTTTATGGGCCCCAAACACAATTTTCTCCTCAACTTAAAGTCTTGATTTTCGGCACATGTACTAAGAATATATTAATGTGTTCTCAGGTAAAATTTAAGCCAGATACGCCTCATAGTTTGTGACCTAGAGGGCTCTAAGTGGTCAAAAGTGCAATTTCTGACCTTAAGGTGGCCAGAAGTTCTTTATTATTTGGAGTTTAAGGTCACCTTAAAATAGGGATCTTCCTTTGGGCATCCTTAACATGTATACCAAGTTTGAAAAAAAAAAATTAATTGTTTTTTGAGTTATCGCGTCCACAAGGAAATTTCTACGGCGGCGGCGGCACGACGGACCTGAATCCAATATATCCCCGACTTTCGTCTGGGGATATAATTACTGACAGTTAATTCTACTGGAAACCAAGATCATTACTGTAAATCCGTCACTGACAGTAGTCCAGACCATATTTTTTATGGAAGGAATTTTGTAAAATTCCCTGTATGACTCAAAAATCGATTCGACTCGATTAATCGTCTCTGGATTTTTCCCGATTAATCGATTCAGATTTTCAAGTCCGATTCCCACCACTACTACCGAGTACTGTTTGCTCTAATTTTCTGACTATTTGGGCATTGAAAATTATTATCAATTGTGTTGGGGCAATAATTAGAGAGAGGGCAATTGTTAGAGAAAAACAATACTTGTAAACTTAAACCTGCTATTGAATCTTATACATTCTTTATGCTGGGCCAAACACATTCTACATGTTAGAATACTTATATTTTGATGGTTGAGTTACTTGTAGTCTGTAAGCTATATCACTTCAACCCTATATTCTAACCTTGTTATAATCTATATAGTTGGTCAGTTACAAAACTCCCTCCTGCTGCCAAGTCACTGAAATTCTGTAGCTCACACTTAGTGTTGAGTTGATATTCTGTATAATGGATCACTTACACTCATACATACTGGGTAACTTATGAACTAAAAACCTCTCACCTGGTGTTGAGTCACTGATATTCTATAGCTCTCCTCCAATGAGAACAACCGTCGGTTTACTTCACACAGGATGTGTGGTACACCTGGAGTCTGGTCCCTGTTTATGGTCTCAATATGGAATTCTAAGTTCATTGACCTGAAAGGTGTGATGTGTAGTGACCATATGTTCAATGCTTCATGCAAACTTTCTGAAAGAAGAAACTTCAAACAATAGAGGATCCACACATCAAATAGTTATTGTTCACCTAAGATTTCACTTCCAAAAGGAATTTCCAAACTGAATGGATTTTACAAAATTAAAAAAAAATATTCAGAATATTAGCATGCAAAGACAGACAATTTCAAAATATAGGATTTATTATTTTTTTTCTCAATAAACATTCTTTACCTGAGTGAGTGCCACAGTAAAGATACACTTCTAGTGTATTGTGGGTAATGTGGAATGGTCTGCCTGACCTACAGATGACCTTGTGGGGTCGAGGCCAAAGGTACTGAAGCTGATCAGAAGGTTCCTGAATGCTGGACTGTGAGGACAGATTCAGTACCAAAGGGGACCCTGGAGTGATCTAAACATATATGAATCACAAAGTCTTATTAATATAATGTATTAATTTGATTCAATTACCATAATTTTATTTTTTACAAACCAGTGTGTGATACTGAAAGTTGGGATTGCTGAAACTAGAAGATGTGGATATATATTACACAAGTAATAAGATTTTTGTCAAATAACTGAAAAACATTATATCTGCGAGATCTGAAAGTTACTGAAAATGTAATAGTGATTAATATTTCAAAGATAAATGTAAAGTAGTTGGGCTTTTCAGACAATACAGCAGGCATATAATGATAAAAACACTCAGCACTAAATTTTTGTACACTTACACAAAATTTTGTTGAAGTATTATAAACATTTTTGTGAAGCCATTGTGAAGCTCTCAATCAAATACCTGTGTACTACTACCCTGTGTGATTATTGAAAATACTTAACCTACAGACCATATGTAGGAAAATGCTATCAGTAAATATATGTGTTTCCTCCTTTAAATAATACTTGCTAGTCTAAAATGACTGCAATTAATGAGACACAGATCTTCCAAAAAATGTTGCAAACCAGAAAACAGTTGTAAGAATGAATAACATCAATTTAATATCATGGTCACTAAGGTGGTTTACATTACTTTTCATATCACTGTTGTTTTGAGTGGATTTCTTTATATCTTGTGACCTCTCCCAAATTCATTTTAAACAGATGTGCATTCTTTAGTTTATAGCTCATATTTGCTTGAAGAAGATAATAAGATAATACATGCTTCAAATTTGAATAATTCATTTTGTGCTTTTAAACGCTTTCGCTACCATGTATGTCGACTAGCAGTCGACATCAATGTGTATTACAAGGGACCATGTCTCTCGACCAAGGATCGACGGCAATAATATATATTTATTCTTTCCCTTCAGTGTACTGTTATACACTTTCTTTGGTGTATCAGTATTAAACCGATTTTTTAAGTATTTTATATGAAAGTTATGCTATATTTTTTTTAAAAATTCACCATTTCACCTATTTTAACTGGTTTCTGTAGATATTGCCGTATTTACCGCATATAGCTGCATATTGTTTACTCGTGGTTATTTTTATTTGGGGAATTCCCACGAATTTTCCCATTCGACTTTCATCAATTCCTAATGAAATATGCCTAAAAATACCGCAAATGAAGTGTATAAGGTAGTGAGTTATTATTTTACTTCATTGGCGTTTCTGACGTGATATGACGTCATATGGCTACAGTCCCATGGAATAATGTTCCTTCAGTAGCGAAAGGGTTAATGACACAAAAACAAGCATGGTCTTTATTCTACACAAAACTCAAAAATACAATATAAATAGAAGATTGTGTGTCAGTTTATGTAAAATACTCTTGACAAAATAATTCAAACAAATTTGCAAATTTAATAAGTAAATTAAATTTTTATAAGTTAATACCCTATCCAATGGACAATTGCTAATCCGGTCGGCGCAGACCGGCCCGCCAAACGCCAGAAAAAGACGTCCTGTGTTTCCACCGGCTGGCCGGTCCCAGTACTGTGCATTCGCCAGGTGGCGCATGGTATTTACTTCCTGTCTAGACAGCATGACGTCGTAGCATCTTTTTTGTTGTCTAAACCTATTAGACCCCTAGTAAGCTGATAGCGGGGTCGGTGGGAGGGTCTTGCATGTCCATTGGATAGGGTATTAACTTATAAAAATTTAATTTACTTATTAAATTTGCAATTTTATTGCGTTAATACTTCCTATCCAATGGACAATTGCTGAATAGCTACGGCTTGGTCGGCGGGTAAGTTACTAGGGACTTACTGGGGGGGGGGGGAATTACCAGAACCTAGACGTCTTTTTCGTCCCAAATTAGGTTAATTGAAGCTGAAAGCGGGGAAGGCCGGGTGGGAATCTCCCGTCTGTTAGGTAAGGTATTAACTAATAAAAATTTAATTTACTAATTAAAATTTGCAATTTCATTGCGTTAATACATCTTACCTAACAGACGATAGCTAGAATAACTACCCAGTGGAAGGAGGGCAGCTTCCTAAGGACTAGAAGGAACTCTATAAAATAGGCACGTAACCTCTGGCCCGGCTGATAAAGAAGCTAACAACTGCTCCTTAAGTTACCAAGCAGTGCCATTCCCCCCCCCCCCCCTCTTTTTTCTGCTCTGAGAGGAGGAAGAGAGAAGAGTTCAGTCCTAAAGATTCCAATTAGCCTGTAAGAGTGGAATAATGGTCTCATACTCAGTGCCTCAGGCAACCTAGTAAAAAACCTTAATTATTATGTACACTATTTACAAAATAGGAGCCAAGAAGGTTCATTGGTGGATCTGCTGTGCAGCCACCACTGGACCTAAGTGAAAAAGCTCCGAATCTGCCCACGCCACATCTTTAAGATAAAACTGAGTAAAGGTGTTGTGGGACTTCCAGTGGCATGCAGCTAAGATCTGGTCTAGTGAGATGCCACCTTGAAAAGCTTTAGAAGCCGCGAAGGCTCTAACGTCATGCGCCTTCACCTGGTGAAGGGTTAGAGACTCCTGATCTGAGAGATCATAGCAAAGGATAATCGTCTGCTTGATCCAAGACGAGATCGTAGCAGGAGATATATCCTTCGTGAAACCCTTTTTGAAGGAGACAAAAACCAGCTCCTTTCCTTGTCTGACATCTTGAGTTTTGTCCAGATAGTAGCGCAGAGCTCTCACTGGGCAGAGTGACCTGTCCTCCTTCAAGGACTTGTCCAGAGTAGGAGCCAGGGCTGGTATAACCACTGGCGCCACGCACTCTGGACCTTCTTTTGCTAAGTGGTTTTTAGCCAAGAACATCGGAGACGGGTAAAGGGACACTTTTGACCAGTCAGCTTGGTGTCTAATATTTTTGTTCAGCCAAGCGTGTATTTCGCTCCTACGTTTTCCAGAACCTAGAGCGAGGAGGAAAACCGTTTTAAAGGTCAGATGTTTTAATGAGGCCTTTCTGAGAGGCTCAAATGGTGGTTTGGTGAGCTGATGTAGAACGAGAGAGAGATTCCATGAAGGAATTCCTTGCCTACCCTTTGGTCTATCTCTGTGAAAACTGTCCAAAAGACGAGTTAGGTTTTCATCTTTGCTCACATTCAAGGAAGAATTTCCTAATTTGTCCGCAATGGCCGATCTGTAACCATCAATGGTACTGGGTTGGAGATTCTTTTCCTGGAATAGATGCAGGAGAAAATCTGCTATTTGTTTGACAGATGGAGACCGGAAGTCCACCTGACTTGATTCACACCATCTGACAAAAACGGCCCACTTTGCCTCATAGACTGTTCTGGTTGAACTTCTTTGAGGAGCCTCAATTCGTGACGCCACTGGACTAGAGAACCCTTGCTCCTTGATAGCCTCGGCTCTAGGAGCCAAGCGTGTAGGTTTAGATTGGTCAGATTCCTGTGACGCGCCTTGTTGAATGGCTGTGTCACTAGGTCGGGATGACTGGGTAGGCAAAGAGGGATCTGAGACGACAGTTCCACCAGGTCCCAGAACCATGGCATGTTGGGCCAACCCGGAGTTATGAGGATCACTCTCTTGTAAAGATGGTCCGACAGTTTGCTGACCACCTTGCCCAGTAACGATACTGGGGGAAAAACATACATGTCCAGGTTTTCCCACGAGACTGTTAGGGCGTCCACTGCCCAAGCATTGGGGTCCGGCACTGGAGACACATATTGGGCTAGTTTGCAATTGTACTTTGTTGCAAACATGTCCACCTGGGGACGGTGCCAGGTCTGAACTATGAGGTCGAAGACCCCTGGGTGCAGTGACCATTCTGTCTGAATGACTTGGCCTTGACGAGACAATTTGTCTGCAATCACATTCAGACGACCAGGGATGTGTCTGGCCTTTAGGACTACCTGTCTCAGATTGCACCAACACAGGAGTCGCCATAGAAGGGCACAAAGTGAGCCTGACCTCATACCTCCTTCCTTGTTGATGTATGCCACAACTGTCGTGTTGTCCGTGGCAACTAGAACGACTCGAAAGTCTGTTTGGGTTCTAGTTCTGACTTGTGTACATTGATTATCCAACCCAACTCCTGGCAAAGGGCGAGGAGGGATTGAGTGCCCTGGTGGCAGGATTCTTTGGTAGGGGCTCGAATCAACCAGTCGTCTAGGTACTGGTGGATCCTTATACCCCGGGATTGAGCCATTAACTTGACCTCTTTGACCACACAAGTGAACTCCATCGGAGCGGTGGAGAGGCCGAAGGGAAGGGCCTTGAACTGATAGGACTGATTTTGGAAATGGAACCTGAGATATTTCCGGGACTGCATATGAACTGGAATGTGGAAATAGGCGTCGCTGAAGTCCAACAATGTCACCCATTCCCCCTGTTGCAAGGAAATCCGAATTGTTTCTGGGGTTTCCATTTTGAATGTTTTTACGCTCAAAAATTTGTTTAGAGCACTGAGGTCCAAGATTGGTCGCCATTTTTGGTTTGGTTTTGGAACTATGAACAGTCGGTTGAAGAAGGCTAGAGATGTTCGAACCCTCACCATCTCTACTGCCTCCTTCTGTAGCAAGGCCTGCAAAGCCTCCTTCAGGTAGAGGTTCCTGAGGGGGTTTGCATAACCACTGACTATCAACGGATCCCTTACCAAAGGGGGTCTGATTTTGAATGGGAGAATGTAGCCGTCCCTCAAAATGGACACTACTCTCGGATTTGCACCCAGGAGGGACCACTTCTGCCAAAATTTTTGGAGACGTCCCCCTATCAGGTGAGCATTGACAACATTGTGGACATTTTGAGCAATGGGGGCAAAAACGCAATGATCTACAGAAAAAAACACTTTTCACAAATTTTATTTCTGCTTTCACTTTTGATGAGGGACTTCCGCCTTTCTTTTGTGGCTGCCCTCTCACATTTAAGACAGAAGGTACAGGACTGGCAACAGGACACAATACAGGTTCTTGACGTACATGAAAGTTCTGTCCCAACACTCTTCGTACACAATCGACCGGCCGGGCCATCGGCTCCGGACTTAGTAAACAGTAATTGTCATTTATATGGATGGTTATCCTTGGCCGGGCGGGTGCCGGGCGGGGCGGGGTCCTGGTTGACCACCCCTGCCACGACCCCTAGCTCTTCCTCTGCCTCCAAAGGATTTCCATGCAGGCATATCCTTGCCAGTTGGACCTCCAGATCTGGTCGTGTCCTGAGATTTTGTCCAGTTTGTAGGGTAAGGTTGGAAACGCCCCTGTTGCTGTTGCTTTTTAAAGCCACCAGTGAACCCCCCACGGCCCGGTCCGGGCTGGGAAGTACGCCTGGCGTTTTCAACATGAGTGATTTCGTCCTCAGCTTTCCTTATGATATCATCAGGAAAGAGTGCGTATCCATTGAGAGGACAGTTGCGTAGGGCTGAGAAGGTATCCGGTTTAACTCCGGCTTTCAAATTCTCCAGGTATGAGTCCCTGCGAGTCAATGTCAAGTTGGCCATCTGAACAAAGATAAAATCTGACAAATGTTGCAGAGATTTTCCAATGGCAAAACTGACGTTTTGGTTGAATGAAGCCAAGTAGTGCAATTCATCTAAGGAGGCCTGAGCCTTGGAAGAGGATTTTCCTTTGGATAATTCTGCTTGTAAAGACTTTAAATGTTCTTGTACGGAATCCTGGATCTTTGTTATACACCGATTAAAACCAGCAGCTTGGTTACATACATAGCTTGTTTCCTTAGCTGATTTCTCCCACTTGCGTAAGGTGTCCTGGTTAATGGGACGGCTTGGAGGGTGGGAATTTGCAACAGCAGGCTTACAGATTCTGGGGAAGGCACTGTTTAATTTTGCCGCATCGTTGGGCCATGTATTACAGATTTCCTAGGCCTCAGAGGGTCTGTAGGTTCTGCAGGATGGATGCCATACCATCTATTCTGTGATTTTGGTGGTCTAAGAAATTGATCCACATGGAGTCCTCCGGGTTCACTAGACTTGGAGGGGTAACCCTCGAGCAACACTAAATTCAAAGTTTCTAGTTTACGACATAACCAGTCTTCAGGTGGAAGGTCTACAGAAACTTTTCCCACTGGTTGTGCACGGTGTCCTACCCAGGGGTTATCAGATTTTGAGGAAGGGGAATACTCCAAGTCGGGGATGTGTGTCCACCCCATGAACGCTCTCACTCCTCTTACAGTTTCTCTATAGTTCTGTTCTTCACTCAGTACTTTGTCAGAATCCCCGGCTTCAAAATCCGGTTGTTCTTCCGGGTCTGATACTTCCCCTTCCTCAACAGGTTCCGGAGGCAGGTAACTGGAAACGGAGACCGGAACAGAGTGAGATAATAGGTCACCATAAGACACCGGACCGGGCTGAGAGAACACCGGTTCGGTAGAGTCAATGTATGCTTCTGGTTCCGGGTAAAGGTTTTCCAGAGGAGAAGTCATGCCCACACTTGTAGTAGTTGTAGTAAAGCTAGTTCTATCCGGACCGGAGGCCGGACCGGCATGGCCAGAAGGAACGGCTGAAAGTAGAAAAGGGGCTTGAGATAGAGAGCCTGCGGGAGGTGCATGAGAAACCGGTGCCTTGACCGGTGAGAATGTAGGCTGTTGGGGACGCTGTCCCATAGTTATCAATGCTTCCAGCCTAGCCATGCGCAGAGACCATTTCTCGTCCAAATCCTGTAAGTCTTTCTTAAAGGAAGGCTGAGGTAAGGACAGATCTTGAGAAGTAGATAAAGAAGATGAAGCACCCACCGACTTGTCCTGATCCACTGAAGACAAAACAGTAACAGTACTGGGATCAATAAGGGACTCACGCTCTAGTTTCTTTTCCTTTCTGATTTTATAAGTAGGGGTTGAAAGTTGTAAAACCTGCTCCGGCGTTAGCAACTCACAAAATTCGCAAGGTAGTTTCTTCACGCATGCGTCATCCCCCAGACTTTTGTCCCTGCATCGAGCACACCTAGAATGTAGGTCAAATGAAGCCATAATATGGCCACAGGCTCCCTTCCTTTGTCCTGGTGATGCCATGATAGATAAAATATCCTTATATCACACCAAGAAACACAAAACACTGAAATTAAGGTTATATATCCAATTTGAAAACTTTGTGAAAAAATTCACTACTTCCTAATTGCGCCAAACGAAAAAGATGCTATGATGTCACGTCCCTCTGGCGAATAAAGCAGGAACTAGGCCACCTGGCGAGTGGAGTGGAGTGTACCGGTCCGGCCGGAGGTGAAACTCAGGACGTCTTTTTCTGGCGTTTGGCGGGACCGGCTGGCGCCGGACAATAGCTATCGTCTGTTAGGTAAGATGTATTAACGCAATGAAATTTGCAATTTTATTGCGTTAATACTTCCTATCCAATGGACAATTGCTGAATAACTACGGCTTGGTCGGCGGGTAAGTTACTAGGGACTTAGGTGAACTCACAAGTAATAGCAAATTTTAACCTACGGTCTAGGCTGACTTCGTCAGGAGACCTATAGGCCCAAATAACCACGAGTAAACAATATGCAGCTATATGCGGTAAATACGGCAATATCTACAGAAACCAGTTAAAATAGGTGAAATGGTGAATTTTTTTTAAAAATATAGCATAACTTTCATATAAAATACTTAAAAAATCGGTTTAATACTGATACACCAAAGAAAGCATATAACAGTACACTGAAGGGAAAGAAGAAATATATATTATTGCCGTCGACCTTTTACAGTCCACAAAACCCCACTACCGACAACAAGGCCGGGTCTGCAAAGCAGGGACTGGAATCACAGAAGACGTGAGCTATGAGAACGCACTTACGACCTTCCTGGTCGGTGAAAACACATGACCAGCTTCGTGATCTGTTCAGTGAATCACGTGACCAGCTTAGTTATTTGGAAGGAAGGACGCGATTGGCTGACTGGATATGACGTCAGAGGTCGCGTTCTTTAAGCTGGCCGGTCGGCTGATGCTTTAAATGCAGAGAAGCCTGGACCAGTGCGCTCTGTAGAGGATATTCCTGGCCGGTCTGAAGTCAGTTCTTCTTCTCAGCCGGCTGTACACTCAAACCAGTTTCCTGGCCATCCACTGCCCTTATTACCGACACAAGTGCCGGGTCCACAAGGGTGGGACTGAGAGTGAAAAGTTCCTTCTATGTAGAGGTCGGTTGAAGAAATCTGAAGAATTCACCTGCTTCTGATGAAAAATACTCGAGCTAGGCTGGTGTGACTGATGCTTTACAGCAGAGAAGTCTGTACCAGTGCGCTCTGATGAACAATGCACCTTTCAAAAGGAAATTCCCTCTATATACAGGGTTCAAAACTACGTAGACTGAAGTTTCCCGTGATTTGCATTTGTAGTACTAGAAAAGACGTTTCTATGGTGACTGTAGCTGGAAGGTTACAGAAGGTACATTCAAAAAGACACGGATAAAAATACCTTGTAAGTAGTATATCCATTATTTCCTATAATATTGTAGATCTGCCCCTAACAACACAATGGTTAAAGGGAGGAAACTAGCAAATGGCTGCCTTCATAATTCATATTTCTCGTCGCTTACTGCCCTATCATCAATACTAAATTGAGTCAGCTAGGGAGCGTTTCCAGCAGATTTCTCGATGTATATCCGTGCTTGATATGTAGGTAACACTTTTACAATAAATTATTTGCAAATAAGGTAGAAAATCCGTCATAATGCACACTTTTCCTTAAAATATCTGGAGATTGTTGAAAACACGTCTGCACAGTACACGCGCCAAACGAAAAAGATGCTACGACGTCATGCTGTCTAGACAGGAAGTAAATACCATGCACCACCTGGCGAATGCACAGTACTGGGACTGGCCAGCCGGTGGAAACACAGGACGTCTTTTTCTGGCGTTTGGCGGGCCGGTCTGCGCCGACCGGATTAGCAATTGTCCATTGGATAGGAAGTATTAACGCAATAAAATTTATATTTTGATTTGTCACTTTTACTCACAGAAGTCTCTAATGGTGTAGGTGGAGGGCTAGTTGTATCTTTGGTGTTTGGAATGTAACCATTGGCAACAGGCTGCTGGTCTGGAAAATGTGGGATGGTGACATTGAGGTCACTAGGTACAGTAGCAATCACGGAGGCACTGTCTGTGTTAGCTACCTGGTCTAAGGGAACTCCTTCTGATTTGAAATGCACAATACAGCACAAAACAATACAAAATTTGGACACTCAGTACATTCTTTGAACTGGATTTGAGCCTAGCATATAAAATAATGAGTGAACGAAATTTCATTTACTTCAAGAGGCCCAGAACTCAATTGAATATTTGTAAGCAGTCCAACCTATGAAATGTGCCAGTAAAAATGTGTCACACTATCATAAACAGCAGGTGTCAAATATTACTACATTACTATGACTATACTGATTACTCCATCTTGGCAGTGAATGATTGATGTGGACACCTTACTGCACTGACAGCATTCTGTCTAATTTTCATATAATGAAGTACAGAACTATAATGCATCAGAATTATAAGGAATAATCAGCAATCTTCATGTGAATTACTCAAGGAAACACAATATAAGATCAGATATTTAACTTGTGATTACTGAAACATCAATTTGAATACTACCAGTAATTAACTGTTAAAATGTAGACTGTATGGCTTACCATGATTGACCTGTAAGTGCCTAACTCCATTGGCGATCTCCAACTGTTCTGAGGCTTCTGTGAGCACTTTCAGCACTTCTGGCTTTTCACTGGCGAGTTCCATTGGCGTCTGCTCTTTGTACTTTCTGCATAAATGTATAATATTTCCAACAGTAATCAGTTTGAACTCTGTTGAAATTCAACTGGTAAATACAAAAAAGCTATTTTAAGTAAAAGCTCTGTTAACTAGACATTGAGTCTCGACGCAGTGTATCCCCAGACGGGACATGGTTGAAGCGTGAATGTGTCGGGCTTGAGGCTGTTTCCTGGAGCACCAGGTCAGGATTCTCCATAGTAGGGCACAGAGAGGGCCCGACTTACTCCCCCGCCCCTCCTTAAATAGGCAACCACCATGGTGTTGTCTGTAGCTATGGTAGCAATAAGGTTCAAGCAGGTCTTGGAACTCCTTTAGGGTCAAAAGACGGCCTTGGTTCCAGATACTTTATGTGTAACTTGCTTCTGGAAGGGACCAGGTTCCCTTTGCAGTTTGTTCCCCTAAGTGAGCACTCACTCTTCTTGATGCATCTGTAAGGATTTGCAGGATGCAGGTGTAATGGTTGACCTTGAAGCACATTGTGATCCTACACCCACAATTTTAGATGAGGGGGAGTGAACTGGGATCACTTTTTCTAGTGAGTCTGGTACCCTTCAGCTGTTCTTCAAATGCCACTGTATCAGCCTCATGTGGAGGCGACATATCTGGACTTGCTTCTCTATGGGTGTCAGTAACCCTTTCAGGGGCATCAGCTGCCGGACAGGGCCTGTGGGTCCGGAGAGAAGTTTCTGGATTTGCATTCATGGTCTGCTAATGCACTAGGGGAAATCTGACCTTACCCTCTTCAAGATGAACTGATAACCTACCAGGACAAAGACTTGCTAGAGGTCCAGTTGTAATTTTTCATGTTAACCATTAAAACTTACTCCTGACACAGAGCTACTAGAGATTGTGTATTTTGGAGACATGTTTGGTGGGGACTGGCATTGACCGACCAGTCATGCTGGTGGATTGTGGTACTTAGTAATACCAAAGTTAGACCTTCTTTGCCACCACCGAGAGAACCCCCCCTGTGTACTGTGAAAACAGACCAAACGGGATTGCTTGAACTGGCAGGGAAGGGCATGGATGAGAAAACTCTGGTACTTCCTTGTTGGTTGAATTGGGTGAGGGAGTAGGCACCTTTGAGGTTATCCACTCCTCTGGCTGAAGCAAGGTTAATGTGGTTCCCGATATTCCATCTGAATTATTCAGGGTACTGAGCCACTTTTCCTGCCTGGCAACCTGGTCAAACTGTTCATTTCCGGAAGGGGAGGGTATAACCTTCCTGGGAGATTCTTATAAACTTGTGACTGGCCTATAGGGCGGCCCAAGTTTGACCAGGCAGGTTGGGGCCAAAAAACAATGTCAACACTGGTGACAGGTTCACTGATCCACACAGTAAGAAACTATCCAAAAGGGATCTGTGAGCTTGGGTCATTTCCACACAACCCCACTGTGGAAAACACTAATAGCCATTTATGAGAACTGTGACCCCTGGTTTGATTAACAGATAAATTTACCATTGCTTGAGTTGTGAAAACCGACAAATGGGTTATATTCTTGAGGGGAAGGCTGAGTTTGGCCCCTGGTGTCAGCTGACACTGGTCACAGGCTGGGTAAAAGGCAAGCTGGGTGGCATGTCTAAGAGGGTGGATCACGGTATCTCACTAGAACCCATAAGAAAAACTTGATGAACCTCCACAGTAACTGATAGAGCAGACTTCTTGCTGGCAGTAGGCTGACCAGTCCGGTTGAGTTTGGCATCTCACTGGGACCAGTAACTGGCTGGTGTGGGGTCTGATAAGATAAGGCTGACAAGGTAGTTGGACAAATCTTGTTGGGGAAGTCTTCTTATCTATAGTCACTTTCAACCAGCTAGGAGGTCCTGACAGTAAGTCATCTCACCGAGACCAATTACTGGTACAAGAATTTCTCTGTAACCAATTCCTCGGGCAGTAACTAGTTGGTCTAAGACAGCCACTTGGACCCTTAAATGACTTCTGCTGGTCTGTTAGCCAGTCCTGTGGACCTGCTATAGGTGAAGCAATCCTCTGTAACCGGTTCCTGGTGGCTCCACAGTTCTGCAAAAACTCATAGGAGCTGGCAGAACTGGGTGAATTAGACTACGTCTCAGCAGGGGTAGGCTTATATGAAACAACTGCCTTCTTCCTGTCCATAACTGGAATCAGCAGATTTTCTCTGTAACCAACCTCCCTCTGTAACCGGTAAGCCTGGATGCTGGTACTCCATCATGTACTCAACCTCCAAAGCCATTTTCAATAGTTTCCATGCAATATAGTCAGCATTAAGTGTGAAAATATATCCAAAAAGGCCAAAACTGGCTTCGGTGAGGTACTTTGGCAGTCTGTGGATGACCTTCAATGAAGAGCTTCAAGATCAAATTTCTGCATGCTTACAGAGGACATATATATGTCGTGACAGAACTTCCAATTCGACAGAATTTGAAATTCTGTTGACAGAACTTCCAATTGGAAGTTCTGTTGACAGAACTTCCAATTTCTGTATTTCATTGGTTCTAATGGATTAGAAGTTCTGTTGACAGAATTTCAAATTCTGTCTACAGAATTTCAAATCTTGTTGACAGAATTTCAAATCTTGTTGACAGAACTTCCAGTAATATTGAAAATTAATAACACCATTCATTTTCATCTTTATTCAGATCATTTTGAGTGCACAATTAAGCTTTGTGGTTTAGTACTTCAGAGAGAGCCAGAGCAGGTGATTAACCTTTGTTACATAGTACCTATAAAAGCCACTGAGTCATTGTATACAATTCTTCCAAAATAAATTTGAATGTTAAACTCCAACAATAATATGTAGTTAAAAAAACAAATGAAAAGCAATAACTGAACTGAAATGATGAGGAATGGGATATTGCTCTGAGGGACGAAATTGGATTTGAAGTTCTGTCAACAGAACTTCCAATTGGAAGTTCTGACCAAAAATACTGACAGAATTTCAAATTCTGCCAACAGAATTTGAAATTCTGTCGAATTGGAAGTTCTGTCACGACATATATGTATTATATATACCAGCCATAGGATGATCGAACTTTCTGTATGAGAACTGGGCCAAAATTTGAAAAATGGCCAAAATCTGACTTTTAAAAGGCCACCAGTGAGCTAGAAATTGAAGGTCAAGGTCACAAAACAATATCGTCCATGGCATTGCCCATATATACCCACATACCAAATTTGAAAGGTCGAACTAAAATATTGTTTAAGTTATCGTGTCCGAAAGGAAGTCTCTGCGGCGTGACCGTACTGAATCCTAAGTATCCCCAACTTTCGTCTGGGGATACAATTGGAAGTCATTTATTAGCAAGAAACAATAAATATCAAGTCTGTACAGGATATTTCGTTTTGACATTTGACCTGTTGTCCAGAATTCCTTGCTCAGTGATAGCAGTTTCTGGTCCCTTAACATAAGACTTAATAGGTTTCAGCTGAAAGTAATTGGCACATTTACCAGTACAATTCAGAATTTATGTGTGGTATGGAGTTATCTATAGTAAAATTGGATTTTTTTTATCTCTAGATATCTTCAAGGTGAACAGAACAGAATCACAGTAAACTATACACAAAATAAAGTATTATCTTTCACAAATTGAATGTCATCACTCCTGTAATTTTATATCTCAAAGAAAAGAAATATCTTTTAACAAATGAATAGACAAGGAAATGTAATTTCTTGGAATTTATTCTTATATTACTATATTTTTCCTACTGGCAATAGCTCACAAGTATCCATCATCACTTACCACTATAAATGTTATCCGGTAATGGATGTCATTATACAATAACTTTAATTCACTTACCATAATTTTTTTAAATATTGCTCAGATTCGATTAACACTGAGTAGACAAAACAGCATACATAGTTCACACCCAACCCCTAAACTACCTGTCACCCCATGACCTATATGTGCTAAATGCAATCTTGAAGCCAAATCAAGCAGTTAATCAATCAATAAAATTAATCTGGTTTTAAATTCAGCTTTTGTATATTGACAATTTAAAGTGTTTAACACCAACAGCATAATTGAAGGATATATACTATCACTGTACTGGTTCTCAGTCTGACAGCTGTTACTGCTGCCAATTACTATGCCTGCTCCTTTAATGGACATATTAATGACATTTATACTGCTGAAATCACTTAATAATTCAAAAGATGATTCCTTTGATGTGTGCTCTCTGTGGAAAGAAGACTTGGTGATGGTTCAGCTTTTCAAAGTGAAGCACATTATCTCTCACTATAATAATAATAATAGTAGGATTTATATAGCGCAAAATTGATACCAATCCTCTAATGCGCTTATGTCCAAGAAGGGAGAGTCCAGAGACAGGCATGGGTTGACATCTAAAAAGCGCCCGCCAGGGTATAACTAAGGTGGGGGGTATGCCAGCCTAAACAAGTGTGTCTTTAGCTGGCTTCTGAAACAATCTATTGTTTGCTCAGATCTGACAGTTTGTGGCAGCTTGTTCCATTCAGCTGGTGCAGCTACAGCAAAGCCTCGCCTGCCTATGTGCTTCTTAGGGCGGGTTGAGGAGACAGATAGCCTGTTGCCGCGAGTAAGACTGCTCGATCTTATTAAAGCTGAGAGATATGGGGGCTGTGAATGATTGATAGCCTTGAATACCAGGAGATTATACTTAAAAAGGATATGATGTTGAATTGGAAGCCAGTAGAGTTTTTTCAAAAAGGGTGTAAACATGACTCATTTTGTCAAGTCTGAAGATGATGCGGCAAAGAGCATTCTGGACTCTCTGTAGCTTAGCTATGTTGGACTTGCTTACCCCATAAAGTAAAGAGTTACAGTAGTCCAGACGACTACTGACCATAGCATTTGCCAGAAGTATTGCAGTTTCATTACTTAGGAATTTGCGAATTCGTCGCAAATCGCGAAGATGATAGTAACATGCTCGGCAAACCTTGGCAACATGATTGTCAAAGGAGTTGTCTGAGTCAAAGATAACACCCAGATTCTTTACTTCCACCGACGGAGAGATATTGTTTTGGAGGAGTGGAACAGGGAAATTTGGTGCAAGCGACTCTCTGGTGGCTTTTTGACCTATGATGATAAATTCAGTTTTTTTCTGGGTTTAGTTTTAGCTTAACACCAACCATCCACTCCTGTACTGACTTGAGACACTCGGTCAGCTCTTCCAAACTAGAATCAAAGTTCCTGGAGTCAACTGCTAAGTAGATCTGGGTGTCATCAGCATATAGGTGATGAGTAACATTGAATTTAGAAATAACTTGACTGAGGGGACTAGTGTAAAGGGTAAAAAGGAGAGGACCCAATACGGAGCCTTGGGGGACTCCGAAAGGGAGAATTACCGCCTCAGAGAAACTATCACCTATTTTAATTTTTTGTTTTCGGTTTGAAAGGTACGATTTGATCCACAACAAGACAGTGCCATCTAGACCAAACCAGTCATGCAAGCAATCATATAAAAGGGAATGGTCAATAGCGTTAAACGCTGACAGGTCTAATAATGTCAGGGCCACTGCCTTTCCTGAGTCCACTGAGAAAGCTATATCGTTTTGAATCTTCAACAATGCGGTTTCAGTGGAGTGGGAACTCTTATAAGCAGACTGGTTGACATTTAAGAGACCCTCGTGTGAAATGAATTCGTTTAGCTGGTTTGCCACAACTTTCTCGATGAGCTTTGATATAAAACTAAGGTTTGACACTGGCCTATAATTTTTGAGGCTATTTCTATCAAGGCTGGGCTTCTTATGGAGGGGGTGACATGTGCCATCTTAAAACAGTTGGGAAAACTACCTTCTTTGATTGAATAATTTACAATTTTAGTGATGGGAGTGATGAGAATATCAGCACACTCCTTGACCAGTGATGTTGGGATTGGGTCCAGGCCACGAGATTTGGATGGTGAGGACTTTAGAATTTTGAGTAGGCTTTCCTCGGACACAGGTGTGAAAGAGGACAGTGTATTTTTAGTGGAGTTGGGTCTAGTGACTGAAGATGGTGTTGATGACTGCAGTGTGGATCTTATTTTAAGGATTTTATCAGAGAAAAACTTACAAAAGGTGTTCGCAAGGTCGGTTTTATTTGTACAGTCTGGTAGAACAGCAACAGAGGACCTGTGTAAAATCTTTTTGAAACAGTTCCACAAAGCCTTAGGATTTCCTTGATTTTCAGCCACCATGTTGGAATAATGGTTACATTTTGACTTCTCAAGCAGGAAGTTATATTGATTGATCGCAGCCTGGTATCAACTACGATTACTGGCTGAGTTTTCATGGCGCCATGCCCTTTCATATTTCCTCTTGAGTCGTTTTGCCTTGAGGATGTTACAGTTCATGAAACCAGTCTCGGCATGTCTTGGAATGTTTTTCTTCTTCATTGGGGCATGTTTGTCAAGGAGGCTTCTCAAGGTATTAAAGTATTGATGACTCAGAAGACTGGCAGTTTTATAGGGGCATCTAATGAGGTCAGATTTCAGGATATCTGCTCTGAAGTCTAGAATATTTATCTTGTGAATTTTACAGATGGAAATATGTTGAAACTTACAGGACTCTCTGACAGGGAAAATAAGGTTAAATATGATTGCCTGATGGTCTGATAGTCCTCCAATAACTTTGGGACTAATGGCCCAGGAGAAAGAATCCCTCACACATAGAGCATCCAAAATGTGACCCTGAATATGTGTGGGTGTATTAACAAGTTGTGTAAAACTAAATTGCTCAAGAAGGTCATAAAATTTCAGTGTCCAGGTGTCATGTTGATCCAGATGAAAATTAAGATCACCAAGGAGAATGTTTTCACCGCCTGACAAAGCAGCACCCTCGAGGAACATGCCAAATTCGTCTAGGAATTGCGACTTTGAAAGATTTGGGGGTCTGTAAAGCACATGAAATATAACATCTTTAGCACCCTCAGTGCTAATCTGGATCGAAATACTTTCAAAAGCCTGACAATTGTTCTTTGAAACTTGCTCAAAACTCAGGTCCTCCTTGATGAAAAAGCCAACTCCGCCCCCTTTCTTGACATTTCGAGGAATATGAGTGAACTTATAACCAGGAGGGGTGATACTAGAGATGAAACTTTCAGTATCCTCTGGCCTAAGCCATGTCTCAGTGACAGCTATGAGATCAGCATTGTTAAGCTGATTTATTTCTGATGGATCTAATGTTGAGAAGACAACCATTAAGAGATCTAGAAGCAGGGCCCGGATTGAGACTGATATCACCCGAAAGAGCTAGGAGCAATGATGTCCAGGGACTGACATTCCGGAAGCTATGTGTCACCCTTTGACAGTGACCCTTGAAAGCCAGATAGGCATAATTTATGCTATCAGCACATGGGTGAATTCCCGACTCAATGATCACAGGATGACCTGAGTGCATGGTAGGTTCAGATGAGTCACAGACTCTGATGCCAGTCAATATGAGGTAAACAGCAAAATGCAAGAGGTGCATTTTGGAGAATATTTTAGGAAATATATGTATGGCAAAAAATGTATCACTAAAACAAAATATGAAACTAGAGGATCGCTCGCAAAAAAAAAAAGATAATGTTTTTGCATAGTAAAAACAAAGCGTCCCGAAAAGGATATAAAGGTGAGTGCTAAAGTATTAAGAAAATGCTTCGTTTCTAGCCTTATACTGTTGTGGCAACCAAAGTCAGCGCAGTCTGCTCTATCTAGCACGGTTTTCAAGATATAAGCATGTTTGTGTTTTGCAAAAAATTCGAAAATTCAAAATGTCCGCTATATTTGGCAAGACAAAAATATTTTGAAAATTGGCATGGCTACTCTGCAGAGATACCCAGCAGGTCAAAAATTCTGTTGAGTTCGCTCCATCTAGCACGGTTTTCGAGATATAAGCATTTTTGTGTTTTGCAAAAACTTTGAAAATTCAAAATGGCCACCATTTTTGGGGAGACAAAAATTCTTGACAAGACCACTGCCGCGGTGTGTATCTCCCGCCGAGCATTAAAGGACAAGAAATAGCTTTTCCGAGATATTCACAATTTATCATTTTCGTGTGTGAAAGCTCTTCCAAAAGTAGGTGAATGAATTATTTGAGAAAAATTGGCTATCTGCAATACTATTAAGAGATAATTCACATTTACTCCTTTTGAGTAGGTGAGTAATTACCTACGGGTCTGGAACTTCATCAAGTGAAAGTTCTCCCAAAAGTAGATGAATGAGTTATTTGATAAAAATTGGGTATCCGCAATACTTTTAGAGATAATTCACATTTACTCATTTTGAGTAGGTGAATAATTAGCTATGGGTCTGAAACTTCACCAAGTGAAAGCTCTCCCAAAAGTAGGTGAATGAGTTATTTGAGAAAAATTGGCTATCTGCAATACTTTTAGAGATAATTCGCATTTACTCATTTTGAGTAGGTGAGTAATTATCTACGGGTCTGAAACTTCACCATGTGAAAGCTGTCCCAAAAGTAGATGAATGAGTTATTTGATAAAAATTGGGTATCCACAATAGTTTCAGAGATAATTAGCATTTACTCATTTTGAGTAGGTGAATAATTAGCTATGGGTCTGAAACTTCACTGAGTGAAAGCTCTTTGGGATAGCTGCTCTGCAGAGATGCCCTGTGGGTAAAAAATTTCGTCGAAATCGCTCTACCTAGCACGGTTTTCGAGATATTAACATTTTTGTGTTTTGCAATTTTTGCGAAAAATTCGAGAAAATTCAAAATGGCCGCCAATTTTTGCGAGACAAAATTTTTTTGAAAATTGGCATGGCTACTCTGCCGAGATACCCTGAGGGTCAAAAATTTCGTTGAAATCGCTCTATCTAGCAGGGTTTTCGAGATATAAGCATTTTTGTTTTGCAATTTTTGCGAAAAATTCGAAAATTCAAAATGGCCGCCATTTTTGGCGAGACAAAATTTTTTTGAAAATTGGCATGGCTACTCTGCAGAGATACCCTGTGGGTCAAAAATTTCGTCGAAATCGCTCTAGCAGGGTTTTCGAGATGTAAGCATTGTTATGTTTTGCAATTTTTGCGAAAAATTCGAAAATTCAAAATGGCCGCCATCTTTGGCGAGACAAAATTTTTTTGAACATTGGCATGGCTACTCTGCAGAGATACCCTGTGGGTCAAAAATTTCGTCGAAATCGCTCTATCTAGCACGGTTTTCGAGATATAAGCATTTTTATGTTTTGCAATTTTTGCGAAAAATTCAAGAAAATTCAAAATGGCCGCCATTTTTTGCGAGACAAAATTTTTTTGAAAATTGGCATGGCTACTCTTCAGGGATACCCTCAGGGTCAAAAATTTCGTCGAAATCGCTCTATCTAGCAGGGTTTTCGAGATATAAGCATTTTTATGTTTTGCAATTTTTGCGAAAAATTCGAAAATTCAAAATGGCCGCCATTTTTGGCGAGATAAAATTTTTTTTGAAAATAGGCATGGCTACTCTGCAGACATACCCTGTGTGTCAAAAATTTCGTCGAAATCGCTCTATCTAGTACGGTTTTCGAGATACAAGCATTTTTATGTTTTGCAATTTTTGTGAAAAATTCGAAAATTCAAAATGGCCGCCATTTTTGGCGAGACAAAAATTTTTTGAAAATTGGGATAACTGCTCTGCAAAGATACCCTATGGGTCAAAAATTTCGTCGAAATCGCTCTATCTAGCACGGTTTTCGAGATATAAGCATTTTTGTGTTTTCCTTATTTGGAAAATTCATAATGATTAATTAATCATTAATTACTCGGCCATTTCTTAACTAATCAATGCCAAAATCTAATGATTTCCAGATTTTAACAGAATGAATGTATTTGCCAAGTTTCAGGTGAATTAATAAAAGTCCTTTCAAGTTATCATCCGGACAAGATTCCCCATCGAAAAAAGACATTTTTGGTCATGTGACCTCTCTGATTGGTTGAAATGTCACTGCAGCAGATTCAAAAAAATTCCCCAAGGCTACTGCCTAAAGCTGCCAAATTTGAAAAGAATCCGGTTACAGAGTTATAACAAAAACAAAATGCGGAGCCGCAGGAGCCGGCAGAGACGGCGGAGCCTGAAGGTCTCCCATACACAAACAAGCGTCCCTTGTGGGACGCTTAATGATGACAAATCTACTTTATGGATTAGTTGAACAAGAAGTGCATTGCCAGACCAACAGAGGCCACAAATTAAAATTTTAGAAAAGGTGCACTTACCTTCCCTATGTACAAACCTGTCTTTCACAATGGAACCAAAAGAAAAAAGTTGTAATAGTTTGTGAAAGTAGGAAAAGATTAGTGCATATCTATGGATTAGGTGAAATAAAAATTCGGTGAAACCGAATTTTGGCATGGATGGTCAATCACAGCTATAGTTTGGTTATTGTATATTTCGATTTTATATGAAGGAAGGTAGGTATAGATATGTGGTAAAATCTGTGGAGTAGATGAAATAAAAATTTATTTAATTATTGTGGAAAACAATAAAATTGAACCACGGGAATTATCGGGTGGGCGATAATACCCGTTTGGGGCTAAAACAACAGGAGATAAAATACACTTATAGTTGTAGATCTTACATAATTAATATAATGTGACAGATACAGACCACTTTCATTGTCAGAATTAAGAAATTTAAAACCGCATCATAAAAACAATGTCTACCCTGGCGAATGCTAAACGACAAAATGGAACATGAGTACAAAATTAACACCTATCCCCCTGGATGAGCCTGTAAACCATCCCCACAGTTCTATATGTTTCCTGAGTTACAGGTCTGAATGTCCTGTAATTTAAGAAAACTTTTCATAGATTTTTTCTTAATTGTCAAGAGATTTTTACTTCTTCTATCCTTGCCATTAGAGAAAATAACACATTACCATTTGTTCTTTAGCACTTACCACTTTGTTAATTTGGATACTCATTGCTGATTTAACCTTCATTGAAACATGGACTGGCAACTTTTGCTGCAGACATGAACATTTTTGAGTTGAAGGTCAAGTGGACCTTGAAACTTTGATGGTAACAAGTTCCAAATATTATCAAATAACTAGATATTGTGTCTCAACACAGTGTATCCCCCAACGGGACATGGTTGAAGCGTAACATACAGAGTATTATGTCAAATCTGACCCCACCAAAAGATTCGGGGAATATGATTTCCTATAAGTTGTCTTCACATGCAAAACCTCTACGACCAATAATAGGGGAGATATAGCCCATCATAGGTATTAAGTACCACACTCGACCTTGAAGGAGGGAAGCAAGGTCAAATCTGACCCCACCAAAAGATTCCGGGCACATTATTTCCTATAAGTTGTCTTCACATCCAAAACCTCCACGACCAATAATGAGGGGGGTATGACCCCACCAAAAGATTTGGGGCACATGATTTCCTATAGGTTGTCTTCACATCCAAAACCTCTACGACCAATAACAAGGGAGATATAGGCCACTCTAGGTATGAAGAACCACATTTGACCTCGAAGGAGGGGTCCAAGTTCAAATCTGAAACCAGCAAAAGATTCGGGGCACATGATTTCCTATAGGTTGGTTTACCATCCCAACCTCTAGGACCAATAATAAGCGAGTTATAAGCACTTTTAAGTTTGGCTATACTAATTTGACCACATCAAAAGATTATTAATGAGGGGTAGGGGCTTTTTAAATCCTCCATCCAATGAAAAATGTTAAACTACATATTCTTGAGATTGTTGTTTCTGTGTCAAATGTCTAGAGACTGGAGTGGATTTGTCTTGTTGGAATTTCTAAACACTGTTATAATGTTCATATATCCTATTCCTAATAGGTCTTTTAGTTTCTCCTACATATTGTAGGCCACATTTGTTGCAATTTGTAATGTAAATTATATTACTAAGTTCACAAGTGACTTTGTACTTTGGGGGTAATGACTTACAATTAAAATACTTGTTTGCTGTGGAAACTAGTTATGTAGTCCACTTTCTTCAGTTTGGGACAGTATGCACATTTCCCTAGCCTGGTACAGACAGGGGTGTGAACTGAGCTTTTTGTCTCAGTCTTTGGGTTTGGAGGATAAGTATAGTGTTGCTTGTCAGTAAATCTTTGAGATCTTCTCTATGTGTTCTTTGATATGTTCATCCACAAGTTTGCTGATTCTGCTAGTGGGGTGATTTACTGAACTGCAAATTGGTCTGCCTGGTACACCTTTTTTGTGTACTTTCAGTAGCATGTAAAATCTAGCCTCAGAATAATTTTCTGGGTCTAGGTGTTCAAAATTCTTTTCAGAAATTAAACCTTTTTGTTTCATTTGTGTCAATGTTTTTCTGACATTGTTTGCAATGTTTTCAGTGGGGTCATACTGGAGTTTAGTATAGAACTTAGTATCACTCAACTGTCTATATCCTTCACGTAGATAGTTAGTAGTGTTCATTACCACTACTGCAGATCCCTTATATGCCTTTTTAATGACTATTTCTGGGTTGTCTGAGAGTTCTCTCAAACTGCAAATTTATTCTCTAGTCAGATTGGATTTTCTGGCCTGCTTGATTTTGCTATTTAGTAAGCCCAATTTAAAAGATCTTTGGAAAATGTCTAGAGACTGATGAACTCTATTAGGTTTTAAGTGTTTTTATCAACAAACTTTTGATGTATTTTTGGGTATGGGTTTGTTTCCTCATCCATATTATCTGCCATGAAATTGATTAAACAATTTCTTGTTCAGTTAAATGATCAAACATTTGGTTGTCATTATAAAAATGGAATTTTAAGCAGTCTCCTGTGAAACTCCTTAAAATCCATCCATATTTTCACTTTATTGGGGGGTCCTGGTGTTGGACAAAAAGTTAACCCATTTGCCAGGGCCGATACTTGGGCTTCTGATACAGTGATGTCAGACAGGTTAATGACTGTATGACCCACTAGACTGTCCATTGTTTTCCCTTTTGGGCGTATGCCAGGAGGGACTATTTTTACCTCCTTGAGTTTGAAGTATTTGACTGAAGTTGCCATCATAATATATGTGGAACTATGTGGTGGATGACCCAAAGTGCCCGAGGTAAGAAAATGCTATCCTCCTTGAGCCTCTTTATTTAGAGGCTCATCCGCTAGGAGCCTCCTGTGAGAGCCTCCTTAGTTCAAGGTGAAGGTAGCTCAATTTGAAAGCTCAAAATCCCAGTTGAGGTATCAAGATCCAAGCAAAACACAATAGTAACTACACCTACGCATCGGAGAACCAATGCAAATTTGTATCCACCGAAAAGACAACTCACCAAAGCCAGTGAACTATCGTTTGACCTTGAAGCAGGGGCCCAAGGTCAAATCTAAAAACATCAGAAGATTCCCAGCCCATGACCTTGTATAAGTTGGTTTCATATTGCAAACCTCTAGGACCAATAATAAGCAAGTTATCAGCACTTTTAAGTTTGGCTATCCTCCTTTGATGTAGGAGGGGCCCAACGTCAAATCTGACCACATCAAAAGATTCCCAGCCCATGATTTCCTATAGGTTGGTTTCACATTACAAACCTCTAGGACCAATCATAAACGAGCCATAAGCACTTCTAAGTTTGGGTATCCTTGTTTGACCTTGAAGGAGGGGCCCAAGGTCAAACCTGAGTACATCAAAAGATTCCTAGCCCATGATTTCCAATAGGTTGGTTTCACTTTGCAAACCTATAGGACCAATAATAAGCAAGTTATAAGTACTTTTAGGTTTGGCTATCCTCGCTTAACCATGGAGGAGGGGTACAAGGACAAATCCAAAAACACCAAAAGATTCTCAGCCCATGATTTTGTATAGGTTGGTTTACCATCCCAAACCTGTAGGACCAAAAATAATCGAGTTATAAACACTTTTAAGTTTGGCTATCCTCGCTTGACCTTGAAGGAGGGGTCCAAGGTCAAATCTGACAACACCAGAAGATTCCCAGCCCATGATTTCCTATAAGATTCCCAGCCCATGATTTCCTATAAGTTGGTTTACCATCCCAAACCTCTAGGACCAATAATAAGCGATTTATAAGCACTCTTAAGTTTGGTTATCCTTGTTTGACCTTGATGGAGAGGTCCAAGGTCAAATCGGACCACATCAACAGATTCCCAGCCCAAGATTTCCTATAGGTTGGTTTACCATCCCAAACCTGTACGACCCATAATAAGCAACTTATAAGGACTTTTAAGTTTGGCTATCCTCGTTTGACCTTGATGGAGAGGTCCAAGGTCAAATCGGACCACATCAACAGATTCCCAGCCCAAGATTTCCTATAGGTTGGTTTACCATCCCAAACCTGTACGACCCATAATAAGCAACTTATAAGCACTTTTAAGTTTGGCTATCCTCGTTTGACCTTGAAGGAGGTGTCCAAGGTCAAATGTGATCACACCAAAAGATTCCCAGCCCATGATTTTCTATAGGTGCGGCCATCTTGTTTTTCAAAATGAGGCCAAAAATATTCCCAGGCAAGATTTTATGGTTATGAATATATCCTGCAAATTTGAGAAGGCTAGCTATAATTTTTTTTTCGTTAGAGCGGTTAAGGTGAAATCTCTACACACTGCTGCAGCGATGGGATGGCGAAATCCATAGTATCCACCGGATGCTATCCAGTGGATACAATGAGAATTTTTAATAATAAACCTTATAAACTGTTTATTATAGAACAAGCAGTATTTATTAGTGTGAATAAAGAAACAAAGCCTGGATACACATAGGTCTATTTGGATTTATTCTGCATCAGTTTGGTGAGTCCATTCAGCAGCATATTCAGTTGCCTGTTTGGATTCTATGGTTGGCTTATATTTCTATACATTCTAAATATTCTATATATTTCTATTCTATGATTCCTTGCCAGTTCTTTCTTTCTGGTTTAGAGAAATTGGCCTTCTGTTGGAATTTCCAGTTTGACATTGGAATATCTATGGTTCATTTCAACTAGATTCAGCTAGATTCAACTTTTTCCTGTACAGATTCTTAGCCTTCAGGCATAGAGGCTTGGAGGTTAATTCCCTCTGTTATCAGGAGAAGTGACTGCACTCACTTTCTCTTCAGTCCTTTCCCTTTCTTAGAGACTGGCTCTTTAAGCTTCGTGGCTACACTCTCTAACAGTGCTGTGGTTTCACTGCTAACACTTGTAGTTGGAATTGGAGTACCACTGGTTGGAGTTAAAAGCACTGGTACTTTGAACTTCCAAGTTATTAAAATCAGCAGACAGAGCTGTGTCACTAGTATTCATTTTACCCAAAGAATATACCAATAATAAGTGACTGTGCAGTGACTATCAGTTACCCTCAGGCAGGTTACTGAGGATAACTGATAGTCACTACCAGTGTTCGCTCTCGAGCGCGATTTCGCGAGTTTGTACACACTCTGGGGCGAGTTGTCGCAAACGAACTCACCAACGCGTCTGTGCTGTCGCTACCAGGCGAAACACTCAAAACTGACGGAAGAAATTCGTCTATTATCGGAAGCGACGATGTACATATTTCCTCATAGAAATATTTGAGAAAAGCATGAAAAGCAGTTTATTTTATTTTATATATCCAGCTAACAGTAATTCACGTGAGAATTCGGGTATTCTCGCGAGATTTCCGTGCTTTTTGTTGATTTTTTAACTCGTCTTCTGCTTATAGTGTCACAGGCGAAACAGTCGAAACAACTACTGACCAAAGAAATTCGTCTATTATCGGAAGCGACGACGTACATATTTCCTCATAGAAATAGGCGAGAAAGACATGAAAGTGAGTTTATTTTATTTGATACACCCAGCTAACAGTAATTCACGCGAGATTTCGGGTATTCTCACGAGACTTCCGTGCTTTATGTCTATTTTTTAACTCGTCTTCTGCATATTGTGTCACAGGCGATACAGTCGAAACAACTACTGACCAAAGAAATTTGTCTATTATCGGAAGAGACAAAATATATATTTCCTCAAAGAAAAGAGAAGAAATGCAATTTATTTATTTATTTGATGAATCCAGATAATAGTAATGTAAAAAAAAAAAATTTAAAAAAAAACAGTAGCACCCAGCCATTAGGCCATTAAGATGTGGTTTAGAAGTGAAATTTAAAAAAAATAAAAGACAAATAAAAACAGAATTAAATATTTTATTTATTTGAACTTTTAGTTTAGCATCTATTTCTTATTATTTAAATAAAGAAAATTTTATGCAGTCCGGGAACTAAATATTTCAAAATATCTTGACGCAAAACATGTCTCACATTTTTTCACAGTTGTCTCGCCTTTTCAAGTGAAGGGAGACAGTCTGTCTCAAATTCATTTTTGACGGGAGCGAACACTGCACTACACACAGTCACTTATTATTCTCACATCAAAAGATTCCCAGCCCATGATTTCCTATAACTTGGTTTACCATCCCAAACCTCTAGGATAAATAATAAGCGAGTTATAAGCACTTTTAAATTTGGCTATCCACATTTGACCTTGAAGGAAGGGTCCAAGGTCAAATATGACCACACCAAAAGATTTCCAGCCTATGATTTCCTATAGGTTGGTTTACCATCCCTTACCCCTAGGACCAATAATAAGCCTGTTACAAGCACTTTTAGGTTTGGCTATCCTCGTTAGACCTTGAAGGAGGGGTCCAAGGTCAAACGTGACCACACCAAAAGATTCCCAGCCCATGATCTCCAATAGGCCGGTTTACCATCCCTTACCTCTATTACCAATAATAAGCGAGTTACAAGCACTTTTAAGTTTGGCTCTCCTCATTTGACCTTGAAGGAGGGTCCAAGGTCAAATCTGACCACATCAAGAGATTGCCACCCCATGATTTCATATAGGTTGGCTTGACATACCAAGCCTCTAGGACCAATAATAAAGGAGATATATGCACTTTTCATGACTAACAAAGAAACACCCGTGGCAGCCATCTTGTTTTTTCAAAATGAGGCAAAAAATATTTCCAGTCAAGATTTTGTAAAGGGGAACATATGTTGAGAATTTGAGATCTCTACCTATAATACTGTTTGCTCCAGAGGGCGAACAAAATCCGTGCCAAAAGTTACAAAAAACGCCCATGGCGGCCATCTTGTTTTTCAAAATGAGGCCAAAAATATTCCCAGACAAGATTTTATGGTTATGAATATATTCTGTAAATTTGAGAAGGGTAGCTATAATATTTTTTTTTGTTAGAGCGGTAACGGTGAAATCTATCTACACACTGCAGCGGCGGCGGGTCAACAAACTGGATGCTGGTACTCCATCGTGTACTCAACCTCTAAAGCCATTTTCAATAGTTTCCATGCAATATAGTCAGCATTAAGTGTGAAAATATCTACAAAAAGGCCGAAAATTGCCTCGGTGAGGTACTTTGGCAGTCTGTGGATGACCTTCAATGAAGAGCTTCATGGTCAAATTTCTGCATGCTTACAGAGGACATATATATGTATTATATATACCAGCCATAGGATGATCGAACTTTCTGTATATGAGAACTGGGCCAAAATTTGAAAAAATGGCCAAAATCTGACCTTTAAGAGGCCACCAGTGACCTTGAAATTGAAGGTCAATGTCACAAAACAATAGCGTCCGTGGCACTGCCCATATATACCCACATTATACCACCCACTGACTTTCATCCGGGGATACAATTAAGAAAACTGATAATGCATCTATATATAAACACAATCATGCAGTGCAAAATACAAACTCATAGCAGCAAACTGTTACACCTGTTCATAGTTTAGGGTTTTCCACCAAAGAATAAGAGTGTTACACATACATTCATCAGCTGAACCTTGACTGTCAGAACTTGATAACAAGTTCTGACACTCTCATATATAGATTTTTTTTTCCTTTTTGTTGTACTGTGCAGAATCAATACTGACCCATCCATCATTTGCATGACACTTTCCCCTCACCAACATTTTCTTATTGTAAACAGTGGACAGAGTCATTCACAAACACCTTTTAACGTTTTAACTTTGGCAGAAAACAAACAGAAATATCACCACTTGAATATTTGGACATGTTATTTGGTGAATATTCAAATATTTGACATTTATTTTATTGCTGTTACTGTATAGTTACTCTGCAGGTTTCTTTACCAGAACGATAATATTATTTTCCATAAACCAAAATACATCTGCAAATTTACCACGACAAAATACCATTCCACATACATGAATGTCTACCTGATACTTAACTCTTACTAGTGGTGGAACGATTCGACGAAAACTCGATTCGTAGACTCGATTCCGCGTTTTAGCATCTACATCGATCCCTATTGGAAACGTCGGCGACGAAAAAAAACAACGAAACCACAGAAGACGTTTTGAGTGGACGATAATAGAAATACTAGCTACAATGAAGGAATAACACACAACTAGCGTGGTTTTACAATGAATAGAGATATTATGAAGGCGAACTTACTGGCTACAATGTACAGTTTAAGAAGCATTAGCGGTAACTAAATTGATTTTAATGGGCGATAATTGGGAATTCATGCGGTCGCGGTACTTCGTTTTTATGTTTAATGTATGTTTAAATGGCCATAACTTCCTTATTTCTTGTCCAATTTTTATAATTTTTTCACCATTGTGTTCAGTTTAATTAGCTGTATTTCAATTTGTATCACATTGTCAAGAAACCCCTCAAAGAACTGCTGTGACCTTTTATTTGCTCATTAATATTAATGAGGCAGGTACTAGTAGTTTTCATCTTAAACCAGCATATCAATTTATAAAATATTATTAACCAAAAAAATTAATTTTTGGTGAAAATATAGTACATTTCCTGTAAATGTAACACCACTCTCAAGAAATAATTTTGTACTTTGGGTTGAACCTCTTTACATTATATTTCAAAGGAGGGTTTGAACCCCCTGACCCCCCTGGACCCGCTAGTGCTATTTAGAAGTTTACATGTTAATTATCATCTATGAAACTTAACTGCAAGTTGTGAAACTTCTTGACAATAAAGTGACAGAACTTACATCCATTTTATTCCAGAAAATAACTATTATTATAATATATATTATAACTATTATTGTAAATGAATTTAAGATAACATAGAACCACAGTACAACATATATATCAATAACATATCAGGAAAGATTGATATATTTCAAAGAAAATTACAACAGTTATTTCTACTGGAAACCAAGATCAATATTTATAAATCCATCACTGACTTTCAGGCCGTATTTTTTCTGGAAGGAATTTTGTAAAATTCCCGGTATGACCCAAAAATCGATTCGACTCGATTAATCATCTCTGGGCTTTTCCGATTAATCGATTCGGATTTTCAAGTCCGATTCCCACCACTAACTCTTACTATAAGTAGAGAAACCCGATTCACAAGAAATTATTTATGAATACAAAGTTAGCATTTTAAATACAAGAGTACAGAAAGGCATCTTTTTGTCCCTTTGATGACTCACCTATACAGGTGACTGAAATATGCCAAAGATTTGTCGCGGTTACATCATAAATGATTAGTACTGGTGACAATCAAATCATGAATATCTGAGGCTTCCTTTTATAGTTCTAAATTAGAACTTCTAATAGACTCCATCAAACTCCTGGTAACTTCACTCACATGCAAACACATGTAACATTTTTAGCGTTGGTGCTACATACTCAATAGGTGTAAAATTTTTATAATCATCTCCAGTTCTTACCCAGATTTTGCTTTAGTGTTGATGGTTACGCTTGCTCCACGACGCAGCAATTCCTGTACGATGGCCTTGTCCCCTCGGATCACAGCATCGTGTAGAGGTGTGGCACCATCACTGTTCACTGCACTCACCACTGCACCTCGATCTGATAACGATATCTTCAAAAATAAACTGCAAAGCCACCACTTGTAAAAGTGTTCACACTTAACGTACTATTTTGATAAGCATAGCACTCGTAAATTTGAGGGATCACAGGATACAAGGGGCAAAATCATATGCTCCCGATACACCCAAGAACAAACTCTAAATTTAATGATTTAAATTAATCCCATGTCAACACATGTAATAATTAAAACAGCACCTAATAAAACAATTTTGGTGTAAAAAATGAAATGTACAATGTAACAGAGAGATAATCACAAAGTCTAGTTGACTAGAGATCGTCATGCCTAAACTTATTATCATACATAGACCCCAAAAGTACAATAGTGGAGAGAAAATACACACCACACTTCCAAGCTCATCAGATATTTAAAACAATATAGTTTATGAAAAATAGCATCAGAGATGCCCGTACCCCACAGCCTAGGGAAATATTTTCAACACCATGAGATATAGAAGTACTGTACCAGTACAAAGTTCAGGATACTTTCAGAGCACTGTCAGTTATATAAAGTTCCAAACAATGTTTAAATGGAGAAAATAATGTTTAAAAGAAAGATAATGCATATAAAGATGAAGTATTAAAACAAGATAATTCAATAACAAGATGACAGGATTAATCAGTAAACTAAAATTCAACACTCTTTATCTACATCTGCATGGCCGAATTATGGTTTAGATGTTTTGAATATTACAATGCATACAGAAGTGGCAATACATTTAATGAATGCTTATGTGCGGTGTTGGAGCAAAATCTGTGGCTCACTTGATGAAATTCTATCTCTTACAATGGGAAGTTATGAAAGTAAAATTCTTAATAAATTCTAATATGAACTAGATTGGGCCAACTCGGCGCCAACATATCCCCAGACAGGTCATCACTCACGCCACAGGTTTTGATCGGGAATTTTTTAAAACATAATTACCCATTATTATATGAACTTCAGCACATCAATCTACTCTGTTTATATCTCCCCAAGGAAGATGGTGTATCCCCAGACGCCGAATACATAACTCAAATTATATTTTCAATCTTCCTGCAATGATAACTCTAAACCTATTTTCAAAGTATTTAAATGATTGATGATTGAATGTCCATTCTAAAATAATAATCCCAAAAGAGCATATCTGTTTCTATATTTGTTGACAAATAAAATATTATTTTTAACTCAACTCATCATATTTTTCAATCTTCCTTCAAAGTATTTAAATGATTGATGATTCAATGTCCATTCTAAAATTCATAATCCCAAAAGCGCATATCTGTTTCTATATTTGTTCACAAATAAAATATTATTTAAAAAAAACTTATTTATATTATTATTTTATTATATTATTTTTAGAATTTGCAAATTGTTTTCAGTTATTCATTTCCTCTATACCTATATATGTGGTCCATATATATGCAACCTAAATATGTGACACAATCTCAGTTCTGACTCCCCTTTGTGTTATATGTAATGAAGCCCACCACCTCCCACCCCCACCCCTCTCCCCTTCTCCACACCTCTCTCACTATTACACAAGATCTGCAACCCCATTGAGTTCTTTGTTTCTCATCTGATATCATTAAATACCTTTGTTTATTTAGTGTCACTCAATATAGCTGGAGGTCCCAGAGGTGGGTGGGGGGAATCCGGGTGGGGGATGTGGGTTGAGCATAAATGGTAAACAAACAATCTATATAAAAGGGGTACTCAAATACAAAAAGAATTGAGAATTTTAAGTATGTGATTATCAACTGAAATGAGTTCATAACTGTAGGAGCTGTGCCAAAATTAACTGAGGCAAGTTGAATAAAACTGGGCTAGTTGAGGGTTAAAAATCCCCTAGTTTTACTACATAAGGATATAATTTCATTAATATTGGGACTTAAAGCTCACTTAAAGTGTCCATTTTGTCTACTTGAATATGTTTAACCAGTTTCATTTTAAAAAGTGAAAAACTCAGCAAGCAGAGGTATAACACACAAAAATAAGTTCTTAAAAGACTAAGATAGCCATAACATTATTAATATTCAAAATTTAAATAGACAGGCATTTCCTTTTAAAAATTCAAAGATTTCAGCTCTATAACCCACATAGTTTGACAGTTACTGGGCTTTAAAGTGGCATAATATCCATAAATTGGGTTTCTGTGGGCATTTTACAATTGTTAAAGAGACCTTAGCAATTAAACTACAGATCTGAAACTTTTTGGGGGACATACATAACAAACAAAAATTATATATAATACAGTTTAAGACTTGTCACACTAAGCATTTCCAAATAACAGGGCAAAATACGGAAAAAATGTCCAAAAAGGCACTTGGGCGAGTGTCTATGGCCCTCATACACAGGTTAAATGTCTACTAAAAACCTTGATTTTCGGCATATGTAAAAAGGACATAATAATGCATTCCCAGATGGGATTTCAGCTCCATCAATCACATAGTTTAACAGTTACAGGGCTTAAAGGTGGTTAAAAAGTCCAAATATTGGGTCATTGTGGGCCTTTTAGAGATCTCGATGTGGCTTTCAAATTAAAGCTTCAGACTTAAAATTTGTTACATACTAAGATTACACATAGAATATGTATCTAATAAAGTTTGAAACTTCTCAGACTTACCATTTCCAAGTTACAGAGCAAAATATGTGAAAAATGTCTTAAAAGGGTCACTCAGGTGGGTGTTTAAGGTCCTCATACACAGGTTAAATGTCTACTTGAAGCCTTGATTTTTGGCACATGTAAAAAGAACATAATAATGTATTCCCAGATGAGATTTCAGCTCTATCAGTCACATAGTTTAACAGTCACAGGCCTTAAAATTGGCAAAAAGTCCAAATACTGGGTCTTTATGGGGCCTTCTAGAGACCTAAATGTGGCCTTCAAATTAAAGCTTCAGACTTAAAATTTGTCACATACTAAGATTACACATAGAATATGCATCTAATACAGTTTGAAACTTCTTAGACTTACCATTTCCAAGTTACAGGGAAAAATATGTGAAAAATGTCTAAAAATGGTCACTCGGGTGGGGATTTATGGTCCTCATACACAGGTTAAATGTCTTCTTAAAGCCTTAATTTTTGGCACATATAAAAATAACATACTAATATCTTCTCAGATAAGATTTGAGCTCTATCAGTCACATAGTTTGACAGTCACAGGGCTTAAAAGTAGCAAAAAGTCCAAATATTGGGTCTTTGGGAGCCTTTTAGAGACCTCAATTTGACCTTCAAAATTAAAGCTTCAGACTTAAAATCTGTTACATACTAAGATTACACACAGAATATATATCTAATACAGTTTGAAACTTCTCAGACTTACCATTTCCAAGTTACAGGGAAAAAGATGTGAAAAATGTCTTATAAGGGTCACTCGGGTGGGTGTTTATGGTCCTGATACACAGGTTAACTGTCTATTAAAGGCCTAAATGTTGGGGCACATATAAGAAAACACTTAGATATATTCCCAGATGATATTTAACTTAGATGAGAGACATAGTTTGAAAGCTACAGTGCTTGAAAGTGGCAAAAAGTGCATAAATTGGGTCTCTGTGGGCACTTTTGAGACCTTAAGTCGACCCCTTTGGGTAAACCTACAGCCCTAAAATTTTCTACAGACAAGGATTACATATCAAAGTTATACCTAGCGCAGTTTGAGACTCATCAGAATTATCACTTCCAAATTATAGGGCAAAATATGTGAAAAGTATAGCAAAAAATCCCTAAGTGGGGGTATTTATGGGCCTCAAACACAATTTTCTCCTCAACTTAAAGTCATGATTTTTGGCACATGTACTAAGAACATATTAATGTGTTGTCAGGTAAAATTTCAGCCAGCTGAGCATCATAGTTTGTGACCTACAGGGCTCTAAGTGGCCAAAAGTGCAATTTCTGACCTTAAGGTGGCCATAAGTTCTTTTTTACTGGGAGTTTAAGGTCACCTTAAAATAGGGATCTTCCTTTGGGCACCCTTAACATGTGTACCAAGTTTGAAAAAAAAATATTAATTTGTTTTTGAGTTATCGCGTCCACAAGGAAATTTCTACGGCGGCGGCGGCGGCGCGACGGACCTGAATCCAATATATCCCCGACTTTCGTCTGGGGATATAATTAACAGTGCTTAATCTGCATCAAAAGACAGATCCAAAGGTGCAACAAGATTTTAAAGGTCAAGGTCACTACGACAAGGTCAAAGGTCAAATTAAGGTCACACCATGATAATACACACCTATAGCTGATAACCAATGTCCCTACCAAGTATCAACTTCCTACACCTTACGGTTTCCGAGATATAGACCAGACAAGATTTTATAGGTCAAGGTCACTATGGCAAGGTCAAAGGTCAAATCAAGGTCACACCATGACGTTTCACATCTACATGCCTAACCAATGTACCTACCAAATATCAACTTCCTACACCTTACGGTTTCTGACATATAGCCCGGACAAGATTTTATAGGTCAAGGTCACTACGGCAAGGTCAAAGGTCAAATCAAGGTCAGACCATGACATTGCACAACTACACCCCCTAACCAATATCGCTACCAAGTATCAACTTCCTACACCTTACGGTTTCTGAGATATAGCCCGGACAAGATTTTATAGGTCAAGGTCACTACAAGGTCAAAGGTCAAATCATGGTCAGACCACGACATTGCACACCTACAACCCTAACAAATGTCCCTATCACATATCAACTTCCTACACCTTACAGTTTTCGAGATATAGCCCGGACAAGATTTTATAGGTCAAGGTCACTACGGCAAGGTCAAATCAAGGTCACACCATGACATTGCACACCTACACCCCCTAACCAATATCCCTACCAAGTATCAACTTCCTCCACCTTACGGTTTCTGAGATATAGCCCGGACAAGATTTTATAGGTCAAGGTCACTACAAGGTCTAAGGTCAAATCAAGGTCAGACCACGACATTGCACACCTACACCCCCTAACAAATGTCCCTATAACATATCAACTTCCTACACCTGAAAACGTGAAACTTTTTCCCGCCGCCCGCCAGGACGTCCGCCCGCCCACCCGCACACCATGGGTGAAAACAATACCCCGACAACCCTTAAGGGCTGTGGGGTAAAAATTGGTTTACCAATATTGGTGTGAACAAGCAGTCGACACTTGCCGAGCGAGGCAAATTTCATGAAAATGCCATCCCAATTTTAAGGGCTGACTACTCGTGTGCATATAACAACCTATTGAAGCGGTTATGTTTTCTAGGAAATAAATAGCATACCTTGCTGGCATTAAATCGCATAATCGCATATAAGTATATTACATGGTGACATCAGCTAATTCAAGTGAATCAACGCTTTTACCTTTATATTTTTGTCGTCTATGGGAGCCGCCATATTGGATGTTGTTTTCTGTTATGGTGGATACTAAACCTCGAGAGGGCTCGATGTCAAGTCGATTTTTTGTCCGCAAGGAATTGACCCGAATTATTTGTACTCGTCACACCCCTATTTACCAAACCTTTTGACAGCTGAAATTGTGCAATCATTCTAAATCTAAACACGATTTAAGAAAGAGTCAAAATTGTAAACAACCATGCAGAGGAATGTTACTGATAAAACGGACTGAAAGGGATTTGTTTTTCAGAGAACCTGAGAAGACATAGTTATATTTTTTGGTGAAATTCAAGGTATCGAGTATATTAACCTCAGGATAAAAGTTCAAATAATTAGAAGTAACCAGAAGACCTACTGCATAAGCATTCAATGACCTCCTGGTTCCCGTAACATGCTGCCCAATGTAGTGGAGTGTTTCTGTACGTGTCACTGTCCACTAAGTTCACATTCACCCCAGATGCCAGAAGCTGACAAATACTACCAACCCTTGAAAAACACACAATGGTGATGGTAAATTATAGTTTTAATTCCAGCACTGAAATCAAAAGAAGCATTATCAACTACAAAAAACAAGAATCTTGATTTGTGTATAGTTGGTTATTATACTGAGTTGTTATCATCCTAATATAATCATACTTTTGCACCAGAAAAGTCTGCACAGACTCTTCTCTGAAGATACAAAATAATCGGGTAGTTGGGAAAACCCTTTAAGCATTGTGTATTAAAACCTAAAATTTTCAAATATCCTCAAATGGGACACTTGGAAGTTAATCAGGCGTTTTCTTTAAAACATATAAAGCATATAAGCATATAAATCTCCAAGATTTGATCTATAATGTGCACTATACCTGGATTTGGCAATGCACTGTAATAGCTGATCATTAAAGACATTTTGCACTTTAGGCGATGATGTCAAGTCTAAAGGAGTCTTTTGCTCCTGATTTTGTACACAGGGGTCAGCACCAGCAAGTAACAATGCACGTACAATATCAGTCTGATTCTCCTGAAACATAAACAACCTATATCAGTGTTATATCTGACATTTAGAACACATCAAGGGACTGTAAATTAATTGGAACAAATATGTGATACAAAGTATCCAATTCTACTCCAACAAGTTTGGGTCAAAAACTTTTCACAAGAGAATGCACTGAAATCATTTATAAGCAAATCATGAATGTAAGCTATCGTCAAGTGCCATGCCAAAAGGTCTATGAAAATAGTTTCAGGCAGTAAGACCACCTAGTTTTACATCATGGATGTGGAATTCTATTCAATTGTGATACAAATTTTCAATATTGTGTTAATTTAACAATATCACAGAATACCCAAAGTAGGCCAGTGTTCTTGAAATAGCTGAAATTTTGACATTATTAGGCCTATATTTATTCAAAATGCGTTCTTCGCGATTTTGAAGTTTTGTCAGTTCACTTCTCAAATGTGAGAGATACATGATCATATGCAAGATCCACATATCTTCTTTGTCTACTGGATCAGAGGTTCGCGGACTTTATTGGAACTCATAAGCTCAATAACAACGCCATTTGCTCACCTTTGCAGCCAGGTGCAGAATGGTGCCAACTTCATTCAGAGGGGAGTTCAACAACTTATCAGCCGTCAGACCATTGTCTGAGAAATCATCTGGAAAAGAATAAATAACACCTGAATTAACACTCATAATAAATGTGTAAAATTTGTACATTATCTTTAAACAAAGAAAAAAGTAATAGTTAGGGGTGCTACAAGTACAATTCAGGGTGATTATTTGTGGATATAAATTCAGATTGACATTGAGCACTGACAATGTTTTGGTGGAAACCTTCACAGGAAACAACATTTAATATGGCAGATCCCATAAACTAAACAAGCAATCAGTGCCCGTGAATGGGCTCTGTGTCAGCTGACTGTGTATTTTCAGTTTCAGAGTAGAAGTGACAGAAGAAACAGACACAAAAGTTGTGCCCTGGAAATGGTAATCAGAAGAAAAGTAACAAGGTAACTGCTAAGGTGTAAAAAGTAGGTTAAAAACATATTTAAAGAAAATACTGCAAATGCAATAGTTTTTGAGTTAAAACTGATTTACTCAACAGTGAGACCCTGAAAGTATCTATTACTCAGCTATGCACGGAGCTACAGGTCTGCAATTATACTATTTTATAGCTGACTCAAAAGTAGGTTAATAACTTATTCAAACAAAATACTGTAAATGAAATATTTTTAAAGTTACAACTGATTAACTGAACAGTGAAAATCTAAAATTAGCTATTGCTCAGCTATGCCATAATTTCACTATGTTATAGCAGACCCATAAGTATGTGAACAACACATTTAAACAGATTACTCCAAATGCAATGGTTTTCAACTTACACCTGATTTTCCCAACAGCGAGAAAACCTGAAAGTAGCCATTGCTCAGCTATGCCATGACATACAGTTCTACAAATTCACTATGTTATAGCTGACCCAAAAGTAGGTGAACAACATTTTTATACAAAATGCTTAAAATATTTTTCACGTTACAAGTGATTTACTCAACAGTGAGCACCTGAGAATAGCTATTACACAGATGTGCCATGAGCTACATGTCTGCAATTTTACAATGTTATAGCTAATTCAAAAGTAGATGAATAACACATTTAAACAGAATTCTCTAAATGCAATAGTTTTCAAGTTACAATTGATTTACTCAGCAGAGAAAACCTCAAAGTAGCTATTACTCAGCTATGCAATGAGCTACAGGTCTGCAACTTTACTATGTTATAGCTGACAAAAAGTAGGTGAATAACATATTTAAAGAAATATTCTAAATGCATTAGTTTTCAAGTTACAACTGATTTACTCATCAGTGAGAATATGAAAGTAGCTATTACTCAGCTGTGCCAGGACATACAGGTCTGCAAATTTACTATGTTATGGCTGACCCAAAAGTAGGTGAATAACATATTTAAACAAAATACTCTAAATGCAATAGTTTTCAAGTTACAACTGATTTACTCATCAGTGAGAACCTGAAAATAGTTGTTGCTCAGCTATGCCAAGAGCTACAGGTCTACAATTTTACTATGTTATAGCTGACCCAAAAGTACATGAAAAACATATTAAACAAAATACTCTAAATAAAATAGTTTTGAAGATACAAGCAATTTACTCAACAGTGATAGCCTCAAAGTAGCTATTACTCGGCTATGTAATGAGCTATGGGTCTGCAATTTTACTAGTATGTTATAGCTGATCCAAAAGTAGCTGAATAACATATTTATACAAAATTCTCTAAATGCAATAGTTTTTGAGTTATAAGTGACTTTACTTATTATGAAATGAACTGAAAAATCAGAAAGTAGCTATTACTCACTTAGCTATTGGAATAGACACCTAAGTTACACACCGCTATTGGAATAGACACCTAAGTTACACACCACGTTGTAGCTATGAAAAAAGTAGCTGAATAACATATTTTAACAAAATGCTCTAAATGAAATACTTTTCAAGTTATAGGTGATTTAGTGCATGATTTCATGAATTTTAATGCATTAAAAATTATTTTAAAAATTCATAAAAAAATAATTTGAAAAGATCCAGGCTTGATACTCACAAAAGGGAATCTACTAGTGGCCAAGTACATACATGTATATGCAAGATATGAGAGAAATCCCTGCAATAGTCAATGAGAAAAATGTGATAAAGTGTTGAAATTTTCACACTTTTGGTGGGGGTATATTCCTTGTATTGTCTCTAACAAACAAACAGACAGATTTGCATGCCTTGAACACTTTTTTCATCCTCGATAGATAAGGTATCTTCTAAAAAAACAGCACATCTCTAGGCCTTGTAGTTTCGTCGGAGAAGTTGTTCATGCAGACGCTGCAGAGTGATGCCATAATGTCAGCTTACTTGTTAGTCAGCTGACATAAAAAATAATAACAGTAAAACCTTGAATCTTTGAAATCCGCTAGTGGTGTCACATAAACTACTGACTATCATTGTACAAAGTGGTACATTATTAATCTCTCAACAGTGGCCAAAAGCTGTGGCCGCAACATTATAAAACATCTGTACACATGTGCATGTCCTGTCATCACATTTTTACGTAAAACTTTATTTCTGATTTGCTTATAAAGATATCATCACCAAATTTGCAGGGAATGTTTATGGCTATAACAACATGTCTGTGTTAATTTTTATGCCTCATTTGAAAAACAAATTTTCTGCCATATGCAATTGTTTGAAAATCATTAAGATGCTCTAAAACTAGAAATATTGTAGATAGCTTTATCAAATTTGCACTAAATATGGCTACCATATCACGTGAAATGTCAAATGTTGTTATCCCATTAAAAAGGCTTACATCTCCCATATCATTGCTCTTAGAGGTTCGCAATGTGAAAACAACTGATAGGAAGTCATGGCCTCAGAATCTTTTCCAAGTGTTAAATTTGTTTCAAGTTCAAATGGGTCATCATATTAAAATGTCCTTATATCTCCCTTATTATTGGTCCAAGGACTTCAGAATGTAAAAATAGCCAGCCTCGGCAGGCAAGAACCTCAGCCTACAGGTATAACTAAAAAATAGCATCAGAGATGCCCGTACCCCACAGCCTGGGGAAATATTTTTCAACACCACGAGATATAGAAATAGTATAACAGTACAAAGTTCAAGATACTTTCAGAGCAGTGTCAGTTATATTAAGGTCCAAATAATGCTTAAGTAGAGAAAATAATATCTAAGGAAAAGAAATGTATGTAAAGATGAAGTATTAAAACAAAACAATTCAATAATAAAATGACAGCACTTATCAGTAAACCAAAATTGGCCGAATTATGGTTTGGATGTTTTGAAAATTACCCATGCATACAGAAGTGGCAATACATTCAATGAATGCTTATGTGTGGTGTTGGAGAAAAGCCTGTGGCTCACTTGATGAAATTCCATCTGTTACAATGGGAACTTGCAAAAGGAAATTCTTAATGAATTCTAATATGACTTTAACAGTGCTTAATCTGCATCAACAGACAGACCCAAAGGTGCAACAAGATTTTAAGGGTCAATACAGCAAGGTCAAAGGTCAAGCAGTGGCACACCTAAAACCCTCAACCAATGTCCCTACCAAGTATAAACTTCCAACACCTTACACTCTCTGAGATATAGCCTGGACAAGATTTTATAGGTCAAGGTCACTGCACCAATGTCAAAGGTCAAATCAAGGTCACACTATGACATAGCACACCTATACCCCCTAACCAATGTCCCTACGAAGTATCAACTTCCTACACCTTACGGTTTCCAAGATATAGCCCGGACCAGGTTTTATAGGTCAAGTTCACTACAGCAAGGTCAAAGGTCAAATCAAGGTCACACTATGATGTTGCACACCTACTACCCCAACCAATGTCCTCACCATGTATCAGCTTCCTACACCTTACAGTTTCTGAAATATAGCCTGGACAAGATTTTATAGGTCAAGGTCACTATGGCAAAGGTCAAATCAAGGTCACACTATGACGTTGCACATCTACACCCCCTAACCAATGTCCCTACCAAGTATCAACTTCCTACACCTTACAGTTGCTGAGATATAGCCCAGACAAGGTTTTATAGGTCAAGGTCACTACGGCAAGGTCAAAGGTCAAATCAAGGTCAGACCATGATGTTGCACACCTACAACTCCTAACCAATGTTCCTACCAAGTATCAACTTCCTACACCTCACAGTTTCCGAGATATAGCCCGGACCAGATTTTATAGGTCAAGGTCACTACGGCAAGGTGAAAGGTCAAATCAAGGTCAGACCATGACGTTGCATACCTACAACGCCTAACTAATGTCCCTGCCAAGTATCAACTTCCTACACCTTACAGTTGCTGAGATATAGCCCAGACAAGGTTTTATAGGTCAAGGTCACTACGGCAAGGTCAAGGGTCAAATCAAGGTCAGACCATGACGTTGCACACCTACACCCCCCAACCAATGTCCCTGCCAAGTATGAACTTCCTACACCTTACGGTTTCTGAGATACAGCCCGGACCAACTATTTCCTGCCGCCCGCCCGACCATCCGGACACCATGGGTGAAAACAATACCCCGACAGCCCTCAAGGGCTGTGGGGTAAAAAGCAAAAACATTAAGATTTGGGAAAATCTTAAGAACAACTTCAGTTGTAAGAAATATACGAATCCACAAAATGATGTCAGATGTAAGATTCATAGGCCATGATTGATTTCTTACAAGTTGTTTTCATATTTTGATGCCCTAGAACCAATTATAAGGGATATATAAGGCCCCTTTAGTATGATGACCCTACATGACCTTGAAGCAGGAGTCAAAGGTTAAATTTGGACGCTTGCAAAAGATTTGGAGATCACAATTTCCAAGAGGTTGTTTTCCCATTCCAATAAGGGAGATAAGGCAGCCATTGTGTTTTCAAAGCAAGGCCTAAATTACTCTCAGGCAAGCATTCCTAGCCATGTACATTTTATGCAAACCTAGCTGCAATATTTTAAATTTTAGAACATATCAATGATTTTCAAGCAAATCGGCTATGGCGGCCATGTTGTTTTTTTAAATGAATACCATAATATTTTACAGACATGTTTTCACAGCCATAAACATGCTCTGCTAATTTGGTGACGATATGCAACTGTGGTAACATTGGTTTAATAGCGCCCATTTCTCAATTAAGAATTTTAAGACCAAAAGTACTTCAAGCATTACCATGGCAACAGGTGTTGTCTGATAGCCCCCACCCCCAAACCTACTCATCTGTAGATCCTGTTTAGGTTAACATATCCTGAAAATCTGGTGAAAATCCATGCATCAGATTAGGCTGTGGAACATCCACAAACGTTAAAACCCTAAAATATTCAAAGCATTGCCATGGCAACAGTTGTTGCTAGATACCCCCAAATATCTAGTCAGCTTTAGATCCTCTTGGGGTAAACATATCCTGAAATTTTGGTCTAAATCCATGCATGGGTTTAGGTTGTGGAACACCCACCAAGACCCAAAAATCTTAAAAGTGTTGCCATGGCAACAGTTGATAGCAGAGTTTGGACGTGGTCCCCTATGTTGTTGTGGACACCCTTCTGGCTTTTCTTTTGCCATTTTGCCCAATATCTATGATTTTTTGTTTAATATTGCAAACCTGTACAACATTGACACTAGGATAATAATAGGCCACACAGGCTTCAAGGAGTCTGTCAATAACCAACACTGTAGCTTTTGAGGTTTTTGTGCAACTAACTTTTAATACATGTTTTGGAGTTTCCATGTACAGTCTTTTCTGGAATGGCACCCACATATTCAACCAAAGCCTGGTTGTAAAGATGCTCATCCTGTTTGTATTTTTACTTTCTTTTTGTTCTTTTTTTGTCTCAGAACTTTCATGAATTGTGGCATAGAGCAATGAGTATCTTTCTCTTCAACTGAAGTTAAGCGGCAATGGGCTACATTAGCTATGATAGTACTGGGATGGGTGACTGCTTCAGTGCACTACTTATGTCTCTTATGGCGTAGCAGGTCATGCTAGTAGACCGAAACTCCTCTTGGCCTTGTTTTATCCCTGTCATCCTTCTCTTATACCCTAGAGAGGCTGCCTACACAGTTACAATTCCCAACAACAGAGACAGAGGAACACCTCTATCATACAAAATTGGTTGATACTTCTGCAGAATCTGGTCAGCCACTTTTCTCTCTGGCCATGGATGTTGTAGGCCTTAATGAGTTAGAGTTAATTCTTTGCAGCATTATGTTCACTATGTTGTGTACCTGTACATTAACCATATAAAAAATTATCTGAAACATATATATTCCTGTTACAACTGCGTAGAAACCTTATGAGGTCACAGAATTCTGGGGGGTTTCACAACAATACATATATTCTGCTTCACAATCAAATACTTCACATTTGTGGAAGGAATGTACAACTCATGTATGTGTAGAAAAGTACTGGACTATTCCATGTGATGTGTTAACAATATTTTACTTGAAGATCAAAAATCATGACCAACAATTCTGTGTGGTTTTAAGATTTAAGAATATTTTACTTGAAGATCAAAATTTGCGGATAACTTATTAATAGTCATGACGTCACGGTAGTCTGTGGTGTTCCTAACATATTTTATTTGTGTCACTCGATGGCATTATTTATGAATAGTTGCTGTATCATGTCTTGAAACCATAAATCCACAATTTTGTGACAGGAGTAACTTTGATTATAAATAGAAATGCTGCTAGAAGATGTTTCAAATGATCTGCATCAAAAACTGGTGCATATATGATAGATCCCATATACACATATAACATTATTTAATATTGGTTTTTATACTTTTTTATATGGTTAAAAATTCAACAACAGATTTTTTTCAGCTAGGCTGATAACAGCATGGAGCCAATTACCGCACGGAGACTGTATGGAGATAATTACCGAATGGAGTTTGATTTTGGAATGGGGCCGTTTTGGGATATCTTGCATAGAAGTTCTGAAGTCAGTTTATATCCCGGACCATTTATCTTTGTGACCACATGTAATTAATAATTTTTTTTTCTTTACCACAGAGGCAACCTTTTGGATATATTCATGGCTTACCGCAAAGTCATGTCAAATATAAACAGCATTTTTTTTTACCACAGAGGCCTCTTTTTGGATATCTGTTGTCAGTTATTGTCCTAACTTGAAATTTTGGACTATTTTGTGTATTTTGTCATTAAAACAGTATGATTTGCTGTTTTTCAATAACTGTGAATATATCAGTCAAAGCAGTGCAACTGTAAGTCTGTAACCCATTTGTTGTTAAAAATTGGTCTATACTATAGAAATTTGTGATTGATGTAAAAGGTTGTTTCATTGTTAAAATGAGTGTTAATTTACAGTACAGGTATTTAATGTACATATTCACATTTTTATGTACAATTACACATGTTGGTGGAGAATATGTAGTCCTTCAAATATTATCAGTTTTAGAAGTATGAAACAACACATGAAACAAAACATGTTGAAATAATGTGATAGTCATATTTCACATGAAATAACAAATTTTACATTGAAAAAAAAGAGCTTGAAAAACATGGAGAAAAAATAGAGATGGACTCAGAAAAATAATGTCATAAAAACCAAAACTGTGTCATATTACATTAGGTGAACAACTTCTTTTTTGTCTGAATGGTGATAACAATATCTTATCTTTTAATGTTGTCAGGTATTTGCTTTTAAAGCTCCCATATAGGCAAAATAAAGATGATTTCCATTTGGTAGTTACCATGGTAATTAGCCTGAGCTTTAGAGTTCCGACGTTGGATCTGAACAGTTCTGTAGTGCACTAAGGTCAAAAAGCCTATATGGTAGTGCTGGGAATCGCCTCCAATTTTCATGGTCAATTAGTAGTCCATTTTTCCGAGCGATGATCGAACCATAATCGATTATTTTACTCCATTATGGTTTATTATTTTAAAAACACTTTCCGGGATAAAGTAAAGATCAATCCGGGAAGAATAACGGTATTTCGACATTTAGAATCTACCGAAAGAACCCACTTCCTGTAAATATGGCGGTACACATAAACAACAAAATTCGAGACAAAACTGTCTGTTTATTAAGTAAAACTACCTAAAATATTTTTAAAATACATGGATATTGATATAAATCAGGAAAGGTAAGATATAAGCTTAATAATCGATCATTAGAAAACGTCAGTGACCGACCGCGATTCTACACTGTCACCGACGATTAATCGACAATACGTCTAATCGTTACACCACTACACCCGTGTTGTGAACTCAGGACACTTTTTGAACAAATAGTGTAAATACACAACAAAGAATAATGGAATATCTGCTTATCCTTATCATATGAGAAGAACAGTGACAGTCTAGCAGTCAATGAAAATTATCCTGTATAAAATGCCTCCTTGTCAATTAAACAACAACAAATATGTATTTCTGGGATTTTCATTCTATTTTTAACTCAGGACACTTTGAAAAGATATGCTATTTCCTTAAATCAAAGGTTAAAGTGATTTTTATTATATCTTGTGTTTATTGATGTATTTTTACATATACTATGTCATATAAAACAAAACATTACACAAATTAACAAGGATATACGTTGTGCCTAAGGGGCATTGATTTCAGCAATGTCACTGTATATCTGCACTGGCTGGCATTTTAAAAGTGTCACTCTGTCATCCCAGGAATAATATGGTAAAAATTATTCAAAAATATATTATTTTGGTGGGGTTATGACAAATACACATGTGTATTATTGATACATTGGTGGTGTGATTATTTTTATGAAGTTTTTATCCCTTTTATGTTTGGGTGTCCTGAGTTAAAACCGTCCCAAGTTAGCAACACAGGTGTACTATATGGTATCCTCAATGGATAGGTATGCATTATTTACACATACATTGCATATTCTAAAACATTATAAAAAACGACATTCAAAAGAGACTATGAGCCTTTACTTAAGAGATTGAAAATGTGAATACATTGAAAACATGATTGGTTAATCCTAGTATTTTTGGCCTAACTTGTATTTTCTTCCCATTATGCGTATTTGGCCATTAAAATAGAGTAAAACTCCCTGTTTTTCACCACATACCAATATATCCATCCAATATTGAGTAAAACTATTCGTTTTTGACCAAATATGCATAAAAATTGTAAAAGTTGCTATTAAAACACAATATACTACTTGCTAAATAGGCCCATTACTGCTTGGCTCCATCTAATGGCACACGCCTCAAATTGGCACAAAACGCAAGTTAAAATATTTAATAGGGCGTGCCTGCGGTACGGCAAAACCGTTCCCTAGAAAATATGCTGCAGTACGGATTGCTGCACTCCAGATATTTGTCTCAAATGCGGTTTCAGTAACAATTGTTTTCATTGGTTAATTGAATTAATCATGTTTACAGATGAAAAATAGATTGGTTGGCTATATCTTCCATTTGTAAACTATGGCTAGAAATACCCATCTTAAACTCATATTTCCTTAAGTCTGTGTGAGCAAGTACTACCAATTGATATTCTATTGGTAAAATATTGCTAGAAAACTTCAACAGTATTTGCGATAAGAGTAAAATATTTGTCTCGAGTGAGGTTCCAGCAACAATTGTTTTCATTGGTTAATTAAATTAATCACGTTTGCAGACGTAAAATACGCGAATTCACAGTTTCAGATGCCTCGTTTTCACAAACGGCCTTGAAAGGTGAAGTGGGTAAAAACAAACAGAAGAACCAGGAAGTAGCGAAAATGTAATTTATGTGAATACTATACATATACACATGTACATAATAAAAATTATACTGTAAATTGTGAAATAAATTATATAAATTAGTTCTATGTACAATATAGAATTTATGCAAGTTATTTGCAGCAGTTTTTGTAAAATATCATCTATTTTCGCCCACTACTGGTGAACACTACGCATATAAATCTACCTACTCTCAAAAATTAACATTAGTGCTAATATTAATTTCTGAGACTGTGTAACCCAAAAATAATTTTATATATTTATAATTTTATATAATTTCATTAGAGATATAGTTTTTACATCCATTGGCGCCCCTTGTGACATACTTTTTATGTTATTTTTATATACTAATATTTTTTTACTTATTATTCAAACTAAATGGTAGATAATAAAAGTTAAATATGCCTCATATGAAAGAAACAAAAAAAAAATGTATGTCTCACTTATGGAGATTTTATTCTCAATCTAATAAACTTTTATAGCACTTAATGTCTGCTGAAAAGACGAATACCATACAATAACAAGACTGTTTTAACCTCTATTAATTTATGAAACTATAGATAATCTCCACCTGTGAAAAACCACATGGCTTATATTTAAATCACAGTGCTTTTGAGATACGATATTTATTATCATATGAGTATAAATATTGGCTATGTATTTACTTTCTATGTATATTTTAAATAAATAACAATTATATTGTTATTAATTCACTAAAATAAATGGTATGTTAACTGGGTTCAATCCCAGGGCAAATGTTTTAGTTTGCTTATGCCTTTAACTGTAATCAAAATGATGCTATTAATTTATTTCAACTTTTGAAGAATTTTCTATCTTTTTCCATCTGACTGATATTGGCTATTGATAATATATGCTCAGTTTCTGCTACCCTTGGACCAACATATTGGGCTATCTGTGACCTTCTTACCACTATTTTGGGCTGCATGTCTCTAGATCTGATCTCTGTTGGGCCAACATTGGGCCAAGTTTTCACAATCTTTCACATTTCTACCTTGCTTTAGGATTCTGAGTGCTTATAAAATCAATTTTGTCTGCCACTTAAGCTGGCCATACTGATACATTTATAGAATCAAAAATACCTCCAAAAATCGAGGTTTTGTGTCTTTTATCATCAAAAAAATAAAATACTGTCCATTTTCTGTAAACACATTTGAGAGAATCCCTAGGCATTTACATCAGCTCTTTTGTATTTGTTGACTTTGGGTACCATATTTAAAATATTTAGGGGAACCACTGAATATTTAAAAATCTATTTTTTATTTTTTACCTTGAAATTTCTACGCTATTTCTGGTTTTTAATGCAATAAAAATGAAGCAGAAGCTCTGTTAAAATACGTTTCTAATGAGGTGCATAACATATCTGCATCTTACTGAGCTTCAAAGACATTAAATAAATATCTGGGATCATTTCATGCATTTGTAATGCTATTGGTAATCCCTATTTTCGCCCACCTTAGATGGCTTATAACCATATCTTAAAATATCTTTTCCTGCTGAAAAACTACTATTTCGTAGATCCATATTTATATTTTTAATAAAAATTGACTCCAATGTGTGTTATGAAGGGAAACATATGCTATTGTCATTTTTTCCCATGTAATAATCACTTCCTGGTTTAGATTTCTACGTCTGTTTTTACCCACTTGACCCTTCAAGGACGTATGCGTGAGCATGCGCAGACGAAACTGTGATTAGGCTTATAGACTGGTTGGCTAGATTTTCTGTATTTAAAAAAAAAAAAACCATCGTGATCTCATATGTCCTTCACTCCATGAGATTAGGATACCAGCTTCAACCGCACTCCAGTTAATTTACTGGAATACGGCAAATGAATGCTACCGTACTGTAGAATTTCTTCTTGAGTGCGGTGATTTACCGTACTCCAGCCTTTTCGTATTTAATAACAATGGTTCTTTATCGCCCACACTCGCGCATTTCCATTGTACAGTTCCCGATTCTACTTACCTGATTCACATGTTGTTATCACTGATCTAACAATGTCAGTTCGCCCACTGTTAACAGCTTGGATAAGACCATCCACTAGATCATTCATTTGCTTCCAACTTACTTTTCAAAACAAGAAAAAGATACATTTACTACAAAAACATTTGACAGGCGACGTGTTTCAGGGAAGTTTTCCTTTAAAGGACTACATATAGCCGAAAGACAAATTAGGAACATACTAAATCCACTATGGCTCTATTTCAGGGTGAATTGTATTTAGCCTTTTTTAAATAGGGTGATAAGCTATCAGTATGCAGAATTCACCCATTCTAGATCTCAAAACATAAGTTTTTTAGCAACTGCTTTGGTGAGCAGCAGATTGGACTATTGCAATTCCTTATTCGTATCACTCACTGGTTTTGCGTTAAGAAGATTGCAAAGGGTCCAAAACTCACTCTGCAGGGTTGTCACCCATTCCTTTAAATTCTCCCGCATTACCCCTCAATTGAAAAAACTCCCATTGGCTCCCAGTCAGGTACAGGTACAGTTCAAAATAAGCATCATTACATACAAAATTCTAAACACGTCAACTAGCTTACCTAAGTGAATTAATTCACCCCTGCACCGCTTCCACGAATACAAGTCGGAGCACCCCCAAACTTAAGTTCCTTCATACTTTTGAACGTAGAAATCATAAATCAATTGAACACTTTTCTAGTTCTTCAGTCACTATGCCCCTGCTCTTTGGAACTCTTTCTCCTTCAAAATAAGAAATAGCCCCTCTGTCGCATCTTTCAGGAAACACCTCAAAACCCACCTGTTCAACTCTAGTTTCCCAACTTAGTCTCCTTCCTTTTTGGTCAGACACATAACTTGGGATCACAGACCATGACCACCCCTCAACTGTTCTTATGATAAATGTATTTTGTTAACTAGCGCACTGAGTTCCTCTTTGTGGGGGAAGATATTGCACCTGCAAAGCAGTAGATTAGATTAGAAATTATACTGTAATATTCTAAATTTTGGCTTTGACAAACTTTTCTGTTTATTAATAATTGATGTCTTAGTGGAAATATTACTGAAAATCGAGTTTACACATGAATTGTGCTTGTCACATTGACTTTCAATGTATGCTTAAAATTAACAAAGAAAATTATGTTTTCATTGTTATCCCAAGATACCATGGCTTTGTGATATATATTAATGTATTTAAAGTTATATTTTGATGAGAAACATTTTTACAAATTTTAATCTAGAGCACCTGCAAACAGTGTCATTACTATATGACATGAAAACTCCACAGTAACTGTTTTTTGCCCTTTGTTGTCAAAATCTTTTTGGCTTCAAAATATGAATTAAAATTTGAGAGAAAATATTCTTCCGTGTTGGTTACAATTATATACAAATTTCCATGAAAAAAAATTCAGAATCAAAGTTTATTTGCTGTAATGTTTATTGCCAGTGGACATTTTAATAGCATGGAAATCCCATTGATCACCATTCTCTATCACCTCAGGAATAATATGTTAAAAATTAATCGAAAAACCCAGTAAACATTAGAAATGTTTTAAATGGTTTAAACATTTACAAAACGTTTTTAAAACCTAATTAAACCCTATCTTATGGTTTTCTAAACATTTCCAAGTAAATGTTTTCACTGTAATGTTTAAAAAACGTTTTATAAACATTCTCTATACAAACGTTTTTACTGAAAACGTTTATTAAACATTTATAAAATAACTCAAGAAGCTAGGTTTGACTGGAAACATTTTGAAAACATTTATAGAATAGCTGAAGAAATGAAGGTTTTGCTGGAAATGTTTTTCAAACATTCATCATGAAATGTTTGATGAACAGTACACATAAAATGTTTAAACAACATTGCTTGTCAACTGTTTTAAAAACATTCCATCAAAAACATTTTTTAAACCTATATTTTTAAACCTTCACCTTCAAACATGTCCAAACAAAGATGGCGGTGAGCAATAATAGGGGATTTTAGAGGACTTTGTCAAAAATTGACCTATATGCAATCCCTAAAAGTAGGAATTGAATGGGGGAAGCCACCATCTTACAATTTTAGACATAGAAATAATATTTTCAATAGTGAGCAACCATACAAAGATATTGAATTTGACCTCTGACCCCATTATTATTCAGACATTATTATATTCATTTATAATGTTTTCTAACATTTATCGTTAAACGTTTAACGAACGGTATACATAAAATGTTTTAAAAACATTCTATTCCAAATGATTTTCATACCCATCATTTTTTAACCTTTGCTAAACGTTTCCTTTCAAATGTTTGCAAAACCCAAAAATGTTTACTGGGAAGGGATTGTTTGGCATATTTATAACACATGCACTATAATATGTTATTGATCAATGGTGGTACAATTACTTTTATCACGTTTTTGTCACTTTGGTGTACATGGTGTCCTGAGTTAAAACTATCCCGAGTTGACAACACAGGTGAAATTGATACCTCCAATAATATGACACATCCATTGTACCTAGCTTCTTTGAAAACATAAGTTTTTGAGTCAGTGGAGTATGAAGTGTTAAGGTCAAGGTCCATTTATGTTTTTTTTTCAAAAGCCAGGGTCATATTTGGACAGGTTCTCAGTTTTTTTCCACAAGTTAGAGTCTAACCCACACAGATGGAAAACTTGCAAACCACTGGGCCACTGAGGACACTGAGGAAAACGTCCCAAATAGCATATGAAAAAATATATCACGAATAAAAATGAAAATATGATACAAGTGCGTAGCATGAGTGTTATGTGTGGTGTTGGGGCAAAACCAGTGGCTCACTAAATGAAATTCTATCTGTTACAATGGGAAGTTGCAAAAGTAAAATCTTCACTGAATTCTAATTTGACTTTAATGGTGCTTAATCTGCATAAAAAGACACCCAAAGGTGCAACAACCAAGATTCAAGTAAAAAGAATTAATATAGATATAGAAATCATAATTTTATTTTCAGACAATGCAATAAACAATACAGTGATACAGTAGCACAGCTTAAATAGAATAATGCAGTACAGTAGAACCTCTATTATCCAACCCTATTGGGGGGAGTAACAAATTGTTTGGATAATAGAAAGGTTGTGTAATAGAAGAGATAAAATAACAGGTTTAAATGGAGTTGGGAGAGTGGGTCTGAGGTCAGAGAATTCAATATCTGGATAAGATAATAGAAGGTAGGATAATACTTAAAATGCCAAAATCTTGCGATCTGTAACATAGCACTCAAAAACAAAAAAAATTACTGGGACTTAATGGCGGTCATATGGCGTAATCACTGTAACATACATCTAGGGATAATATTCACTTTCTTTCTGGCATTTCATTGGTTACAGACATGTGTTGTTTTTACAAACATCAGATTTGCAGCCTAGCACTTGTACAAATAATCTTCCATGAAAGTTTCAGCTCAGTGGTGTGGCAGTTAGAGTGCTCGCCTTCACTGGTTTGAATCTCAGCACGGGCACTTCATGTTGGAAAGTTGCTAGTTACTTGCCGATGCCACAGTGCCACAGTGCAAAATCTTGACCAACTAGTATGTAATGGTTCCTCCACCCATAAACTACCCATCGCAATATGACCCTGGCTGTTGAACAGTATAACAAAAAAATCCATCAAAATCCATGAAACTTTCTAAATTGTCCTCTAATGTTGTCACTAAATATACATTAAGTAAATTAAAATCTAATTTAAATGCCATCACTTACAGTGTGTGATAATTGCTGCCATGTATAGTGTATTTTTACAGCCTTCTATCGACTTTTCATTCTCAGAAATGTTTTCATATTGGATTGATGAACTTTCTGACGGACCAGTAGCTTCGGCAAGTTGTCAGTCCTGTGGTCTTAAAAATATTTTGGCCTAATTTCTTACCCTGCTGCCGTGCCCATTTTTAATTTTTTTAAACCGTAAAACACAACCGCTGAAAAGAAAAATATTAAAATGATATAAAGTTGGGGTTTTACGTCCCGTTCAACAGCCAGGGTCATATTGGGACAGGTCCTCAGAATTGCCACTTGTGGGACTCGAACTCACAGAGGTGACAGCCTATGATTAGATGCCAAACTTGCTAACCACTAGGCCACTGAGGACCTATTAAAATGATATACAGTACTGGTGAATCTCATTATCCACATTACTCGGCTCCTGCCAAAACACTGCAAAATCAACACTTAATCTTATAGCCAATCAAATGTGAACAAGGTCTAGCTTGATCTGTATGCCATGCAACTATCATGAATTATTCACTTGAACATTTATTAAATGCCTAATTTTCATTGTCTGAACCAGTATTTTTAAACAGATGCACATGTTTTTGACAGTTGGAATGTAAACAATTCCATGCTCTCAATGTAACGCATTATTTTCAAGGCCATCAAAGTGGTTTATGTTAAGGTACAGCATTAAAAACTATACTTTTACATGGACTGACTCTGATGCTGTAAAAATTTCATGAGGAATTGTGAACAAAATATGTTAACTAACAAGCATGGAGAAGAAACAATTACAAGACTTCTGATGAAAATGCCATGAGTGATCAATAGTATATTTTGCAATATCAACAAAAAATAAAAACTTAGTGTATGTGAAAAAGAAAATCTTATGTCACTCTATACACAGAGTGTGTGCGTGTATGTGTGTGTGATCATTCTTCACAGCTGAGGGAAAAAACAAGCACTGCCACACTTGAGAATTCAGTGCACAGAAAGTATTGATTTCTCTCAAGTTACAGTGCTTTAGTGGGGAGGAAAAAGTCACAGAAGTTCTATTGATTTTTTATGGCATAGTTGACTGTTTATGTGTGTACATTTTCTAGGCAGAAGAAAAAGTTATTTAAATTTTTTTCTTTTTATTATCTTTGCTTAACAAGAATTAATGAACCTCTTTTAATGCATAAAATAAATCTGACTGACAACAGATAAAATTAAGTTACACATATCTCAGCCTGGATATATTGTAACAGCCACCCAAAGTATTATTGATTGGATCAGACATGGAGAAACTGTTTCATTGATAGACAACAGAGGCTGGTTGAGCTTGCAAACACTCAATATTTAAAAACACTTATTATCCATAGTACCGGGGCACCAACGTATACAAACAAAATACATCCCGGTCTGTATTCCCCAGTATTTAGGGCAAATACATTGTGTGATGGATAATAAAGTATATGAATTGTCAAGCAGTCATTACTAATCATACGTTGAAATTACAAACAGGAGCAAACCCAACCCAAATGCAAATGGTAAGAGACATATTGTGGCCTGACACTGATGATTTTTTATTAAGTGTCAATAGAATAATTATGACTTAGCAAGTTGGAACCAATAACAGACTAAGCTATAGGCTCAGAAAATTGGATAAAAATAAAACATCTATTATGGTTCTTGTATGGTTTCCCCCACTGCCAGATACCTAAAAGTAAAAGAGCGTCAAGTAAGTGTTGTTCTGAATATTATACATTAAGCAAAAATATAACAATTTGACGATTTACTTAAGGTCTAGTATGTGTCCAGTTTTCGGTACTTCCTAAAAGTTGTACAAAAGCAGCGATTCCATCACTGCTTGGACTGATAGCGGCGACGTTAACTTTAAATGAGAAGAAATGAGGAGGGGTAGATGGCCAGCGGCGATAGCGGCGACAGTCCAAGTAATGCGGCGATAGTGGTGATGGAGGGGGAGGCAATGGCCAGGAGGTATGCAACAAATGCAAGAAAACTCCGCATGGAGCCTCATGTTTTCTCAATAACATTAATGTAGCATGCGGCGATGGCTTTCCTGTCCAACTTGGAAATGGGGAGGGGGTGTGGGGCGGCGATTTCTAGCAATCATGCCAAATAAATGATTAATATTATAAATGCTTTCAACACACTGATCATGTGAACAGTTGCTGGTCAAACCCTGACTAATTAAGATTGACAGATAAACCCACACCTTAAGTGCATCTTATTGGTATTAGGCATGTACAATTAAACCACTGAAAATGCCACTGGTCTTACCTAGGATTTGTTGATTGGCTAACTTACTGCATAACACAGCCCCTCCCCTTGTCCTAGTGGAGATGTGGCAATTGGTTTGATTGATACATGTGGCATTTTATTTGATTGGCTGAATTGATGCATAACACAGGGTTTCCCCTTGAGCTGAGTGGAGATATGCATAGTAAATAGTTTGATTGACTGGCCTTATTCACTCTCTTCTATAAAACAAGCATTCATCCAAGCAACAGGCACCCCCATCGCCGCCCCCCCCCCCACCATCGCCGCCCCCCCCCCCCCCCCCCCCCCCCCCCACCATCGCCGCTATATTGCCGCTTTGTCCAAGTAAAAGTCCAAGTTGGACAGAAATCCGACTTTTAGAATGTACCCCAGTTTTCTGACAATTCGGTGTTACGTTTAAATAAATAGCAGAAAGCTGGCGGTGAAGGTCATCGCATGTGCTGTTTTCATTTTTTATTTCCTCATCTTTCGTCAATATGAATTTTTTACGTAGAACAAACGTTCTTCTGAATATTTGCAACAAGACAAATCCGCTTAGGTTAGCCCTTTATAGCCAAGGCGCAGATTCTGTGAAAAAGTATGACGACCTGGTTAAAGGAAAGAAAATTGTTGTTTTTATGAAGGGGACACCCGATGCCCCAAGATGTGGTTTCAGCAACGCAGTAGTACAGATACTCCGATTCCACGGCGTCGATAATTTTGACTCACATGATGTTTTATCTGATGAAGACTTGCGCCAAGGTGATTTTTTTACCTCCAAATTAACTACATAGGCTCATGAAAAAAATGAACATTTTTCTTAGAAGTCCCTGCAAAAGTCCTTAAAATCTACAGAAATATTGGATGAAAGTTAATAATTTTCTCATAGTTTGTGCTAGCCCTAATGGAGGCTATTGGTGAATTTGCATCACCACTATAACGGCCTATTTTAGGGCTGAGTGTTGGCTTGTTAATTTTTTAAGTTCTTTCACGGTTACATTTGCTAACAATCTAGGTAGTGGTTGAAGCAGGGGAGGAATCATGGACAGCTCTGACGCTTCACAGTTCAGCCCCCGCCAACTCCGACCGATTTTGATGCAAACCCTGCCTCTTCAAAAACTCATTCCCACCAAGTTCCAACTCACTTACTCATCATTGAGAACCTCAAAACAGCTATTGCTCAGCTATGCAATGATCGAGCTACAGCTAGGTCTGCAATTTCACTATGTTTATAGCTGACTGAAAGTAAGTGAATAACATATTTAGACAAAATATTATATATGCAATAGTTTTCAAGTTACAACTCGTTTACTCAACAGCGAGAACCTGAAAGTAGCTGTTGATCAGCTATGTCATAGGTGACATGTCTGTAATTATACTAATTAAACGTCCCTGAAAGGGCTCTTATTTGTTTTCGCCTCAGTTTCCTCGCCGCCGCCGCATTATGGTCTCCTTTGAATATCTCCCTTATTATTAGAAGGTTTCAAACCATATTTGGCAGTTATATACCTTAGGCGTGTGAAAAATTTTCTGCGTGCTTATATTTGACCTTTGATCTTTATGAAGGTCACATGATCAAAAAAAATTTTGAAGTACACCCCCCCCCCCACCCCCCCGTCATCGCAGTTCAGGAAAAACTACTTGCTACACAGCCTTATAATTTGACACACCTGTTCATACTATCGAAAACGCGAGCTGATTAGATTTTGCGAGCAATCCCTTGAAAAATGTCTCATTTATGAGTGATTTTCTGACACCTTCCAATCTGAAAGCCTTAAATTTAGGTCAACCCCCCTATTATCTTTTTTTTTTTTTTTTTTTACAGACAAGACAAAGGTACATGACAGAAGTACTAGAACAAATACACATTAACAGAGACTATTACGGAAGTACTAGAACAAATACAACAGATACACATTAACAGAGAGTTACAGTAATCAATTACAACACTTAGTACATATTTCACAAAGCAATGATAGTACCATAATTTTTTATTTATTTATTTATTTTTTTTTTTTTTTTAGGATTTGGGTGTAACATCATTTCTATTTTATTCACATGTATCAATCTTTTGTAGGATTAAATTTAAGGTTTTCCAAAATTTGAACTACTTTGTATCTATTTTGTATTTCTTCATCTATGTTGAAATGGATTGCTTTATAAATTTTCACTTTATGTTCACATGTTCTTAGAAATTGAGGAAAGGATATGTCTACTTTATTTGTTCTACATGTATTTATATACCATTTACCATAAATTATAAGGAGATTAATTGCATCAGATTTGACATTTTCATTATGAAAATGTTTTCCCAACAGAACTTCACAAATAGTCAAATTTAAGCGAATGTTTAGATTAATAGTTATCCACTTATCAAAGAGTTCCCAAAATCTTTTACTGTATACACAAAGATATAAGTGATGTTCAAGTGTATCAATATGGTCACAATAGGTACAAAATGGTGTTTCCTTAATTTTCCATTTATATAGATTATAGTTACAGTTAAGTCAGGTGTACGGTGTACTATTTTATATTGAAAGGTCTGGAAATATGGTTGCAATATTTTTTTATGTACTGATTTAAATATCATATTCCATGGGGTTGAATCCAAGAATGGGAATAAATCAATCCACGTATTTAAGGCTGTTGGTTCTTGTTTGTTATTTCCAATTGTTTCCCAATATAATGCTTTGTTGTTAACATTACTTAAGTTCATTAACCTATGTTTGATTCTTATTGTTACCTCATTTTGAATTTTAATATTACCGGAAAGATTTGTCAATTTTCTTAGCCATGAATTTGGAATTGCACTGCAAATGATGTTGTAATTTAGTATACTAATGTTCCATTTTGTCTTTTCTTTAACTTGAGTATGATTTTGCATTTTGCCATTAATACTGATTAAATCTTTCACCTTTATATTTTTTGTACTAAGTTTGGATAGTTTGAAACTTTTGGCACTTAGTGGAATATTATTTGAACATATGTATATGTTATCAAAAATATATTCATTTATAATTTCTTCTACACCAACTAGAGGCCTGTTCTTAATAGATTGCCAACATTCTAGTAGTTGTCTATGAAAAATGGTTAAACAATTGTCACAGTATGATTTTGGAATTTTATTGTGTATTAGATATTTCTCAAAGTTTAACATGTACCACATAAGATTTGTCCACTTGTTATGTTCTGTTTCCTCTGATATCAGTCGTTTTATCCAACTTATTTTGGCAGTTACATGCACACTGAAAATATCTGGCATTCTGATACCGCCATCAGCATAATTTGGTGTGATTGTTTCTCTTTTTATTTTAGCAGGCTTTTTATTCCGCAAGAAATTAAATAGTACTTTATCAATTTTTTTAAGTATATTTTCTGGACAATAACACAGTGCTAACAGATGACTAATTTGAGGTATTACCAGTGTTTTTATTATTACAACTTTTCCTTTCCAGGATAAGTTTCTAGATGTCCATATGTTTAAGATATTTTCCATTGACTGAAGCTTGTTGTCAAAATTCTGTTTACTTGCTTCTCTGTAATCATGCGAAAACCATATTCCCAGTGTTTTAAATGCATCAGTGGTAATTGTTAATTTGTTGATTTCTTTAGGTAGTCTTATACTTTTACATCTATTTTTTCCAATTGGTATAATTACTGTTTTGGACATATTAAGCTTTAGGCCAGAACACTTTTCAAAATCTTTTAAAATAGAAATAGAAGCTGATATTGATGACATATTATTTAAGAAGAGTGTAGTGTCATCAGCCAACTGACAAATTTTGTATTCTATATTGTTTACTTTTATGCCTGTAATAGTTTTCTTATTTCTAATGTTAATAGCCATTATTTCAGCAACAAGTACAAACAGAAGTGCGGATATGGGACATCCCTGTCTTATCCCTCTTTTTAAATTAAAGTACTGAGAGAAGTAGCCATTATTAGACACACATGCCTGTATATTTGTGTACAATATTTTTATCCAGTTCAAAAAGTTTTCTCCAAAGTTGTACAATTTTAGGCATTTGAACAGGAATTCCCATTCAATACTGTCGAAAGCTTTTTCGAAATCAACTAGCAGTATGTATCCAGGAGTCTCAGTCATATGGGTGTAAGTCAGTATATCTTCAATGATCCTGATATTTTGTCCTATGTAACGACTTTTAATGTACCCAACTTGGTCTTCATTTACAAGTTTTGAAATTAGTTTTTGAAGTTTATTAGATAAAGCTTTTGCTAAAATTTTATAATCTGTGTTCAATATACTAATTGGCCTCCAGTTACGCAACAGTCTAATATCTTTGCCCTCTTTGGGAATAAGATTCAATATTCCCCTTTTCTGATCATTTGACAATTCACCATTATCAAACGAGAATTTGAAACTATTAAATATATAAATTATCTTCTTAAGTATTGCATTTAGAGCCGTAAAATGTACTGGGAGGTAATAGGAAACCATATGTGGAGAGTCTAAATAGCCGGTCAGTTTTACTGGGGTCATAAAATAGCTGATTTTGAGTTTTTGCCTTATATCTCCTTTATTGTTGCTTTTATAGCTTCAGAATGTATTAAGAGACATTGGTAAAGCATATGACTGTGGAGAGTCTAAATAGCTGGTCAGTTTTACCCCCCGCCCCCTTATGGGCCAAACTGGGGTCATAAATAGCTGCTTTGGAGTTTTTGCCTTATATCTCCTTTATCGTTGCTTTTATAGCTTCAGAATGTATTAAGAGGTACCGTATTTTTCCAAAATATGGCCCGGGCGTTAATTATTTTCAAATGGCATCAGACCAGGCGTTAAATTGAACCAGGCGTTATTTTGAAATACAAAAACAGTGTTCTAAATTGTAAACAGTGTGCTTGGTACCAGGCGTTAATTTGAAGCAGGTGTTTATTCGAACGTGGGCGTTATTTTGGAAATTTATGGTATTAGAAAAGCAGATGTGGAGAATCTAAACAGCCAGTCAGTTTTATCCCCCCCCCCCCCCCCTTCCTTATGGGCCAAACTGGGGTCATAAAATAGTTGCTTTGGAGTTTTGCCTTGTATCTCCTTTATTGTTGCTTTTATACCTTCAGAATGTATTAAGAGGTATTGGGAAAGCATATGTGGAGAGTCTAAATAGCCGGTCAGTTTTACCCCCGACCACCCCTTATGGGCAAAACTGGGATCATAAATAGCTGCTTTGGAGTTTTTGCCTTATATCTCCTTTATCGTTGCTTTTATAGCTTCAGAATGTATTAAGAGGTATTGGGAAAGCATACAGTGCAGCTTTGTGCATTCTTAGCTTTACAGCATGCTTATTAAAACCACAAAGCATTTTAAACTTTCAGGGATGCTTCGCTTTTGTTAGCAAAAGCATTCCTTCTAGTTTCACTATGTTATAGCTGACCCAAACATAGATAAATCACGTATTTAATGAAAATTTTCTAAATGCAACGGTTTTCAAGTTATAAGTGATTTACTCAACAGTCAGAACCTGAAAGCAGCTATTTCTCAGCTATATGTAATGAGCTACAGGTCTGCAATTTCACTATGTTACAGCTGACCCAAAAGTAGGTGAATAACGTATTAAAAGAAAATACTCTAAAATTCATTAGTTTTCAAGGTACAACTCATTGACTCAACAGTGAGAACCTTACAGTAGCTATTGCTCCACTATGCCATAAGCTACAGGTCTGCAATTTCACTATGTTTTTTGCTGACTGTAAAAGTAGGTGAATAATGTATTTACATATTCACACCTACCCTCATTTTTCTTAAAGATTGATACTTTTTGATAGAATATATGTTAACCTCATTAATTGATTATATACATTGATAATTTATTATGAAACTGTGATTGTTTTTATTTGAGGGTTGGGCGTGAATTGGTCCAAAATTGGTAGATGGGCATGAATTTGTCCTCTACCAGTATTGTTTTATGCATGCATCATGTTATTATATATATAATAACATAATATTATGTTTTAGTAGACAAATTTGCATGGAAATGCTTTTTTTGAAGATAGTATTTTACAAATGATGGCTACATTATTAAAGCTGTTACCAGTGGACTTGATATTTAAAACACTTTTGTTCATATTTCTCCAAGTACGTAAGCCTGATTCAAGGTTATGCCACACTATTATATCCATGATCAAAAACATTAAATAATAATACCTAGATTATTAAAATTCATCCATAAATAAAGATTTTTTGTCAGGCTGAATTTCTAAAAAATGGGTCTGTGTATGCATAGATGGGTTCAAGTTGGCCTGAGGTGAGTTGACAGAGGGTCTAGTTGACCAGTTTCCCCAAGGGTGGACTGTCTTTTAGACAGGACATTCAACTCCGGGAGTTTTACCACCTGTCCAATGTCTATTTTACTAGCCAATCTGAATGCATCTCCAGTCTCCACCCATGTAAAGTTTTGTCTCAGTATTTCAGTGAAATGGTCTCTACAGGGGGGGACAGCGATTTGTGGGGGACAGCGATTCGCCAATGTCTATTGTACCTCATTTAAAACTAACATCTATGTTGATACTGAAGGAGCCTTATAGCATAGAAAAGAGAGCAATATGTCTTGATACTTTTCTAAGATTTTAGAACTGACAGCATGCAGAATTATAAAGATGAATAAAAAAGTTTATATGTCAGTGAGAAATATGCCTAACAAACTGCATCTGACTGATGCAAAGAGCTGTATGTCCTCTAAACTGTGTCTGGGGTCAATATAAATACTAGTGCAGTAACGATGCGGCTCGACTTGTTCATAGTCGTTCGTGAGTGTTGAAATTACAGCTCATCGGTTCATGCATTATAAAGATCGATTTTTCATCAAAACTTTTGTAATACTGCAAAATATTAGTTACCTAATAAAATCTTATGATAATTAGCGTTTTTAAAGAAAATAATCACATTTTTAAGTTGTCACAGCTTTCAAGTGGAAACAACAATGGCTGCTTCCCTCAATTTTTTAACCGTACATATAAATTCTCACGAGATTCAGTATTTTATCGGATAGGGTCAAAGATCAAACTACAAAAATTCGTTTTTTATTTAAAACCGGCTAATTAATAAAATATATTTCTTCTGAAGTCCTGGACCAACACTAGTGTGACTTTTGTCGGTTCACCCTCGTCTATTAGTTCCGACGCATTGACTCTCGTATTTCTTGACGACTTACAGCACTAATAAATACTATTTATAACTTCATCATATGCTAGAATACAATGAGAAGAATCGATCTTTAGCTTTAATTATTGTTTCCAAAGTGTTTAACAGTCTTTGTAACTTTTTTGGGAACAGTATAAAATAATTGGCAAAATGCTGTCCACTTTCCAACAGTCCTAATCTTATTGCTATGGGGCAATTTCTATGGGTGTATTTGTACTTATTACAAAATATATTTTATGATGCTACTATCATTTTACAGTTTGAGGAACCTCTTTTCATTCTAATAACTTTTATAAAACCACACTACATATTTGTTCTCAAGAAACTGCATTTTGGCGTTTTTATGGGCGAATCGCTGCCAACCAACACTGCCAGATAACATTTTATTCTGGTTTCCTTTTTAAATACTTGATATGAGACAGAAGGAACCCATTTTAGGGTATATGTGTACAGTTTGTCAAAAAATTATTTTTGCTTTTTCTGGCGTCCGTCATCACGCTTGATTTCCGGTCATTTCAAGGAAATGTATTTATCCTATCTTTACCAAATTTGGTATGGGTGTTTATTGGGTTAATAACTTGCATGGGTTTGCTTTTGGTGAAGATAGCTCTATAGCTAACTGAGTAATAGCTAGTACCTACTTAGCTACTTTTGTGTACTTCTTTTGTTTCCGGGCATTTTAAGGAAAATATTTGATATATCTTTATCAAATTTGGTATGAGCAATAGTTAGGTCAATAGCTTGCTTGGGATTGCTTTTAGTGATAATAGCTGTATAACTGACTGAGTAATAGCTACTTAGCTACTTTGAGTAGCTTTTTTATTTTAAGCATTTTAAAGGAAAACTATTTCACCAATGTTCACAAAATTTGGGTTGGAGGATTATTGGATCAGTAGCTTGCTTGGGATTGCTTTTGGAGATAATACCTTCATAGCTAACTGAGTAATAGCTACTGTGCTATAGCTATTATGCTATTTTGAGTTGACTTTTTTTCTGGACATTTTAATGAAACAATGTTTTCTATCTTCACAAAAATTTATATGAAGGATAATTGGGCCAATAGTTTGGCCAGGATAGCTTTTGGTCGATGATAGCTTTGTAGCTATCTGAGTAATAGCTGCTTTGCTACTTTGAGCCTACTTTGAATTGCATTTCTGTTTTCACTCTTTTAAAGGAAACATATTTAATTCATCTTTTTAAAATTTGGTGTGAAGGTAAATAGGGTCAATTGCTTGCTTGGTATTGTTGTTGATGGTCATAGCTTTAACCTCCTGAGTAATCGCTACATAGCAAAAAAACAGAAATATGTCTATCTCTTAAACTGTGCGAGATAGAGCGATTTCATCGAAATTTTCAACCCACAGGGTATCTAAGCAATGCACTCTTGGCAATTTCCAAAAAAAATTTCCTCTCCACAAAAATGGAGAAAAAATTTTGAATTTTCGCCAAAAAATGCACTAAACACTAATTTGCTTCTATCTCTTTAACTGTGCGAGATAGAGCGATTTGGTCAAAAGTTTCGACCCACGAGGTATCTTAGTAAACTACTCTGCGCAATTTTCAAAAAATTTTACTCTCTTCACAAATGGCGGGCATTTTGAATTTTCGAATTTTTGCCAAAAATGCAGAAACACAAATTTGCTTCTATCTCCTTAACTGTGCGAGATAGAGCGATTTTGTTGGAATTTTCAACCCACAGGGTATCTCAACAATCTACGCTTTGTAATTCTCCAAAAAATTTTCCTCCCCTTAAAAATAACGGCCATTCTGAATTTTCACATTTTTGCCAAAAATGCAAAAAACACAAAGTAAATTTGCATCTATCTCCTTAACTGTGCAACCCACAGGGTATTTTAGCAAACTTCTTGCAATTTTCAGAAAAGTTTCCTCTCCCCAAAAGTGGCGGCCAATTTGAATTTTCACATTTTTTGTCAAAAATGCAAAAACACAAATTTGCTTCTATCTCCTTAACCATGTGGGATAGAGCGATTTCGTCAAAATTTTCGACCCGCATGATATCTCAGCAATGTACTCTTGCAAATTATCAAACGATTTTCCTCTCCCTAAAAATGACGTCCATTTTGAATTTTCGAATTTTTCACTGAAAATGGAAAAACACAAATTGGCTTCTATCTTCTTAACCGTGTGAGATAGAGGGATTTCTTCAAAATTTTCAGCCCCCAGGGTGTCTAAGTAATATTCTTAATTTTCATTTTTTCAAAAAATTTAAAAAATCTTTAGACACAGTGATTTTGAGCAAATTTTGAACCAATGCAAAAATGCGTGAAGCTGAAATGATTTACATGTATATTAATAAATATTTAAGCATCGTTGATATATTTTACAAATGAAACAGGGTCTTGTAAGACTACTATACAATTGTTGCAAAACGTTCATGGGGTGGACATTACACATGATAATTCTATGCTATCCTGTTTCTTTTCATATGTTCCAGCTACTCTTAACAGGGCATCCTATTTCTAGTTAGAATTAATCCAAGTAACATTATCCCAGTGTATAACACTGCTTGTTTAAAGGTTAACAAAGCAGTAGTTACATGAGGGAAAAGTATTTTGTTGGGCTGAGGGATGAGCATTTCTAAGATCATGTATCATCCGCGATAACCTTCAGACATATTCATGTATGTATTATTTAACTGAATGACAAGGGTTTATCTTTTCAAGTTCCAGAACTGAAGATACTTTTGCAATCTTAGGTAATCTCCAGTGCACAATTTTGATCACAATAGACCGGAATCCTTGTTGGAACATCATGGGAGAGTTAAATTGTGGCCATAACATAGAAGGGATGTAAAGTGGAACTGCTAAATTTGAGAGGGGAGAACTGTACCCATCAAGTTGAATGTTTGGACAATAGAGGGCCAGATATCAGATTCCAGTAAATTTTGGGAAAAAGAAAAAGAAGAGAGAAAAACAGGATACTTGCACTTATATACCACAGTAACTCACTGCTGTCTACTCACCTACAAAACTCATACCACATTTTAGTACTGATGTTAATAATCAGTCCTGCTGCTAAATGGGATTTTATTGCAAAAAACATTGACATTAGATTTCAATACAGTGGAAGCATATGTTTTTGCCAAAACTAGTTTTTAAAATATTTTAGAAGCTGTGAACACCTGTACTTCAAACAGTAAAATGTATAAATATGTTATTCCCGAAGGTACTTTTGAGTCAGCTATAACACAGTAAAATGGCAGACCTACTTTGAGGTTATCACTGTTGAGTAAATCAATTAGAGCTTGAAAACTATTGCAACTTGAAAACTATTGCATTTAGAGTATTCTGTATAAATATGTTGTTCACATACTTATGGGTCAGCTATAACATAGTGTAATTGCAAACCTGTAGCTTATTTCATAGCTAAGTAATAGCTACTTTCAGGTTCTAACTGATAGTAACTGTTCAGTAAATCAGTTGTAACTTGAAAACTATTGCATTTACAGTATTTTCTTTACGTATGTTATTCACCTATTTTTTTTTCAGTAAGCTATAACATAGTGAAATTGCAGACCTGTATTTCATTGCATAGCTGAGCAATAGCTACTTGCAGCTTATCACAGTTGAGTAAATCAGTTGTAACTTGAAAACTATTACATTTGGAGAATTTTGTTTAAATATGATATTTACCAACTTATGGGTCAGCTATAACATAGTAAAGTTATAGACCTGTGGCTCATTGCATAGCTGAGTAATAGTTAATGTGAGATTATCAATGTTGAGTAAATCAGTTATAACTTGAAAAGTATTGCATTTACAGTATTTTCTTTTAATACATTATTCAGCTACTTTTCGGTCAACTATAGAATATTGAAATTGTAGACCTGTAGCTCATTGTATAGCTGAGCAATAGCCTCTTTGAGGTTATCACTGTTGAGTAAATTGGTTATAACTTGAAAACTATTGCATTTAGAGTATTTTCTTTTTATATGTTTTTCACCTGCTTTCGGTCAGCTATAACAGTAAAATTGCAGACCTGTAGCTCATGGCATAGCAGAGCAATAGCTACTTTCAGCTTATCACAGTTGAGTAAATGAGTTGAAACTTGAAACTATCGTATTTACAGTATTTTGTCGTATTTACTTTAGTTTAGCGTTCGCTCTGCTGCCGCCACCACGCCTAGAGAGATTTTCGGCATTAACACTCTAAGAGGAAAACTATACCAGCTTGGATATCTTTGCAGGATATCTTCATTGGGGGGTAAGCTTCTCTGAGACTGAAATTGGACTCATTCTGAAAAACAAGATGGCCGCCGCGGGCATTTCTTTGAAAATTGTCTACATTTTTCTACTGGCTGTTTCTCATAGGTAGAAGGTTGAATCTGTTCATAGGTGATATGTGTAACAGATATACATGTCCTCTACAGCCTTGCAGAAATTTGACCTTGAAGCTCTTAATTCAAGGTCATCCATGGAGTGCCAAAGTAACCGTCATAGGGGACTTTAGAGTGCCTATATCTCCCTTATTATTGGTCCTAGAGGTTTGCAATATGAAAGCAACCTATAGGAAATCATGTGCTGCTAATCTTCTGATGTCAGATTTGACCTTGGACCGTCCTTCAAGGTCAAACTAGGATAGCCAAACTTAAAAGTGCTTATAACTCGCTTATTATTGGTCCTAGAGGTTTGGGATGGTAAAGCAACATGCAGGAAATCATGTGCTGGGAATCTTTTGGTGTGGTTGGATTTGACCTTGGGCCCCTCGTTCAAGGTCAAACGAGGATAGCCAAACTTAAAATTGCTTATAACTCACTTATTATTGGTCCTAGAGTTTGGGATGGTAAGCCAACCTTTTGAAAATCATGGGTTGGGAATCTTTTGGTGTGGCCAAATTTGACCTTGGGCCCCTCGTTCAAGGTCAAACGAAGATAGCCAAACTTAAAATTGCTTATAACTCGCTTATTATTGGTCCTAGAGGTTTGGGATGGTAAACCAACCTATAGGAAATCATGGGCTAGGAATCTTTTGGTGTGGTCAGATTTGACTTTAGACCCCTTGTTCAAGGTCAGACGAGGATAGCCAAAGTTAAAAGTGCTTATAACTCGCTTATTATTGGTCCTAGAGGTTTGGGATGGTAAAGCAACCTACAGGAAATCATGTGCTGGGAATCTTTTGGTGTGGTTGGATTTGACCTTGGGCCCCTCCTTCAAGGTCAAATGATGATAGCAAAACTTAAGAGTGCTTTTTACCCCACAGCCCTTAAGGGCTGTCGGGGTATTGTTTTCACCCATGGTGTCCGGATTGGGCGGGCGGGTGGCGGGAAATAGTTTGTCCAGGCTGTATCTCAGAAACCGTAAGGTGTAGGAAGTTCGTACTTGGCAGGGACATTGGTTGGGTGGTGTAGGTGTGCAACGTCATGGTCTGACCTTGATTTGACCTTTGACCTTGCTGTATTGACCTTGACCTATAAAATCTTGTCCGGGCTATATCTCGGAAACCGTAAGGTGTAGGAAGTTGATACTTGGTAGGGACATTGGTTAGGAGTTGTAGGTGTGCAACATTATGGTCTGACCTTGATTTGACCTTTGACCTTGCTGTAGTGACCTTGACCTATAAAACCTTGTCTGGGCTATATCTCAGCAACTGTAAGGTGTAGGAAGTTGATACTTGGTAGGGACATTGGTTAGGGGGTGTAGGTGTGCAACGTCATGATCTGACCTTGATTTGACCTTTGACCTTGCTGTAGTGACCTTGTTCTATAAAATCTTGTCCGGGTATATCTCAGAAACCATAAGGTGTAGGAAGTTGATACTTGATAGGAACATTGGTTAGGAGTTGTAGGTGTGCAACATCATGGACTGACCTTGATTTGACCTTTGACCTTGCTGTAGTGACCTTGACCTATAAAACCTTGTCCGGGCTATATCTCAGCAACTGTAAGGTGTAGGAAGTTGATACTTGGTAGTGACATTGGTTAGGGGGTGTAGGTGTGCAACGTCATGGTCTGACCTTGATTTGGCCTTTGACCTTGCTGTAGTGACCTTGACCTATAAAATCTTGTCCGGGCTATATCTCGGAAACCGTAAGGTGTAGAAAGTTGATACTTGGTAGGGACATTAGATAGGCGTTGTAGGTGTGCAACGTCATAGTGTGACCTTGATTTGACCTTTGACCCTTACCGTAGTGACCTTGACCTAGAAAATCTTGTCTTGGCTATGTTTCGGAATCTGTAAGGTGTAGGAAGTTGATACTTGGTGAGGACATTAGTTAGGAGTTGTAGGTGTGCAACATCATGGTCTGACCTTGATTTGACTTTTGACCTTGCCGTAGTGACCTTTACCTATGAAACCTTGTCTGGGCTATATCTCGGCAACTGTAAGGTGTAGAAAGTTGATACTTGGTAGGGACATTGGTTAGGGGGTGTAGATGTGCAACGTCATAGTGTGACCTTGATTTGACCTTTGACCCTTACCGTAGTGACCTTGACCTATAAAATCTTGTCTGGGCTATATTTCGGAATCTGTAAGGTGTAGGAAGCTGATACTTGGTGAGGACATTGGTTGTGGGTAGTAGGTGTGCAATGTCATGGTGTAACACTGATTGACCTTTGACCTTGCTGTATTGACCTTTAAAATCTTGTTGCACCTTTGGGTCTGTCTGTTGATGCAGATTAAGCACTGTTAAAGTCATATTAGAATTCATTAAGAATTTCCTTTTGCAAGTTCCTATTGTAACAGATGGAATTTCATCAAGTGAGCCACAGGCTTTTCTCCAACACCACACATAAGCATTCATTGAATGTATTGCCACTTCTGTATGCATGGGTAATATTCAAAACATCCAAACCATAATTCGGCCAATTTTGGTTTACTGATAAATGCTGTCATTTTATTATTGAATTGTCTTGTTTTAAAACTTCATCTTTATATAAATTTCTTTTCCTTAGATATTATTTTCTCTACTTAAGCATTATTTGGACCTTAATATAACTGACACTGCTCTGAAAGTATCTTGAACTTTGTACCGTTGCACTACTTCTATATCTCATGGTGTTTAAAAATATTTCCCCAGGCTGTGGGGTACGGGCATCTCTGATGCTATTTGTATCCACCGGAAGCATCCGGTGGATACTTTGGTTTAGCGTCCGCTACGCCGCCGCCGCCGCCGCGCGTAGAGAGATTTTCGGCGTTAACGCTCTAAGAGGAAAACAACAGCAGCTAGGTTCACCAAATTTGCAGGATATCTTCATTGGGGGGTAAGCTTCTCTGGGAAGGAAAGTAGCCTCATTCTGAAAAACAAGATGGCCGCTAGTGCTGTAACAAGTTGACCGAAACTCGAGTCGTAACTCGGTGGGCGATATTTGGGACCACATCGATTTACGTAATTTAAACTCGAGTTTTTAAGAAATAAATTATGATATACTAGTCTTGTTATAAAACCAGCACTTTTACAATTTATCTAGCCATAAAGACAAAAAAATTCAATGAGCAATGGCTGTTTTTTTATTTCCTTATTTACGTGGATGTTCCATAATGTGCTCATACATATCTGTACAATTTAACCGGCAACAGTATATTTCCTTGCAATAAAATGGTACTAAATACGTCAATGGCGGATCCCTTGATGACAATATTTGGACATTGTTATTTTATTTATATTTGTGTCATTTACTCGAGTTCAACTCGCATCTAACAAGCGAGCGTCGATCTACAGAAATCACTGTTGATTACAGCTCTAATGGCCGCCAATGGCATTTCTTTAAAAATAATCTACATTTTTATGTCGTCACTCTGCGGCGTGGGCGTACGCGTCCGTGTACGCATATGCGTCCGCGTGACCAACTTCTCCTCCAAAACTACAAGGCCTAGAGACGTGCTGTTTTTTATGTCAGCTGACTTGTCAGTCAGCTGGCATTATGTCGTCACTCTGCGGCGTGGGCGTACGCGTCCGCGTGAACAACTTCTCCTCCAAAACTACAAGGCCTAGAGACGTGCTGTTTTTTTTAAAAGATACCTTATCTATCGAGGATGAAAAATTGTTCAAGGCATGCAAATCTGTCCGTTCGTCTGTTTGCTAGAGACATTACAAGGGGGGTACCCCCACCAAAAGTGTGAAAATTTCAACTTTTTATCACAATTTTCTCAGTGACTATTGCAGGGATTTCTCTCATATCTTGCATATATGTACTAGGCCAGAGGTAGATTCTCTTGTGTGAGTATGAGACCTGGATCTCTCTTACTTTTTTTTTAATAAATTTTTTTAATAATTTTTAATGCATTAACATTCATGAAATCATGCACAAAATCATTTATAACTTGAAAACTGTTGCATCTAGAGCATTTTGTTAAAATATGTTATTCAGCTACTTTTTTCATAGCTACAATATGGTGAGTAAGTTGGGTGCCTGTCTCAATAGCTAAGTGAGTAATAGCTACTTTTGGGCTTTTCAGTAACTTCCATCATGAGTAGAATCACTTGTAACTTAAAAACTGTTGCATTTAGAGAATTTCGTATAAATATGTTATTCAGCTACTTTTGGGTCAGCTATAACATAGTAAAATTTTAGACCTGTAGCTCATGGCATAGCTGAGTAATAGCTACTTTTACGTTATCACTGTTGAGTAAATTGCTTATAACTTCAAAACTATTGCATTTAGAGAATTTCGTATAAATATGTTATTCAGCTACTTTTGGGTCAGCTATAACATAGTAAAATTTCAGACCTGTAGCTCATGGCATAGCTGAGTAATAGCTACTTTTAGGTTATCACTGTTGAGTAAATTGCTTATAACTTGGAAACTATTGCATTTAGAGTATTTTGTTTCAATATGTTATTCACCTATTTTGGGATCAGCTATAACATAGTGAAGTTTTAGATCTGTGGCTCATTGCATAGCTGAGTAATAGCTACTTTGAAGTTCTCACTATTGAGTAAATCAGTTGTAATTGGAAAACTATTGCATTTAGAGAATTTCGTATAAATATGTTATTCAGCTACTTTTGGGTCAGCTATAACATAGTAAAATTTCAGACCTGTAGCTCATGGCATAGCTGAGTAATAGCTACTTTTAGGTCATCACTATTGAGTAAATCAGTTGTAACTTGAAAACTATTGCATTTACAGTATTTTCCTTAAATATGTTGTTCACCTACTTTTGGGTCAGCTATAACATAGTAAAATTTCAGACCTGTAGCTCATGGCATAGCTGAGTAATAGCTACTTTTAGGTCATCACTATTGAGTAAATCAGTTGTAACTTGAAAACTATTGCATTTACAGTATTTTGCTTTAATATGTTGTTCACCTACTTTTGGGTCAGCTATAACATAGTGAAATTTCAGACCTGTAGCTCATTGCATAGCTGAGTAATAACTACTTTGAGATTCTCACTATTGAGTAAATCAGTTGTAATTGGAAAATTATTGCATTTAGAGAATTTAGTATAAATATGTTATTCAGCTACTTTTGGGTCAACTATAACATAGTAAAATTTCAGACCTGTAGCTCATGGCATAGCTGAGTAATAGCTACTTTTAGGTCATCACTATTGAGTAAATCAGTTGTAACTTGAAAACTATTGCATTTACAGTATTTTGCTTAAATATGTTGTTCACCTACTTTTGGGTCAGCTATAACATAGTAAAATTTCAGACCTGTAGCTCATGGCATAGCTGAGTAATAGCTACTTTTAGGTTATCACTGTTGAGTAAATCAGTTGTAATTGGAAAACTATTGCATTTAGAGAATTTAGTATAAATATGTTATTCAGCTACTTTTGGGTCAACTATAACATAGTAAAATTTCAGACCTGTAGCTCATGGCATAGCTGAGTAATAGCTACTTTTAGGTCATCACTATTGAGTAAATCAGTTGTAACTTGAAAACTATTGCATTTACAGTATTTTGCTTAAATATGTTGTTCACCTACTTTTGGGTCAGCTATAACATAGTAAAATTTCAGACCTGTAGCTCATGGCATAGCTGAGTAATAGCTACTTTTAGGTCATCACTATTGAGTAAATCAGTTGTAATTTGAAAACTATTGCATTTACAGTATTTTGCTTAAATATGTTGTTCACCTACTTTTGGGTCAGCTATAACATAGTAAAATTTCAGACCTGTAGCTCATGGCATAGCTGAGTAATAGCTACTTTTAGGTCATCACTATTGAGTAAATCAGTTGTAACTTGAAAACTATTGCATTTACAGTATTTTGCTTAAATATGTTGTTCACCTACTTTTGGGTCAGCTATAACATAGTAAAATTTCAGACCTGTAGCTCATGGCATAGCTGAGTAATAGCTACTTTTAGGTTATCACTGTTGAGTAAATCGCTTATAACTTGGAAATTATTGCATTTAGAGTATTTTGTTTCAATATGTTATTCACCTATTTTGGGGTCAGCTATAACATAGTGAAGTTCCAGACCCGTGACTCATTGCATAGCTGAGTAATAGCTACTTTTAGGTTATCACTGTTGAGTAAATCGCTTATAACTTGGAAACTATTGCATTTAGAGTATTTTGTTTCAATATGTTATTCACCTATTTTGGGATCAGCTATAACATAGTGAAGTTTCAGATCTGTGGCTCATTGCATAGCTGAGTAATAGCTACTTTGAAGTTCTCACTATTGAGTAAATCAGTTGTAATTGGAAAACTATTGCATTTAGAGAATTTCGTATAAATATGTTATTCAGCTACTTTTGGGTCAGCTATAACATAGTGAAATTTCAGACCTGTAGCTCATGGCATAGCTGAGTAATAGCTACTTTTAGGTCATCACTATTGAGTAAATCAGTTGTAACTTGAAAACTATTGCATTTACAGTATTTTGCTTAAATATGTTGTTCACCTACTTTTGGGTCAGCTATAACATTGTAAAATTTCAGACCTGTAGCTCATGGCATAGCTGAGTAATAGCTACTTTTAGGTCATCATTATTGAGTAAATCAGTTGTAACTTGAAAACTATTGCATTTACAGTATTTTGCTTTAATATGTTGTTCACCTACTTTTGGGTCAGCTATAACATAGTGAAATTTCAGACCTGTAGCTCATTGCATAGCTGAGTAATAACTACTTTGAGGTTCTCACTATTGAGTAAATCAGTTGTAATTGGAAAACTATTGCATTTAGAGAATTTAGTATAAATATGTTATTCAGCTACTTTTGGGTCAACTATAACATAGTAAAAGTTCAGACCTGTAGCTCATGGCATAGCTGAGTAATAGCTACTTTTAGGTCATCACTATTGAGTAAATCAGTTGTAACTTGAAAACTATTGCATTTACAGTATTTTGCTTAAATATGTTGTTCACCTACTTTTGGGTCAGCTATAACATAGTAAAATTTCAGACCTGTAGCTCATGGCATAGCTGAGTAATAGCTACTTTTAGGTTATCACTGTTGAGTAAATCGCTTATAACTTGGAAATTATTGCATTTAGAGTATTTTGTTTCAATATGTTATTCACCTATTTTGGGGTCAGCTATAACATAGTGAAGTTCCAGACCCGTGACTCATTGCATAGCTGAGTAATAGCTACTTTGAAGTTCTCAATGTTGAGTAAATCACTTGTAATTGGAAAACTATTGCATTTAGAGAATTTAGTATAAATATGTTATTCAGCTACTTTTGGGTCAGCTATAACATAGTAAAATTTCAGACCTGTAGCTCATGGCATAGCTGAGTAATAGCTACTTTTAGGTTATCACTGTTGAGTAAATCACTTATAACTTGAAAACTATTGCATTTAGAGTATTTTGTTTCAATATGTTATTCACCTATTTTGGGGTCAGCTATAACATAGTGAAGTTCCAGACCTGTGGCTCATTGCATAGCTGAGTAATAGCTACTTTGAAGTTCTCACTGTTGAGTAAATCAGTTGTAATTGGAAAACTATTGCCTTTACAGAAATTTGTGCAAATATGTTATTCAGCTACTTTTGGGTCAGCTATAACATAGTGAAATTACAGACCTGTAGCTCATGGCACAACTGAGCAATAGCTGTTCTCAGGCACTGACTGTTGAGTAAATCAGCTATAACTTGAAAAATATTGCATTTGGAGTATTTTGTTAAAATATATTGTTCACCTACTTTTGGGTTAGCTATAACATAGTGAAATTACAGACCTATAGCTCATGGCATAGTGGAGCAATAGCTATTTTCTGGTTCTCACTATTGAGTAAATCAGTTGTAACTTGAAAACTATTGCATTTACAGTATTTTGCTTAAATATGTTGTTCAGCTACTTTTAGGTCAGCTATAACAGAGCAAAAATTCAGACATGTAGCTCATTGCATAGCTGAGTAATAGTTACTTTGAGGTTCTCACTCTTGAGTAAATCAGTTGTAACTTGAAAATTATTACATTTAGAGTATTTTGTTAAATATGTTATTCACAGACGTTTTGGTCAGCTATAACATAGTGAAATTGCAGACCTCTATGTCATGGGATAGCTGAGCAATAGCTTCTTTCAGGTTCTCACTGTTGAGTAAATCATTGTATCCAACCTGTAGGAAATCATGGGCTGGGAATCTGTTAATATGGTCCGATTTGACCTTGGAACCCTCCTTCAAGGTCAAATGAGGATAGCCAAAAATAAAAGTGCTTATAACTCGCTTATTATTGGTCCCAGAGGTTGGAATGAAAACCAACCTATAGAAAATCATGAGCTGGGAATTTTTTGGTGTGGTCGGATTTCACCTTGGACCCCTCCTTCAAGGTCAAATGAGGATAGCCAAACTTAAAAGTGCTTGAAATAACTTGAAAAATATTGCATTTGGAGTAATTTGTTAAAATATATTGTTCACCTACTTTTGGGTTAGCTATAACATAGTGAAATTACAGACCTATAGCTCATGGCATAGCGGAGCAATAGCTATTTTCTGGTTCTCACTATTGAGTAAATCAGTTGTAACTTGAAAACTATTGCATTTACAGTATTTTGCTTAAATATGTTGTTCAGCTACTTTTAGGTCAGCTATAACAGAGCAAAAATTCAGACATGTAGCTCATTGCATAGCTGAGTAATAGTTACTTTGAGGTTCTCACTCTTGAGTAAATCAGTTGTAACTTGAAAATTATTACATTTAGAGTATTTTGTTAAATATGTTATTCACAGACGTTTTGGTCAGCTATAACATAGTGAAATTGCAGACCTCTATGTCATGGGATAGCTGAGCAATAGCTTCTTTCAGGTTCTCACTGTTGAGTAAATCATTGTATCCAACCTGTAGGAAATCATGGGCTGGGAATCTGTTAATATGGTCCGATTTGACCTTGGAACCCTCCTTCAAGGTCAAATGAGGATAGCCAAACATAAAAGTGCTTATAACTCGCTTATTATTGGTCCCAGAGGTTGGAATGAAAACCAACCTATAGAAAATCATGAGCTGGGAATTTTTTGGTGTGGTCGGATTTCACCTTGGACCCCTCCTTCAAGGTCAAATGAGGATAGCCAAACTTAAAAGTGCTTATAACTCACTTATTATTGGTCCTAGAGGTTTCGAATGGAAAACCAACCTATAGAAAATCATGGGCTGGGAATCTTTTGGTGTGGTCGGATTTGACCTGGGACCCCTCCTTCAAGGGCAGTTGAGGATAGCCAAACTTACAATTGCTTAGAACTCGCTTATTATTGGTCCTACAAGTTTGGGATGGTAAACAAGCTACAGGAAATCATGGGCTGGGAATTTTTTTGTGTGGTCGGATTTGACCTTGGACCCCCTCCTTCCAGGTCAAACGAAGATAGCCAAACTTAAAGTGCTTATAACTCGCGTATTATTGGTCTTGGAGGTTTGGGATGGTAAACCAACATATAGGAAATCATGGGCTGGGATTCTTTTGGTGTGGTCAGATTTGACCTGGGACCCCTCCTTCAAGGGCAGTTGAGGATAGCCAAACTTACAATTGCTTAGAACTCGCTTATTATTGGTCCTACAAGTTTGGGATGGTAAACAAGCTACAGGAAATCATGGGCTGGGAATTTTTTTGTGTGGTCGGATTTGACCTTGGACCCCCTCCTTCAAGGTCAAACAAGGATAGCCAAACTTAAAAAGTGCCTATAACTCACTTATTATTGGTCCGAGAGGTTTGGGATGGTAAACCATCCTAAATTCTTTGGCTGGGAATCTTTTGGTATGGTCAGATTTGACCTTTGGACCCCTTCTTCATGGTGGAACGAGGATATTGCATTTATAGTATTTCTTTAAATATTTTTAACCTACTTTTTACCCTTAAACAATTACCTTGTTACTTTATTTCATAATACCATTTGCAGGGCACAACTTTTTTGTCGTTTTCTTCTGTCAGCTTCGGAATATTTTTCGAACATGTGTTCAGTTACCATTTACTGTATTTCTGTACAGCCCTTTCCCTGATAATTATGCTTTCCTCTCATTATCACCATCACAAATCAAAAACATTCAGTCAGCTGACACAGTGCCCGTTCACGGGCACTCTCCTCTTGTTTAAAAGATACCTTATCTATCGAGGATGAAAATTTGTTCAAGGCATGCAAATCTGTCTGTTCGTCTGTTTGCTAGAGACATTACAAGGGGGGTACCCCCACCAAAAGTGTGAAAATTTCAACACTTAATCACAATTTTCTCAGTGACTATTGCAGGGATTTCTCTCATATCTTGCATATATGTACTAGGCCACAGGTAGATTCTCTTGTGTGAGTATAAGACCTGGATCTGTCTTACTTTTTTTTTAATAAATTTTTTCAATAATTTTTAATGCATTAAAATTCATGAAATCATGCACAAAATCATTTATAACTTGAAAAGTGTTGCATTTAGAGCATTTTGTTAAAATATGTTATTCAGCTACTTTTTTCATAGCTACAATATGGTGAGTAAGTTGGGTGCCTGTCTCAATAGCTAAGTGAGTAATAGCTACTTTTGGGCTTTTCAGTAACTTCCATCATGAGTAAAATTACTTGTAACTTAAAAACTATTGCATTTAGAGAATTTCGTATAAATATGTTATTCAGCTACTTTTGGGTCAGCTATAACATAGTAAAATTTTAGACCTGTAGCTCATGGCATAGCTGAGTAATAGCTACTTTTAGGTTATCACTGTTGAGTAAATCACTTATAACTTCAAAACTATTGCATTTAGAGAATTTCGTATAAATATGTTATTCAGCTACTTTTGGGTCAGCTATAACATAGTAAAATTTCAGACCTGTAGCTCATGGCATAGCTGAGTAATAGCTACTTTTAGGTTATCACTGTTGAGTAAATCGCTTGTAACTTGGAAACTATTGCATTTACAGTATTTTGTTTCAATATGTTATTCACCTATTTTTGGATCAGCTATAACATAGTGAAGTTTCAGATCTGTGGCTCATTGCATAGCTGAGTAATAGCTACTTTGAAGTTCTCACTGTTGAGTAAATCACTTGTAACTTAAAACCTTTTGCATTTAGAGAATTTCGTATAAATATGTTATTCAGCTACTTTTGGGCCAGCTATAACATAGTGAAATTTCAGATCTGTAGGTCATGGCATTGCTGAGTAATAGCTACTTTAAAGTTCTCACTATTGAGTAAATCAGTTGTAATTGCAAAACTATTGCATTTAGAGAATTTTGTATAAATATGTTATTCAGCTACTTTTGGGTCAGCTATAACATAGTAAAATTTCAGACCTGTAGCTCATGGCATAGCTGAGTAATAGCTACTTTTAGGTCATCACTATTGAGTAAATCAGTTGTAACTTGAAAACTATTGCATTTACAGTATTTTGCTTAAATATGTTGTTCACCTACTTTTGGGTCAGCTATAACATAGTGAAATTTCAGACCTGTAGCTCATTGCATAGCTGAGTAATAACTACTTTGAGGTTCTCACTATTGAGTAAATCAGTTGTAATTGCAAAACTATTGCATTTAGAGAATTTAGTATAAATATGTTATTCAGCTACTTTTGGGTCAGCTATAACATAGTAAAATTTCAGACCTGTAGCTCATGGCATAGCTGAGTAATAGCTACTTTTAGGTCATCACTCTTGAGTAAATCAGTTGTAACTTGAAAACTATTGCATGTACAGTATTTTGCTTAAATATGTTGTTCACCTACTTTTGGGTCAGCTATAACATAGTAAAATTTCAGACCTGTAGCTCATGGCATAGCTGAGTAATAGCTACTTTGAGGTTATCACTGTTGAGTAAATCGCTTATAACTTGGAAATTATTGCATTTAGAGTATTTTGTTTCAATATGTTATTCACCTATTTTGGGGTCAGCTATAACATAGTGAAGTTCCAGACCTGTGGCTCATTGCATAGCTGAGTAATAGCTACTTTGAAGTTCTCACTGTTGAGTAAATCAGTTGTAATTGGAAAATTATTGCCTTTACAGAAATTTGTGCAAATATGTTATTCAGCTACTTTTGGGTCAGCTATAACATAGTGAAATTACAGACCTGTAGCTCATGGCACAACTGAGCAATAGCTATTCTCAGGCACTTACTGTTGAGTAAATCGGCTATAACTTGAAAAATATTGCATTTGGAGTATTTTGTTAAAATATACTGTTCACCTACTTTTGGGTTAGCTATAACATAGTGAAATTACAGACCTATAGCTCATGGCATAGCGGAGCAATAGCTATTTTCAGGTTCTCACTATTGAGTAAATCAGTTGTAACTTGAAAACTATTGCATTTACAGTATTTTGCTTAAATATGTTGTTCACCTACTTTTAGGTCAGCTATAACAGAGCAAAAATTCAGACATGTAGCTCATTGCATAGCTGAGTAATAGTTCCTTTGAGGTTCTCACTCTTGAGTAAATCAGTTGTAACTTGAAAACTATTACATTTAGAGTATTTTGTTAAATATGTTATTCACAGACGTTTTGGTCAGCTGTAACATAGTGAAATTGCAGACCTCTATGTCATGGCATAGCTGAGCAACAGCTTCTTTCAGGTTCTCACTGTTGAGTAAATCATTGTATCCAACGTGTAGGAAATCATGGGCTGGGAATCTGTTAATATGGTCCGATTTGACCTTGGAACCCTCCTTCAAGGTCAAATGAGGATAGCCAAACATAAAAGTGCTTATAGCTCGCTTATTATTGGTCCTAGAGGTTTGGAATGAAAACTAACCTATAGAAAATCATGAGCTGGGAATTTTTTGGTGTGGTCGGATTTCACCTTGGACCCCTCCTTCAAGGTCAAATGAGGATAGCCAAACTTAAAAGTGTTTATAACTCGCTTATTATTGGTCTTGGAGGTTTGGGATGGTAAACAGACATATAGGAAATCATGGGCTGGGATTCTTTTGGTGTGGTAAGATTTGACCTGGGACCCCTCCTTCAAGGTCAATTGAGGATAGCCAAACTTACAATTGCTTATAACTCGCTTATTATTGGTCCTACAGGTTTGGGATGGTAAACAAGCTACAGGAAATCATGGGCTGGGAATTTTTTTGTGTGGTCGCATTTGACCTTAGACCCCTCCGTCAAGGTCAAACAAGGATAGCCAAACTTAAAAAGTGCCTATGACTCACTTATTATTGGTCCGAGAGGTTTGGGATGGTAAACCATCCTAAATTCTTTGGCTGGGAATCTTTTGGTATGGTCAGATTTGACCTTTGGATCCCTTCTTCATGGTCGAACGAGGATATTGCATTTATAGTATTTCTTTAAATATTTTTAACCTACTTTTTACACTTAAACAATTACCTTGTTACTTTATTTCATAATACCATTTGCAGGGCACAACTTTTTTGTCCTTTTCTTGTGTCAGCTTCGGAATATCTTTCGAACATGCTGTTCAGTTACCATTTACTGTATTTCTGTACAGCCCTTTCCCTTATAATTATGCTTTCCTCTCATTATCACCATCACAAATCAAAAACATTCAGTCAGCTGACACAGTGCCCGTTCACGGGCACTCTCCTCTTGTTCTACTGGCTCTTCCTCATAGGTAGAAGGTTGAATCTCTTCATAGGTGATATGTATGACACATATACATGTCCTCTACAACCTTGCACACATTTGACCTTGAAGCTCCTAATTCAAGGTCATCCACGGAGTGCCAAAGTAACCCACATAGCGGACTTTAAAAGTGCCTATATCTCCCTTATTATTGGTCCTAGAGGTTTGCAATGTGAAGCCAACCTATAGGAAATCATGTGCTGCGAATCTTCTGATGTGGTCAGATTTGACCTTGGACCCCTCCTTCAAAGTCAAACGAGGATAGCCAAACTTATAAGTGCCTATAACTCGCTTATTATCAATCATAGAGGTTTGGGATGGTAAACCAACATATAGGAAATCATGGGCTGGGAATCTTCTGGAGTGGTCGGATTTGACCTTGGGCCCCTCCTTCAAGGTCAAACGAGGACAGCCAAACTTAAAAGTGCTTATAACTCGCTTATTATTGGTCCTAGAGGTTTGGGATGGTAAACCAACATATAGGAAATCATGGGCTGGGAATCTTCTGGTGTGGTTGGATTTGACCTTGGGCCCCTCCTTCAAGGTCAAACGAGGATAGCCAAAGGTAAAAGTGCCTATAACTCGCTTATTTTTGGTCCTAGAGGTTTGGGATGGTAAACCAATATATAGAAAATCATGGGCTGGAAATCTTGTGGTGAGGTCGGATTTGACCTTGGGCCCCTCATTCAAGGTCAAACGAGGGCAGCCAAACTTAAAAGTGCTTATAACTCGCTTATTATTGGTCCTAGAGGTTTGGGAGGGTAAACCAGCATATAGAAAATCATGGGCTGGGAATCTTCTGGTGTGGTCGGATTTGACCTTGGGCCCCTCCTTCAAGATCAAATGAGGATAGCCAAAGGTAAAAGTGCCTATAACTCGCTTATTATTGGTCATAGAGGTTTGGGATGGTAAACCAACATATAGGAAATCATGGGCTGGGAATCTTCTGGTGTGGTCGGATTTGACCTTGGACCCCTCAATCAAGGTCAAACGAGGACAGCCAAACTTAAAAGTGCTTATAACTCGCTTATTATTGGTCCTAGAGGTCTGGGATGGTAAACCAGCATATAGAAAATCATGGGCTGGGAATCTTCTGGTGTGGTCGGATTTGACCTTGGGCCCCTCCTTCAAGGTCAAACGAGAATAGCCAAAGGTAAAAGTGCCTATAACTTGCTTATTATTGGTCGTAGAGGTTTGGGATGGTAAACCAACCTATAGAAAATCATGGGCTGGGAATCTTCTGGTGTGGTCGGATTTGACCATGGGCGACTCCTTCAAGGTCAAACGAGGACAGCCAAACTTAAAAGTGCTTATAAATCGCTTATTATTGGTCCTAGAGGTTTGGGATGGTAAACCAGCATATAGAAAATCATGGGCTGGGAATCTTCTGGTGTGGTCGGATTTGACCTTGGGCCCCTCCTTCAAGGTCAAACGAGAATAGCCAAAGGTAAAAGTGCCTATAACTCACTTATTATTGGTCATAGAGGTTTGGGATGGTAAACCAACATATAGGAAATCATGGGCTGGGAATCTTCTGGTGTGGTCGGATTTGACCTTGGGCCCCTCCTTCAAGGTCAAATGAGGACAGCCAAACTTAAAAGTCCTTATAACTCACTTATTATTGGTCCTACATGTTTGGGATGGTAAACCAACATATAGGAAATCATGCACTGGGAATCTTCTGGTGTGGTCGGATTTGACCTTGGGCCCCTCCTTCAAGGTCAAATGAGGACAGCCAAACCTAAAAGTGCTTATAACTCGCTTATTATTGGTCCTAGAGGTTTGGGATGGTAAACCAACCTATAGGAAATCATGGGCTGGGAATCTTCTGGCATGATCGGATTTGACCTTGGGCCCCTCCTTCAAGGTCAAACCGGGATAGCCAAAGGTAAAAGTGCCTGTAACGCGCTTATTATTGGTCCTAGAGGTTTGGGATGGTAAACCAACATATAGGAAATCATCTGCTGGGAATCTTCTGGTGTGGTCGGATTTGACCTTGGGCCCCTCATTCAAGGTCAAATGAGGGCAGCCAAACTTAAAAGTGCTTATAACTCGCTTATTATTGGTCCTAGAGGTTTGTCATGGTAAACCAGCATATAGAAAATCATGTGCTGGGAACCTTCTGGTGTGGTCGGACTTGACCTTGGGCCCCTCCTTCAAGATCAAATGAGGATAGCCAAACTTAAAAGTGCTTATAACTCGCTTATTATTGGTCCTAGAGGTTTGGGATGGTAAACCAACACATTGGAAATCATGGGCTGGGAATCTTCTGGTGTGGTTGGATTTGACCTTGGGCCCCACGGTCAAGGTCAAATGAGGACAGCCAAACTAAAAAGTGCTTATAACTCGCTTATTATTGGTCCTAGATGTTTGGGATGGTAAACCAACACATAGGAAATCATGCGCTGGGAATCTTCTGGTGTGGTCGGATTTGACCTTGGGCCCCTCCTTCAAGGTCAAATGAGGACAGCCAAACTTAAAAGTGCTTATAACTCGCTTATTATTGGTCCTAGAGGTTTTGGTGCATTGTCTTTACGGTGGATACAATTTGCATCGGTCTAGTTTTCCTTGCTTATTATGGGTCCTAGAGTTTGGGATGGTAAACCAACCTTTTGAAAATCATGGGCTGGGAATCTTTTGGTGTGGCCAGATTTAACCTTGGGCCCCTCGTTCAAGGTCAAACGAGGAAAGCCAAACTTAGAAGTGCTTATAACTCGCTTATTATTGGTCCTAGAGGTTTGGGATGGTAAACCAACTCTTAGGAAATAATCATGGGCTGGGAATCTTTTTGTGTGGTCAGATTTGACCTTGGGCCCCTCCTTTCAAGGTCAAACGAGGATAGCCAACTTAAAGTGGTTATAACTCGCTTATTATTGTTCCTAGAGGTGTGGGATGGTAAAGCCACATATAGGAAATCATGGGCTGGGAATCTTTTGGTGTGATCAGATTTGACCTTGAGCCCCTTCTTCAAGGTCAAACGAGGATAGCCCAAGTTAAAAGTGCTTATAACTCGCTTATTATTGGTCCTAGAGGTTTGGGATGGTAAACCAACCTATAGGAAATCATGAGCAGGGAATCTTTTGGTGTGGTTTGATTTGACCTTGGGCCCCTCGTTCAAGGTCAAACAAGGATAGCCAAACTGAAAAGTGCTTATAACTCACTTATTATTGATCCCAGAGGTTTACAATATGAAACCAGCTCATACGAAATCTTGGGCTAGGAATCTTCTGATGTTAGATTTGACCTTTGGCCCCTCCTTCAAGGTCAAACGATGGTTCACTGGCTTTGGTGAGTTGTCTGATGTTAGATTTGACCTTTGGCCCCTCCTTCAAGGTCAAACGATGGTTCACTGGCTTTGGTGAGTTGTCTTTCCGGTGGATACAAATTTGCATTGGTTCTCCGATGCATAGGTCTAGTTTAAATATGTTATTCATCTACTTTTGGGTCAGCCATAACATTGTAAAAATTGCAGTCATGAAGTTCATTGCATAGATGAGCAATAGTTACTTTGAGGTTCTCACTGTTGAGGAAATAAGTTGTAACTTGAAAACTATTGCATTTACAGTATTTTGTTTAAACATGTGGGGGCCACGGTGGCAGAGTGGTAACACTCTCGCCTCCCACTTCTGAGGCCGGGGTTCTATCCCCGTCACGGCCTGAAGTGGGAAAGCTGGTAGTTGCTTGCTGTTGGTCGGCAGTTTACAGTACAGAACCCTAACGAACTGTATGTACTGGTTTCCTCTGCCCTTCCAACTACCCGTCGTGATATGACCTGTACAGTGTTGAAAGCGACGTAAAACCCCAAATAAATAAATAAGTTTAAGCATATGATTTATCTATTTTTCAGCTATAACATAATAAAATTTTGGACCTGTAGGTCTGTGCATACCGAAAGGCTCACTGTTGAGTAAATCATTTGTAACTCAAAAACTATTGCATTTACAGTATTTTGTTTAAATATGTTTTCCACCTACTGTTTGCACCTTAACAGCTAACTGTGTACTTTACTTCTGAATACCAATTGGTCTGCACAACATTTGTGTCCTTTTCTTTTTTTACTTCTGCTCTGAAACTCAAAACACACAGTCAGCTGACACAGAGCCTATTCACGGACACTGATTGCTTGTTATATTTTTGTGTTTAGGAATCAAAGAATACTCAAACTGGCCAACAATACCTCAGGTGTATTTCAATGGGGACTTTCTTGGAGGCTGTGATATAATGTTGGACATGCACAAAAGTGGAGATTTAATTGAAGAACTCAATAAAATTGGCATTAGATCAGCTCTACTTGATAAACCAAAGGAAGATGGGTGACAATTCAGAGACAACATTTTGTACAGTCTCTTATATTGATATGTGTTGTTGTATGAAACTTTTGTCTGCTCCCAGTGATACATCAGTGGTGTGAAACCACATTGGCATGATGTGATTTCTTCAGAGGACTGTGTCATATTCAAGTAATACTTAAGACAGCTGCAGTCAGCTGTTATGAGTGTCTAAGGGTAAGAGAGAGGCACCTGTGAAGTAATCATTGTTGTAAAAATGTGTTTGACCTCTCAGTGAACTGTTTAATGGTGCTTCTGGAAATACCATTTAAAAAAAATGTCTGTTTTTCCCAAGTTTTATCTGTATTTTTGGATTCAGTTATTATTAATTAATTAGTAATTATGAATTATTATACAATATTATATATTGTTACCTCAAGTTCTTGCAATTGACAATAAAGAAATCTGTTTTGAAACCCTTGGATACCATCCATCCATATGTAGATTGTGGGTCATGCTACAAATATACATGTACTTATTAACAAGTTTGAGTTCCAGAGTGTGCTACTATTTGCATTGGGTGATGATAAGTGTTTAAATGTTTGTCTTAATTTGACAATGTGGTGGTTTAATTTCTAAATTCAAATGTGTAGTCATAATCAATATTAACTTTTTTCAGTTGATAAAATTGATTAGCAGGTTATATTTAGACATATGTAAACAAATGATGAAACACTGTAAACAAGAAAATTTTAACAAGTTTTGGAAGAAGTACTTGTCATTTGTTTTCTTCAGAATAACTTTTAACAGGGAAAATTGTTATATAAATTAATGTTTGCATCAGTCTTCAGCATTAAATCAATAAAAGACAAAGTTTATGTAAAAGGCCCTAGCCACTATTTTATGAAGGGGTAATATTTCTCCTTGGCTTTGGGGTATAAGGGTTTCAAAAGTATATAATTAACCTGAAATATGATCATCCAAGGCACTTTGGAGTACCCATTTAGTTCAACAGTGCATGAAAGCATCCTTTTTCTCAGTTCTCTTTGATATTTACAATTCTATCAGAAGCCTTGTATTGTTATTATTGCTCAACTCTGCCAGTCCTCGTTGACAAACGTGCTCCAACTCGCACCAATTCTGAAGAAGCAAGATACATCCTTGGGTAGATAAATAAATATGTTATAAAGGCAACAGTGATCAAATGTCTGAGTGTATTTGCTGGAAAAACAAACCTACCTCCATTAAGTGACAATACATGGTAAAAGTCCATCAGTATAGAATATGTATGAATGCTAAATCCAAATTCCTGAAAACAAATCCAAGAAAATCATCACAACCTACAACACAGTCCTTTATGATGTATTACACAGACTACTGGTTAAATTGTTACCATGTAAACCTCCCCTCAAGGTGACATATTTATTGAGTTTTTAACTGACAAAATTCCAAATGTTTTCAACTTTCCGTGTATCCCACACTCCACATCATAGGAGTCCTGATATTTCTTCTACCTTTTCCACTTCTATTGTCAGAGGACCAGGTTTCTAAAGTCATTGTAAATTCTCCAAGCAATCCTGCTCCTTTGATCCCTGGCCAACTTTACTTGACTTAGATTGTCTGGATACCTTATCACTTAAACAAGTTAAGTGCCCAATATTTTTTAAACAGCCCCATGTCACTCCTCAGAAAATCAACCCTAACCAAAGAAGTATTCAAAAACTACAGGCCTGTTTCTAACCTCAACTATTATCCAAAGATTTCAAAAAGTTGTAGCTTCTCAATTTTATGACTGGCTTTTAATCTGCTTACAGAAAGACCCACTCTACCGAACATACATAATGATCTCCTCAACATGGCTTAAGGGTGTGGGGGGCAACATTCACTAAATTTCTTTTGTTTTTAGGTCCTTTAATAAAGTAAGCGAAAATTCTAAGGTTGCCTTATATGATATTCACAAAAGCTTCTTTATAACTTCCTTATCAGAGGAAACCTTAAATAAAGGCTCCTTTGTTAAGAAGTGTAATTTATTCTGTAATTCTATTGATAAGGTCACCTTAACAACTCTTCTAAGGCTCCTTTGTATTTTCCTTACTAAAGGAGTGTTGTATCTGATTTTGCACCTTAGTTATTCAGTAGAAGACTATTGTTACGATATGTCTTGTATTGGCATATTATGTTGGATATTTTATATTTTAAGGAATGAATATTTAACATGTGATTTTTGTATTTCCAAACTTCTTTTTATTGGGAAAATAAATCAGATACATTTTTTATTAAATTGAAAGGTCGAATTTCATTATGACATATCAACTTAATTTTGGGTGTACTTCATTCAATAATATGAAAATATATGGAAATACAAGTTACAAATACTTTATTGAATACAGGCCCTGTTATAGCTTTTACTCTCCTTGAACTTTCTGCTGCTGTACGATACCACTGACCACGCAGTTTTGGGCAGGTTGTACATAGGCTATGGAATTAGTGATGTACTATTTGGATGGTTCAAATCATACCGGTCAGAGCACAAGGTTGGAAACACTTTGTTGGATCCCATATTATATGTTCACCAGGGTTAGGTTCTGGGCCCAATACTTCTCTCTTTGTGCATAGACTCATTTAGTTCAATTATCCAGTCTTATAGCAGTGCCAAGTGCCACTTTTATGCTTATAATACCCCATTGTACATTGTTCATGCAAACTCTCAAAGATTGCCTTACAACATTCAACTAATAAAAACTTAAAACTAATTCCTGACATAACTGAATTTATTTTGATTATTCTCAAAGAAAAAAAAAGAAGAGCAATAAAAAACAACTGCTCCCTTTTTCTATAATCAGTATTCACGGTTCACATGTCAATGATCTTGTTGGACTCGACTAGAATCCATCCAAGAGGTCTATACAGGATCTATCGACTGTTGGCGCTCAAAACATTAGTTCTGGCAAATACTCCAGTCAGACTATATTATTAACTCCTTGTTTGCATCACTCACAGATTTTGAGTTGAGAAGACTGCATTTTGTCCCAAAACTCACTCTGCAGGATTGTCACTTGTTCAAGCAGATTTTCCCATAAAAAAAAATCAACCAAAAAAGAAAAAATGAGCAATCACTGCCCGTGAACGGGCTCTGTGTCAGCTGATTGTGTGTTTTGAGTTTCAGAGTAGAAGTGAAAGAAGAAAAGGACAAAAGTTGTGTCCTGCAAATGGATTCAGAAGTACCAAGTTAATTGTTAAGGAGTAAAATGTAGGCATAAAACATTTAAACAAAATAGTATAAATGAAATAGTTTTTGAGTTACAACTGATTTACTCGACAGTGAAAACCTCAAAGCTATTACTCAGCTATGCAATGAGCTAAAGGTCTGCAATTTTACTATGTTATAGCTGACCCAAAAGTAAGTGAACAACATATTTAGGCAAAATACTCTAAATGCAATTGTTACCCCACAGCCCTTAAGGGCTGTCGGGGTATTGTTTTCACCCATGGTGTCCGGATGGGCGGGCGGGCGGGCGGCGGGAAATAGTTTGTCCGGGCTGTATCTCCGAAACCGAAAGGTGTAGGAAGTTGATACTTGGTAGGGACATTGGTTAGGGGGTGTAGGTGTGCAACGTCATGGTCTGACCTTGATTTGACCTTTGACCTTGCCGTAGTGACCTTGAGTTTGAAAATCTTGTCCGGACTATATCTCGGAAACCGTAAGGTGTAGGAAGTTGATACTTGGTAGGGATATTGGTTAGGGGGTGTAGGTGTGCAACGTCATGGTCTGACCTTGATTTGACCTCTGATCTTGCCGTAGTGACCTTGACCTATAAAATCTTGTCCAGGCTATATCTCGGAAACTGTAATGTGTAGGAAGTTGATATTTGGCAGGGACATTGGTTAGGGGGTGTAGGTGTGCAACGTCATGGTGTGACCTTGATTTGACCTTTGACCTTGCCATAGTGACCTTGACCTATAAAATCTTGTCCGGGCTATATCTCAGAAACCGTAAGGTGTAGGAAGTTGATACTTGGTAGGGATATTGGTTAGAGGGTGTAGGTCTGCAACGTCATGGTCTGACCTTGATTTGACCTTTGACCTTGCCGTAGTGGCCTTGACCTATAAAATCTTGTCCGGGCTATATCTCTGAAACCATAAGGTGTAGGAAGTTGATACTTGGTAGGGACATTGGTTAGGGGATGTAGTTGTGCAACGTCATGATCTGACCTTGATTTGACCTTGGCGTAGTGACCTTGACCTATAAAATCTTGTCCGGGCTATATCTTGGAAACCGTAAGGTTGAGGAAGTTGATACTTGCTAGGGACATTGGTTAGGGGCTATAGGTTTGTATTATCATGGTGTCACCTTAATTTGACCTTTGACCTTGTCGTAGTGACCTAGACCTATAAAATCTTGTTGCACCTTTGGGTCTCTCTTTTGATGCAGATTAAGCACTATTAAAGTCATATTAGAATTTATTAAGAATTTTACTTTCATAACTTCCCATTGTAAGAGATAGAATTTCATCAAGTGAGCCACAGATTTTGCTCCAACACCACACATAAGCATTCATTAAATGTATTACCACTTCTGTATGCATGGTAATATTCAAACCATCTAAACCATAATTCGGGTCTTGCAGATGTAGATAAAGAGGGTTGAATTTTAGTTTGCTGATTAATGCTGTCATCTTGTTATTGAATTATCTTGTTTTAATACTTCATCTTTATATGCATGATCTTTCTTTTCAACATTATTTCTCCATTTAAACATTGTTCGGACCTTTGTATAACTGACAGTGCTCTGAAAGTATCCTGAAGTTTGTACTGATACAGTACTTATGTATCTCATGGTGTTGAAAATATTTCCCTGGGCTGTGGGGTACGGGCATCTCTGATGCTATTTTTTTTAAGTTACAACTGATTTGCTCAACAGTGAGAACCTCAAAGCTGCTATTGCTAAGGAATTAGGTACAGGTCTGCAATTTTGCTATGTTATAGCTGACCTAAAAGTAGGGGAACAACCTATTTAAACAAAACTAGAGCAAGAGAAAAAGAAATTGTGTTTGAATAGCATAGTGTGCTATAATGCAAGGTTTCGCAGATTAATGTGTTGTTGTTTTTTATGTCAGCTGACTTGTCGGTCAGCTGACATTATGTCGTCACTCTGCGGCGTGGGCGTCTGCGTGAACAACTGCTCCTCCAAAACTACAAGGCCTAGAGACATGCTGTTTTTTTTAAAAGATACCTTATCTATCGAGGATGAAAAACTGTTCAAGGCATGCAAATCTGTCTGTTCGTCTGTTTGCTAGAGACATTACAAGGGAGGTACCCCCACCAAAAGTGTGAAAATTTCAACACTTTATCACAATTTTCTCAGTGACTATTGCAGGGATTTCTCTCATATCTTGCATATATGTACTAGGCCAGAGGTAGATTCTCTTGTGTGAGTATGAGACCTGGATCTGTCTTTATTTTTTTTAAATAAATTTTTCTAATAATTTTTAATGCATTAAAATTCATGAAATCATGCACTAAATCACTTATAACTTGAAAAGTGTTGTATTTAGAGCATTTTGTTAAAATATGTTATTCAGCTACTTTTTTCATAGCTACAACATGGTGAGTAACTTGGGTGTCTGTCTCAATAGCTAAGTAATAGCTACTTTTGGGCTTTTCAGTAACTTCCGTCATGAATAAAATCACTTGTAACTTGAAAACTATTGCATTTAGAGAATTTCGTATAAATATGTTATTCAGCTACTTTTGGGTCAGCTATAACATAGTAAAATTTCAGACCTGTAGCTCATGGCATAGCTGAGTAATAGCTACTTTTATGTTATCACTGTTGAGTAAATCACTTATAACTTGAAAACTATTGCATTTAGAGTATTTTGTTTCCAGTATGTTATTCACCTATTTTGGGGTCAGCTATAACATAGTAAAATTTCAGACCTGTAGCTCATGGCATAGCTGAGTAATAGCTACTTTTAGGTTATCACTGTTGAGTAAATCACTTATAACTTGAAAACTATTGCGTTTACAGAAATTTGTGTAAATATGTTATTCAGCTACTTTTGGGTCAGCTATAACATAGTGAAATTACAGACCTGTAGCTCATGACACAACTGAGCAATAGCTATTTTCAGGTACTGACTGTTGAGTAAATCAGTTGTAACTTGAAAAATATTGCATTTGGAGTATTTTGTTAAAATATGTTGTTCACCTACTTTTGGGTCAGGTATAACATAGTGAAATTACAGACCTATAGCTCATGGCATAGCTGAGCAATAGCTATTTTCAGGTTCTCACTATTGAGTAAATCAGTTGTAACTTGAAAACTATGGCATTTACAATATTTTGCTTAAATATGTTGTTCACCTACTTTTGGGTCAGCTATAACATAGTAAAATTTCAGACCTGTAGCTCATGACATAGCTGAGTAATAGCTACTTTTAGGTTATCACTGTTGAGTAAATCACTTACTTGAAAACTATTGCATTTAGAGTAGTTTGTTTCAATATGTTATTCACATATTTTGGGGTCAGCTATAACATAGTAAAATTTCAGACCTGTACCTCGTGGCATAGCTGAGTAATAGCTACTTTGAGGTTATCACTGTTGAGTAAATCACTTATAACTTGAAAACTATTGCATTTACAGAAATTGTGTAGATACATTATTCAGCTACTTTTGGGTCAGCTATAACATAGTGAAATTACAGACCTGTAGCTCATGGCACAACTGAGCAATAGCTATTTTCAGGTACTGACTGTTAAGTAAATCAGTTGTAACTTGAAAAATATTGCATTTGGAGTATTTTGTTAAAATATGTTGTTCACCTACTTTTGGGTCAGCTATAACATAGTGAAATTACAGACCTATAGCTCATGGCATAGCTGAGCAATAGCTATTTTCAGATTCTCACTATTGAGTAAATCAGTTGTAACTTGAAAACTATTGCATTTACAGTATTTTGCTTAAATATGTTGTTCACCTACTTTTGGGTCAGCTATAATATAGTAAAAATTCAGACTTGTAGCTCATTGCATAGCTGAGTAATAGCTACTTTGAGGTTATCACTGTTGAGTAAATCAGTTGTAACTTGAAAACTATTACATTTAGAGTATTTTGTTTAAATATTTTATTCACATAATTTTTGGTCAGTTATAACATAGTGAAATTGCAGACCTCTGTCATGGCATAGCTGAGCAATAGCTACTTTCAGGTTCTCACTATTGAGTAAATCATTGTATCCACTGGATAGCCGCAGTGTGTAGAGAGATTTCCCCATTACATTATCTTTTGGTGTGGTCAGATTTGACCTTTGACCCCTCCTTCAAGGTCAAACGAGGATAGCCAAACTTAAAAGTGCTTATAACTCGCTTATTATTGTTCCTAGAGGTTTGGGATGGTAAACAGACATATAGGAAATCATGGGCTGGGAATCTTTTGGTGTGGTCAGATTTGACCTTGGACCCCTCCTTCAAGGTCAGACGAGGATAGCCAAACTTAAAATTGCTTATAACTCGCTTATTATTGGTCCTACAGGTTTGGGATGGTAAACCAACCTACAGGAAATCATGGGCTGGGAATCATTTGGTGTGGTCGGATTTGACCTTGGACCCCTCCTTCAAGGTCAAACAAAGATGTGCCTATAACTCGCTTATTATTGGTTCTAGAGGTTTGGGATGGTAAACCAACCTATAGGAAATCATGGGCTGGGAATGTTTTTGTGTGGTTGGATTTGACCTTGGACCTCTTCTTCAAGGTCGTACGAGGATACTGCATTTGCAGTATTTCTTTAAATATGTTTTAACCTACTTTTTACACTTAAACAGTTACCTCGTTACTTTCCTTCATAATACCATTTGCAGGGCACAACTTTTTTGTCCTTTTCTTCTGTCAGCTTCAGAATTTTTTTTGAACATGCTGTTCAATTACCATTTACTGTACTTCTGTACAGCACTTTCCCTGATAATTATGCTTTCCTCTCATTATTACCTTCACAAATCAAAAACACTGAGTCAGCTGACACAGTGCCCGTTCGCGGGCACTCTCCTCTTGTTTTCTTCTTTTAATGCAAAAATTCAAGATGGCCACCAAAAATGGTGAGAAAACGATTTTTGGGGAAAGTCGCCAGTAGACTCTGTAGGTACCCTGTGGGTCAAACATTTTGTTGAAATCGCTCTATCTTGCACCATTTCTGAGATAGATGTATTAATGCATTTTATGCAAAAATTCAAGACGTCCACCAAAAATCGCGGGAAAATGATTTTTGGGAAAAGTCGCCAGGAAACTCTGCTGATACCCTGCAGGTCCAAAATTTCGCCGAAATCGCTCTATCTCACACTGTTTCTGAGATAAATGTGTTTTTGCCTTTTACACAGAAATTTGAGATGGCCGCCAAAAATGGCGGGAAAATGATTTTTGGTAAAACACTGCCAGTACACTCTTTTGATACCTGTTGGTCAAAAATTTCGCCAAAATCGCTCTATCTTGCACCGTTTCTGAGATAAATGTGTTTTTGCATTTTACACAGAAATTCAAGATGGCTGCCAAAAATGGCAGGAAAACAATTTTTGTGCAAAGTCACCTAGTCTCTGCAGATATCCTCTATGTAAAACATTTCGCCAAAATCCTTCTATCTTGCACCATTTCTGAAATAAATGCGTTTTTGTGTTTTACACAGAAATTCAAGATGGCTGCCAAAAATGGCGGGAAAACGATTGTTGGTAAAAGTCACCAGTAGAATCTGCAGATACCCTATGGGTAAAAAATTTTGTCGAAATGGCTCTATCTTGCACCATTTCTGAGATATTAAAGACTTTCATTGTCACTGTTGTTCAGTTAATCATTAATAAGTCGGCCATTTTCTGTTGAATCACTTCCAAAAGTTATCGATATTCAGACATCTATATAATGAACCTACTTGCCACATTTCGTGTGAATAGGTGGAGCGCTTTTTAAGTTATCATTCGAACAAGCACACCCCTTTGAAAAACATGTTTTTGATCATGTGACCTCTGATTGGTTGAAATGTCATGACAACATATTCAAAAAATTTTCCCAGAGCTATTACATGTGCTAAATTTGAAGAGAATCTACCTACTTGTTGCTGAGCTATAAGCAACAGAAAATGCGGGAGCCGATGGACCCACTCTCTCTCCTCTCCCTTAAATACAAACAAGCATCCCGCAAAAGATGCTTAATAATATAAATACAATAGATTTAAGTTACAACTTATTTATTCAACAGCGAGAACTTGAAAGTGGCTATTACTCGGCCAAGCCATGAGCCACAGGTATACAGTTTCACTATGTTATAGCTGAATCATAAGTAGGTGAACAATATGTTTAAACATAATTCTCTTAATGTAATAGTTTTCAAGTTACAACTGATTTACTCAACAGTGAGAGCCTCAAAGTAGCTATTGCTCCACTTTGCAATGGGCTACAGGTCTGCAATTTTACTATGTCATAGCTGACCCAAAAGTAGGTGAACGACATATTTAAACAAAATACTGTAAATGCAATAATATTAAAGTCGCAACTGATTTACTCAACAGTGAGAACCTCAAAGTAGCTATTACTCAGCTATGCAATGAGCTACTGGTCTGCAATTTTACTATGTTATGGCTCACCCAAAAGTAGGTGAACAACATATTTAAACAAAATACTCTTAAATGTATAAGTTTTCAGGTTACAATTGATTTACTCAATAGTGAAAACCTCAAAATAGCTATTACTCAGCTATGCATTGAGCTACAGGTCTGTAATTTTACTATGTTATAGCTGACCCCAAAATAGGTCAACATCATATTTAAACAAGAACACTTGGAGAGCGCATACCTATGCCAAGGGAGCACATATGATGAAAATTTCATCAAAATCTGTCCAAAACTTTTTGAGTTATCTGTCTCTAAAAATTACATTTCATGGATCCAGAAGATCCAGATAGTGATCCGGATCACTCCCAAAATTGAGTCATTTCTTCCTTTTACCTTTTCAGACATATCCTGAAAATTTCATCAAAATCTGTCCATAAGTTTTTGAGTTATCTTGTTTACAAACAAACGCACAAACTCACAAACCCAGGCAAAAACATAACCTCCTTGGCGGAGGTAACAAAATACTCTAAATGCAATAGTTTTAAAGTTACAACTGATTTCATCAAGAGTGAGAACCTCACAGTAGCTATTGCTCAGCTAGAGAATGTGGTACAGGTCTGCAATTTTACAATGTTGTAGCTGACCCAAAAGTAGGTGAATAACCTATTTAAACAAACTTCTGTAAATGCAATACTTTTCAAGTTACAACTGATTTACTCAACAGTGTGAACCTGAAAGTAGCTGTTGCTCAGCTATGCCATGAGCTACATATCTGTAATTTTACTATGTTGTTGCTGACCCAAAAGTAAACGAATGACATATTTACACAAAATACTGTAAATGCACTACTTTTCAGGTTACAACTGATTTACTCAACAGTGAGAACCTCAAAGTAGTTATTGCTCAGCTAGAGAATGAGGTACAGGTCTGCAATTTTACAATGTTGTAGCTGACCCAAAAGTAGGTGAACAACCTATTTAAACAAACTACTGTAAATGCAATACTTTTCAAGTTACAAGTGATTTACTCAACAGTGAGAACCTGAAAACAGCTATTACTCAGCTATGCCATGAGCTACAGGTCTGCAATTTTACTGTTATAGCTGATTCAATAGTAGATGAATAACATATTTAAACAAAATTCTCTGAATGCAATAATTTTCAAGTTACAATTGATTTACTCAACAGTGAAAACCTCAAAGTAGCTATTACTCAGCTATGCCATGAGCTACAGGTTTGCAGTTTTACTACCGGTATGTTATAGCTGATTCATAAATACATGAATAATACATGAAACAAAGTACCCTAAATGCAATAGTTTTCAAGTTAGAAGCAATTAACTCAACAGTGATAACCTAAAAGTAGCTATTACTCAGCTATGCAATGAGCTACAGGTCTGCAATTTTACTATGTTATAGCTAACCAAAAAGTAGATGAATAACATTCATACAAAATTCTCTAAATGCAATAGTTTTCAAGTTACAAATGATTTTACTCATTATGGAAGGTACTGAAAAGTCAGAAAGTAGCTATTACTCCCTTAGCTATTGGGATAGACACCCAAGTTACCAAGTTGTAGCTATGGAAAAAGTAGCTGAATAACATATTTTAACAAAATGCTCTTAATGCAATACTTTTCAAGTTATAAGTGATTTACTCCATGATTTCATGAATTTTAATGCATTAAAAATTATTTTAAAAAATCATAAAAAAATAACTAAGAAAGATCCAGGCCTGATACACAAGGTAGTCTCCTTGTGGCCTAGTACATATATCAAAGATAAGAGAAATCCCTGTAATAGTCAATGAGGAAGTTGTGATAAAGTGTTGAAATTTTCACACTTTGGGTGGGGGGTACTTGTAATGGCTCTGGGGAACAGACGAACGAACAGATCTGCATGCCTTGAACAATTTTTCATCCTCGATAGTTAAGGTATCTTTTAAAAAAAAACAGCATGTCTCCGGGTCTTGTGGTTATATATGTATAATATTACAAGAATCCATATATCTATGTAATAAGAGAAATCTAAGATATGGCTGACAAGATTTTAAAGGTCCAGGTAACTACAGGAAGGTCAAAGGTTAAATGAAGGTCTCATTATGGTGAAGTACACCTACACTCCCTAATCAATGTCCGTACTAAGTATCAACTTCCTACATTTTATGGTTTCCACAATATAGCCTGGACAAGATTTTAAAGATCAAGGTCACACCATAATGTTGCACACCTAAACCCCCTTGCCAATGTCTCTACCAAGTATCAACTTCCTACACCTTATAGTTACATCCAGACACCACATGTGAAAACAATACCCACACAGCTCTTAAACTTTAAGGCTGTGGGGTTAAAATTATTTTGGCTTCCAGTCAAATACATTTGTTGTGATATAACATATACAATGTCTTAAAAGTGATTTTCAAAAGAATTCCAGTGCTCTTGAGAGGTCTCATGTGATGAAATAGTGTGGGAAAAAATAACACCAATAACAACAAAATGAATATGGCCACCAAAAGTCCTAATACTGACAAGTGAGGAACTGTCATTAACAGAGGTTTGTCGCTCACTAGGCCTGTACATGGCCTAAACAACTCAACAATTTATTAGTCTTTCATGAACAGTGAAAAATATCTGAGACTAAAAACCTGAATTGAATGATGTGTTAACAACTTAACAGCGTCACATGTATATTTGAATGTGTTCCTTCCATAACTCCCAAGAAACCAGCTTGAGCAAATTATATGTTAAATTTTAATGCAAAAGAGAGAGGTACCCTTAATTGAACTATTCTAATGAAATCAATGAACAGATGATGATGCGCCCCCTCTTGGTACCCAGGCAATAATGAATGATATGAAAAAACTCTACCATTGTAAGATGTATTATTACTTCGAAATCAAATATCGATTTTGAAGTATGTTGGTCAGTCAGTTTGTATGTTTGTTAGCACATTCTGGGCCACAAATTTGAAGCTAGGTTTCTCATTTTTTCCCTATATGGTCAGGCGTCAGAATTGAGGACCAAATTTCGACAAAAACGGTAGCATTTACACATAGCTATGACCATTTTAGCTACTCTGAGTAAATGACTTATAACTCGGAAACTATTGCATTTACAGTGTTTCTGTTAAATATGTTGTTCAGGTACTTTAGCTATAATTGGTTCATAGTTTGGAGCTCTGTTGCATTAGCTAAACGAGTAATAGCTATTTCTCTGATTTGTAGCTCAATTTAAAAATGAGAATGTGTCAAATTTCTTTGAAAGTATCACACATAGTGACTTTCTTTGAATACATTATTTACGATGTTGGGGGAAGTTATGACATAATGAAGTTGCAGACCTGTAGCTCATTCCATAGCTGGGCAATAGCTCCTTTCAGAATCTCACTGTTGAGTAAATCACTTGTAACTTTAAAACTATTGCATTTAGAGTATATTGTTGCAATATGTTATTCATCTACTTTTGGATCAGCTATATTATAATAAAATTGCAGACCTGTAGCTCATTCCGTAGCTGAGCAATAGCTTCTTTGAGGTTCTCACGGTTGAGCAAATCGCTTGTAACTTTAAAACTATTGTAATAGAGTATTTTGTTGAAATATGTCATTCACCTACTTTTAGGTTAGGTGTAACATAGTCAAATTTCAGACCTGAAGCTCATTCCATAGCTGAGCAATGGCTACTTTAAGGTTCTCACTGTTGAGCAAATTGCTTGCAACTTTAAAACTATTGTGTTTAGAGTATTTTTTTGAATATGTTATTCACCTACTTTTAGATCAGCTATATTATAATAAAATTGCAGCCCTGTAGCTGATTCTGTAGCTGAGCAATAGCTACTTTGAGGTTCTCACTGGTGAGTAAATCACTTGTAACTTTAAAACTATTGCATTTAGACTATATTGTTGCAATATGTTATTCATCTACTTCAGGATCAACTATATTAAAATAAAATTGCAGAACTGTAGCTCATTCCATAGCCGAGCAATAGCTACTTTGAGGTTCTCACTGTTGAGTAAATCGCTTATAACTTTAAAACTATTGCATTTACAGTATTTTGTTGAAATATGTTATTTACCTACTTTTAGGTTAGGTGTAACATAGTCAAATTTCAGACCTGTAGCTCATTCCATAGCTAAGCAATAGCTACTTTAAGGTTCTCACTGTTGAGGAAATCGCTTGTAACTTTAAAATTATTGCATTTAGAGTATTTTGTGGAAATATGTTATTGACCTACTTTTAGATCAGCTATAAATAGTAAAATTGCAGACCTGTAGCTCATTCCATAGGTGAGCAATAGCTACTTTGAGTTGGCCAAAGGTGGGCCCAATGCAAAGATATGTACTTGGATTTTGTAATGCAGCACGTTATCAGTAGATTGCAGCCAGATTTTGCAGTTACCGCGGCTGAGTGCTTGTTTGTTTGTATGTTTGTTAGCACACTCTAGGCCACAATTTTGAAGCCAGGTTTCTCATTTTTCCCCTATAATATTGTCAGGTGTCAGAATAGAAAATAGAAAAGGACCAACTTTCGACAAAATCAGTAGCTTTTTCACATAGCTATGACCATTTTAGCTACTTTGAGTAAATGAGTTATAACTCTGAAATTATTGCATTTAGAGTGTGTCTGTTAAATATGTTGTTCAAATACTTTATCTTTAGCTATAAGATGGTACATAGTTTGGAGCTCTGTTGCATTAGCTAAGCCAGTAATAGCTATTTTCTGATTTATAGGACAATTTAAGAATGAGAATGTGTCAAATTTCTTCAAGAGTATTGCACACAGTGACTTTCTTTGAATACATAATTTACCTATTCTGGGGTTAGTTAGCACAAAATGAAGTTGCAGACCTGTAGCTCATTCCATAGCTGAGCAATAGCTATTTTAGGATCTCACTGTTGAGTAAATCACTTGTAACTTTAAAACTATTGCATTTAGAGTATTCTGTTGAAATATGTTATTCATCTACTTTTGGATCAGCTATAACATAATAAAATTGCAGCCCTGTAGCTCATTCCATAGCTGAGCAATAGCTACTTTAAGGTTTTCACTGTTGAGTAAATCGACTGTAATTTTAAAATTATTGCATTTAGAGTATTTTGTTGAAATATGTTATTCACCTACTTTAGATCAGCTATAACATTATAAAATTCCAGACCTGTAGCTAATTCCATAGCTGACGAATAGTTACTTTGAGTTTGGACCCAATGCAAAAGCTGTTTGGTTGGATCTTGTAATACAGCAAGTTATCAGTAGATTGCAGCCCAATTTCGAAGTTACCACTCAGCCGTGACTGAGTGCTCGTTTTGTTAGGTTGTGCAGATGCCAAAGCTGCATCGGCCCAATAAGATTAGACCAAAAGATTTTTATAGCAGCATATAGTACATTTTGTTTAAGTCATCCATTCAATTGTATTTCTCTTGCTGATGAAAATAAAACAAGATTTTATCTTGTAAAGTAATGCCAAATACAAGTTATTTAAAAACAGATCAACAGTTTGACACAAAAGAGGGAAAAAAATTACTTTATTTATTTTTACAACAATTTCAAATGTCATTTTAAAATTACCATGATACAATGGCATTTCTTTTTGTTTTTTTGTTTGTTTTTTTTTACTTTTTACAAATCATTTAACAGTTAAATAAATCCAGAAATATAGAACTACTTTCTTTTAGATTTTTACGTCAGATTTTCCAGGAGTTGCTGGATTAAATAAATATAAAATTGAGCATTGCACCAAAAACAAAACTTACTTTAAATATATAGAATTTGCACTAACAACAAAGAACAAGTAGAGAGTAAACAATGTGAATTTTACCATTGGAGGAAAACCCTGCTTGTATTTCTTTCATTTGTGTAAAATTCCTTATATGTACATTAGTAATCTTGTAATAACCGTAGGCCTTAGACTGCCCCGATGCAAAATTGGAACAAACTTTAATTAATTTTTCCCACTTTTACAAGCTATGTCCAATGGCCTATTTAACATTTTTCACTCTATATCTACAAAGTCAAAATGGAAAAAGATTAATGGTTAAAACTACACAACATTAGAAGCATGAAGGTAAATACTGTACACCTGTAAGTTTAAAAACTTCTGCAGAAAGAATTTACGTCCCTTGCAGGGCAATTTGCTGTGTTACAAAAACACTTTGGTAAAACACCCATAAAGTAAAATATATTAATACCATAAACAAGCAATAAAATATGCAAAATGATAACGCCATACATAATTCAGTCAGTTTTAAGGAAACCAAACACTTTAACAAAATCTGTAAAACATGCCAAATTTTCATGTGTATCACAGACTGATGGTTTCAACGTCATCTAGACGTAATATGCAGGGATCAAAATCAACTACATTTTCACCACATACTGATAATTCCCAAAAGTAAAGCCATCATTCATACAGTGCTTGTGGGTTAGTGGTAGTGGTGTTATCGTGAGCAACGATATCCCAGATTCACCTGTGATGGGATAAAATGGACAATAATCCAGGATAAGCGGTTATTCATGATGCATCTTATAAACATTATTTATCCATTAACTTTTGCTCATTTTCAAAGGGAGTTAATAAAATATTTTGAAATATTCATATATTTATTTACTTTTAAGTGGTTTTGTTTTGATTTGTGACATAACTATGGTGATGACTACTTCCACTTCCTACAGGAAGTAACACAACATAAGTTTTGTGTGCTTTTTATTGCTTAAAATAGTCATCCTTTAACAACTGTCTCCACAAATGAAACATATAATTGAATTTATTTCAGTAAAAGTTATCAATGTACATCTATTTAATTGAGGTTTAATATTTTAAACAACGGCACTGTGATATCGCTCACAGTTTTGTTCACGGTATCAAGATGTCATATACTTTTATGATGACATAAATACTTACTGGAATAAATTCTGATTCTGAAACTGAAGATCAATTGCACCACACAGAGCTTAGAGACCTGTAAAAATGGAATTTTTGAAGTTCCAGTGCTCTTTTTCTCATTTACTAAATTTATTTATTTATTTAAAATATAAAAAAACATTGGCTCCTACTCCTTTAGAGTGCAGTAGAACCTACATTATTTGACCTCTAATGCCATAATTGATTTTATGAACCCATTTCCACCATGGCAACAATGGACTTCCCTACTGTTTTGTCCTGAAATGGCTCTTCTATTTTATGAATCTTTTATCATAAAACAAAATGTCACTCTCCAAACCATTTTGGATAATAGCGGTTCAAGTGTTTATCATAAAGTGTCATAAACTCCTATTGCATGACACATGGACATATTACCAGAAAAAGTGTTCCCCTATTATTTTATAAATTTCAATCAGAGAGAGACTACACTCACTTGAACCTCTGTGAAGTTTGATGCATATACACTAAGTTAAGAGGGAAGATTGAGCAACTTTTGAACAGGCAGAACAGCATCAATAAACTACTGTAAAAAAGAAATAAAGAAAATACAATTAATGATAACATTGATTGGTACACACTAATGGTAACATTTGCACAATCATTACAAAGACTTAATTCATATCAACTCCGGTTTGAAATAAAATTGCTCTGCACACCAAAGAGAGATAAATGTTCAAAACCTAACACACCTAATGTTTGGCAATGAATATTATACTCAAAGAAACTTTGCCTGATTGACATATTAAAGTGTAAGTAAGGATTTTATGGTGTGCCAAACTATGACAGGAGTAGTACCTGTTCAATTAAATGTGTAAATGTTCTTGGTATAATTACAAACTGAAAAAAATAATGACTACAAAATCTATGCATAAATTATAGTGACCAATCACAAAGTAGCCCTTATATAAATAGTTAACACTAGGGGTGTTGCGGTAGCAATTTTTTCCTTCCGGTTTCCCGTCTTTCACTTCCCGGTCGGTTACCGGTTAACCGTCTCTTATTTGAGAAAACATGAGAACCAAATACTTTCCATACTGTAAAAACAGGAATTCTAACATAACACAGATGTGTTCTCGAATCTGATTGGCTTAACAATGAAATATATAGTTTTTGCAAATTATCGCCCATTATGGCTTTGGTATTACAGTAAAAAGCAAATAAAAGTGGATTATGACACTTATTTTGTGTGTAAGGTTAGTAAAGTTTCTTTAAATTAAGTATAAGCGGAAAACTGGTAGCTGCATATTTGACGGTTTGCAGTAATTTATTTACCGTACCGACGATACCGGTACTACTGCAACACCCCTAGTTAACACAAAGTAAAGCAATAATAGACACCTCTAAAAATATGTTAAAATTTTTACACACTGGTCCCACATGAGATTAGGGAAAGAAGATTAACTCAGTTTCAGTGATATGCATTTTATATGATAACCTTTCATCACTTACAAATAATTGTGTCTACATATCACTGGTATCCTAACTTCACCCATGAAATAAATGCATGTTAAACATGCACTGTATACATACATTGTAGGAGTAATAAAGCACAGAGAAGACTATCATTAAGCTCTGCAGACTTCACAACCAAACACATCTGATTTCCCCAAATATTGCAAACAGAATACCACTTTTTTTTGGTTGTGATAGTGATGAGAGAAAAACCACTTTACATTGTTAAAAAGTGGTTCTTGAAAATATCTAAAATTTGCAATGTATTTATTTGTCCAATATTTTATCGAAATAGCCAGCCTCGGCAGGCAAAGTACCTCAGCTCACAGGTACAACTAAATGGACAACAGCATTGAGATTTGGGGAATGTAAGGAACAACTTCAGGTGTAAGAAATATACAGAGCCTACAAGATATCAAAGAACTTTTATGTAGTTGAAGACAGGGGGAAAACATGCATCTTTTATTCGTTCATGTGAGTTCCAAGCCCAAGGACCCATGTATAAGAGATATTTGGCTGTTTTAGAATGAGGTCCTCACTTGAACTTGGAGCAGGGGACAAAGGTCAAATTTGACAGTTGCAAAAGATTTGCAGGCCATGATATCCTTTAAGTTGTTTTCACGTTGGGGAGCCCTAGAACCCAAAATAAGGGAGGTTAAGAACTTTTTAGTATAATTACCCAAACCGACCTTGAAGCAGCAGTCAAAGGTCAAATTCAACACCTGTAAAAGATTCACAGGCCATGATTTTTCTATTTGTTTTTACATTTGGAAGCTCTAGAACTAATAAAACGGGAGATACAAGAGCTTTTTAGTATGATGATCCAAATTGACCTTGAAGCAGGGGTCAAAGGCCAAATTTGGCACTTGTCAAAGATTTGCAGGCCATGACTTCCTAAAGGTTAGTTTCACATGCCAGAGTCTATTCTATGGAGTACATCAAATACAGCCCCTTGTGTTTCTTGTGTTCAAAGACATGGTTTTTACATTCTAGTAGTGGATACATATGATCTTTTAGTTAAAAAGGGTCATTAAAATACTATTCCCAAAAACTGGTTAGCAAAATCTAAAATAATCACACAGAACCCTTCAAATCAACGAATACAACACCTTGCACAGGACTTCTAGTGAAAATTACACCTGCTTAAAACTAATGCCTGGTTTTATTGATAATACTTCCCACACAGGCCTGAGGCAACACTTACAGAGTATTCAGATAAACACTCTATATCTGGAATACCAAACCCGCAGAAGACACGTTGTCGCCCCCTCCCCCAGTTTGGACCACGTCAGTACAAACTAGTACAGGTGCAATGCAAATCTCCACCTCCCCCTCCTCTTCCCAGCATGTCACTGGACGTTCTGCCTTGAATGGAAGCCTCTGACCCCCTTCCTCACGACTAGTGGTAAAGGAATCATCCATGAGGATCCTAGCTTTGTCAATATGGATCTGGCTTGAGCCACATGTGTGCCGGTTAGCGACCAGTGATGCCTTGGCTGCCGCTGACATACTGTTCTTCCAGGAACTGCCCTTAGTGGTCATGATAGCCTGGTAGGCCAGGGTATGGACATGGAGACGTGTCAACCTGTGCTTTGCATCAGAAGCTTGTGTACTGCGTATAGTACGGAACAAGGTACGCATCTGGTCCAGAGTAGTGGCGATTCTTGGATAGGGGTCTGATAAGAGGGTTATGGAACCATTGGTTAAGAACCCAAGCAAATTAGGCAGTTCCTGTTCATTCATTCCCAGTGAATCAGAGGAGTATAAAACAGCATCTATCACATCACGCAAGCAATCTTCTTCAGCAAATGATGCCATCTCAAAATGGATTCTTGTCTCTCTTGGAGTATCAACCAACAAGTCACGCAGCTTTTCCAGTCTTACTTTTCTCTGCCCTAGAAACAGAAGAAGCAGGTGAAAAATGTTAGGACCACAAGTGCACTGGAAATGGGATCTTTTATTTCCTTAGGAAAAAATCTACATTTTAACAAGCAAAAGAAATTCATGTATTATAACTGGGAACAGGTCAGCTGATCAGAGTATCAGGATTTAAAAATTACCACAATTTGATGTGGCTCATCAGTCATCAGTACTTTTCGTATGCTGTATCTCTTACTGTTAAGATTTTTTTTTTAACTTTTGAAAATCCATGACAGTGAAAAAGATCACATTATGACAGTCTTAGCTCACCATTAGGATACTGAACACTTTTGGGAAAACAGTACATTTACAACAGTCCAATTTTTTTATGGATTTCAAAAAGTTAATAAAATGCAACTTCTTTTCCTTACTTATTAAAAAATAAAATTGTGTTCAATGTGAGACACCTTTCTTGCAACAGGTAGCTTTTTCTCATATACCTGGAAGAAAAGGAAAGTTATCCAGCATCTGTAGTCCCCCCACAACCATCAGAGTCGGGCTGAAGTGCTTAACTTCTTCACTAAAAGCTTCCAGGGATGACACTGTCGGATTATTTTCATCATTATGAACAATAAACCTGAAATTTTAATAACAATATCTGATACACAATAATTGAAAGAAAAATTATACGACTGAAACATATAACTCCATTTATCAAAGTGTTTCAATAAAATATATTCAGAAAAATTATGTCATGGTTTAAAGTAAAAATTACAAAATTTTGTGCAAACAAAAATAAATGCATTGATAAATCTCAGAAAATATTCAGTATACACAATAAACCTATTATCCAGTTTTTGACAACATCCCTTGGGGTTTTTGACGTTTTTGAAATTTGGCGTCAAAACGTTTTAAACCTGTTTAAATCTTAGGTTTTAACCATGTCCAGCAAAAACCTACTAACCCTGCAATAAATATTTCTAACAGAAACAATTACCTATTTGCACGAGGTGATTTGTATTGGCCCCATGTTTCACCAGTTGGATATTCCAGTAGTAAATGAATGTCATCATCTTGAACATCTCCACCAACAACTGCAATCCAACAAATGGCATGACTTTATTGATATAGATGTTGAAGTGAGACATTTTAATACACAATAATAATAATAATCTAATTGTACTTTTTGAAGGGACGTTTTTTATATAAAAAGAGAATTTGTGACAGAATCATTTATCATAAACTTTACCTTTAATATCAGCAAGAATTTCCTTCTGCAAATTGCTGGACATCTTTGTTGCCAACAAAACATCAAGGCCTTCCTTTTTGAATCTGTTTGCCATTACTGGTGCATTGCCACCCAAGCTGTACCATGTTTCATCAAGACTCTTGGCTGCACCAACAAGCTCCTTAAACAGGGTTCCATTTGACATGTAACGCCTGAAAAAATTCAGTAAAAAATAGGTTTTAACTTCTCTTGATAACTCCTATTTTCCTTAACTTTTAATGTTTCAATGTAATATACATGTATAAGGAAGCATTTGTACATCATCAAATAGATGTACACTTTCTCTAAGCCGAGGAAAAAGGGCTATTATATTCATATTCAGCCTAAACACACAATGCAACACAAGTCATTCTGAACTCTCTGGAGTCTGCTGATGTTGACCTTTACTGTTTGATAAAGCCGTGAATTACATATCCAGCCAATAAACAATAATAATATTGAAAGCATTTATATAGTGCAAAATTGATACAAATTCCCTGTCGTTTGATTATAAAAACACTTGCTGGCATCCAGTAAACTTAACACTGGAGTATTGTGTAAGGTATCCAGATCGTTCACACCAAAACAGGTTCGCCCCAGTGTAAGAGATCATTCGCCCCATGTAAATTTGTGACTTCATATCTACTCATGAATATTAATGATTTGGTGTTACAGCCGTGAGTTCTAGAGTTTAAAGTATGGAGTGGAGGAAATATAAGGCCATGATGGGGGTTTCTATATTTTAGAAATTGAAAATGTAGCGATATTTTACAAATAAAACATCAAATTGTTGTACTTGTACACGTGAAGAAATAAGAAAATAGGATGGGTTTCTAGCCATATTTTACAAACAGAAGATCCAGGCAACCAGTCTACTTTTCGTCTGCAAAAGTGATTAATTTAATTAACCAATGAAATCATTTGTTACTGAAACCTCACTCGAGACAAACTTCTAGAGGCTTCCACAGTAGAGATCTTCTTTGAGGCTTCACTTTTGCAAAACGTGATAAAATGCTACTCATGAATATTAATGAATTTTGTGTTACAGCCGTGAATTTTCGAGTTTAAAGTATTGATATTCAACTAATAATAATCTAAATAATAAATTATGGTGCGAATGAACTGACGATCGCATGGGGCGAACCCGTTTTGGTGCGAAACGTCTGGTATTCTTTGGTAAACCCAAGACACTAGTTCTTTGGCAACTAAGTATAGAATTTTAATTTATTAGGAATGCTGCTCAGCTACCCAAGTTCGTCACTTGCATTTTTTGACAATATAAAAGCCTCTTCACAATTATCTATCATTGTACAGTTATACATTATTATTAGTAGTATGCATTCCATTTGTTTTGGTATCATTGTTGCTTATCCTTAACAATTTTTAAGGTGGGTGACGAACTTGGGTAGCTGAGCAGTACAGTTAGAAAATCATTTAATGAAAGATTTCTAATATTGAGATTCCTAAATGTGAAAGAAAGTCCTTACTCTGCAGCAGCACCATGCCTAAAAAAGTATGCAAAGACCTTTTCCAGTTCTTCCATTTTTTCAATTTCATTGTAATGTTCTGGAACCAGAGGGGGTGTTGAATTCAGCTTGTCTAACACATGTGTACCAACTGATATGACGTCCAGACATGATCCAAATCCTATTGCAACTTTCTTTTCAGGAGGCATATTAATTTTACTTTCAGCTCGCAAAAGACCAGACAAAACATTATTGAGGTGTTGTTTGAGAATTTCATCTGAATGTTGTTTATAAAAGTACGCCACTAACAATACAGCCAGTGAGAGGGCACTACACACTTTTAGTTGTCCAGTTGCCATATTGCTTTAATTTTGCAAAACAATAGCTTTTGTACTGGTTTCACTGTGCTGGCATATGAGTACAGAGCTACAAACCAGCTCGTTCAGACGGGAGGCTAAACAGCTGACATAAGTACTACTCAATCACCGAATCGATCCTCTTTTTCTATTTCCTTATCGTACATACTAAGACAATACAAGATGGCCATTTAAAAAATATATTATTCTCTAAGTCATTAACAAAATGAGCTGAAGATTGATCCATGCGCATGCAGATGCAAATATATAGTGATTCAGTTGACTTCTAAAAATGCCATTGGATCCTATCCCAACTTGCAGTCTAAAGAGCATCGGGCACCTTTATAAATGGTCATCTCTGAGCCTCTGTCTTTCATTTAAGAGAATGTCAGTCACCAGAGCCTGGGCTATACTTGTGCATTTGGGGTGGGTTTTACTTTGAGTCCTGTATTTATTTATTTGGGGTTTTACGTCTCTTTCAACACTGTAGAGGTCATATCACGACGGGTAGTTGGAAGGGCAGAGGAAACCAGTACATACAGTTTGTCAGGGTTCTGTACTGTAAACTGCCGACCAATGGCAAGCAACTACCAGTTTTCCCACTTGAGGCCATACCAGGAACCGAACCCTGGCCTCAGAGGTGCGAAGCCAGAGTGTTACCACTCTGCCAACGTGGCCCCTCTTTGAGTCCTGTAGTAATATAAAGAGACATTGCACTGAATACAAGTACAATACAACATAAAACCATCCAATGCTTTTTTCAATCTAATCTAAATTGAACTTTTATAGCCCTTAATCTATAATTTATTTAGTGGACTCAACACAACAACAATACAAATACAGATGGCCAAATTTCAATACCAAGGGAAATCAAAAAGGGTTAAACACCACACAGAACACCAACTAGATATTGAAAAGATAAGGCAGGTATATGCTTCAGGGTAGAGATAGGTGTAATATCTGACATCATTTTGTTCTCATACAATATAGTTAACTAATAGATAAACTGTATGTGTACATTATGAAAATGCACTGAGAAAAGATTGTAACAGCATGAGTAGAGGAAGTGGCTGGCAGGAAATGAGTTGAATCTGGTGGATGTTATCTGATAGAATAAAATATATATCTAGTTAAATCTGTGTTTAAATTTGGCATCATGAGAGAACTTAACAATAGGATTTAAGATTATTTCCTAAGGAGACAAGAGAGGCGGACACAGATCTCTTCTTGAAATTTTTGTGGTATAGTGATGACATCTGTTTGATCTTGTATTATGAGTCCTTTTTTGATATAAGTAATTAATGATATTTGTCTATTTGAAATTAATAGTTTGGTACACAATAATAACTTATATTTTTAATTATTCATAAATAAGATATTGATTGATGCTTTATATGTTCTTTTAAACTGCGTATAATTGCAATAACCCAGTAATTTAAATTGACCAAAAGGTAATTAAGATTTGCTACTCTGTGACTATTTTATAAAAACATTAAGTAATTGTTAATTAAACAATGATTATAGTACACAGAAAGATCACAGTAATATTTTTTTATACATGCAAGTCGAAACTAGGTAGGACAGTTTATAGTTGATATTTTTAAAATTTACTGGGAACTTGTGCTACCACCAAGAGCTCTATGGATTACCATAAATGTGACAATTTATGACAGAAAATAAAATTTTTTAACCTTATGTAAAAATAAATTCAAACAGATTTTTACTACCCTTTTATGTGGTTTATTGTTGTCTTATCCCCATTTCCTTCAAAGTGTATATTATAGTCCACTTTATTTAGAATTACTGAGTCACTGTCCCACTATTGGTGTATCCCTGTTATATTCTATCTTGCACAGTGTTATTCCAGCAACCTTTTTTGTTTGCATTGTTGTATGGTTTTTGTGTTATATCTATCATTGTGGCTATCTTGAGGGAAGTTTTAAGGTTCTGAGGCTTATTGGGGTGAATAGGGTGCCCGTGAGTCGCCCACAGGACAAAGATCAGAGTGTGAGCTTACTAGGGACATTTATCGTGAGTCACCCCAATCACTTAGTTTGCTAGGTGTATATTACTCTGTCTTGCCTGCTCTGTAGCTATGATGTTATTGTGTTTTCTGTGCTTCAGTCTCCTCTTTTGGCTGAAAGTGGCTGACCAAAGTCACTTCCTAGTCTCTCCCTGTGCATTCCCTTCGTATTCCTGCCCCAGTCAGGGATTACTCCTGCAAAATTTTCTCAAATAAGTTCCCTGCATGCACATGCATATGCCAATGTCAAGTGTCTTCTGATTCTGTTGCTGTTATCTGGTGACATCGCCCTTAATCCAGGTCCTATAAACTTTGGCTTTGTGAACTGCCATTCTATCAGGAATAAGGGTCCCTTGATTGGTGATACAATTGTTTCAAACAATCTTGACATTTTGGCCCTTGCAGAAACTCATATTAAAATTTCTATTCTAACATGACACGCTTATGTCCGCGATTCTGATTGGTCCATTCCAGTTGTAAAACCGAGCATAACCTCACGGCCAGTTTTTCATGAGTGGGCGATAATCCCGCTTCACTTTTTAAAAGTCAAATTACAAAGAGTATGCACTATACATATCTTCATCAAAACAGTAAGAAGACAAGGAATAAATGTCAAAAATGAAATGTCATGTTAGAATAGAAATAACACACTCCAAGCGTGGGGTTATGCAGGGTTTTACAACTCATAGCGCATTAGAAACACTCAGGCTTCGCCTTCGTGTTACTAATATCGCTATTCGTTGTAAAACCCTGCATAACCCCACGCTTGTCGTGTGTTATTTCTACAATACCGACAGCCTACTGAAGTCTGTAACTCCATCTGGTTTTCAACTCATTCATAGCCCCCGGGCGACTGGTCGTGGTGGTGGTGTGGGCTTCCTTACCAGGAAGACTTATCTGCTAAGACTGTTGACGCACCAACACATTCCACTTTCGAAAACATTGTCATATCAATTGTCACTCATTCAAAATCATTTGTTGTGGCTTGTGTCTATCGTACCCCAGGTTCATGTTCCTCTGCCTTTCTTGAAGATTTCATCTCTTACTTCCTCCTTCATCATCTGTGGAGACTTCAATATCCACGTGGATACAGACTGTATCGACCAAAGAAAATTTCTCAATCTATTAGATACCTCTAATCTTGCCCAAAATGTTAATGAAATCTACCCACTTGCATGATCATATACTGGATCTGATACTCAGCCTAAGTGATTCCTCTTTTGTCAGCAATGTGACAGTTGGTGAATTGGTCTTAGATCACGCACAGGTGAAATGTCATCTGGATTTTGCATGTCTTGAGATACTGAAGGTTGACAGTATTTCTTACCGCAGATGCCATAAAATCAACATGCAGAGCTTTTGCGAGGATCTTGCAAACACTTTCTTTGTCACATCTCCTGCTAGCATGGCTGCTGCCTTGTATGATCAGTATATTAATGACCTTGGTGGTGTGTTAGACAGGCATGCACCATTGATTTGTCAAAGAGCTAAGAAAACACCAGCATGGATGGCTGTCCGATTCATATCGTAGGGCCAAATCTATCAGGTGTCAATTTGAGTGCGTGTGGCGTAAGGATAGGTCTCAGTTGAGCAGAAGTATATTGCGCTGACAGATTGCCCGGTGCAATGCAATCATAAATAGAGACAAGACTGAATACTACAGCACCATCATTAGTGATAACAGTCATGACCCAAAGAAGCTATGGCATACACTTCGTCATGTCCTCGATAAGGGTCAAGAGATGACTCTCCCTCTTCATCAGTCTGAGAAATCCTTAGCAAACAAATTTGCTTCCTTCTTTATTCAAAAATTAAAAGGATTCGTGACATGTTCGCATCCTCTTCAACAACAGTCATACCACCCATGTGTACACCTCCCAACCTATGTCACTTCAATGAGGTCTTGGAGAATGAGGTACTAAAAATCATCAAAAATTCCCCTACAAAATCATGTCATTTAGATCCAGTGCCTACTTTCCTTTTGAAAGATTGTGTGGAAATTTTACTTCCATCAATTACAAAACTTGTCAATTTGTCATTAGCTGAGGGTGTATTTCCTCAAAAATTCAAGAAGGCAGTTATCACTCCCCTCATTAAGAAAGCATCACTCCCAAATGAAGATCTGCAAAATTATTGACCGGTATCAGGACTATGTTTCATGTCAAAATTGGAGGAGCGGGTAGTTGTCAGACAGCTCATGCAACATATCAATAGTAACAATCTTGATAATCCTAGGCAATCTGCATACAAAAGTGGTCACTCCATGGAAACTGCCCTGCTGTATATCAAAAACGAGATCCATCTCTCACTATCACTGGGCGAGCCTACCGCATTGGTCTTACTGGATCTGTCAGCTGTGTTCGACACAATTGACCACACTACTCTTCTTAATTGTCTTAAGTCACAGCCTTGAAGTGGTTCATGTCCTATCTCAGCCACCGTTTCCAAGCAATTAAAATTGGGTCAACCCTCTCTGAATTGCATGAGCTGCTGTTTGGAGTGCCACAAGGCTCAGTTCTTGGTCCTCTGCTGTTCTCCTTATACACCACTCCTTTGAGTAAGGTTATTGGAACGCATCCCGACATCAAATACCACTTTTATGCAGACGACATGCAGTTGTTTATTCATATGTCTCACAAAAATGCAGCCCTGGCTTTTGACAAATTGAATTCATGTCTTCTGGATGTTCAGAAATGGATGTCGTCAAGTATGCTAAATCCTGACAAAACAGAGTTTATCAGATTTAATTCGGATCCCATGCTCAACTCAAGAAATTAGATCCCTATCTCCCAGTTAGGATATTTGGTAATTTCATGCATCCAGCAGTTGTTGTAAAGAACCTTGGTGTCTGGTTCGATGCTAATTTCTCCTTTGCTGATCATGTCCGCAATATTTGTAAGACATGTTTCATTCAAATTTGTGATCTCAGGTGGGTTAGAAAGCATTTGACTGATGAGGCTGCTATCCTGGGAGCTAATACCTTGGTGAGCAGTCGCCTTGATTAATGCAACTCTCTCTTCAGGAGTTTGTCCAGTCTCAACATGCGCAAACTATAGTGTATTCAAACACACTTGCTAGGATTGCTACAAACTGTAACAAATACACACGGGTATCTCCTATTCTCAAATGACTCCATTGGCTCCCAGTTGAATTTCGCTGTATCTTCAAAACTGCCACTTTAGTTTACAAGTTCCTTCACAGTGGTCATCCCAGTTAATTTGGTCCTCTTTTGTCTACTCGTTGTGGAAGATATAGTACAAGATACAACCGTCCAGATAAAAGGTTCTTGGAGGTTCTTCAATTCTGTCTATCTGTACATAAATAAAAAAAAAACACTTTGGCCACAGCTTTGCTTTTGATGCTCCCATGGTTTGGAATCATTTGCCTGAGGGGACGTTCTGCCCCAACTCTCCCCTGTTTCAGGAAATTTATTTATTTGTGGTTTTTTACGTCGCTTTCAACACTGTACAGGTCATATCACTGTGGCGAGACGGGGCCCTCCCCCACCCCTCCCAATCTCCCCAATCGATCAGTCAATCACTCGCAGAGGGGGGGGGGTGGGGTGCGGTGCGGTGTGCGTGCTCACCACCACCCCGCGACCCGAAACCCAGCCCGCCACAGAAGAAGAAACCCTCTCGACTGACGGGTTTCTATGTGTATCTCCTTCCTTATTATATATCTACATATCAACGTTAACATCAACGTTAACGGTTATTTCCAGCTTCTCACGTTACAATATCAATCATATATAAAGGAAGGTTGACTGAAGTACAACCCGGTCATGGATATAGGTTGATAGGTGACCAGTACTCTACAACCTGGTCACCCCCTGAAGATCTCACTATTGAGGCCTCAGTCAAGTTAGCCAGTACCGAAACCTACTAAACTTCAAACTCTAAAGGTAGACTGCCACCAGGTTAAGTAAATTAACCGAAATAAATAATGAGGTAAAATGCAATTTATGTCCAGACTAAGCTATCTGAACACCTTAAATGGAATCAACAACAGGATTTAGTATGCACCATAGTATCCATGGTTACCACCCACTGACCACTATCACCCACCCAGGTCAAACGACCAGACAGTTCCCCAAACTGCCCAACTACCACAACAGACCCTTCCAGTGTTTCAAGTCAATCAGTACCCATAACCACTCCCAACTCCAGGTGCACACCAAACCCACCTAATGTCCCATTAATTAAATCTCCAACACCCAGGGTGTATATAACTTCTAACCAAAGCTCCAAGGTCATTTTCAACTCAACTCAATGTTCACAGAAAGTGGTAGCGTGAACGTGAACATCAAGTGTTAATTCAATAGCATGGCCAAGTACAACTGTAGAGTAGGAAAACATGAGCAAGATGAGATATTTGCAGCTTTAACACACTGAAGTGAAGTAAACCCCCAACAATAAAATCAAGTTCAAACCTACGGACTATCCCAATTAATTTATATTTTTAGTACTCCCCATGACCTCTGAAGGTCAATGCCATTAATCACCAACCGATTCCAACCAAGACCCATTAATCAACACAAGTTCCCATTTACTGTGATCTTTGACCCTGAAAGGTCACCCAGTTCGACCCTCAACTGTATCTTCGTTGACCTTGAAAGGTCGCAAGCTTCCATCTTGAAAGGCCACCGCCTTAAAATTCTTACGTTTTACTTCTAAGTTTAATTATTCCAACTGTTGACAGATATGACCTTTAAGCGCTCAGGTCACCAAACTAACCATCATATATGACCTTTGACCTAACATGACCAAAGTTCATAATTGAAACCTAGAAAGTTGAACAGATCCAACGTTCACATTATTTTGACAAGTTTCACCAATACAAGTTATTTGAACCAAGAACTGTCAAAACTATAAGTTTCGGCAACATACCAATAAAGTTTATCAAAGGTCAAAGTTCAAACTTTGGAGTAACTGGTGACCAAAAGTTATAAGTCGGACAAAGTCCACTCAGGATTTGAACCTGTGTCCTCCATGTTTAAAGTCCAGTGATTAAAATCTCAAACTTGTTAATCACACAGATTAAAGTTACTGATCCACATATTCTCAGTGAAAGTATAAATATTATGGTAATAACAGTTTATAGAAAACACAATGTTTCAATTCAATAACAAGTTTATTAACAATTGTAAAACATGGAAATATATGTAAACTTCAAACAGCACACATTGACTTCTACACAACTTGCGCACCAACAGACGAACAAAACTCCCAGCACACAGACAACACAACAAGCATCCGCGCAGTCACACGCGCAGTCAAACTGACAACTGGCACACCACACACACACCATAATAATAATCACACCACATGCATACTGGGCCATTTGTGTTAAATCAAAATTATATACAGGCAGGATATGAATATATAAAGTAAATTAAGAGGAAATAATTGCAAGGTTACAATCATAGTACACACTAAACAGAATAAAGTAAACTAAGAGAAAATAATATAATTAAATTTAGGGAATGTGAGAGAGTTAGCAATAAATTAAAATAAGTGCACCAGTTATTTAAGTGTAAATGTAAGTCATAAAGCACTCAAAGTATCAAGCCAACACCAAGCAATATATACATGTGCATACTCGTGCAGTATTTACAAACACCCGACAATTATGAGAAATATAAATGTTATCAGAACGGCGATAATTAACCAAATACTATTTTTAGGATTTTATATGCGAATACTTTAGATAGGGATTTTGGACCAGGGCCGAGTCTGAACGAGGTCCTGAAATGGTGGAAGTTAGAAATACTTTATGGTTTGAAAACACTCTGAAGTGCGGTCTGTACCCCATTCACAGTGCCAAAAATACGTTTAATTCCTATATAATTAAACAAGTATTAAAACTAATATATATATGTCTAGCAATACACAGCTGTCAACTAGAGCACCACACCATGCTATAATTATACGGACTCCTTTTACAGGAGAATACAATTACCCTGTACATTTCAATTGTGCAATATCTTAACAGATAGACAGGGTGGAAATATGCTTTAATGTAAGTCACATGTATTTTCCAACATCATGGGCGTTCATAACCACAACATGGGAATTTAACCTCTCCAAACTTAATATCCTGCATTGTGATCAACATTTAACTACTGAATGAACATTACAAGGCCCATATTTTACACATATTAATTACAACAGACCAGTAATTTCCCCATTTAATGTAATATTCACCCAACCCACGACACCAAAGAACCCTCCCGGAGGTTGGACAACCAATTTACCCACATATATAACCACAATACAAGAGGGACAGACACATTTGACTGTAATAACACTGATCCGTACCCAACCTTCAATATTTCGCCCAGGAGTTTACCAAAATTACATAGGCCCACCCACGGTTTGCCCTGCAACCCAGTTGTCACCCAGCATTCAAAATGAAAGTTATCGCCAACCCAAATTGTTAATACAGACAAAACACATAAATTTTGAAAGGGACACCTACAGCAGAAGCTTTAACTCAGGGGAAATGAATGAAAGATGACTTAATGAATGAAATGTACAATATCTTAAGATGGGTGCGAGAGTTTCACCTGAACTCCCCAGTTAGGACCCACGCAGGCTGTTATTAACAGGACGCATCCACAGCTATCCAAGTGCACCCACCCACAGGTGATAGCAAACCTCAGACATACATTAAATGAAACATGGAATAATGTACCCCCATACTCTCCCAGAGGGCCTATTCACTGAAAAGATGAACATGAATGAAGCCAAAATACAGTTTTTATGGACATGAAGGTCCAGGAATAAGAGGGAAATGACCAAAGGGGGATAAAATTACAAAAGGTTAGCTACTCCATAAAGAAATCAAACCCCCACCCCAACACAGTTCAAAGTCCGATTTTTAAAGCCCCAAATATAAGAAACTATTGACTTAGAATTTACAACAATGATACATGATGATCTATACCCCCGGGCCCCCCTCCCCACCAAAACTTGGGCCGGTAAGCCGACTAGGACCAGAGTAATTTAAAAATTCATACCTAATCCAAAACTTCTGAACTTCTGCTTCTACGACGAATCAACCAAACTATTTTAGACGCGGAAAACGTCACGACCTCCTAGCTTTCTAACAAGCAATCTGATTGGCTAGAACTTCCGCCATGTATATAACCTCTCATCTCATTGGACGAGGCATCGGCCTCTCCATCTAGGGTATTCGCGCCACTCCACTTCGTTTCGTCTGCTAACACAAGATCTACCAAACACCGAAACGGTCACGACTAAAACGCGAACTTCATAGCAACTTCAAACCCCGAGGACGCATCCCGCGAACTACCAACTACCGAAAGAAACTCGTCCGCCACATCACGACGGGTAGTTGGAAGGGCAGAGGAAACCAGTACATACAGTTCGTTAGGGTTCTGTACTGTAAACTGCCGACCAATGGCAAGCAACTACCAGCTTTCCCACTTGAGGCCCTGCCGGGAATACTGTTTCAGGAAAAGGTTAAATCGTATCTCTTTAATAAGGCATTCCCAACTTAGCATATACTCTATCCGGCGTCTCTGTGGTACTAGACTTGGCAATGGCTATGGATACATGATTATTTGAATTGGATTTTGGTGTTGCGCCTTAGAGTCTGCCGAACAGAGATTAAGCGCTATAAAAGTACAGAATAGAATAGAAAATACCATACCGACTTAACGAAATCTAACCAAAGATCATAATGATCATATAGGTATATTTTCTACTTAAGGGTTGAACTATGCAGCCTATCTCATGTTATTAACCGTAGTGGATTGACACATATGTTGCAAATTTGCAATATAATGCATGGGTGGTCACAAGATAGAGATAAACAGTCTTCAGAAATGATCTCACTAAAACAGTTGAAGGCGTTAACAATAATATAAAACAACCAAATGTCATGATAAGCATTGTTTACGTTTATTTTGTTATTTAGTTTGTGTGATTTTGTTATTTACACTGTTTAAATTTGAAACATTTGAAGACTGCTTATCTCTGTTACCGTTTATCTTTGTGGCCACCCGTGTAGTTAACTATCAACTTGTGACATGAATAAGACCATCGCAATAAGATTACTGCAAAGTTCAAAACAGATGACTGAGAGTAAGAAAGCCATTTATAAATTTACCGTACACCCACTTTCGCTAATTTGTACTCCATTCGGTTAGGCGTATGTTTTTCAACACATGAAACGAGTGGTTTTGGGGGTATTTGTTGGACACATGCTAGTAATGCCATGTTAGGTACTTAAATATTAATTATGCTAATAATCAGTACATGATTCATTGGCTGTAGTTTGTTCATTAGAGGAACAACAATCAAACAGTTATATTATCGCTCACATATTTCAGAGGGTGGTGTAATGTAGTAATAAATACTGACTGAGGGCGTTTGGCGCTCCGGCATTATTTGGAATTTTTGCCGGGCGTATATCCTGTAACAAACGCCCGAGCACGAGGTATTTATGACTATTATAAAGACTGGCCTACCTGGTTGAAAGAAATATCTATTTTTACGAGGTGACACGAACAAGGACGCCGCCATATTGTTTTGAATGCATAATCGCTCTCGTAAAAGGAGACAATTTTACTATCGACATACAATCGAGCAATCGAAACAGCACTTCCGTTTCTCAGTGGGCCGTTATTGGAGGTTTTACTCCGTGCTGATTCTATGCGCACAGTCGGGTTTTCGTTCACTGCGCATTTCCGGTCTTTATAATGTAGAAATAATCCATGAGTGATGTTGCCTTCGGCTTCGTAAAATTATTACCGGAAGTGCCATGGTTAAATGCCGTGTAAAACCATCATTACTCATGGATTATTTCTATTCTAACATGACATTTAAGCTTATTTTTGAGACTTTTTTTTATTTGTTAAATTTTTACAAGGAATAAATATTGTTTCACATAGATTTGTTTACATTCTGGTGACCTTAGCAACTGGCTGTTCCATCCATTGTAGCTTTAATTTGATATAAAATATGTACAAAAATATATAAATCACTATAAAATAACACTATTAAATAAAACATTATAAAATCTGACACTATTTCACACTATAAAATTTGACATTGTAAAATTTGTAAAAAATATTAACGCAGGATGGAAGGGCAGTGCGATTGTTGTTGGATAATGTGTGCGCATAGAACTGAAAACTCGTTTCTGCACACCTCGTCATGTTAGAATTTTTGATTACAGGAGGTTTCGCGGTAAAACTCACTGGAGGATTCGCGGTAAATTTTAATAATTTCTTTAAAGTTTAGAGAAACACAAAATCCTTATTTTTGGAAGGATTTTGATAATTTAAGTACCATTCTTTTCAGTTTTTAATCGTGAATCTAATGGGATGCAATAATGCTAAATTATACTGAGATAGGCTATAATATTTTGGAGCAACTAGAGTGCTTCTAATTAATTCCACATGCACTGATTGCAATTCTCTTGACCAGCTAGGATTAAGGGCTTAGTGCTAATAACTGGCTTCAAAGAAGTTAGGGTTTTTGTGTTTATCAATGAGTTTGTGGATATTCTAAACATTAAACATTTTGCATACAAAATATAATCCCAAGTCCAGTCACAGTACATGTGTAAATTAATGAAACAATACATCCTAGATCTTAGAAATTCACGCAAAACGTCTCCCGTTTTTACTGCGACTCGTCCAAATTAATAGCGAAATGACCAGCGAAACCTCTTGACACCTAATTTTTGACAGTCCACGAGGATTCATCTACTGTAAATTAACGCTCCCGTCGGGGTCGGGCTATTTACCATAAGGAAATTAAAGAAAATTAATAACGCTATTGAGTATCAGATTTCTTCGGGTTCTTCCTAAAAGTTGGACAAATTTATTGGATGTACTGCCATATGACCATATATCTACTGCATCTAGGCATAACTTGGCCGCGGACATAAGTTGGCCGCCATCATCATATTTTGAAATTTCTATAAATCTAAAGGCCTGTGTCATTCTTAAATGGTCTATTATAATAAGATTTATGATAAGTACCACTTTTAAACCCTGTGCAACCACACATTTGTCTGTTTGACACATTGAAATGAGTGGCGGCCAAGTTATGCCTAGAAGCAGTACACTAGCTAGCTGTGGTCCAAGACAAGCAGCTATGGCCATGATGTCTTTTCATTTGTAAAATATTGCTGAAAAAAAAACCAGCTGGAGCCTCATGTTTCCACAATAGTAGCAAACGACGATGGCTTTTCTGTCAAATTTGGAAATGGGAGGGGGTGTATAGCCAACATCCCTGTAAAATGCTTAATATTTGTCTGATTTTAATGAAATAACCACCAATGGTTCATTATTATGAGTATAATACTCATCAATCATTAATTCAACTTTTTATTATTATCTTTTTTATTCCCCAAATGTCAGTTAAATCAATTTCAGTAATAATTTCAATAATTAAACTTAAAATTCAACAATAGATATCCTAAAATTAAGATATTGAGCAGCAACATCCTCAGAAATAATCGCCCTATTGAATAAGAATGGGATTACTTCAAAGGCTATGCTAAAAAGGCTGTAAAATACTTAATATTTCATGGATTTTGATAAGAATACCACCAAATTGTTCTTATTATCTGTAGAATGCTCATTTGTAGCTATTGATTACAGATTATTAGATTTATTATTAGATTATTTGTTTGTTATATGACGTGGGTGAATGCATGGGTGAATGGGGGGGGGGGGGGGGGGTTGTCTGCACATACGCTTTGATCCTTGATCAATTATTGATGAACTGACAATAAATGAATTTGATTGGCTAAATGGATGCATAACACAGCCCCTCCTCTTTGCCTAAGTGGAGTTGTGAGGCCCCTGGTGGGTTGTTTTCTAGCACTGTTTTATAAGTAAAAAGACATCCTAGCCATAGCCACTTGCCTTGGACAATCACTGTTTGTTGATGCCAGGGAGATAAAGATTTGCTTCACACACACGTTTATTTGCAAAGGTCAAAGTTCGGTCAAATAGGGACAGGTCCATAGAATATGATTTGTGGGGTTCGAACCCATAGAGAGGTGACTGCCTGTGATTAGATACCAAACGTGCTAACCACTAGGCCAGCGTGGACCTCGCATACATTTATTATGTCCACCCCCCTGGGGGGTGGATATATTATTTTTGCTTTGTCCGGCGTCCGAAGTCTGGCGTCACGCATGGTTTCCGCTCATTTAAAGGAAAAGTATTAGAGTTATTGTCACCAAATTTGGTATGCAGGCTTATTGGGTCAGTAGCTTGCTCGGGATTGCTTTTGGCTGTTGTACCTCTTTTGCTTATTGAGTAATACTTGTGTATTTTCAGTACTACTTTTGAGTAATTTGCTAATATCTCAGAAACCGTAAGAGTAAGAGCGATTTCAATAGAATTTTTGACCCACAGGGTAGTAGAAAAGTATTCTATACAAAATTTAAAAAAAAATTCAATTTTTGCCACTTTTGGCGGCCATCTTAATTTTTTGCGAAAAATGAAAGAATCTTAATATCTCGGAAACCGTAAGAGATAGAGCGATTTGGACAGAATTTTTGACCCGTAGGGTAGTAGGAAAGTTTTATTTTTGCTTTTTCCGCCGTCCGGCGTCCCACTTGGTTTCCAGACATTTTAGGCAACAGTTCTTATCCTATCTTTACCAAATTTGGCATGCAGGTTTATTGGGTTAATAGCTTGTATGGGATTGCTTTTGGTGATAATAGCTCTATAGCTAACTGAGTAATAGCTACTTTGCTACTTTTGAGTAGCTCTTTGGTTTCCAGACATTTTAAGGAATGCTATTAAGCCTAGCTTTCTGAAATTTGGTATGGAGGTTCATTGGGTTAATAGCTTGTATGGGATTGCTTTTGGGGGGAATTGCTTCATAGATGAGTGAGTAATTAATTAAATAAATGAGTAATTGGCTATTTTGAATACTGAAAAAGGCCAATGTGCTCATATCTCGTAAACCGTGCGAGATAGAACGATTTCGTCGAAATTTTCGACCCACAGGGTATCTAAGGAATGTAATCTTTGCAATTTTCAAAAAATTTTCCCCTCCCCAAAAATGGCGCCCATTTTGAATTTTCGAATTTTTGCCAAAAATGGCAAAACTGCTTCTATCTCCTTAACTGTGCGAGATAGAGCGATTTCATCAAAATTTTCGACCCACGGGGTATCTAAGTATTGTTCTCTTGGTAATTTTTAAAAAATTTTCCCCTCTGGCAAAATGGCAAAACACAAATTTGCTTCTATCTCCTTAACTGTGTGAGATAGAGCGATTTCGTCGAAATTTTCAACCCACAGGGTATCTAAGGAGTGTACTCTACAATTTTCAAAAAATTTTCCCCTCCCCAAAAATGGTGGCCATTTTGAATTTTCGAATTTTTGCCAAAAATGGCAAAACACAAATTTGCTTCTATCTCCTTAACCGTGCGAGATAGAGCGATTTCGTCGAAATATTTCGACCCACAGGGTATCTAAGGAATGTAATCTTGACAATTTTCGAAAAATTTTCCCCTCCCCAAAAATGGCGGCCATTTTGAATTTTCGAATTTTTGCCAAAAATGGCAAAACACAAATTTCCTTCTATCTCCTTAACCGTGCGAGATAGAGCGATTTTGTCAAAATTTTCGACCCACAGGTGTTTGAGCATTGTATTCTTTGCAATTTTAAAAAAAATTTCCCCTCCCCTAAAATGGCGGCCATTTTGAATTTTCAAATTTTTGCCAAAAATGGCAAAACACAAATTTGCTTCTATCTCCTTAACCGTGCGAGATGGAGCGATTTCGTCGAAATTTTCAACCCACAGGGTATCTAAGGAATGTAATCTTTGCAATTTTCAAAAAATTTTCCCCTCCCCAAAAATGGCGGCCAATTTGAATTTTTGCCAAAAATGGCAAAACACAAATTTGCTTCTATCTCCTTAACCGTGCGAGATAGAGCGATTTCGTCGAAATATTTCGACCCACAGGGTATCTAAGGAATGTAATCTTGACAATTTTCAAAAAATTTTCCCCTCCCCAAAAATGGCGGCCAATTTGAATTTTGGCCAAAAATGGCAAAACACAAATTTGCTTCTATCTCCTTAACCGTGCGAGATAGAGCGATTTCGTCGAAATATTTCGACCCACAGGGTATCTAAGGAATGTAATCTTGACAATTTTCAAAAAATTTTCCCCTCCCCAAAAATGGCGGCCATTTTGAATTTTCGAATTTTTGCCAAAAATGGCAAAACACAAATTTGCTTCTATCTCCTTAACCGTGCGAGATAGAGCGATTTCGTCGAAATTTTCGATCCAACGGGTATCTAAGAAATGTACTGTTTGCAATTTTCAAAACATTTCCCCTCCCCTAAAATGGCGGTCATTTTGAATTTTCAAATTTTTGCCAAAAATGGCAAAACACGAATTTGCTTCTATGTCCTTAACCATGCGAGATGGAGCGATTTCGTCGAAATTTTCAACCCACAGGGTATCTAAGGAGTGTAATCTTTGCAGTTTTCAAAAAATTTTCCCCTCCCCAAAAATGGCGGCCATTTTGAATTTTCGAATTTTTTTCCACAATGGCAAAACACAAATTTGCTTCTATCTCCTTAACCATGCGAGATAGAGCGATTTCGTCGAAATTTGCGACCCGCAGGGTATCTAAGGAATGTAATCTTTGTAATTTTCAAAAAATTTTCCCCTCCCCAAAAATGGCGGCCATTTTGAATTTTCGAATTTTTGCCAACAATGGCAAAACACAAATTTGCTTCTATCTCCTTAACCGTGCGAGATAGAGCGATTTCGTCGAAATTTTCGACCCAAGGGGTATCTAAGAAATGCACTCTTTGCAATTTTCAAAAAATTTTCCCCTCCCCACATATGACGGCCATTTTGAATTTTCGAATTTTTGCCCAAAATGGAAAAACACAAACTGGCCTTAACCGTGCAAAATAGAGTTATTTCGTTGAAATTTTCGACCCATAGGGTATCTAAATGTACTCTTGCCAATTTTCAAAAAATTTTCCTTTTCCCAAAAATGGCGGTCATTTTGAATTTTCAAATTTTTGCCAAAAATAGAAAAACAGGAATTTGCTTCTATCTTCTTAACCGTGCAAGATAGAGTGATTTCGTCAAAATTTTCAACCCAACCAATGCAAAAAGGCATGAAGCTGAAATAATTTACATCTACACTAATAAATATTTAAGCATCATTGATATATTTTACAAATGAAACAGGGTCTTGTAAGACTACTGTACAATTTGGGCAAGGTTCATGGGGTGGACATTACACATGATAATGTGTGTTCTTCTATGCTATCCTGTTTCTATTCGCATCTACTATCAACAGGGCATCCTATTTCTAGTTGAATGCGGTTTAGCTGTAACTACATAAAAATAAACAATGACACAAATGGCACAACTTGTTTCATTTAGACATTTAATACATCAAATTGGAATTATCAATTGCACTAAATTTAAAATCAACGTCTCTGTAAAGTGGTGAATGCATTTGTGCAACATTTGTGCAAGTACATAATGAATAATAAGCCCATTTAGAGTGCTTGGTATCCTCTATCTCATGATTAAATATTAATGTAGTTATAAAAAATATAAATGATACATGTCACTATAATAAAATGAAAACAAATAAAAAAAGTCATCTTTCTATGTGTAAAATTAAAATATTGCTAGAAAACCCCAGCCTGGCGCCTCATGTTTCCTCAAGTAGCAGTGGCAAGCAGCGATGACTTTCCTGTCTAACTTGGAAATGGGGAGAGGGTGTATACCCAACATTTAAGGGTACTGGAGAAAATTGAGGCTCCAGGTACAGCAATATTTCATAATAAATATACATCATGGCCATCGCCGATTGCCTTGGACAATCACTGTTGGCCAACTCCCCATCTTCATCCCCATCGCCGCTATCGCCACTTTGTCCAAGTAGAATTCCATGTTGGACAGAAGTTCGATTTTTAAAATGTACCAGCTACCATTTCTCCATTTATTTTTATGGTGAATTTATGTATTTAGTGCAGTAGCCAGTATTCTTTCGTTTGTAGAAATTTTGGGGCTACATAAAGACTGAAAATCACTATAAGATCCTAACAACAAAAAACCACTAAGATATTTACAGCCACAAATCACCAAAATCATAAAACTAAACTCGTAACTGCTTAAAACTACCAGTACATACAACTGCAAAAACAGTAAACACTTCAGTAATACACTACTACATAGTGATAGTAATAATGCACCTGTGTCACTAATGTTATACTGTATTTATGTTTTTATGTTAGACAAGTTGTCATTATATTGTCTTATTTTACGCAATTTTCTTAAATTATTAGGAAATGCAATAAGTGAACCCTGGTTTATATGTTTCAATGTATATGTGTCACATAAAGTGGGTTTAGCCACCTGTTTTGTATCATTGTCTGACATTAATGCCGTCTAACTTTAGTGACAGGGGTGTAATGTATGATAATAATAAAACAAAAAAGTAAACTAAAAATGTTCACTTGACCCAATGGCTGTACAAGGTTCCCAGATTCACCTGCAGTTTTCCTTAACATAAGCACTGGTTGAAGATGGGACAATTTTGTACACAAGAACACATCTTTGATTGCAGTTTGAAAACCTGCAAAAAATATAATATCTAACAGCTGTAATTTGTTACCTCCTTACAAGTGACACTTCTATCAGGGTAATTTCCCCCACTGTCAGATATTTGCTCGGTTGACATAGCTATTCAGTATGGTGCCCATTGTGTGAATTTCAGAAATAACAAGGTTGAGAGGGGTTTTGGTCTACTAGCGTGAGCTGCAAAGCTATCAGAGACATGAGTAGTGCACTGAAGCAGTCAACCAAACTAATACTAATGTACTAATGTAGCCCATTGCTGCTTAACTTCAGTGAAGAGACAGGCACTCGTCACACTACACCGCAATTCATGAAAGTTCGGAGACAAAAAAAAGTGACAAGAAAAAAAGTGATCTCTAGACAAAAACAATTGATAAATAACCTCATGTTTGAGATATCATTATAAAACGTAATAAAATATAACTTCACATCACTTTTAACAATTTCACATCACTTTTAACAATTTGGTAGTTTTGGATAAATGACAGGATGCCCTGATATGTACCTTGTTGGCTAAATGGCGAATATATATGATGGATTAATTTTACTGGCAAACTCTTTCATTTCTGTATTGTGTTCAATAAAATTAGCCACAGTCACAAAACAATTGAGGCCTCAAATGTAACAATTGATTAGGCATTCTTCACAACAAGGAAACACAAGCATGTACTCTCTTAATTAGACTTTAATGTTAATTTAAACTTAATTTGTTTTATGTCATTTTGAAGGGAAATTTTTGTACTTTCTTATACTTTTGTTAAAGAAATCAGTGAGTTGTGAACTACTGTAATTCCATTCTCAGAAGTTTGTTGCATCACCACAAATGTTGCAACCAACGCAAAATACATAGCTTCCAGGACACTCTTGTTTGAATTATCTCCAGCCATAATAATTACACTGTGGCTATCTAAATCTTGACCAGTCTTCATTTGTTGCCCGTTAGATACTACTAAGTTTCTCAGTAGTGGTCATCCGAGTTTCTTCAGTCTATATCTGCTCCTCTGTATCAGTAAGTACAACAGAGGATGAGGAAGACCAGATAGGTAATCCCTGGACGTTCTTCAGTTTTGTCCAACCTTGCACAAATCTGAGAAACTATTTGGTCATTGTTTTGCCTCTGATGCTCCTACTATCTGGAGTGAATTCCCTGATGATGTTAGTTAGTTCTGCTTTCTCTGTTGTCTCCATCAAAAAGGAACTTCAATCATATTTGTTTGCCAAGGCCTTTCCACTTTAATTTTTAAAGAACCAGTGCTATGCCTATAGCCTGATCAAGTGGAATACCACTCATGGTTGCTTGTACCTTAGAGTCTGCCCGAGCAGAGATTTTGCACTATTGATATTCAGAACAGAAAGGAATATAATTTTTTTTCTTTTATGCCTGCACATATCTCAAGTACATTTTTAACATCAATAACATATTCAGTAATTTCATGATAAGTTTTAGAGTTAGCGTGTCTTTTTTATGTATCATATGTACTTTAGAATAAGAAATCTAAAATTCGCCAGGAATCTAAAATTCGCCACCTCTAAAACCTTAGTTAATTTTATGAAGAAAATGATGTTTTTGTCTAAAAATTGGTATTTTTCAGTTCAAAAAGCCTTAATTTACTATACAGTCAACAAATCTCACCACAATTCATTTATTTTATTAGTATTTTGACATGTGGCGAATTTCAGATATGTGGCGAATTTTAGATTTCATACTCTATGTGGAAATTTTGCAAGAAGTATGATTTTTTGCCCACAGTGTCACAATGTATAGTGTTATGTCACATTCAAAGAGTCTGATGGTGTAATTAAGTTTCATATTAAAGAAACCAAACAACTTTAGGTTTGTAAATGTTTGATCAGTAAAATGTTTGCTCCCAGTAATGACTGCACTATGACTGAAGGTCTTACTAAAATTACTCATAAGTGAATGTATTCTTCACATAAAATTGATATGCCACAAAAAAGACAGTTGTATAACCTCCAGATCAATTGTTTACAGTCATTGGAAAGTGGAAACCAAATCCAAATGGTAGGTGTACTAGTATTATATCAGCTTATTTTATGAACTAACAACAAAAACATTTTGTGCTGCATCTTTTATGCTTTCATTGATACATGTATCATTGTTATATTATTTGCATATTTTCAGGTAATGAAAAAATAGAAATCAAAATTTACCTACCTGATTCCTTAAACCAGTTGAGACACAACATAAAGTTTGGTGCCAATTGCTTGGCCTATTTGACCATATTTTGAATGTCCATAATGGATGCACAATGAATCGTGGAAATCAGGTGGTGAGGAGACGAGGACGTCCAAACAAAGGAGGGGGAAATCGAGGGGGTAGGGGAAGGGGAGGATCTGCTGGTGGTAGGGGGAATGCAAGTCGTGGCCGTGGGGGGAGTTTTGCCAGAAAAGTGGACCCGTATGATTATGATGATCTTCCGGTTGTAAATGAAGCCTATGACAGAGATGACAGAGTTGAAGAGAAATGGTATATAATATTCATTGATGTTAAAACTTATAGTAATAAGATAATTTGAGGAAGTCAGTCAAATATGACTACAAGTAGAATGTCAATTGTCAAGTATAGTGTAGTTTCAGGCAAAGTCTTGTGAAATGTATAAGTCATATCATTGAGTAGATGGATACAAACATATTCTTTGACAAGCTATAGTTGTTGTTTGTTTAGTTCTCATGGTGACATTTAATTTGTTCATGCAGTACTCAGGCTCCGCGAAGGTTTCCCAGGACCCGTGTTACAATGCAAAGATTGAACATGAGTTCAGAGAATCAGGAAATGGTGAAAGATATGCTGAAGACACTTCATGGTGACTATACAGATGAGTTGAGGCAAGTCCTGTATTCTTAATCAGACTTTCTAGTCATTGAGCTTTTTATGTCAGTGAAAAACTTAAATAGCATTACTACCTACATGTGTCAATATCTGAGAAATTGTGAGAGATAGAGGAATCTCCAGTTCATTTTTCAATCCATACAGTTCTCAAGAGTGGTGGAACTCCATAACAAAATTTTTGAACTTTTTATTTTGGCAGACTTCTTTGTTTTTGTGAGTTTTCAGTATAGCTGAAAAATTAAAAATATATCATAAACTGTAAGAAATAGAGTAATTTCAAACTCATTTTTGAACCGATAGTGCACGCAATAGTGTGAAAGTTAATATCTAAAGTTTTGAAATTTTTCATTTTTGATGGCCATCTTGGATTTTTACAACTTTGCAGTGTTTTTGAAAAATTGTTAAAATCTCGAAATTATGTATATGTGAACATAACCTTTCTCAAGGTCACATGACTAAAATGTGTTTTTTTTTCTCTTTTATACTTGTGACCTTTTGTAGCCTAGAGTTGGTGGTGCCACAATCCTAGTATTGAGACTACTTTACTGATACACCCAAACAAGGTCAAAACTGGAATCTTGACTTTATTGTCAGCACATAATTTTGTGCAAAAGCTAAAAAATTAGAATCTGGAAATAAATCTGAAAAAAATTCTGACCTTTTCTTTATTATATTTTTACAAATTTGAAGGGTTCATTGGTATTTTGATGGCACCTGTTTGCAAAAGCCTACCCACCATAGCCTCCCCTGTCACATCTGTGTCTCCTTGGTACGACCTGGCTATGTCCCTTGATTAATGCTAACTGCCTTGCTTTATGTTTAGATGCGCCTTAGAGTCCATCAGTGATGGAGATTAAGCGCTATAAAAGTCCATATTAGATTAGATTAGATTAGACCTTTTACTTTTTTTAACCCCACTTCTGACTAGTGAATTGAACCTATCTCACTGGGACAACACTAGAAAACAAACCTTTTGGTATCCCATGATCACAGTTGTTTCCTTTGATGGGATACCGATGTGGAAATTATACTTCCATTCCTTCATGCTTGTGACTTATTTTCTGAGAGAGTATGCAACATGACTCAATCAAATTTGTAACGCGGAGACAATTAAGAGTACTAACCAAATATTGGGTACCCAAGTACCACAGCCAACTCATATAGTGGGTAAATTGTTTTCTTATTAAGTGTCCTGCAAGGGACGCTTGTTTGTGTATGGGAGACCTTCAGGCTCCGGCGGCTCCAGCGGCTCCGCATTTTGTTTTCCTTATAACTCTGTAACCGTTAGGCGGATTCTTTTCAAATTTGGCAGGTTTATGCAGTAGCCTTGGGGAATTTTTATGTCAGCTGACTTGTCAGTCAGCTGACATTATGTCGTCACTCTGTGGCGTGGGCGTACGTGTACGCGTCCGCGTGAACAACTTCTCCTCCAAAACTACAAGGCCTAGAGACGTGCTGTTTTTTTTAAAAGATACCTTATCTATCGAGGATGAAAAATTGTTCAAGGCATGCAAATCTGTCTGTTCGTCTGTTTGCTAGAGACATTACAAGGGGGGTACCCCCACCAAAAGTGTGAAAATTTCAACACTTAATCACAATTTTCTCAGTGACTATTGCAGGGATTTCTCTCATATCTTGCATATATGTACTAGGCCAGAGGTAGATTCTCTTGTGTGAGTATGAGACCTGGATCTGTCTTACTTCTTTTTAAATAAATTTTTTTAATAATTTTTAATGCATTAAAATTCATGAAATCATGCACAAATCATTTATAACTTGAAAAGTGTTGCATTTAGAGCATTTTGTTAAAATATGTTATTCAGCTACTTTTTTCATAGCTACAATATGGTGAGTAAGTTGGGTGCCTGTCTCAATAGCTAAGTGAGTAATAGCTACTTTTGGGCTTTTCAGTAACTTCCATCATGAGTAAAATCACTTGTAACTTAAAAACTATTGCATTTAGAGAATTTCGTATAAATATGTTATTCAGCTACTTTTGGGTCAGCTATAACATAGTAAAATTTTAGACCTGTAGCTCATGGCATAGCTGAGTAATAGCTACTTTTAGGTTATCACTGTTGAGTAAATCGCTTATAACTTGAAAACTATTGCATTTAGAGAATTTCGTATAAATATGTTATTCAGCTACTTTTGGGTCAGCTATAACATAGTAAAATTTCAGACCTGTAGCTCATGGCATAGCTGAGTAATAGCTACTTTTAGGTTATCACTGTTGAGTAAATCGCTTATAACTTGGAAACTATTGCATTTACAGTATTTTGTTTCAATATGTTATTCACCTATTTTGGGATCAGCTATAACATAGTGAAGTTTCAGATATGTGGCTCATTGCATAGCTGAGTAATAGCTACTTTGAAGTTGTCACTATTGAGTAAATTCACTTGTAACTTAAAACCTATTGCATTTAGAGAATTTCGTATAAATATGTTATTCAGCTACTTTTGGGCCAGCTATAACATAGTAAAATTTCAGATCTGTAGGTCATGGCATAGCTGAGTAATAGCTACTTTAAAGTTCTCACTGTTGAGTAAATCAGTTGTAATTGGAAAACTATTGCATTTAGAGAATTTCGTATAAATATGTTATTCAGCTACTTTTGGGTCAGCTATAACATAGTAAAATTTCAGACCTGTAGCTCATGACATAGATGAGTAATAGCTACTTTTAGGTCATCGCTATTGAGTAAATCAGTTGTAACTTCAAAACTATTGCATTTACAGTATTTTGCTTAAATATGTTGTTCACCTACTTTTGGGTCAGCTATAACATAGTGAAATTTCAGACCTGTAGCTCATTGCATAGCTGAGTAATAACTACTTTGAGGTTCTCACTATTGAGTAAATCAGTTGTAATTGCAAAACTATTGCATTTAGAGAATTTAGTATAAATATGTTATTCAGCTACTTTTGGGTCAGCTATAACATAGTAAAATTTCAGACCTGTAGCTCATGGCATAGCTGAGTAATAGCTACTTTTAGGTCATCACTATTGAGTAAATCAGTTGTAACTTGAAAACTATTGCATGTACAGTATTTTGTTTTAATATGTTGTTCACCTACTTTTGGGTCAGCTATAACATAGTAAAATTTCAGACCTGTAGCTCATGGCATAGCTGAGTAATAGCTACTTTGAGGTTATCACTGTTGAGTAAATCGCTTATAACTTGGAAATTATTGCATTTAGAGTATTTTGTTTCAATATGTTTTTCACCTATTTTGGGGTCAGCCATAACATAGTGAAGTTCCAGACCTGTGACTCATTGCATAGCTGAGTAATAGCTACTTTGAAGTTCTCAATGTTGAGTAAATCACTTATAATTTGAAAACTATTGCATTTAGAGAATTTAGTATAAATATGTTATTCAGCTACTTTTGGGTCAGCTATAACATAGTAAAATTTCAGACCTGTAGCTCATGGCATAGCTGAGTAATAGCTACTTTTAGGTTATCACTGTTGAGTAAATCACTTATAACTTGGAAACTATTGCATTTAGAGTATTTTGTTGCAATATGTTATTCACCTATTTTGGGGTCAGCTATAACATAGTGAAGTTCCAGACCTGTGGCTCATTGCATATCTGAGTAATAGCTACTTTGAAGTTCTCACTGTTGAGTAAATCAGTTGTAATTGGAAAACTATTGCCTTTACAGAAATTTGTGCAAATATGTTATTCAGCTACTTTTGGGTCAGCTATAACATAGTGAAATGACAGACCTGTAGCTCATGGCACAACTGAGCAATAGCTATTCTCAGGCACTGACTGTTGAGTAAATCGGCTATAACTTGAAAAATATTGCATTTGGAGTATTTTGTTAAAATATATTGTTTACCTACTTTTGGGTTAGCTATAACATAGTGAAATTGCAGACCTATAGCTCATGGCATAGCGGAGCAATAGCTATTTTCAGGTTCTCACTATTGAGTAAATCAGTTGTAACTTGAAAACTATTGCATTTACAGTATTTTGCTTAAATATGTTGTTCACTTTTAGGTCAGCTATAACAGAGCAAAAATTCAGACATGTAGCTCATTGTCCTCAGTGGCCTAGTGGTTAGCAAGTTTGGCATCTAATCATAGGCTGTCACCTCTGTGGGTTCGAGTCCCACAAGTGGCAATTCTGAGGACCTGTCCCAATATGACCCTGGCTGTTGAACGGGACGTAAAACCCCAACTTTGACCTTTGCATAGCTGAGTAATAGTTACTTTGAGGTTCTCACTCTTGAGTAAATCAGTTGTAACTTGAAAACTATTACATTTAGAGTATTTTGTTAAATATGTTATTCACAGACGTTTTGGTCAGCTATAACATAGTGAAATTGCAGACCTCTATGTCATGGCATAGCTGAGCAATAGCTTCTTTCAGGTTCTCACTGTTGAGTAAATCATTGTATCCAACCTGTAGGAAATCATGGGCTGGGAATCTGTTAATATGGTCCGATTTGACCTTGGAACCCTCCTTCAAGGTCAAATGAGGATAGCCAAACATAAAAGTGCTTATAACTCGCTTATTATTGGTCCTAGAGGTTTGGAATGAAAACCAACCTATAGAAAATCATGAGCTGGGAATTTTTTGGTGTGGTCGGATTTCACCTTGGACCCCTCCTTCAAGGTCAAATGAGGATAGCCAAACTTAAAAGTGCTTATAACTCGCTTATTATTGGTCCTAGAGGTTTGGAATGGAAAACCAACCTATAGAAAATCATGGGCTGGGAATCTTTTGGTGTGGTCGGATTTCACCTTAGACCCCTCCTTCCAGGTCAAACGAAGATAGCCAAACTTAAAGTGCTTATAACTCGCGTATTATTGGTCTTGGAGGTTTGGGATGGTAAACCAACATATAGGAAATCATGGGCTGGGATTCTTTTGGTGTGGTCAGATTTGACCTGGGACCCCTCCTTCAAGGTCAATTGAGGATAGCCAAACTTACAATTGCTTATAACTCGCTTATTATTGGTCCTACAGGTTTGGGATGGTAAACAAGCTACAGGAAATCATGGGCTGGGAATTTTTTTGTGTGGTCGGATTTCACCTTAGACCCCTCCGTCAAGGTCAAACAAGGATAGCCAAACTTAAAAAGTGCCTATGACTCACTTATTATTGGTCCGAGAGGTTTGAGATGGTAAACCATCCTAAATTCTTTGGCTGGGAATCTTTTGGTATGGTCAGATTTGACCTTTGGATCCCTTCTTCATGGTCGAACGAGGATATTGCATTTATAGTATTTCTTTAAATATTTTTAACCTACTTTTTACACTTAAACAATTACCTTGTTACTTTATTTCATAATACCATTTGCAGGGCACAACTTTTTTGTCCTTTTTAGGCGGGTTGCGTGTAACCAACCCGCCTATTAGATTGATGTGTCCGACGTCCGTCTGTCCGTCTGTCTGTCTGTCCGTCCACATTTTTCGTTTCCGGACTCTAACTTTAAAACGGTTTGACCAATCAAATTCAAACTTCACAGGGAGATAGATCACCATCATAGCTAGGTTCCTTTCGAAATTGGTGAAATTCCGTGTGTTCGTTTGTCCGTTTTTCGTCCGTTTGTCTGTCCATCCATCTGTTTGTCCACATTTTCGTTTCCGGACTCTAACTTTAAAACGGTTTGACCAATCAAATTCAAACTTCACAGGGAGATAGATCACCATCATAGCTAGGTTCCTTTCGAAATTGGTGAAATTCCTTCTGTTTGTTTGTCCGTTTTTCCGTCCGTTTCTTCGTTTTTGTCCGTTTTTCTGTCCATCCATCTGTCCGTCCACATTTTTGTTTCCGGACTCTAACTCGAAAACGGTTACTCCAATCTAATTCAAACTTCACAGGGACATACATCACCATCATAGCTAGGTTCCTTTCGAAATTGGTGTAAATCCGTCCGTTCATTTGTCTTGTTTTTCTGTCCATTTGTTCGTTTTTAGGCGGGTTGCGTGTAACCAACCCGCCTATTAGATTGATGTGTCCGACGTCCGTCTGTCCGTCCACATTTTCCATTTCCGGACTCTAACTTGAAAACGGTTTGACCAATCAAATTCAAACTTGACAGGGACATAGATCAACATGATAGCTAGGTTCCTTTCGATATTGGTGAAATTCTGTCCGTTCGTTTGTCCGTTTTTCGTCCGTATGTCTGTCCATCCGTCTGTTTGTCCACATTTTCGTTTCCGGACTCTAACTCGAACACATTTACCTTAAGTGGGTAACCTAACATTTCTTTCCTTGTTCCTAAATTTAATGAGAGCAGTTGCTAACCTTGTTTCCTGCGTGCGCAACCCGCCTTTTGGGGCACCTCTGACCCTCTTGTCTTCTGTCAGCTTTGGAATATCTTTCGAACATGCTGTTCAGTTACCATTTACTGTATTTCTGTACAGCCCTTTCCCTGATAATTATGCTTTCCTCTCATTATCACCATCACAAATCAAAAACATTCAGTCAGCTGACACAGTGCCCGTTCACGGGCACTCTCCTCTTGTTTTGAATATGCTGCAGTGACATTTCAACCAATCAGAGAGGTCACATGACCAAAAATGTCTTTTTTCGATGGGGAAGCTTGTCCGTATGATAACTTGAAAGGGATTTTATCAATTCACCTGAAACTTGGCAAATACATTCATTCTATTAAAATCTGGAAATCATTAGATTTTGGCATTGATTGGTTAAGAAATGGTCGAGTAATTAATGATTAATTAATCATTATGAATTTTCCAAATAAGGAAAACACAAAAATGCTTATAACTCGAAAACCGTGCTAGATAGAGCAATTTCGACAGCATTTTTGACCCACAGGGTATCTCTGCAGAGTAGTTATCCCAATTTTGAAAAATTTTTGTCTCGCCAAAAATGGTGGCCATTATGAATTTTCAAATTTTTCGCAAAAATTGCAAAACATAAAAATGCTTATATCTCGAAAACCGTGCTAGATAGAGAGTTTTCGAGGAAATTTTTGACCCCCAGGGTATCTCTGCAGAGTAGCCATGCCAATTTTCAAAAAAATTTTGACTCACCAAAAATGGCGGCCATTTTGAATTTTCGAATTTTACGCAAAAATTGCAAAACACAAAAATGCTAATATCTCGAAAACTGTGCTAGATGGCGAATTATCTCTTAAAAGTATTGCAGATAGCCAATTTTTCTCAAATAACTCATTCACCTACTTTTGGAAGAGCTTTCACATGGTGAAGTTCCAGACCCATAGCTAATTACTCACCTACTCAAAATGAGTAAATGCGAATTATCTCTAAAAGTATTGCAGATACCCAATTTTTATCAAATAACTTATTCATCTACTTTTGGAAGAGCTTTCACATGGTGAAGTTCCAGACCCGTAGGTAATTACTCACCTACTCAAAATGAGTAAATGCGAATTATCTCTAGAAGTATTGCAGATGGCCAATTTCTCTCAAATAACTAATTCATCTACTTTTGGGAGAGCTTTCACATGGTGAAGTTTCAGACCCGTAGATATTTACTCACCTACTCAAAATGAGTAAATGCGAATTATCTCATAAAAGTATTGCAGATAGCCAATTTTTATCAAATAAATGATTCACCTACTTTTGCAAGAGCTTTCACATGGTGAAGTTTCAGACCCATAGCTAATTACTCACCTACTCAAAATGAGTAAATGCAAATTATCTCTAAAAGTATTGCAGATAGCCAATTTTTCTCAAATAACTTATTCATCTACTTTTGGGAGAGCTTTCACATGGTGAAGTTCCAGACCCGTAGGTAATTATTCACCTACTCAAAATGAGTAAATGCTAATTATCTCTAGAAGTATTGCAGATAGCCAATTTCTCTCAAATAACTCATTCATCTACTTTTGGGAGAGCTTTCACATGGTGAAGTTTCAGACCCATAGCTAATTACTCACCAACTCAAAATGAGTAAATGCGAATTACCTCTAAAAGTATAGCAGATAGCCAATTTTTCTCAAATAACTCATTCACCTACTTTTGGGAGAGCTTTCACTCAGTGCGGTTTCAGACCCCTAGCTAATTATTCACCTACTCAAAATGAATAAATGCTAATTATCTCTAAAACTATTGCGGATACCCAATTTTTATCAAATAACTCATTCATCTACTTTTGGAAGAGCTTTCACATGGTGAAGTTTCACACCCGTAGATAATTACTCACCTACTCAAAATGAGTAAATGCTAATTATCTCTTAAAAGTATTGCACATAGCCAATTTTTCTCAAATAACCCATTCACCTACTTTTGGAAGAGCTTTCACATGGTGAAGTTTCAGACCCATAGCTAATTACTCACCAACTCAAAATGAGTAAATGCTAATTATCTCTAAAAGTATTGCAGATAGCCAATTTTTCTCAAATAACTCATTCACCTACTTTTGGGAGAGCTTTCACTTGGTGAAGTTTCAGACCCGTAGCTAATTATTCACCTACTCAAAATGAGTAAATGCTAATTATCTCTAAAAGTATTGCGGATACCCAATTTTTATCAAATAACTCAGTCATCTACTTTTGGGAGTAAATGCGAATTATCTCTTAAAAGTATTGCAGATAGCCAATTTTTCTCAAATAACTCATTCACCTACTTTTGGGAGAGCTTTCACTTGGTGAAGTTTCAGACCCGTAGCTAATTATTCACCTACTCAAAATGAGTAAATGCTAATTATCTCTAAAAGTATTACAGATATCCATTTTTTATCAAATAACTTATTCATCTACTTTTGGAAGAGCTTTCACATGGTGAAGTTCCAGACCCGTAGGTAATTACTCACCTACTCAAAATGAGTAAATGCGAATTATCTCTAGAAGTATTGCAGATAGCCAATTTCTCTCAAATAACTAATTCATCTACTTTTGGGAGAGCTTTCACATGGTGAAGTTTCAGACCCGTAGATATTTACTCACCTACTCAAAATGAGTAAATGTGAATTTTCTCATAAAAGTATTGCAGATAGCCAATTTTTATCAAATAAATGATTCACCTACTTTTGCAAGAGCTTTCACATGGTGAAGTTTCAGACCCATAGCTAATTACTCACCTACTCAAAATGAGTAAATGCAAATTATCTCTAAAAGTATTGCAGATAGCCAATTTTTCTCAAATAACTTATTCATCTACTTTTGGGAGAGCTTTCACATGGTGAAGTTCCAGACCCGTAGGTAATTATTCACCTACTCAAAATGAGTAAATGCTAATTATCTCTAGAAGTATTGCAGATAGCCAATTTCTCTCAAATAACTCATTCATCTACTTTTGGGAGAGCTTTCACATGGTGAAGTTTCAGACCCATAGCTAATTACTCACCAACTCAAAATGAGTAAATGCGAATTACCTCTAAAAGTATAGCAGATAGCCAATTTTTCTCAAATAACTCATTCACCTACTTTTGGGAGAGCTTTCACTCAGTGCGGTTTCAGACCCCTAGCTAATTATTCACCTACTCAAAATGAATAAATGCTAATTATCTCTAAAACTATTGCGGATACCCAATTTTTATCAAATAACTCATTCATCTACTTTTGGAAGAGCTTTCACATGGTGAAGTTTCACACCCGTAGATAATTACTCACCTACTCAAAATGAGTAAATGCTAATTATCTCTTAAAAGTATTGCACATAGCCAATTTTTCTCAAATAACCCATTCACCTACTTTTGGAAGAGCTTTCACATGGTGAAGTTTCAGACCCATAGCTAATTACTCACCAACTCAAAATGAGTAAATGCTAATTATCTCTAAAAGTATTGCAGATAGCCAATTTTTCTCAAATAACTCATTCACCTACTTTTGGGAGAGCTTTCACTTGGTGAAGTTTCAGACCCGTAGCTAATTATTCACCTACTCAAAATGAGTAAATGCTAATTATCTCTAAAAGTATTGCGGATACCCAATTTTTATCAAATAACTCAGTCATCTACTTTTGGGAGTAAATGCGAATTATCTCTTAAAAGTATTGCAGATAGCCAATTTTTCTCAAATAACTCATTCACCTACTTTTGGGAGAGCTTTCACTTGGTGAAGTTTCAGACCCGTAGCTAATTATTCACCTACTCAAAATGAGTAAATGCTAATTATCTCTAAAAGTATTACAGATATCCATTTTTTATCAAATAACTTATTCATCTACTTTTGGAAGAGCTTTCACATGGTGAAGTTCCAGACCCGTAGGTAATTACTCACCTACTCAAAATGAGTAAATGCGAATTATCTCTAGAAGTATTGCAGATAGCCAATTTCTCTCAAATAACTAATTCATCTACTTTTGGGAGAGCTTTCACATGGTGAAGTTTCAGACCCGTAGATATTTACTCACCTACTCAAAATGAGTAAATGTGAATTTTCTCATAAAAGTATTGCAGATAGCCAATTTTTATCAAATAAATGATTCACCTACTTTTGCAAGAGCTTTCACATGGTGAAGTTTCAGACCCATAGCTAATTACTCACCTACTCAAAATGAGTAAATGCAAATTATCTCTAAAAGTATTGCAGATAGCCAATTTTTCTCAAATAACTTATTCATCTACTTTTGGGAGAGCTTTCACATGGTGAAGTTCCAGACCCGTAGGTAATTATTCACCTACTCAAAATGAGTAAATGCTAATTATCTCTAGAAGTATTGCAGATAGCCAATTTCTCTCAAATAACTCATTCATCTACTTTTGGGAGAGCTTTCACATGGTGAAGTTTCAGACCCATAGCTAATTACTCACCTACTCAAAATGAGTAAATGCGAATTACCTCTAAAAGTATAGCAGATAGCCAATTTTTCTCAAATAACTCATTCACCTACTTTTGGGAGAGCTTTCACTCAGTGCGGTTTCAGACCCCTAGCTAATTATTCACCTAGTCAAAATGAATAAATGCTAATTATCTCTAAAACTATTGCGGATACCCAATTTTTATCAAATAACTCATTCATCTACTTTTGGAAGAGCTTTCACATGGTGAAGTTTCACACCCGTAGATAATTACTCACCTACTCAAAATGAGTAAATGCTAATTATCTCTTAAAAGTATTGCACATAGCCAATTTTTCTCAAATAACCCATTCACCTACTTTTGGAAGAGCTTTCACATGGTGAAGTTTCAGAGCCATAGCTAATTACTCACCAACTCAAAATGAGTAAATGCTAATTATCTCTAAAAGTATTGCAGATAGCCAATTTTTCTCAAATAACTCATTCACCTACTTTTGGGAGAGCTTTCACTTGGTGAAGTTTCAGACCCGTAGCTAATTATTCACCTACTCAAAATGAGTAAATGCTAATTATCTCTAAAAGTATTGCGGATACCCAATTTTTATCAAATAACTCAGTCATCTACTTTTGGGAGTAAATGTGAATTATCTCTTAAAAGTATTGCAGATAGCCAATTTTTCTCAAATAACTCATTCACCTACGTTTGGAAGAACTTTCACACACGAAAATGAAAAATTGTGAACATCTCGAAACAGCTATTTCTTTTCCTTTAATGCTCGGCGGGAGATACACACCGTGGCAGTGGTCTTGTTTTCAAAAATTTTTGTCTCACCAAATATGGTGGCGATTTTGAATTTTCGAAGTTTTTCCAAAACACAAAAATGCTTATATCTCGAAAACTCTGCTAGATGGAGCGAATTCAACAACATTTTTGACCTGCTGGATATCTCTGCAGAGTACCCATGCCAATTTTCAAAATATTTTTGTCTCGCCAAATATAGCGGCCATTTTGAATTTTTTGCAAAAATTCCAAAACACAAAAATGCTTATATGTTGAAAACCGTGCTAGATAGAGCAGACTGCGCTGACTTTGGTTGCCACAACAGTATAAGGCTAGAAACGGAACATTTTCTTAATACTTTAGCACTCACCTTGATATCCTTTTCGGGATGCTTTGTTTTTGCTATTCAAAAACATTATTCTTTTTTTTGCGAGCGATCCTCTAGTTTATATTTATCCCTTCACATGGAATTTCATTGTAAAACTTCTTGTAAACTGAGTCACGACCATAAAAATTATGATTTTATCTTTAAATTACATTGAATATATAAAATATGTTTATTTGTAAATAATACAACAATTTGCACAGATTTTCTACATTTCTACCACCTCGAGATTGCAAAATTTACATCTGGGCGCATGTGCAGCTAACGTTTTGGGATTTACTCGGTCTCTAAAGACCAACTGGTAAGTCATCTGGAAATGCAAGCATTCTTACAGTGAACCAAATTACACTAACCATTTCAATCTTACCAATTTGGTATTTATTATAACCACATTGATGTCTAGACAATAGATCTCAATACATTTTTAGATCAAACATGTCTCCACTCTCCAGTTACTGCTTGACGAGCATTGATTATTCCTATATATGTTGCTCATAACTATTTTCCCTCTTTTTATCCCATTCCATTTCAAGACACTTTTTGCACCAGTCCAGTCTGGATTGACCCTGGGTTTGAGGATCTGAATTGTTCTTTTGATTACTGTGTCAATCCGGTCCATGATTTTACCCATTTTCAATCTGTTTTAGCCAAAATTCTCATCTGTGTATTCACTATTTTGTACAGTGACCCTGAGTATGATGAGCTGGACTGGCGGGCAGAGGACCAGTACTGGATGGCAGACAACCGGCTGGTGGTGGAGTCCGTGGATGCAAACCAGGCCCGAACTGAGGAGGAGAAGCAAGAGAGACAAGTAGAGAGATTCACACAGCTAGCAGTGGACAAACTACAGAGGTGACTGCCATTTAAATGTGTTACTTATTTCTGTATATTTGCTTCAGTGTATTGAATAGAAAAATTCATGGTTTAAACTTGCATTGTTTTATTGTCTCTGTTTACCCAGTTACTTTCATATCTAACAAGAGCACTCAGAGAGCGCAGACCTCCGCCAAGGCAGCTCAGTCCCCAACCACTGTGTCTACTCCATAAAATAATTCCTGGGCTTTGAAACCTACCATAAGCATTGATATTGTATTTTTTTATGCTTTGTTCCTTGTCCCATTTCAGACATTTAATGAAAATTGCATCCAAATGCATCCATAACTGTCGAAGTGATCTTCATTTAAAAAATACGTGGATCCAGAAGATTCAGACAATGATACAGATCACACCCAAAATCTAATCACTTCTTCCTTGTCCCATTTTGGACATGTTCTGAAAATTTCATCGCAATCCGTCCATAAATTTTCGAATTATCTTCCTTTAAAGAATTCAGGGATCCAGAAGATCCAGACGGTGATCCGGATCATTCCCAAAATGTAATCCCTTCTTCCTTTGCCAATTTCTTACATATCCTTAGAATTTCATCAAAATCCCTCTATAAGTTTTTGAGCTATCTTTCTTTAAAAATGAAATTTCATGGATCCAGAAGATCCAGACAGTGATCCTAATTATTCACTCCCAAAATCTAATCAGTTCTTCCTTTTACCATTTCGGACATATCCTGAAAATTTTATCAAAATCTGTCCATAAGTTTTTGAGTTATGTTGTTCACAAACATACTGACGGACAGACAAACCCAGGCGAAAACATAACCTCCTTGGCAGAGGTAATAAGCAATACTTCCTTCTTAAAATCTACAGGCCATGCTGTGATACTATGTACTAAGTAGCAAGCCAGGTATTCCTAAAACTGTTAAAATATTGTTTATATCCATAAAACTAGTTGTGGAACTAATTTTCAATCAAATTTATCTTTGCAGTATTTATGTTTTATATAGGTTTCCTTATTCTTTACAGATACCACATTTTTTGTAATTTTTTTAATCTCAACCAGAGTATTAGCTGGTACTTTGTTTAGTTAATTTTCAAATCAGTGTAACAAGATTTGGGATGGTTTTGGGATGCACAAGTAAGATGCACAAGCCCTCTAACTGACTGACATTATCCCTAACTGTTAGATAGAGGCTAAAGGATGACCATTTATCAATGTCCTTGAGGTTCTTTAGCCTGCCACTAGGGATAGACCTAATGACAGCGGATTACCATTTTAAGTGGTCATCCAAGCCACTGTGTATCTGTCTGTACCTGGGTTCAAAACCATCCCTCTGTGGTCCTAGGTGAGTGTGTTTCCTATTAGGCCAAATTGGCAGCTAAGTAGAAGTACACACTTGTTACCCCCTGAATTTTGAAAATGTATTTCTTGGGGGAGAAGGTCGGGGGAGTGGGAATTATAGAGTGGGAGGGTTGTAGTTATACTCCATGCAAAGTGAAATACTGAATAGATTTGCAATTAATTACAGTTCAATGTCAGGTAAATTTGTATCTCTGGACAGAAATGAGTTAATATCTTGTGTTCATAGTACTTTCCATGTTACAATATTCTGTAAGTAGGCACATGTGTACCCTACACCCCGGATAAAAGGTAACATGAAAATAGATTTACAGTCTAATGTAGAATAAATATTGAGTACTACTCATATACTGTCTAGATATGGCTTTGACAAGTCCCGCTGTGAGGAAGCCTTGTCACGTAATGGAGGGGATATAGGGCAGTCACTGGAATATCTGCTGAGTGAATGCTTCTCTCTCAAATGGAGACCACCGCAGTCCAGAGACCCTGACAGAGAGCTAGAGATAGAAGCAGAGAATGAGACACCAGGACAGGAAACTGAGGTAAGTGCTTTATTTTCTCATAAGTATAGTAGTGAAGTCTGTTATCATACAAAAAGTTATTAAGGCTGAATTGAGCAATCTAATTTTGTTGTGGGCTTACTCTTAGTCTTAGAAGATATCAGTTATTTGCTGGTTAATTACTGACTCACTATAACTGATCAATCACCTATCTGAAACCTGTTTGTCATGTTGCCACACTGGCTAGAAGCATATGCAAATATATAGAACCAACAAATTTGTTTTTTCTTTTTCCCACTGTGGAAACAGGCCAATCACAGAGGAGGGGAGTTAAAATACAGATTGTGCAAAGTTTACATGTGTTTAAGTTGTTTGTTATATTTTACTTTGCTTAGTTTAATAATTGATTTGAATCTGTTAGAAAATCATTCTTCAAGTAGTTAACCGGTTATGAAATATTGACATCAGTTTACATGTATAAAATCTAGTAGATTAGTACTATAGTTAACCATTTTATCCATAATATCCATTGTCTGGACTTTTTTATCCAGCAGCCATATTCACTAAAGGGATCGGTCTCAAGTGGAGCTAAAATCAGCTCAACTTTACAGCTGTTTATTCTAAATTTGGCTGATTTTTGGCTCAACTTGAGCTTGATCCCTTTTGTGAATGCAGCTACACATATTCGTTTTTATGAACTCATTTTCACTCTCTTAAACTTACACTGCCCACTGTTTATGCTGAGTTACTTCTGTTACTGTATGACCCTATTGTTATCAAAACAAAGTCAGTCTTATAATGTATTCAGAAATTAGAGGTTCTACACATCTGGTATGTTCTGAAAAAGCATACATATTCAAATTCCTTTCATTTTATTAACTCTACAGATTGTCAACTAGACCAGATAATTTTTCAGTTATCAGAGCATCTATGAACACGGTTACATGGTTCATGTTGCATCAGAATAACAAATTACTTTTTGGCACTTTGTGGAATATCATTATATGAGGAAATATAAGGCCACATGTGTACTAATACTGCAGTCTGTGCTTTAATATAATTGAAGAACTATACAAGGAAATTGTACTCTGGTAACATAAGCATGAATAAACTGGGACAGTGTTTGTGAGAAATGCAGCTAATTTTGATTTTTCAGGTCACAGATGAAGAGTGTCTTGGTGATGAGGAGTGGGACGAGATCTATGAACAAAGAACTGAGGAGAAACTGGCTTTGGAATCCATTTATGGTGAAAACTTCAAGGAAAACATTGCCAATAAAGTATGGACAATCACTGTAAACATGGAGATTTTGTCAAGGCTTTCCAGTAACCAGGCAGCAGGAAACAAGAAAAGACCTACTCACAATAATTACAGTAACAGCCGGGACAATAAAAACCTGTGTAGGTTTTACCTGAAAGGAAACTGTTCATATGGATCAAAGTGCAAGTTCAAACATCAGTCTCCTCACACTGAAGATTCTGTCACAAGGTCAAGGACAAAAGATAATGATGAGGATGCACAGACATCATCTGAATACCAGTTAGAGATCAGATTCCCAGAGGGCAATAAGTACCCTCAGGAGCCGCCCTTTATTGCCTTTCAGTCCACAAATAGTCTTCTGCCAAAGTATGTGAGTCTCAGTATTACAAGCAGACTTGTGAATGAAGCCAGAATACAGGGGGAAGGTGGGTTACCTATAGTGTACAGTCTAGTAAGTTTGTTAGAGAGTGAAGAGGAAGTAACAGCCCTGTTCGAAGCACCTGCTGTTCCGTTTAGTCTGCCTCCACCTGTGATATCCCGAAAACAAGATAAACAAGCAGCAAAGTCTAGTCTGAAGTGGAAGAAAAAAAGTTTGACAAAACAGATGGAACGGGATTTAGGTGAGGATAAAAGTTATTCTAAACATTTGTTCTGACTGAATAATCTCAGCCTATTTTAATTGATATAGTGTTCTGCGCATTGGGTTGAAATATGCCAAAAATTGTAATGTCATCACCCTATGACTTGTTTCCCCTAAATAATCAAAAGTTAGTCTGCAGTTCTGTTTCATCTTGTGTGTTTTTAATTTTCCATAATTAATGCATTACAGTTTCATTTCTTTACTTCATTTTTACCCCACAGCCCTTAAGGGCTGTCGGGGTATTGTTTTCACCCATGGTGTCCGGATGGGAAAAAGTTTGTCCGGGCTGTATCTCAGAAACTGTAAGGTGTAGGAAGTTGATACTTGGTAAGGACATTGGTTAGGGGGTATTGGTGTGCAACATCATGGTGTGACCTTGATTTGACCTTTAACCTTGCCGCAGTGACCTTGAGTTTGAAAATCTTGTCCAGACTATATCTGGGCAACCGTAAGATGTAGGAAGTTGATACTTGGTAGGGACATTGGTTAGGGGAGGTAGGTATGCAGCGTCATGGTCAGACCTTGGTTTGACCTTGGAGTAGTGACCTTGACCTATAAAATCTTGTCCGGGCTATTTCTTGGCAACCGTGATGTGTAGGAAGTTGATACTTGGTAGGGACATTGGTTAGGAGTTGTAGGTGTGCAACGGCATGGTGTGACCTTGATTTGATCTTTGACCTTGCTGTAGTGATCTTGACCTTTAAAATCTTGTCTGGGCTGTATCTTGGAAACTGTAAGGTGTAGGAAGTTGATACTTGGTAGGGAAATTGGTTAGGGGTTGTAGGTGTACAACATCATGGTGTGACCTTGATTTGACGTTGCTGTAGTGACCTTGACCTATGAAATTTTGTCCGGGCTATATCTCGGCAACCGTAAGGTGTAGGAAGTTGATACGTGGTAGGGATATTGGTTAGGGGTTGTAAGTGTGCAATGTCATGACGTGACCTTGATTTGACCTTTGACTTTGCTGTAGTGACCTTGACCTATAAAATCTTGTCTGGGCTATATCTTGCAAACCATAAGGTGTAGGAAGTTGATACTTGGTAGGGACATTGGTTAGGGTTTGTAAGTGTGCAACGTCATGGTGTGACCTTGATTTGACCTTTGACCTTGCCACAGTGATCTTGACCTATAAAATCTTGTCTGGGCTATATCTTGGAAACCATAAGGTGTGGGAAGTTGATACTTGGTAGGGACATTGGTTGCGGTTTGTAGGTGTGCATCATGGTGTGACCTTTAACTTTGGCTCTGCCAAAGTTTGTTCACCTGCCATATTTGAGACATCTTTCCCTTATGACAAAGATATATGGATTGCTGCAACTGATTATTATATGCACTTTTACATATTTGTGCTTTTTCCATTGACAGCTATTCTCCAATTAATAAGTTTTACAGCTTCGTAATTTTTAGTGTACTGATTAATGCTGTCATCTGGCTGTTGAATTGTCTTGTTTCAATACTTTATCTTTACATACAATTCATTTTCTTTCTCTTAGATGTTATTTTCTCTACTTAAACATTATTTGGAGCTTTATATGACTGACAATGCCCTGAAAGTATCAGCATCTTTGTACTGTTTGTACACTACTTCTATATCTCATGGTGTTGAAATTATTTCCCCAGGCTGTGGGGTACGGGCATCTCTGATGCTATTTTATGCAGTTTTGATGTATACATTTCTGGTAACTCTCCTATTTGTTTACTCTGATTGTAAAGATTTTGATGATGGGAATTCTGGGGCTGACTTGAAGGCTGATGCAGGTGGCATGACTCAACAAGAACCAGAGGTAAAACACACAGTGAGAAGAGAAGTCCTTGGCAACAGGAAAACAGATCACAGGGAGATAGAGAGTGTTAACCTAAGGCTGAAACAACAGTTCAAAAAGATTAAGGTAAGCAGTTAACTTTTTAAAATTGAGTTGGTATATGCTCTTTCGCATGAGGAAAAGCAGATTATTTTTGAACTTTTTAGGTACCCATTTTTATGATATCTAATACTAGGGGCCAAGGCAAAGTCACTATTATATCCTAAAATCATAAATCATGGACAGTGGTCATCAACCACAGGTCTGCCAAGAACAAAGAGAGACATAATGATATACCATTTGAAAAAGTGTGTCTTCAACTTGCCATGTATGGAGTGCAAACATGGAGCAGGTCTAGTATATTCAGTAATGCCATTCCACATGATTGGAGGATCACATTCAAACCTTTGTCATAATGGAGTGACACCATAATACTTGAAAAGGCAGAAAAAGGTGAACAGATGGTCAACTGCAGGTTGATGAACAATTCAGGAATGCAGAAGCACAGAGTAAACTTAGCAAATTGACTTTGATATAGAAGTCTTATTCACGAAGTTAAACAAAGGTTAAAGTCTCCAATCTTTCAATTAGTAGATGAAATGATCATTACCATTTTGTAGTTTATCTGAAAATAACTTGTTGAGTTTCAAAGAAAATTGAACATACTCCTTTCTGAAGAAAACACCAATGCATCTTAAATCCATCAGGGCCATCAATTGTTTTGCAATTAGTAAGTGAAATGATCATGATGATTTTTCTGTAAAAGTTAGAAAAAGAATTGTGAATACAAACATGATGAAGAATCTTTCTGCACAAGTAGAAGATTGTTCAAATTCATTCACTTTCCTGCTTTTTTCAGGAAAAGTCAGAGTATCAGTCGATGGCTGAGAAGAGAAAACAGTTGCCAGCCTGGGGAGAACAAGAAGGTATCCTAGAGACACTAAGTTCTCACCAAGTTGTGGTGGTCAGTGGAATGACTGGGTAGGTTAATTGGAGCATAATTTAGTAACAACACCTTTTCTGTTTGTTGGACTTGGATTTGTGGTAGTGATAGAGTAAGAAATCTAAAATTCGCCACATATCTGAAATTCGCCACCACAATGAATTGTGGTGAGATTTGTTGAAAGTATAGTAAATTAAGGCTTTTTGAACTGAAATATACCAATTTTTAGACAAAGACATCATTTTCTTCATAAAATTAACTAAGGTTTTAGAGGCGGTGAATTTTAGATTCCTGGCGAATTTTAGATTTCTTACTCTACAATCTAAACCCATTCACGGACACAGTTCTTGCACCACCACCTACAGTTAAGATATGCTGCGGCAGTTTCCCAAATGTCCACGTATTGCTCCTCAAATCACCACTGCAGGCTGTGGTTTCCACCTGCCAAGGCTGGCTAAGTTTTGCTTTTGATTAAATATAACTTATTAAGTGGTTTACATTAATGTTTTGATTAAAATTAAAAAAATTTTATTAATGTTTTTTTTATATGTCTGTTGCAAAGAAGGTATTGAACTAACTATGACAAATATGAGATTACAACCTACTTCTCTACTTCTACAACTACATATTTACATATTAACTACTACATTAATGATGTCTGTCTGATACAGAAAAATGGAAAATGGATCTTTTGCATCTTGGTGGAGAGTTAAGCTATGTGAAAAAAAGCTGAATGATCCACTGAAAAAAAAAATTGCTCAATGAAAAAAGGATCAGATGCAATGTTACCTAATGATTACCTCTATGGTACTTAATCTCTGCAAACAGTGTCCAGGTTTGAAGAAGCATGTTCAGACGGTAAAAACAGAAATCATAAAACGTAGCAGGGTCTGCTCCAGAGATTTTGAAAAGCTAGATCACTATAGAGGGTATGCTTTCCCTTTAAGGTTAATCTTAAGTATACCTCCAAAAGATGACAGGCTTCTGGCTAGATATCCTTGGGCAGCCTATTCCAAAAGATGGAGCATGATGGGCAAAGCTGTAGGAGAAGTGTGTTTGTGATTTATGTATTGTAGAGATAACATGTTGAACCTCCAGGAACTTCCTATCAGGAATACAGTCGTTAGTTTGTGGAAAAGTAACTGATAATTGATTGGTGCAATGAATCTGAGGATTTATATAAACTGGATAGAAGTATGACCCAGTTAATAAACACAGTTAATCCAGAAAATGACAGTGTAAGACTTTATTTTCCTTTCAGATGTGGCAAGACAACTCAGGTTCCTCAGTTTATCCTGGACAAATCTCTGAGTACTGGGGGTCCGGGACTGGTGAACATTGTGTGTACACAGCCGCGTCGCATCTCAGCCATAGCCGTATCTGAAAGGGTGGCAGCCGAGAGGGCAGAGAGACTCGGAAATACTGTGGGATACCAGATTCGTCTTGAGAGTGTCATGGTAGGAGTGTTCATAAATTACAGATAAACGTGTATAATATAAATATAAATGACAAGGTTGGGGATTCAGAGAACCTTCAAATCGCTAATTACTCTGTCAAATGTGATGCTGAAGTAAACATCCTTACTTACACATGGCAAGTGCTGCATGATTATTGTACACACGACAGTAGTGATGATGCTTTGAATGTAAGGGTCTGTAGATGATTTCAATGTCACACACACTTTGTACAGTACCTCAGCCAACCAGTGTTTGTGTTGCATTAGTTTATTTTGACAGGTAGCATCTCTAAACACGCCAAAATTGATTTCAAGTAGGATTTTTGTGTCAGAATAAAGACTTTAAGTGTGAATCTGATAAGTGGAATTTCCTATTAAGTAGAAGATATCAAGTCAGCAAGGTGTTGTCTTTATTGAATTATACCTTGTTATTTGGAAGTACTGGTTGAGTAAAACTACTTGATAACACTATGAGGTACTAGATGTACCTTTTAATGACTAATACACATTCAGCCGATCACTGACTCCTATTTTGCTGTCTTTTTTACAGAAGAATCTGAATTATGGGACTTAAGGAATGTGACTAATTACTGTGTTGCTGTATACTTGCAAACCTCCAAGAATGAATGAATCAAAGATGTGTGCCCGATTTACTTGGTCACTGATTGCTTGTTTTTGTTGTATGTGTAAAGTAATCTGGCATATGCAATCCATTGGTTACATCACAAATTGCTTGTTTCTATATGTTAAGAGCCCTGCAGAACAAAATAGTGTGACAAATGTGCTCAATTCATTTAGTCACTGATTGTTTCTGTATATACTTGCAGTCTTCAAGGACACGGCTGCTATTCTGTACTACTGGGATCTTACTGAGGAGGCTGGAGGGTGAAGCAAGTTTAGAGGATGTGACTCATGTCATTGTAGATGAGGTGCATGAACGCAGTGAGGAAAGGTATGCATGTATAGTTCAATCAATTTAAACAGAATTTCCTCTAACATTATAACCAATGCAAGAGCCATAGAGGTGCTTTTCCGCTGCAATATACCCCATTATCTATAATTCTTGATCAAGTTTAAGTATTCTTATGGTCCATTGTTATTCGATGATCAATTTTTATGCATGTAAAGTTGTTAGATAAACAATGTTATACCCCATTCACACTACAGGTTATATCCTCCCACGGTAGTCTGTGTTTAGTAAAACATCTCTGTCTTTCAACTACTGTCTGAGGTTCGTATGTGACCGTGTGACAAAGTGCCAAAACATTCCATTACCTTGCGCATCCTACGGAAGTTTTAAAATGTTTAAAATTTCCACCTTTGATTTTGGAACCATGAGCACGCACAGACAAAAGCAAGCATGTGTAGATGAATTTCTTGCTACGGTACCTGAAGGTCTGGTCCAAGGCATATCTAAGGTTGTGACTCGATGGTCTTTCGGTGTAAGACGGCAACATAAGGCAAGTGGAGGCAAATGGACGTTTCACAACTGTGTCACAAGGTCACATATGAAACCTTGGATGATAGTTGAAGGACAGGGGCATTTTGCCAAATGCCGATAACCACGAATTATACCACCTGTTGTGTGAATGCTACACCAAATCTTAAAGGTATGTGGTGTCCTTGGAAAGTGGTTCTACCGCCTCGGAAAACCTCCTGTAGTGTACATGGGCCATTATGAGCACAAATTGGGAATAATAGAAGATGATTTGTGTAGCCAGTGTGGTGAAAATGAAATACTAAAACATTGTTGATTGTTGTTTTGTTGAAGAAAATTGGAACATACTTGTTAACCATGTGTGTGAAAGCATTCATCTTGCGATGCAGTTTAGAGATATGAAGTATCTTAGGTCAATCAGTTGTAAAATCTAAATAGAGCACCTCTTGATATTCTAACAAAGAAATATATATTTGATATAAACTATGAAAATTAAATTTTTAATATTGAAACTTTAAAATATAGGCCCTACTTATTTAGAAGAAATATATATGGCCACATCAGACAGAGAAAAATCTTTTCATTATATCTTTTGTGTCCAAAAGTTAAAAATTTTAACAACGCAAGAAGAAAGTAACACTTGAAAACTTAACACTGACATTGTATTATTGGAAATGGTATTTTTAATACGTGTATATTCTTTGTTTTTAGAAATTAGAATAAGTAAGTATATTTTACATTGAAATGCAAGTTTAACAAAAGGATTAATTGTTTTAAAAAATCTATAGCATATCATTTGTTGTTGTAAAAGAAATTTATTAGTGATATGCATTAATCATTAAATAAAAAAGCAGTAATACATATACAGAGGAGCATTGTAATGTTTCTAGTGGAAAAGAACAAGGCCGAAAGGGATTTCGGTCTGCTAGCGCGAGCCACAAAGCTATCAGAGACACGAGTAGTGCACTGAGGCGGTCACCCATCCAAGTACTAAATTAAATATGTAGCCCACTGCTGCTTAACTTCAGTGATGAGACAGGTAGTCATCCTGTTATCCCGCAATTCATGGAAGTCCGGAGACAGAAAAAAAAAATGAAAAAAAGTGATCTCTAGAAGCGTGAGCCTCGCTATAGCTCGCGCTTAAAAATTCCTGTATTTAATATGGATTATCTGATATAAAGGTCAATAATAATGGAAAAGGATTTTAATTCAAGTCAAAACAGCACCCCATTGTCTTTGTCAAAATTTTTTTAGAAGTCTCAATTGAAGCACAATTTTACAAGTGCTCATTTTATTCAAATTTATTTTTACACACCCTCCCAGAGTTTATTGTATTGTATGCTATTTTGTCTTCCTGTAGTGATTTTCTCCTACTAATTCTGCGGGATCTCTTGCCCAATCGGCCGGACCTGCGTATAATCTTGATGAGTGCAACTCTGAATGCTGACATGTTCTCAGATTACTTTGGAGGCTGTCCCGTCATTGATATACCAGGTGAATCATCAGTATGTGAAACATGTCACAGAGTTGGCAAATATATACTCTTGCAAATTGTTTTAAATTTATAGAATGGCTAAACTGAAATCAAATACGACAAATTGCATTTATCTGCTTAATGTCATATTTTCTTGAAGAACAACAATAGTATATCCATGATACAATTGCAATCTTGCAAGTAAACACAACATGGTAGAGCTGTAAAGCAGAGCAATTGTTTCTCTATTGTGACACATATTATACACTTGATGTGGGTGATACTTCACTGTTTCATAGGTTTAACACTCACTGCATAGCAGGTGATTGTTCAAGCTCAATATGTACTGTATGTTATTGTTTGTGACACCTTTTCACATTCAGAACATTTCCAGTTGCTTCTTGAAGATCCCGTTATTATACAGTTAACATATTGGTGATATATGTGGCTTTTTCATAAGTGGAATATTCACCATGGAGTAGGTGTTTGATGTAAATATGTACTGTATGTTTTTATCACATTTCAAGGCAGAACATTTCCAGTAGAGCAGTTGTTTCTTGAAGATGCTATAGAACACACAGGTTATGTGTTGGAGGAAAACTCTCCTTTCTCCAGACCTCTCAAAAAACAGAATGCCATCAGACACGACACAAAGAAACATACAAGGTGAGTTGATAAATCAGCCTCACTGGGGTAAATCTTATTGGAGATATGATTTAATTATATAATTAACTTTAGGAGAATTTAGATTTCATTCTATTCCAATTCATTATTGTAGTGTATTCCATTTTGTGATAAGTCTTAAGGAAACTCTTAAGTGTCCTGATGACAGTGAAATGGTTATGTGACAAACAGCATATCAATCAGAGAGGGTCTGATATTTACTAAAGGAAAGGTGGAGTATTTACTGAGGGAAAGGCAGTTACAGTGTATAAACTTGTTTTAAAAAAGATGAGACTCAAGGTACTTAACAGCTATGAGTACTTTTTATACTTCTGATATAAACGTGTTAAGTCATTGTGTTTACAATACTGTGTATTTTTCAGACTGAGTGTTGAAGAGATAGAGGATGAACTTGAGATGGTGAACCTGTCATCTGGTATGCCTCCCAAAGACACCATACAGGACCAAAACCTCTCTCCAAAACAGCTCTTCTTAAGGTTCTCAGGTGAGTAGTAGGGTCCAGTGAAGGTATGTGTATGTGTTTCTTAACATGATCAGAACCTCGATTGAAAGCAGCTGTTTTCCGGGGTAATAGTTTTGGAAGCTAATGGAAACAAAACCTCTCCAAAGAACTGTACCTTGGTTGTTTCTTGGTAAATGTACTTACATTTTATATGCCTCTGATGCAATCACTTTTAGGTTGAGAGAAATTGTAAGGAATTCTGGAAAATTATCAAGATTATTTGTTACCATAGTTATATTAATGTATATAATTTCCCCAGTCAATTAAGATAAAGGCTGAAATGGCTTTTCTATATCAAAGGATTTCAACCAGAACACCTGCTTTAATTGTATCCACTGGATGTATTCGGTGGATACAAGGATACATATGAGCCTTCAATACTCCGCCGCCACCGTGATCACCATGCTAGCTCCACCAAATTTGCAGGATATTTTTATTTAGAAGGTATGCTTCTCTGGGACTGAAATTTACCTCATTTAAAAACAAGATGGCCGCCCTGGCCATTTCTTTGAAAATTATCTACCTTTTTACTTGGCTGGTTCTTGAAACTAGACTGTTGAATCTCTTCATGGGTCATATGTAAAACAGATATATATCCCCTCTACAAGCATGCAGACATTTGACCTTGAAGCTTTTCATTCAAGGTCATCCACGGAATGCCAAAGTACCCTACGTAGCAGACTTTAAAAGTGCCTATATCTCCCTTCTTACTGGTCCTTATTACTGGAGGTTTAGCATGTCAAGACAACCTATAGAAAATCATGGGCTGGGAATCTTATGTGGTCAGATTTGATTTTTGGCCCCTCCTTCAGTGTTAGATGAGGATAGCCAAACTTAAAAGTGCTTATAACTCGCTTATTCTTGGTTTTTTAATGTGAAACCAACCCATAGGAAATCATGGGCTAGAAATCTTCTGATGTGTTAAGATTTGACCTCCAGTCCCTTCTTCAAGTTAAACGAGGATAGCCATAGTGCTTAGACCTCACTTTTTCTTGGTCCTAGAGGTTTGCAATGTGAAACCAACCTGTACTTCCTGAATTTCATCTACCATCTTGTATTTTGGCAGAAATAGAAATTGTTATTTGTCTGGAAAACCGTAATGGCGAATTTGGCCAAATTTTGGACCCCCTGGGTACTAAGGACCACAAACATCTCTGAAAAATTTAGACTGTTCCAAATTTCGGCTGCCATCATGAAAATTACTGTTTATCTTCAAAACTATGTTAGTTGGCCTTTTAATAAATATATATATATATGTCGTGACAGAACTTAAAATTTGAAAGAATTTTAAATTCTGTCGACAGAACTTAAAATTCTAAGTTCTGTTGACAGAACTTAAAATTCCAAGTTCTGTCGACAGGATTTGAAATTCTGTCGACAGAATTTAAAATTCTGTCAAAATATCTTGACAGAACTTAAAATTCTAAGTTCTGTCGACAGAACTTAAAATTCAATATTCTGTAAACAGGATTTTAAATTCTGTCAATAGAATTTAAAATTCTGTCAAAATACCTTGACAGAACTTAAAATTCTAAAATACTGTTGACATAACTTAAAACCATGATAAATATCCTATATTTTGTTAACTTCTTTTACAGTGATTTAGTATTTTATATTTTAAAGGGGGCTCAGTACTTGTGCCAATTTAAAAGTAAAAGCAATGCATAAGACAGATATTAAATAGATCCTTTACTGGCATAGATCATTTACTAGCATCCACTTTCATTTATAATAATACATTAACATGCAATAATTTCACTAAAAATTTCTATGATCACAGTGCTAAGTCAGTGGTGAGTGTAAACAAAATGTACATAATACAGGTGTTTGCTGGTTTTGTTTTTCAATATATGTCTCTTTATGTTTATTTACTGTTTCTTTACTGTAATTGCAGTGCTAAACTCAGTGAATAATATATGTGTTTAATGTTGCATATCACCAATAAAGTTTGAAATACTTATGTTACATTTAATTTCTCTGATTACAGCTATATAAACATGATTTTAAGTTCTGTCAACAGGATTTTAATTTCTGTCGACAGGATTTTAAATTCTGTCGACAGAACTTAAAATCCCTCCAAACCAATGAAATCCAAGGATTTTAAGTTCTGTCGACAGAACTTAGAATTTTAAGTTCTGTCGACAGAATTTAAAATTCTGTCAAATTTTAAGTTCTGTCACGACATATATACTAGGTATATATTCAAGAAATTTTATTAGAAAATGTATCTGAGTCAGATTACAAGTTAAAGCTGTTCACAGGTGGTGCAAAAGGAGCCATAGACAATGAGGTTTCACATTGAGTTAGATTTCAAACCAAATTATATCTCGAGAGTGAGTGACAGACTGATTATCAAGTTTTACAAATTGTTGAAGGATCAAAAAAAATTAACACTTGGCTTTCATAACTGGGGTCATGAGTTTGAATCCGGTGTTGTAGCAAAAATAAGTTTCGTGATCTTTTTACTTTTGTAACTTTAAGAATGTTGTTACTTCCTGTTTCCAGGGTACAAAAAGTCAACTGTGAAGTCAATGGCTCTGATGGATTATGAAAAGATCAACCTGGATTTGATAGAAAGTCTTATTGATTTTATTGTGTTTGGGAAGCATGAGGTGAGAGACTCAATGAAAGTATTAGATGAAACAAGGCCAAAAGGGGTTTTGGTCTACTAGTGCGAGCGCAAAGCCATCAGAGACACGAGTATTGCACCGAAACGGTCACTCATCCCAGTACTAACATAGCCCAGTGCTGCTTAGAGGCAGGCACTCATCACACTACACTACAATTCATGAAAGTCTGGAGATAAAAAAAAATAAAAAGAAAAGAAGAAAAAAGTGATTCCTAGAAGCACGAGGCTTTCTAGAGCTTGCACTTAAAAAATGTAGAGTCTCAGTAAGCCAGAAATTCTCACCTTATCCTCTGTAAGTCTGGGGGGAAATGCTTGTTGGAAATTGTAATTTTATACAAGGCCTCATCTTTGATGAAAGAGTGGCAGAGTGGCTTGTACCCTCTTGCAGATTGTAACAGATAGACTATTTGATAGAAATACATTATTTATATTATTAAAAGCACTAAAATATTTCCTTAATGTAAAATACTAGTAGCATGATTGCATGAAAATAAATTAACAAAATTTAATAAAATTCCAGACAATTTTTGTCACCTTTCTTAAAGGAGACCAAATACATGTATTATTTCCTCCAGATATTTATTTCTGTCAGGGATTTTCTGAGGCACAATCTTTGTCGCTGGTTTAATTAGAGTTCACTTAAAACATGAATTTATTTCATTAGATTTACCACAGTTGTCACTTAAAATAAGGTTAGGCCATTTTGGAGGTTGCTATATATTTATAAGTGACCTGATTTCCAGTTCATCCTCACCCATTGAACTGTGGGTATGGTTTGTGTACCAAGATAAATTCAAAATACACCATAGTTTGATTGTTGAATAGTTATTATATCCCCAGACGAAAGTCGGGGATATATTGGATTCAGGTCCGTCGCGCCGCCGCCGCCGTAGAAATTTCCTTGTGGACGCGATAACTCAAAAACAAATTAATATTTTTTTTTCAAACTTGGTACACATGTTAAGGGTACCCAAAGGAAGATCCCTATTTTAAGGTGACCTTAAACTCCCAGTAAAAAAGAACTTATGGCCACCTTAAGGTCAGAAATTGGACTTTTGGCCACTTAGAGCCCTGTAGGTCACAAACTATGATGCTCAGCTGGCTGAAATTTTACCTGACAACACATTAATATGTTCTTAGTACATGTGCCGAAAATCACGACTTTAAGTTGAGGAGAAAATTGTGTTTGAGGCCCATAAATACCCCCACTTAGGAATTTTTTGCTATACTTTTCACATATTTTGCCCTATAATTTGGAAGTGGTAATTCTGATGAGTCTCAAACTGCGCTAGGTATAACTTTGATATGTAATCCTTGTCTGTAGAAAATTTTAGGGCTGTAGGTTTACCCAAAGGGGTCGACTTAAGGTCTCAAAAGTGCCCACAGAGACCCAATTTATGCACTTTTTGCCACTTTCAAGCACTGTAGCTTTCAAACTATGTCTCTCATCTAAGTTAAATATCATCTGGGAATATATCTATGTGTTTTCTTATATGTGCCCCAACATTTAGGCCTTTAATAGACAGTTAACCTGTGTATCAGGACCATAAACACCCACCCGAGTGACCCTTATAAGACATTTTTCACATCTTTTTCCCTGTAACTTGGAAATGGTAAGTCTGAGAAGTTTCAAACTGTATTAGATATATATTCTGTGTGTAATCTTAGTATGTAACAGATTTTAAGTCTGAAGCTTTAATTTTGAAGGTCAAATTGAGGTCTCTAAAAGGCTCCCAAAGACCCAATATTTGGACTTTTTGCTACTTTTAAGCCCTGTGACTGTCAAACTATGTGACTGATAGAGCTCAAATCCTATCTGGGAAGATATTAGTATGTTATTTTTATATGTGCCAAAAATTAAGGCTTTAAGAAGACATTTAACCTGTGTATGAGGACCATAAATCCCCACCCGAGTGACCATTTTTAGACATTTTTCACATATTTTGCCCTGTAACTTGGAAATGGTAAGTCTAAGAAGTTTCAAACTGTATTAGATGCATATTCTATGTGTAATCTTAGTATGTGACAAATTTTAAGTCTGAAACTTTAAGTTGAAGGCCACATTTAGGTCTCTAGAAGGCCGCATAAAGACCCAGTATTTGGACATTTTGCCAATTTTAAGGCCTGTGACTGTTAAACTATGTGACTGATAGAGCTGAAATCTCATCTGGGAATACATTATTATGTTCTTTTTACATGTGCCAAAAATCAAGGCTTCCAGTAGACATTTAACCTGTGTATGAGGACCTTAAACACCCACCTGAGTGACCCTTTTAAGACATTTTCCACATATTTTGCTCTGTAACTAGGAAATGGTTAGTCTGAGAAGTTTCAAACTTTATTAGATACATATTTTATTTATATTTTATGTGTAATCTTAGTATGTAACAAATTTTAAGTCTGAAGCTTTAATTTGGCTTTAATTTTTGACCACATCGAGATCTCTAAAAGGCCCACAGAGACCCAATATTTGGACTTTTTGCCACCTTTAAGCCCTGTGACTGTTAAACTATGTGATTGATTGAGCTGAAATCCCATCTGGGAATGCATTATTATGTCCTTTCTACATGTGCCGAAAATCAAGGTTTTTAGTAGACATTTAACCTGTGTATGAGGGCCATAGACACTCGCCCAAGTGCCTTTTTTGACATTTTTTCCGTATTTTGCCCTGTTATTTGGAAATGCTTAGTGTGACAAGTCTTAAACTGTATTATATATAATTTTTGTTTGTTATGTATGTCCCCCAAAAAGTTTCAGATCTGTAATTTAATTGCTAAGGTCTCTTTAACAATTGTAAAATGCCCACAGAAACCCAATTTATGGACATTATACCACTTTAAAGCCCAGTAACTGTCAAACTATGTGGGTTATAGAGCTGAAATCTTTGATTTTTTAAAAGGAAATGCCTGTCTATTTAAATTTTGAATATTAATAATGTTATGGCTATCTTAGTCTTTTAAGAACTTATTTTTGTGTGGTATACCTCTGCTTGCTGAGTTTTTAACTTTTTAAAATGAAACTGGTTAAACATATTCAAGTAGACAAAATGGACACTTAAAGTGAGCTTTAAGTCCCAATATTAATGAAATTATATCCTTATGTAGTAAAACTAGGGGATTTTTAACCCTCAACTAGCCCAGTTTTATTCAACTTGCCTCAGTTAATTTTGACACAGCTCCTACAGTTATGAACTCATTTCAGTTGATAATCACATACTTAAAATTCTCAATTTTTTTTTGTATTTGAGTACCCCTTTTATATAGATTGTTTGTTTACCATTTATGCTGTAGCACTCCATCTCTTTGTAGTTGCAACCCACATCCCCCACCCGGATCCCCCCCACCCACCTCTGGGACCTCCAGCTATATTGAGTGACACTAAATAAACAAAGGTATTTAATGATATCAGATGAGAAACAAAGAACTCAATGGGGTTGCAGATCTTGTGTAATAGTGAGAGAGGTGTGGAGAAGGGGAGAGGGGTGGGGGTGGGAGGTGGTGGGCTTCATTACATATAACACAAAGGGGAGTCAGAACTGAGATTGTGTCACATATTTAGGTTGCATATATATGGACCACATATATAGGTATAGAGGAAATGAATAACTGAAAACAATTTGCAAATTCTAAAAATAATATAATAAAATAATAATATAAATAATTTTTTTTAAAATAATATTTTATTTGTGAACAAATATAAACAGATATGCGCTTTTGGGATTATGAATTTTAGAATGGACATTGAATCATCAATCATTTAAATACTTTGAAGGAAGATTGAAAAGTATGATGAGTTGAGTTAAAAATAATATTTTATTTGTCAACAAATATAGAAACAGATATGCTCTTTTGGGATTATTATTTTAGAATGGACATTCAATCATCAATCATTTAAATACTTTGAAAATAGGTTTAGAGTTATCATTGCAGGAAGATTGAAAATATAATTTGAGTTATGTATTCGGCGTCTGGGGATACACCATCTTCCTTGGGAAGATATAAACAGAGTAGATTGATGTGCTGAAGTTCATATAATAATGGGTAATTATGTTTTAAAAAATTCCCGATCAAAACCTGTGGCGTGAGTGATGACCTGTCTGGGGATATGTTGGCGCCGAGTTGGCCCAATCTAGTTGGTTATATGTGAAGATGCAAAAGTTCCGTCAGTGTAAAGACAAGATGAACAGAATATAGTACAGGTGTAAGCAGATCTGTAAGTTGTAGGTTCTAATTATGGCATATTTCTGTTTGGCGTGCAGAGTAGACTGTGTAACGGTAGCATCCAATATTCACAGTATCCACTAACTACGGTGGACCTCAAAAATAGTTACTTTTAACCTCCAGTATGTGTGCTTGTCCATAGTATACTACACCACTTATAAGGTCATTTATTTTGCCAGGGCTAACAGTTATTAAGATAAATCAACCCTTTTGGCAGTTGAATTTGAATGTCAGTAATAGCATTACTGTGACACAAAATAACTGCTTGGCTGAAAGCTGAAAAATCAGAACATGAAAAGTGTTCTGGGCTGCATTGAAATCAGATATTCTGTTAGAACCATAAATATACTTGTGCTTCAGTTTCCAAAGTCTGGAGCTATCCTCGTGTTTTTACCTGGCTATGCAGAAATCCAGAGTCTGTTTGATCAGCTCAAAGCTAGTCATGTGACTGGTGGCAAGAATAAAGTGAGGTGAGTTGTTGGTTTTTGCAGTTGTACCTTTTGGTTTATTATCGAGGTGTAAATTAATACCATTATAACATGTGGTAATATGGCTAGTGCGCTGCATTGGGAAAACAGAGAGATGAGGAACAATAAATTAAGATCAAACAGGCACAGAATGTTGGTAGTAATGAAACCTGGTTCCACATTCTTATAATATCCACAGATGGTACAGGTTTTGTGAGAAAAAAGTAAATAAACAGTCAAAAAGTTAAAAGAAAGTACTATAAAAGTGTATTTTCAAGACAGATTTTTTGACAAGCAATACTTTTATGCATATCAACATCTGAAATACTAATGCTACCTGTATTCTGGGCAACTATACTGAATTGTTTTTTTAATTCTAACAGTTCCACAAAAAAAGGTACTTTTTTCTTTAAATTAATTTATTTTATAATGCCACTGTTTTATATTTTACTTTACAGGTTTAAAATCATTCCTTTACACTCCACCCTGTCCAGTGAGGACCAGCAGTCTGTGTTTTTGTGAGTACATATTCTTATTAGTGTGCGTAATATTCATTTTGCTTGTACCGTATTTATTCCTATAAATGCCTCGGGGGCGATGCATTTTTCAAAAGGGGGGGGGGGGGGGGGGGGGGGGGGGTGCTACTGATAAAAAAAATCAACTTTCGAGTCCAGTGGCAATGGCCAATAATGGACACGTACAGCCTTGATCTCGCTTGTCAGCATGTATAATGGTGAGAGTACTACATTTATTGGAAACAAACTTTAAATCTGAAGAAATTATAAAGTTTTACCTCACATTTTTGCAGATTTCAATGCGTCTGTCATCAAAACTGCCATGTTTTGTTCTGATTTTCTTTATTTCTCGTAAGCGGTATTCGATTGGGGAAGTACTAAAACGCATCTTTTTCGGAATCCAGGAATCGCAAAAGTGTTGGCTGTTGAGAGGGATGTAAAACCCCGAAATATGAACTTTGCAAAGTTACAGGGGGCGGGGGAGATTAATAGGGAGGAGGCGTTTATATGGATAAATACGGGTAAATCTAGAATTGAAGTTCTCAAGTCAAATATCCTCTGAGACACTTTGATTAAAGATCTCTATAACACTGTCTGATCATCATAGTCTGTTAACTCAATGATTCCTTCGACAAAAATGATTGTACTTATATAAAATATGATGTCCATATTGTCGTTTTAGGTTGTTTACTTTAATAGAAGTCTGAGCAAATTTGAAAATCTGTAATTGTCTCACATTTTTAAATAGACTGCTGAGTGTCTAAAGTGGTGGGAGAAATAAGCTATGTTCAGTTAAATTGGAGATTTGTATCAGTTTTGTTGTCACTGGACTTTCATGAGAATTGGCATGGTGTGATGAGGCCTCATCTCTTCACTTGAAGCAATGGGCTTTGTTAGTACTTGGATGGGCGACAGTCTGAGTGCATTACTTGTGTCTCTGATGGCTTTGCACCTTTATTTTCTTTTGTCATTGTACTTTCATGGAATCTGCACTTCCAGCAAGGCGTCTGGCCTTCCAGTGTGCACTACTTGTGTTTCTGATTGCTTCCAAGCTCTGATATCAGTGGCCTATTGATGGCTTTGCGGCTCGTGCCTGTAGATCGGAAGACTTTTCTGTCTTGTTATGTTACTTATTTACTCAGGGTTGTAAAACAAGTCTCACTTGTATCACTTGACAAAGATAAGTTGACTAAAATCCAAATAAATGCATAAAGTATGAAATCATGTGGAGTTTCCCATTGAGGGAAACCCCATTCTCTTTCTTTGAATTGTTTGAAATTCTTTGCATATTTCTTATTTTTTCTGACTCTGTTGGTCCCCTGACCTCCACTCAAGCAAAAATTGATACAAATTCTCATAAATAATAAACATTTGAAAATAAACAATATAACCAGCAAAATTTCTATTTTATTCCAAAAGGCACATTTTTAAACACTTTTTGAAGGAAACTCAAAGGAGAGTATTTTTGATATTTTCTAGGAAACCAAAGGAAGGTGTTACCAAGATAGTGCTTTCCACAAACATTGCAGAGACTTCAGTAACTATTGATGATGTGGTGTTTGTCATTGACTGTGGACTCATGAAAGAAAAAAGGTAAGTCTGATCTTTTCAGCAGAAAGGTTAAGCATGTTTTCTCAGTGACTGTAAAGAAGTACATTGTACAACCACTTTCTTGATTGAATTTCTTCTATCATTGAAAGTCTCTGTTCAGGTATACACCAGGTAAAAGTCTGCAGAGTCTGATGTTTCATAAGATTGTGTTTTATACAGTGGTGACCAAGGTAAAGGTATTCGGAGTCTGATGTTTCATAAGATCATGTTTTGAGCAGGTTTAGCCCAATTAAAGGTATGAAGGGTTCAGTCACAATGCAATTAAGTAAGGTGTGATAATATCAAATTTTTGAACAGGTTTGAGTAAAGGTAAGTAGAGTAAAGGTATGATGAGTTCAGACACCATGCTATTGTAAAATGTTTGACAATATCATATTACTGGACTTACAATTATTCACCTTATTTATGTTCACCTGCACCTTAGAGTCTGTCATTTGATGAAGATTAAGCTCTATAAAAGTTCACATTAGATTAGATTTGTACAGATATGACCCTAGTAACGGTATGAAGAGTTCAGACACAATACTATGATGCAATGTTTGATAATATGGTTGTGTACAGATATGACTCAGGTAAAGGTGTGGGGTGATGGTTGTATTTCGTTAAAGGTATGACCCAGGTAAAGGTATGGAGTAATGGATGTTCTACTATACAGGTATGACCCAGGTAAAGGTATGGAGTAGTGGTTGTATTTCTGTAAAGAATGACCCAGGTAAAGGTATGGAGTAATGGATGTTCTACTATACAGGTATGACCCAGGTAAAGGTATGGAGTAATGGTTGTATTTCTGCACAGGTATGAACCAGGTAAAGGTATGGGGTAATGGTTGTATTTCTGCACAGGTATGAACCAGGTAAAGGTATGGAGTAATGGTTGTATTTACAGGTATGACCTAGGTAAAGGTATGGTGTAATGGTTGTATTGCTGTACAGGTATGACCCAGGTAAAGGTATGGAGAGTCTAGACACAGTGTGGGTATCACGGGCCAATGCAATGCAGAGAAAAGGTCGTGCAGGCAGAGTGGCATCAGGAGTCTGCTTCCACCTCTTCACACACCACCGATATGACTGGCACCTCCGGGATCAACCAATTCCAGGTAAAATACTTGGTCAAACTGAGTTTTTCAGTTTAGTGCTAAAAAGTAGCTCATTCCAGATAAGGTACTAAATAACCAAGTCCATGCTAGGTAGAGTACTGAAACCAGTTAATTTTAGTAAACTTTCTGAACAAACCAGGCATTTTGGATCAAATAAAGGCTTTTATAGGTTATCCAGTTACTGGAAACAGTCTGAATTTTTTTGAGAACCTGAGTACAATGTAGGGAGCCAGGTACTTAACAAACTATCAAATTACTTTTTAAATCTATAAATTAAACTCAAGTTTTTAGTCAGATTTGTCCTTCTAACTGGTTTTCGCACATCTTTACTTATATTGAGATATTTGACATTTCGTATATTTGATAAATCTGTTTACATCAACCACCATAATTGCTTCTCTGGTACTTCCAGTGGGTTAACACTAAAGTGTTGTTAACCAGATTGGAGACAGTTCTTACTAGACAAATATCTGGACCCACTTACTCCCCGACTAACAGCTTTGGATAAAAGATGAAACAAACTACACCATTGCATTTAAATACTGACACGTATTTATGAAATGGATCAATAAAATTTTTTAGCCAGCAAGTAGGAAAGTCAGCTAAAATGTGGACCGAGATCAGTACATTCTCAAAGAAATTGAACTGACTTTTCGCTCAAATTATCCCTTATCTTAGATCCACCCCATTTAAGTAGTTTATATTTTTCTGTCAAATATGGTCAAATCTTGTGTACCAAAAATCAGCTTAACTGTGTGAGTATTGATTGAATCTAAAGCTTAGCTAAGCCATTTTCTGTAACCTGATTGTTGGTTGAGCTTGAATGTTCTTTGCAATTTCTTGCACATCCCTTGAATAATTCAGTGTATTCTGATTTAAATACTGAGTAAATGTTATGGGCATCTGTTCATTACATTAACAAAAATGTGCCACCCAGATCCAGCATGTCTCTGGATCAGACAATGTTTTATTATCTGTCAAATCCAAATGCTGAGCAATCCAGTAAATTGTTGTTAGATACTGAACAAACTAAAATATTCAAGGTATAAACTGAACAAAACTGAAGAATATTTATTTTATTTTACAAACTCAAACTAGAGGTGATAGCTGTTTATTTTAGCTATTATTGTCTATGCATAAACATATATCTAACTAATGTCTCTAAAACATGTGATGCATAAGCTTCAGTTAGTTTGTATTGCCTGGTCATTGTTGTAGTTTTATTTACATTACCAGAGATTCAGCGAGTGCCACTGGAACAGACAGTCCTGAAGATTAAGATCCTCCCAGTATTCCAGGGTCTGGACATGGAAGAGGTGATGTATCGACTGATAGAGGCGCCCTCTGATGTCAGTATACAGAGTGCAGTCAAACGACTGCAGGACCTAGGGGCTCTAGATTATAGAAAAGAACTGACTCCACTGGGCTACCATCTGGCAGCCCTACCTGTGGATGTCAGGTAATGTTGATCATATATGTACCTATCTTACCTGTGGGTGTCAGGTAATGTTGATGATATAAGTACCTATCTTACCTGTGGGTGTCCGGTAATGTTGATGATACACATACCTATCTTACCTATGGATGTCAGGTTATATTAATAATATAGCTACTTGTTCACTTATTACTTTATGGGTTCACTCTCTGGAGGTCTAATATCACTGATCAGGCTTTTTAGTCCTGACAAATACCAGGCAGGGGATAATTACTAAAAATACATGAGTTACATGATAGAGATTTACTGTTTGACGTGGTAATTTGGCACACACCTTAAGTTGGCACAGAAACCATGTAAATAATGACTTTATACTGTAGTCAATCAGAATTGGATATGTAAAAATTTGCGAATTAATTGATCATAAGTTGTATGCTGATTGGTCATGTACCAATTTGGGGCAGTGATTTCAAGTCGAAAGTCTATTTTTGCCCGTTAAAAAGCATTCTTATGGGTTAACTCGGATGTTATTCAACTCTAAAGAACATTATAACTTGTGCTTGTGTCAATGTTTCAAAGTGTGAACAAGAATTTTGTGTTCAAGTTTTGTCCAGAATGCATGGAAATATCAGGAATTTGTCATTCTTTTACAAAAGTTTAGATAAACAGTTCAGTAGGATTCAAGATTTAAAATGGTATTCACTGGACTCTACTTTTAAGAGGGCATATCAGCATTCTCATATATTTCAGAATTGGCAAGCTCATGCTGTTTGGTGCAATATTCCGCTGTTTGGATCCAGTCTTGACTATTGCAGGTATGTTTATATGCTACTTGGTGATGTACTTCTGCTGAAAATCGAAATAAGACCATTTATAAAACAGTTTTATGATGTTTATTCCTATATTTAATGTAAAAGAGTCTTGTGAAATACATTTGTACAACATCCTATTTGTCCAGACTGCATTATGGAGAAAAAGTGTTTTGTATATTAATAACAAAAAGTCTGAATGTTATAATTTATGTTAGAAATGGTTAGATAATAATATCGTATTAATAAGAATGAAATTGGAATATAATGAATTCTAAAACTCATTGTTATCTTTTGCATAATGTATTTATAAAAAAACTAACACTTTGACTTTAGAAGTCCAGTTAGAACATTATATATATGAAGTAAAATACCCGTTTTCTGTTTTAGCTACACTGAGTTTCAAGTCTCCATTTGTGGCACCGTTTGGCAGGAAAGAGGAAGCCACTGCCAAGAAGCTGGAGCTGGCTGTGAGGAACAGTGACCACTTGACCATGTTGAAGGCATACAGGGGCTGGTGTGAGGCAGAGAGACAGAGCAGTTACAGAGGATACAGTTACTGTCAGGAAAACTACCTGTCTCTCAGGAGCTTGCAGGTGTGTATGCATATAACTAAGCATTAAGCATGTGTCTTGTTTGATTCAAGCATATTTTGTTACTAGAAAACACTTGTAGAGTGCAAACCTCCATCACAGTGAGTTTCTTAAAATTTAGGATTTTTGGTGGGGTTCAGCATATGATCTGGATCTTTCCGAAAATGTAATCACTCCTATCTAGGGCCAATCCCTTCCCACATAAAAAATTTCTTAATGATCCACTGATTATTTTGGAGTAATGTCAGCCAGAAAGCCAAAATCCTTGAAAAAAATGGGACCTTTGAAAATCCAGGGTCTTTTAGTTTCTAGAATATGTTTCAGGTCTTTCCCAAAGTTTCATCACTTCCTGTTTTCGTCAGGTCCTACCCAAGTAATTAAATCAGAGAGATCTATTCATTACTTTTGTAGTTGTAATGAACACAGACAAAGACACAGCCAAAAACCATAACCCAGATAGCATTCCGCCGTCGGACCGACGTTGGCCCAACGTCAGCACATCTGTCGGTCCGACGTTGGGCCAACGGCTTTTTGACCGTCGGGCCAACGTTGGCCCAACGTCGGCAAGTCAACGGTAAAAATTTTATTCTATATATAGCATCAGCCAATCAGATATGTTCACCAACAACTTTTTCAGTGCGAATTTATAATGAAAATACTATTTTTATGTCTAAAATTATTAAATGGTTACTTAAAATTTTTTTGCTCACTGAAATATGATTTTTAGACATACCATAATAAATCATTCTTTTCTAAGTTTCCCCAAATCCCCTATTATTGCTCGCCGCCATCTTGAACAAAAATCCGCCGTTGGCCCAACGTCGCCAAAATATTGAGACATCTAACCCGAGTAGTGGTTGGCAAGCCAACGTCGGCCCAACGTCGGCAAAATCTGCCGACCTTGCGACCAACAGCCAACGTCGGTCCGACGGCGGAATGCTATCTGGGAACCTCCTGGTGGAGGTAAAAAGGCTTAGTGCAATTATGTTAAACCATCTTGCAGGGTGAATTATGTACAGATGAAGTAAAGATATGGTTGCTCAAATAGATCACTACTGTAAGGATAAAGATCAGTAATATTTTGATTTGACTATAAAATTGTAGACTGCTTCACAAGTTTTAAATTTTCATTAAGACTTGAAGCTTTGGTTTCCAAAAAGGATCTGCTCAAGAATAAACAGTGTACTATCTGCAGTAGCTGCTGAACTTATGGAATAGTCTCTGATGTAAGTATACAGGTTGATGCAAAACAAAGGAAGTAGTGTGTTTCATCTTCATTTGGGCAATTGCATGCATATGGTGAGTAATTCGTTACATAAAATTTCATTTGGTCTTTAATCTTACTGCAATTTTGACAAAGACTATTTCTACAGTTTGTTAGATCGCTCTGTTTTATCAGATGCTGTCCAGTATGAAGCGCCAATTTGCCGAGTTGCTTAGTGACATTGGCTTCATCAAGGAGGGCATTAGTAGCAGAGATTTGGAAAGACTAGCAAGGAATGGGAGTGATGGAGTGAAAGAAGGCTGTGGGGCAGAGGTGAGCAAGAGTGACTTTTGACAATAAGAATGCATAAATAATACATACTTGGTGAGACTAGCAAATAGTAAGAATAATGGGCTGAAAGGAAAGGTAAGACCAAAGGTTTAGTGATAGAGACTAAGAAAGGCTAGCACAGAAGTGATGGCATGCAGTAGAGTAGAGGTTGCTGTTTGGTTGGTTGGGTATCAAGATTTAGACTGTTTTGTAGTAAATTAGTGATATTTAATATTGGTATATTAAGTGCAGATATATTAACAGGACTTTCAAAGAGTACCATCATTTAAAAAAAAAATTCATTTCAATTTTCAAGTTATTATGCTGGTTTTACATCTGTCGCTCCGCTGCCGAACATTTTGACTTGTGTGCACAATAGCTCAAAAATGCTTTCATGGATTTCATTAAAACTTGGCATACACATGTATTTGGGTCAGGAGAGGAACTCTATTTTATAGTGACCTTAGACTCTTTCAATAATAAAGAATTTTATGGCCACCTTAAGGTCAGAAATGGACCATTGTCCACTTAAAGCCCTCTTGTTTATTATTATTATTTACAAACTATTAAGTGCTTCATTCGAAATACATCAAGTTCTAAGGTATATTAGAAGACGAGGGTAAGCAATAACATGGGTCAGTTAATGAATTTGTGCAATAGCATCCACATTTATTATTAGTGTATAAATGGAAGTGTTATTAAATTTAAACTACCACAGACCTAGTCTCTGAACAGACTCACAAAGCTGCCCATTATGCAATTTAAGCAGAGTGTATTATTGGTGTTTAAAACTTCTCCAAGTTTTCCTTTGTCAGGCAAACAGTAACAGTGAGAACTACAAGCTGTTGGCAGCCATCTTGGTGGCTGCTCTCTACCCAAATGTGGTGCAAGTCTTCACACCAGAGAGCAAGTTCCATCAGAGTAGTGCAGGTGGGGACGAGAATATTAACTCAGAGTAATTGCTATTTTCAGCAGATTTGCACAGATGATATCACTGTCAGAATGTTTAAGTAATCAAAGAAGCATTATCTACTAACTGGTCAAGATTGTGTTTTTGTTTTAAATGTGCAGCTTTTATCATAGTCTATGAAAAAGTTGTGACAACCATATTTGTACCACTGAGGCATAGTGTGAACTATAAAAATAGTTACTTGATTAAGTGAAGAAACATATTCAAAACACCATAGTTCTAATGTGCTGTATTTTCCCGAGTGGTGAGTGTTAACATGTATATGGATGTTTCAGGTGCAATACCAATGGCACCAAAAGCTGAAGAAATCAAGTTCAAGACGAGGCTAGATGGATATGTAAGTGTTAACAATTCTCTGTAGCACTATTTAATGCATAAATAGTGTATATATATGTTACAGTCAATCTGTGAAACCAGTCATTTCGCGTAATGACTGAAATGACCAGTCATTACGTGTAATGACTAAAATTTTCAGTCATTTCATGTAATGACTGAAATATATCGTCCATTTTTACACAGACTGACTGAATTAATTTCAGTCAATATGTGTAATTGATTTAGAGTTGTTTTTCTTCACACCCTTTGCATTATTCAGAACCTTTGTACATTGTTCCCCTGCATTTTGAAAATTTTTGTGCTAGAGAACATTAAACTATTTTAATCAAATAAATAACTTTGGAATTCTCACATGCTCCCTGAATTTATAGGCAGAATTTTCAAACCTAAACGCACACTTGTGTAATAGACTCTATTGTCATTTACAAAAATATTTTTAAAATATTGAATGGTTACATGTATCTAATTACATTTTAAATGTTATTTACTGTCTAAATTCATATTTGCAGTTTTAAAACTAAACTCATTGTCATAGAATGAAAATATCTCTTTGTTGTCAATGAAATTTATGTCTTTTTTGAAGACTAATTCTCATTTATAAATCATAGTTTATAATACATTTTGCCTTTTGTGTTATTAATTAAAGACTCAGATCTATTGTGGCAGGTTGTTAGGAAGCACGAAACCATGAAGCTTTTGAAGTGAATCTTGTCCACTCTTGTCCTGATTGCAGTGCAGCTCTTTCATCCTGTTTTGTTCTTTCAGGCCTTGTTACTGTTGTTTGACCTCTCCACAGAAAGAGCCTGTTTATCAAAGATGGAGTTGACCTTTAATGTTCTAAAATAACTGGGACAACTTAATCCATTCTTTTAATAGTTATTAAAGCCTGAGTATTCTATTCTATTCTATTCTGTACTTTTATAGCGCTTAATCTCTGCTAGGCAGACTCTAAGGCGCAACACCAAAAATCAAGTTTAAGAAATCATCTGTCCATAGCCGTTGCCAAGTCCAGTACCACGGAGACGCCGGATAGAGTGTAAGCTAAGGTGGGAATGCCTTGTGGAAGAGATATGATTTTAACCTTTTCCTGAAACAGGTGAGAGTTGGGGCAGAACGTACCTCATTAGGCAAATGATTCCAGACTGTGGGGGCATCAAAAGCAAAGCTGTGGCCAAAGTGATTTTTGGATTTATGTACAGATGGACAGAATTGAGGAACCTCCAGGAACCTTTTATCTGGATGGTTGTATCTTGTACTATATCTTCCGCAACGAGTGGGCAGAAGAGGACCAAAGTAACTGGGATGACCACGTGAAGAAACTTATTAACTAGAGTGGCAGTTTTGAAGATACAGCGAGATTCAACTGGGAGCCAATGGAGTCGTTTGAGAATAGGAGATGCCCGCGTGTATTTGTTACAGTTTGTGACAATCCTGGCAAGTGTATTTTGAGTACACTGTAGTTTACGCATATTGAGACTGGACAGACTCCTGAAGAGAGAGTTGCAGTAATCAAGGCGACTGCTCACCAAGGCATTACCTGCCAGGATAGCAGCCTCATCAGTCAAGTGCTTTCTAACCCGCCTGAGATCACGAATTTGAATGAAGCATGTCTTACAAATATTGCGGACATGGTTAGCAAAGGAAAAATTAGCATCAAACCAGACACCAAGGTTCTTAACAACAACTGCAGGATGCATGAAATTACCAAATATCTTAACTGGGAGATAGGGATCTAATTTCTTGAGTTGTGCATGGGATCCAAAGATGATAAACTCTGTTTTGTCAGGATTTAGTTTGAGCATACTTGACGACATCCATTTTTGAACATCCAGAAGACAAGAATTCAGTTTGTTAAAAGCCAGGGCTGCATTTTTGTGAGAGATATGAATAAACAACTGCGTGTCGTCTGCATAAAAGTGGTATTTGATGTCAGGATGCGTTCCAATAACCTTACTCAAAGGAGTGGTGTATAAGGAGAACAGCAGAGGACCAAGGACGGAGCCTTGTGGTACTCCAAACAACAGCTCATGCAAATCAGAGAGGGTTGACCCAATTTTAATTGCCTGGAAACGGTGGCTGAGATAGGACGTGAACCACTTCAAGGCTGTGCCAGACACACCAAACCATGATTTAAGACAATTAAGAAGAGTCGGGTGGTCAATTGTGTCGAACGCAGCTGACAGATCCAGTAAGACCAATGCAGTAGGCTCGCCCCGTGATAGTGAGAGATGGATCTCATTTTTGATAAGCAGCAGGGCGGTTTCTGTGGAGTGACCACTTTTGTATGCAGATTGCCTAGGATTATCAAGATTGTTACTATTGATATGTTGCATGAGCTGTTTAACAACTACACGCTCCACCAATTTTGACATGAAACATAGTCCTGATACCGGTCGATAATTTTGCAAATCCTCATTTGGAAGTGATGCTTTCTTAATGAGAGGCGTGACAACTGCCTTCTTGAATTTTTGAGGAAATACACCCTCAGCCAATGACAGATTGACAAGTTTTGTAATTGACGGGAGTAAAATTTCCACACAATCTTTCAAAAGAAAAGTAGGGACTGGATCTAAAAGACATGATTTTGTAGGGGAATTTTTGATGATTTTTAGTACCTCGTCCTCCGAGACCTCATTGAGGAAGGTAGGTTGGGAGGTGTACACATGGGTGATATGACTGTTGCCGAAGAGGCTGTGAACATATCACGAATCCTTTTGATTTTTTTATGAAAGAAGGAAGCAAATTTGTTTGCTAAGGATTTCTCAGACTGATGAGGAGGGAGAGTACTCTCTTGACCACTATTGAGGACTTGACGAAGTGTATGCCATAACTTCTTTGGGTCACGGCTGTTATCACTAATGATGGTGCTATAGTATTCAGCCTTGTCTCTATTTATGATTGCATTGCACCGGGCAATCTGTCTGCGCAATCTACTTCTACTCAAGTGTGACCTATCCCTACGCCACATGCGCTCAAATTGACGCCTGATAGATTTGGCCCTACAGTAAGAATCTGACAGCCATCGAGCTGGTGTTTTCTTAGCTCTTCGACAAATCAATGGTGCATGCCTGTCCAACACACCACCAAGGTCACGAATATACTGGTCATACAGGTCTGCAGCCACTGTAGCAGGAGATGTGACAAAGGATGTGTTTGCAAGATCCTCACAAAAGCTCTTCATATTGATTTTATGCGATAGGATAACTTAGAGCTCTAACTCACACCTGAGTACCATTGTAACTATAAATAGCCATCAAGATACTTGATTTACTCTATGTTCTTCACTTGGACATACATGTTACACAGAACTTTAGATTTTAGTAAGAGTCTGTAGATCGGGTCCCCGTTTGTTAGGAATGCTACGTATCCATTGGGTCCCCTGTCATATTTTACAAGGGAGTACATATATATGAAGGTCATTTTTATGACATGAATTAAAAGAAGTGGGGCTTAGTTAAAATAACTGCAGAAGAGTTTGATAATTTGATCATTTACCCATGTTATCAATCAGTAATCATGTCAGAATATGTTCAAATCTGAAGTGATAATTTCATTACCCCTCTTTAGTAATCGCATGAGAATGCAATTTAAATTACTAAGTGAGGCCAGACAATTTCATTTTTAGTAAAGCAAGTATTTAAAACCATTTATCACAATTTAGCCATTACACGTAATGACTGGACCTTATTTTCAGTCATTACATGAAATGACTGAAACTTTCAGTCATTACGCGTAATGACTGGTTTCACAGATTGACTGTAACATATATATATATAAACCTCTACTATGCCCAATTCCTAATGTTGTAGTAAACATGTTTTTGAGAACATTGTAGTGTAGTGATCGATTGATTGATTGTTTATTCTTCATACACCCAAGCTGTTGAGAAGTTCATTTACACAATGCACAGCATGGTTATTTTACAACAGTGAACAGCCAATTGAAGGATATCTCGGGTAAATGTATTCTTACCTTTCATACTTTGCCAAGCTTGAGGTAAGTTGTAGTATAAATTTTTATTTTATTATGACATAGAATCCTAGATACGTGGCGGTCAATGATTGCTTGTATCATATTTTTAGGCGGGTTGCGTGTAACCAACCCGCCTATTAGATAGATGCGTCCGATGTCTGTCTGTCTGTCAACATTTTCGTTTCCGGACTCTAACTCGAAAACGCTTTGTCCAATCGAATTCAAACTTGACAGGGAGATAGATCACCATCATAGCTAAGTTGTTTTCTAACTTGGTGTAATTATGTCTGTTCGTTTGTCCATTTTTTGTCCGTTTGTCCGTCAACATTTCCGTTTTCGGACTCTAACTTGAAAATGCTTTGTCCAATCGAATTCAAACTTGACAGTTTGATAGATCACCATCATAGCTAAGTTGCTTTCGAAATTGGTGTAATTCTGTTTCTTTGTTTGTCCGTTTTTTGTCTATTTGTGTGTCCGTGAACATTTCCATTTTCGGAGCCTAACTCGGAAATGCTTTGTCCAATCGAAATCAAACTTGACAGGGAGAAAGATCACCATCATAGCTATGTTGCTTTCGAAATTGGTGCAATTCTGTGTGTTCGTTTGTCTGTTTTTTGTCCGTTTGTCTGTCCGTCAACATTTCTGTCTCAGGATTCTAACTCGAAAACCCCCTGACCAATCAAATTCAAACTTGACAGGGAGATAGATCATCATCATAGCCAAGTTGCTTTCGAAACTGGTGTAATTCCATCTGTTCATTTGTCTGTGGGTCAACATTTTCGTTTCCGGACTGTAACTCAAAAACGCTTTGTCCAATTGAATTCAAACTTGACAGGGAGATAGATCACCATCATAGCTAAGTTGCTTTCGAAATTGGTGTAATTCCGTCCTTTCGTTTGTCCGTTTATAGCATAGATACAATAATGTAACCTAGATTACAAGTTTTACATTTTTAGCACATGTAACACATTTACCTTAACTGGGTGACCTAACATTTCTTTCCTTGTTTCTAAATTTAATTACAGCAGTCGCTAACCTTATGCTGCCAGCGCAACCCGCCTTTTGGGGCATCTCTGACCCTCTTGTTGTGATCTCTTTCAGGTCAACATTCACCCTTCATCTGTCAACTTCCAAGTAAGATTCTATGAAAGTCCTTATTTGGTGTTTCATGAAAAGGTGAAAACATCAAAGGTAAAGGAAATGTAGATCTTTTCATTTTTCATGTCATTGTACCATCAAATCCAGTTCTTTTTAATGGCTAAAGTCTTACAGAAATATAGGTTAATGTGTAGTGTATCATACTGGATAAACTTGAGATTTACTGTTCCTTATAGTTTAAATGGAAAGCCAGTTTATCTGTTTTTGGTTGTTTTGGTTATAAAACACACAACCATTTTTAACTTAAGACTGGTTGTTACAGTCAGTATTAATATCAATTTTTGTCAAAGTTTCTAAATAAATAAATTCACAGTATTTTGTGATCTATGTGCGGAAATACCATTTTGCTTTAACCTTGTTATTTTTTTTACTACATAGAATCACTGAATTGATGAAGCTATTTGCTTTGTTTATAGTTTGTAAAGACGTTAATTCATTTTTCAAACCATTTGTAACTGGTCATCAGTTATTCTTAAAAACAAAAAAGAAACTGGTTTTGGAAAATAAAACTAACTGTAACTCTGCTGTTTCTTAAGAATCCACAGGTACATTAAATTAGGCTGCAGCAGGTGAAAATATAGCCGATTGCTGTAGTTTCTATACTCAAGTGTTGTGCAATGTAACAGTGTTTCCACAATTACCTCATATCTCAGATAATCTATATTTCCAGGTGTTTATCAGGGACTGTACCATGGTATCAGTCTACCCCATCCTGCTGTTTGGGGGTGGGATTAACATTGACCTGGACAAGGGTAACTTTGTCATGTCTGTGGATGATGGCTGGATCAGGTTCATTGCCAGCTCCCATGCTGTGAGTACAAGCTTAGAGTATCATCTAAGTGCCTGATTAGTGCTAGTATTAAAAGAGTGGTAGAAAATGTGAATGTCTGTAATGTGATATTCTGATACAATGCATTCCATTGGCTTTAAATTAGGGTGAGTTTTACTTGTTTCAATTATAATTAAATGTATTCCCACACAATAACTTCTGAACCACTAACCTCTGTGTGGTACTCTTTGTTCTTGAAATAGGCTTATAGTGTTCAGATTACGTGTGTAAACAAAGCTTAGTAGACATGGCCAAAATAATAAGGCATTACAGTTTTGTAATAACAGGTCTCCAGTTCTCATACATTTTGTTGATGTCAGTTTCAAATCCTGGTTTCACAGGTAGCAGAATTAGTGAAGGAGCTACGTTTAGAGCTGGATCAGCTGATGAAGGACAAGATAAAACAGCCGACTATGGATTTGTGTACTTGTCCCCGTGGTAACAGAATCATCAACACCATAGTAAAGCTCATCTCCACCCAGTGATTTGGTCATTAAAACCACAACGCAGTGTTGTGATATGAAGACCACACGTCAGTGATTTGACAAAATAAGACAACACAGTGATAGTAAAACTACAAGTCTGTGACGTGAGAGTAAAACACAACACAATGATGTAATAGTGAAACCACAAGGTAGACATAGTCAGAGATGTGATAGTAAAACTATAAGTTAATGACCATAAAACCACAAGGTAGTGATGTGACAGTAAAACCACAAGTCATTAATACAATAGTACAACCAATGGTCAGAGTATTGTTAAATTTAGAGTCTGAGCAGTTACTGTTATGAATCACATGTTTTGGATGAAGTTGTTGGTCTCAAGACATTACAATGGCTGTGTGGTTAATAAGGAGGATAACAGAGTTAAAAGTATCTTCCATGGTAGGGTATTTGTTGGAGGGGGTTACACCTCTTTAAGAGTCTTGTAATTTTATCAAAATAAAAATCAACAAAACTTGCTCTAAGTGTCCCCATTTAACAATGGTTTTTCCTGCTTTGTAACTCTGATGAGAAAATCCTCAGTATGGTTGTACAGAATCTTGGAACTACCGTGTAACCTTGATGTTATGAGATCACCCTTGTTTTAATCCTTTTTGAAAGCCTTTTGTCTTAATTACAATATAAGGGTATCAAGTACAGTAGAACCTCAATTATCCGAACCCATTAGGAGACATAAAATCCGGTCGGAGGATCGAGGGGTTCGGATAGATGAAGCAAGCTGAAATTCACCATCTATGGGTTACTGAGTGGGGGATAATTGAAGAAAAGTCGATTTATGCACTAAATTTAGACGTCAGTCATCATTGATGATACAGTTTAATATATTTGTGTAATATAACATAACTGACCCTCTAATTGCCACTTATTTGCTCCTTATCTATGGATATTTCATTGTTATTTAAAATACTATGTGGACTTGAGCTGGTGTGTTTGGTTGGTACACCCATTGTTGACGTTTTAATTCTAAATGAACATCGTCATGCATTTTGTCAAATGAAAAACTCCGGGAGATTATTTATTGTAAAACCCAAAGCGAATACGCCTTCAGTAGTAGATGTGTTTGGTTGGTAATGCATTGTTGACATCTTTTCTTTTAATACACGTTGTCAGTGTATGAATCGACCTACTCCGGGAAATTATAAATTGCAAAACGCAATCGAACACGCTTTCATTGATTGGCGCATTATCAAAGAAGTTGTGTAGTGGAGTCGTGTAAATGAATTAATCCCTCCCCTATTGTAACAATAGTGATAAAGATCAAAGAAGTTAGGCTTTTTATTGATGGTGTGTTTTATAAAGCACTGGAATTATTAGTTCCCGAGAATTTGTAAAATCCTGCATTATCGCTCACACTAGATGGAGCATTATATTAAGGGAGACAATGTTTCGGTTCGGTTAATCCAGAGATTCGGATAATAGAAGGTCGGAAAATCGAGGTTCTACTGTAGTTATAAAATTGCACTATGATTTAGATGTAAAATGATGTTTTGAGTTTGACCAGTGTAAGCTTCATTAAGAATGTAAGTGTTACAGTCATTTATTGGTCTTAAGCTACACATTGTTATATGAGCAATAATCCAAAGCTAAGAATATGCAATCATTTTGCTGGATGATCTAATTTGATTGTTTCATATGTACATATCCAGCGGAATGGATCGTGTAAGAGAAACAAGAGATACTAAGTCATAGAGACTTTTGAAAAAAAAAACATATTATTCACTCATAAATTTTGGTGCACCACATTGAATTGTAAGTGGTTTGAAGGTGGAGAAACAAGGCAGTTACAATGTGTATTATTTAGTTTGTGCATTTATTACCTTGTCTTAGGAGGTTATGTTTTTGGGTGTGTTGGTTTTTCTGTTTGTCTGTTTTCTGTGTTAGTAATAACTCAAAAAGCAATGAACAGACCTTTCTGATTTTTTTTATGAGGGTAGGACCTGACCAAAGAAGAAGTGATTATATTTTGAGAAGGACCAGGATCCCAAAAATTCCTGAATTTTTCAAAAAAACCCTGTGGTGGAGGTCTGTACTGTACGAGTGCTTTCTAGATTTTCTAGAAAATATTTCTAGAGGAAATTCATATATGTGTACAATTGACATTGTACTGATAAGAAAAATATAATATTTATGGTATTTAATTAGGAAATTGTCTGACACATAAATATGTTATTTGAAGTCTGGTGTATTATATTTTAGGTTAATTGTGCAAGTCATAAATTATTTACATATAACATGTATTTGTTACATTTTAGGTGAATTTGTAAGATTATTGTTTGGAAGTTTATGCATAAATAAAGAAATAAATATATCACAATGTAATTATATTTAATGTCTTACCTACCTGTGCATGAGTTGTCCGTTTCACAACTTTTTTCCTGCCTGTCTGCATTAAGATATGATACTTCTTTGGTGGTCAATAAGTCACATTGTAGAACTTTGTGCAAGGTTTAAGTAGTGAGTTTCTTGATAAATACATTTTTATTGCGTTAATACATCCTATCCAATGGACAATTGCTTTACCGGTCGGCGCGACCGGTCCCGCCAAACGCCAGAAAAAGACGTCCTGTATATAATACCGGCAGGACCGGTCAGTAGTGTGCATTCGCTAGGTGGCGCATCATACTTGCTTCCTGTCCAGACAGAGTGACGTCAGTTCATCTTTTTCGTTTGGCGCGTGTAGTGTGCAGATGCGTTTTGAAGTTATCTCCAAGTTTGAAGAAAACACGGTTTATTCTACGAATTTAAAGCTTATTTTCATCTGGAAATATATATATTGTGTTACTTACATATCACGGCCTCTCCAGGACTTTAACGAGGCATTATCCAGTTTTTAATAGCCAGTTTTGAAGAATTTCTGTGTACTTGTCGTCGAGACGAAGTCGTGGGTGAGAGCTCGTGTGTCGTCCCTGCAGCATTCTTTCTTCTCACAGAAGTGTATATTTGCCACGATTCACCCTCCATTTACTTCTATGTAGTTGAGTAACACGGAGTGTATGTCGACGAGAAGAAATTAGAAGGGAAAGAAGAATGCATCGTCTGACGTCATCACTTCCAGCTTATGCTTGTCACGTGACACTGACCTGGTCACGTGATACGCATTCTACAATGGAGGAATCGTGTTTTGCAACAGAAGTTAATGAGAAGAAGACGACTTTTTATTACTCCAACACCCTTTTTAACTGGCAAGAAGATATCCAGCAAACTCGTCTGTTGACCTGAAGAATTAGAAGACAAGTGGCCACAGAAATCTACGAATTTTTGCCGGTGCCGGTCATGTGACTTCACAGATCTCAACACAACTACCGGCAAGCAGATACCCAAGCGTGACTGGTTCAGCTGACAAGAAGTGATGTTTTTTAGCGGTACCAGTTCTGTTCAGACTACCGGTGGGGAAGCACCAGTGATGAGTTTTACCGGTTCCAGTCTGTACAGACTACCAGTGGGTGCTGTTCCTGTGGAGAAACCAACTTCAGTGGTTACCAGTGATCAGCCTTTCTGATCCTGGAACTTCCACCAGAGGCCTTTCCACTGGTGTGAATGTTGGGGTACCGGTTCCAGTCATGTTCCTGTGAAGCCTGTCAAGTGATCAGCCCTTTTTTGATACTGGAACCTCCACCAGAGGCCTTTCCACTGGTGTGAAGGTTGGGTTACCGGTTCCAGTCATGTTCCTGTGAAGCCTGTCAAGTGATCAGCCCTTTTTTGATACTGGAACCTCCACCAGAGGCCTTTCCACTGGTGTGAATGTTGGGGTACAGGTTCCAGTCATGTTCCTGTGAAGCCTGTCAAGGAACCCCCGTCAGTGGTTTTCGGTGATCAGCCCTTTTTTGATACTGGAATCTCCACCAGAGGCCTTTCCACTGGTGTGATTGTTGGGGATACCGGTTCCAGTCTTGTTCAGACCACCGGTGCGGCTGCTCAGAGGTTCATCTACCAGAAGTTGCTGTGACCATTGAGACCCTTATCTCCCTAGTGCAGAATTTTGGACCGGTACCAGTCCTGTTCAGGCAACCGGTAGGGTCACTAGTCAGCCAGTGATGAGGGATACCGGCACCAGTTCTGCTCAGACTGCCGGTTGTGGTCACAGAAATCCAGCAAGGGCTACCGGTTAAACAGGATTACCGGTTACACAGAGTTGTCGAGCTACTGGTTACAGAGAATTGCGGTTCCAGAACTGGAGTGCTGCCGGTTCCAGAACCAGAGTGCTGGTGGGTACAGAGAAATCTGCTGTTCCCATCATTACTGGCAAGGAACCAGCCTCAAATCCAGTGCTGACAACAGTTTCACCAGTTACAGAGAATTGATGGTGACAAGTTAGTTGGACAGGAAGTTTCTTCAGTAAAATTCCTTTAACCAACCGGTTACAGAGCCTACCAACCGAGTGCCGGTTTACTCAACCATCAGTGACAGTTGCTTCACAAGATCTAGAGATACTGGTGAAGTACTCAGGTACAGATCTGTGCTGTCCCAAATTTTTGGTTACAGAGAGACACCAGCCTACCGGTTTGACCGGTTACAGAGCTTGTTGGTTGCAGAGGAAAGCTGCTGAACCACCACTGTGGACAGGAAGTAGTTCAGTTCACCCAGTTCTGCCACCTCCGGTGAGTTTGTGCAGAACTGTGGAGTCACCAGGAACCGGTTACAGAGCATTGCTTCACGTATAACCATTTAGAACCTGGTACTGGGCAGGTCTCCAGGACTGACTAACAGGCCAGCAGAAGTTCTTTAAAGGCCCAAGCAGCTGTCTAGGCCAACCAGTGGCAGCCTAAGGAACTGGTTACAGAGGAATTCTTGGACCAGTCATGGGTTCCGGTGAAATGTCTGTCAATCTTCCGGACCAGTCAGCCAGCCTACCCTTTCAGGACCTAGCTGGTCAGACAGTGGCTATGGATAAGAGGGAGACTGTCAAACAAGACTTGTCCAACTACCAGTCAACATTCCCTTATCAGACCTCACCTTGTAGACTGGCCATCCAGTTTGTCTTTTTACCCAACCTAGGACCACTGTCAGCTGCCTCAAGGGGTCCTGAGTTTGCAAGCTCAGCTTTCCCCTCAAGATTAGAACCCGTTTTGCCAGTTTTCAAAACTCAAGCAATGGGTAAAATATCTGTTAATCAGACCAGGGGTCACCGATGTTATAAATGGTTATGTGGATGAGTGAGGTCTAGCCTGTCACCAGTGTTAACACTGTTTTTTGGCTAACTATGCCTGCTCAAAACTTGGGCCGTCCTAGGGGCTAGCCCAAGTTCCAAGAAATCTCCCAGGAAGGCTACACCCTCACCTTCCGGAAATGACCGCCTCGATCAGATCTCCAGGCTGGAGCAGTGACCCAGTATCCTGAATAATTCAGTTTGGGAAACTTTGGGAACCATATTAACCTCTTTTCAGCAGGGGAGTGGATAACTTCAAGGTTCCCTACTCCCTCACCTCCAACAAGGAAGTACCGGAGTTTTTTCATGTCCAGGGTCTTCCCCACCAGTTCAGTCACTCCCCTTTGGTCTGTTCACAGTACAATAGGAGTCTTCTCTCGGTGGTGGCGAAGGAGGCCTAACTAGGGTATTACAAAGTACCACAATCCACCAAGCCTGTCTCCAGCATACACATTCTCTAGGAGCTCAGTGTCAGGAGTTAGTTTGAATGGTAAACATGGAAAATTAGAACTGGACCTTGAGCAAGTCTTCGACTTAGTAGGCTTCCAGTTAGCTTGGAAGAGCATAAGGTCAGACCCACCCTAGAGCGTTGGTAGACCTTAAATGCTTATCCAGAAGCTTCTCCCCGGGCCTTTATGCCCAGTCTGGCACCTGATGCCCCTGATAGGGTTACTGACAGCCATAGAGAAGCAAGTGCACCTAGCTCACCTCCATATGAGGCCGATAAAGTGGCACTAGAAGAACAGCTGGAGGGTACCAGAATCACTAGAAAAGGTGACCCCAGTTCCCTCTACCCCCATCTTAAATGGTGGCTGCAGGAAGACAATGTGCTTCAGGGTCAACCATTACACCCGCTAAATATGCTCTTCACTCCTTACAGATGCATCAAGAAGGGTGGGGTTCTCACTTAGGAGAACACACTGCAAGGGGAACCATGGTCCCTTCCAGAAGCAAGTTACACATTGAACTATCTGGAACTAAGGTGGTCATTTGGCCCTTTAAGAATGCCAAGACATCTGGTTGAACAATATTGCTGTCATAACTAGACAACACAACCGGGGTTGCCTGCATGAAGGAAGAGGGGGGGGGGGATGAAGTCAGGCCCTCTTTGCCCTTCTATGGGGAACCCTGACCTGGTATTCCAGGAAACAGGTGACTGTAGCCCGACACGGTCCAGGCGGCTGAATGACATAGCACACAAGCTATCCAGTCTCACGCAACTAGACAGAGCAGACAGAATGGTCCCTCCTGTCAGAGTTTTCCAAGCAATATGCTTCTGGTGGCACTAGGCCTAATTAGCCTGTTTTTTGCCACCTGGCTCAACAACAAACTGTCTCAACTTGCATCACTGTGATCCCCATATATGGACAATGATACAATCAGTCTGCCATGGGAGGATCTGGACCCATATGCCTTCCCACTGGTAGCCATCTTGGGCAAGTGGTGGAGAAGTTGCAGGACTACCCATGCAGGGGAATCACTCTGATTGCTCCAAGTGGCCCAACATTTCGGTTCTGGAATCTCTTGGTCATATCAAGTCAGATTCCTTGGTACCTGTCCGACCTGCTCCCTCAACCATCTAGTCAGACTCCTCAAAGGAATCTGTCAAAATTAGATCTGCATGCATGGCTCCTAGAGCCTCAACAATCAAGGAGCAGGGATTCTCTAAAGCAGTGGCAGTAGGAATTGAGGCTCAAAGAGGATCAACCAGATCAGTCATTGCTGACAACTGGGTATGTCATCAATTTCAGCACAATGAGAATCTTGCGCGTCTCTTGGACAGCTTACAGAGACAGACCTAAGGGTCGGAGGGGCATCCCCTCCTGGAACCTCCCTCTGGTGTTGCACCAATTGGCAGGGCTCCATTAGAACCCCTTAAAGAGGCCTCTTTGAAGCTTTAACCTTCAAGACTGTTTTCCTCTTGACCATGGGTTCTGGCAAAAACAGGAGTGAGATTCTTGCTTGGTAAAAGAAACACATCAGACACCAGTTAGACTGGTCAAAGGTGTCTTTGTACCCAGCACCCAGCCTTCTTTTCCAAGAAACAGCTGACCAAGGAGAGTCCGGACAGTGTGGCCCCAGTGGTTATACCAACCCTGGCCCCAACTCTGGACAAGTCCCTCGAGTCTGGTAGGTCCTGTGTCCAGAGCACTGTGCTACTTATTGGGACAGGATCTCAAACAGAAAAATGAGTTAGTCTGTCTCCCTTTAGAAAGGTTTTTGACAAGACCTCTCTCCTGCCACTATCTCCTCATGGATCAAGCAACTGTGATCCTATGTTATGAGCTCTCTGGTCAGGAGGCCCTCACCCTACATCAGGTTAAACCCCATGTTGTCAGGGCCCCTTGCTGTTTCTAAGGCATTCCAGTTGGGAGTCTCCTTAGAACAAGTTTTCAGCCGGCCACTGGAAGTAACATAACACCTTCACACAGTTCTATTTGAAGGATGTGGCTTGGGCTGGTTCAGAGCCCCTTCAGTTGGGTCCAGTAGTGGCTGCTCAGCAGATCCACAATTGGCCCATACATACTGAGATTTGTATATATGTAGTGTTAATAGTTCTTGGAACTAACTACATGCCTTCCTTCGGGAGCTTATTGCCTTCTGGGACCGAACTCATCCCTCTCTTCCCCTACCTCAGAGCAGGTCTGTTAAAAGGGGGGGGGGGCAACGTCGGTATACGCCCCCGCAACCGGGCACTGGTATCCGACCATAGGCCTACAGGTTTCCTGACTTAAAGTTAACCTAGGCCAGAGGGAATTTTCTTATCTTTTACGAGTTCACATAAGTCCCTAGTAACTTACCCACCGACCAAGCGGTAGTTATTCAGCAATTGTCCATTGGATAGGATGTATTAACGCAATAAAATTGCAAATTTAATAAGTAAATTAAATTTTTATAAGTTAATACCCTATCCAATGGACAGGCAAGGCCCTCCCAACCGACCCCGCTACCAGCTTACTAGGGGTCTAAATCTGTTTAGACAACAAAAAAGATGAATTGACGTCACTCTGTCTGGACAGGAAGCAAGTATGATGCGCCACCTAGCGAATGCACACTACTGACCGGTCCTGCTGGTATTATATACAGGACGTCTTTTTCTGGCGTTTGGCGGGACCGGTCGCGCCGACCGGTAAAGCAATTGTCCATTGGATAGGGTATTAAATTATGAAAATTTAATTTACTTATTAAATTTGCAATTAAAATCATTAACCAAGGGAGCCTGGTGGCGTAGTAGTTAACACACTTGCCTCCCACCCTAAAGGTTCTAGGTTCATTACCTAGGTTGATCTAAACTGGGAAATTGGTAGTTGCTTGCTGGATCCTGGTGGTTTTCAGTACAGAATTTTGACACCTAAACCTTGACACCTAAAGTACATGTGTTATGTCATATATGACGAATACAATGTGTTTGAAAGCAATGTTAAAATCCAAGCCAATCAACTGCCCTGATGGTGAATATGAAATGTTAAATTTAAAGCATGATTATTCACTTAAAATCTATACAGATTTTAGTTCTATACAGATTTTAGTTCAATTTGACTTTGGTATCCCAATTAAGAAAAACAACAAATTCTAGATTAAAATTGCTACTTTGGAAACAAGCCAATGATATGAATATGCACCAACGAAACCTGACAGCAGAAACTAGGGTGGGTATGCTTTCACAAAGAGGTTTTCAACTAATTTCTAAATGAGCAGAGAGAAATGGCTGAAGACATTCAAGCAAATCATTCCAAAGCTTTGGAGCATCATATGGAAAGCTGAGGCCAAAATGTTTAGTAGACTTGTATCCTGGTAATGGGGGTGATCCACTGGAGCCGACCCTATAACTGTCTCTAAGACTCTAGGGTCGGTTGCAAAAGTTGGGGATTGGGGAAGCAAATCCAGGAAAAAGCACGCGAAAATGTTGGGTCAATTTCATTTCCATGACAGGACGTAGTACATCCAGGCTTGTGTGGATCTACCGTCCGACCTGACTTGTGATCGGGATGATTTTCTGCACGACAAGATGGGTATCTACCGTGGCAAGCTATAAACCCCTAAAAGACAAGTATAAACCCCGACAAGCCGTACTGACAAACAGACAGAACTGGAGCATTTTCCCGACTGGACTGATTAATTCCTGGAGTCAGGATCGAGAGTCCAGATCAAACCAAAACTATATAAACCACCTCTGGCTGTCAAAAAACATAATTGTCATTACAAAGATGCCAGCTCTACATCAGAGAGACTTTCTACAGAAGCGTAGAGTACTTTTGTTTTTTATTGAGTTTAATATTTTGATTTTCATCATGATTTGAGGACAGAAAAGGGCACATCTGAACCCAGGACCAGCACTTGCACTACAGCCAGCACCACAGCCACAGCCCTAGCCAGCCCCCAGGAGAAGAAGAAAGCCACCAAACCCCTGGGTCATGCCTTGGATCCTTCAAAGACAAGAAAAAGAATGATACAGCATCCTCTTGGCCGACTTAATACACACTGATATCCCAGGATATCAGAATTATGTCAGGTGCCACCTGCATTTGTTGACCTCATTAAAGAAGGCATACACCACCGCATCAAGAAGTCTATCACTAATTTCAGGAAGCCCTTAGAAGTTAGACTGAAACTGGCAATAACACTGAGACAACAGGAGAGACATATACCTCCTTGCAGTATCACTGGCTGGTTGGCCGAACCACCATCTGTAAATTTGTCCCGAAGGTCTGCCGAGCCATCCTTGATGAATTCCAGGAGGAGGAGTATTTGTGCTGCCCTACTGACTAGAAAAGGTCTGAGGAGAAGTTCAGAACCAGATGGAATGTCCCCCATCTCTTGGGACACTAGATGGGAAGCATATCAGCATGAAGAAGCCAAAGAAATCTAGCAGTGACTATTATAACTACAAGAGCTTCTTTCCCCTAGTGTTGCTAGCCCTGGTGGATGCAGAATACAGATTCTTCCGAGTCAATGTGGGGTCCAGTGGATGTTCAGATGCACAGATTTTTTGAAAAGGTGATTTGAGGGAGAATATCGAGGATGGCACCTTGGGGCTTCTGCCACCTGAACCACAGGGGGAAGGAGGGCCAAGTTTGCACTGTTTTTTCCTGGGTGGTGAAGCCTTGCATTGATGTCATGGATGGTGAAACAATATAGCAGAAGATTACTCACAATGGGAGAAAGAATAGCTAACTACAGGATCTCCAGAGACAGGAGGGTGGTAGAGAATGCGTTTGAGATATTAGTGAGCAGATTCAGGGTACTACTGGGCACCATGGAGAAAAAGCCAAAGGTTGTCAGACATTGTTTTTACTTGTGGTGCTGCACAAAATGCTGAGGACACACCAGGGTGGAGCAGACAGGGCACAAACCCCAGGAAATTATGTGGTGGCTGTACGAAATGAACAGGTGGTGTATGTGCCAGATGACAAGTATAGGAATCATTTGAGGGAGGCCAAGCATCAGCGAGACCTACTGAAAGACTAGCTCAGTCACATGGGGGCATTGGCCGGGCAGGAGGACAGGATCTCAGATGTGTCAACCAAATACCCTGGGGGCAGAAGAAGCTGGCATGTATCAATCCTTTTCAGGACTACCCAATTATTCCAAGAACTTTTATTTAAGCTGATATTGCTAAGAAAATCCAAACTATTTCCAACAAGTTTAAAAAGTATTTCAAACCAAATCACAACTCCCCTAAGACTGTTGAAAAACTTAAACCCGACTTATATAAAAATGTCCCATTAAAAGTCAAAATTTATAAACCTTTAAAGAAAAAACTTTTTTTCCAATTTCTTTTCCCTTCTTTTTCAAAATTTGTTTCCTGGCAAATTTGCAAGATATTTCTAAGATGCAAATCATTAAAATTTTGGGGGAACCTCAAAAGTTTCTCAAAGGTCAAAAGTCAAAAGGGTCAGATCCAAAGGTCAAAATACTTTCCCCAAATGTCAAAGCTTCTTAAAAGTCTAAGTGTTCTAATTTTTTGCTTTTTTTTATTTTGGGACGAGTCAAAGTTTTATTTGCTTTTGCCCCAATTTTTTTTGGCCAAAGGCTTTTTTTCTAAATACTTAATAAAAATTTTTATTTTTTTTTCGAAGTTCAAAGTCTTTCAAGTCCAGGTGTAGTGTAATAATAATAATAATAATAGTAGGATTTATATAGCGCAAAATTGATACAAATCCTCTAATGTGCTTGAGTCCAAGAAGGGAGAGTCCAGGGACAGGCATGGGTCGACATCTAAAAAGCGCCCGCCAGGGTATAGCTAAGGTGGGGGGTATGCCAGCCTAAACAAGTAGGTCTTTAGCTGGCTTCTGAAACCATCTATTGTTTGCTGAGATCTGACAGTCTGTGGCAGCTTGTTCCATTCGGCTGGTGCAGCTACTGCAAAGCCAGGCCTTCCTATATGCTTATTGGGGCGGGTTGAGGAGATAGATAGCCTGTTGCCACGAGTGAGACTGCTCGATCTTATTAAAGCTGAAAGATACGGGGGCTGTGAAATATTAATAGCCTTGAATACCAAAAGGTTGTACTTAAACAGGATGCGATGTTGAATTGGGAGCCAGTGGAGTTTTTTCAAAAAGGGTGTAACATGACTCATTTTGACAAGTCTGAAGATGATGCAGCAAAGAGCATTCTGGACTCTCTGTAGTTTGGCTATGTTGGACTTGCTTACCCCATAGAGTAAAGAGTTACAGTAGTCTAGACGACTACTGACCATAGCGTTTGCCAGAAGTATTGCTGTCTCAACTCCAAGGAATTTGCGAATTCGTCGCAAATCACGAAGATGATAGTAACATGCTCTGCAAACCTTGGCAACATGATTGTCAAAGGAGTTGTCTGAGTCGAAAATAACACCCAGATTTTTTACTTCCACCAACTGAGAGATATTGTTTTGGAGGAGTGGAACAGGGAAATTTGGTGCAAGCGACTCTCTGATGGCTTTTTGACCTATAATGATAAATTCGTTTTTTTCTGGGTTTAGTTTTAGTTTGACACCGTCCATCCATTCCTGTACAGACTTGAGACACTCAGTCAGCTCTTCCATGCTAGAGTCAAAATTCCTGGAGTCAACTGCTAGGTAGATCTGGGTGTCATCGGCATACAGGTGATGAGTAACATTGAATTTTGAAATAACTTGACTGAGGGGACTAGTGTAGAGGGTGAAAAGGAGAGGACCCAGTACAGAGCCTTGGGGGACTCCGAAAGGGAGAATTACCGCCTCAGAGAAACTATCACCTATTTTAATTTTTTGTTTACGGTTTGAAAGATACGATTTGATCCATGACAAAACAGTACCATCTAGACCAAACCAGCCATGCAAGCAGTCATATAAAAAAGAGTGATCAATCGTATCAAACGCTGCCGATAGGTCTAATAATGTTAGGGCCACTGCCTTTCCTGAGTCCACTGAGAGAGCTATATCATTTTGAATCTTCAACAATGCGGTTTCAGTGGAGTGGGAACTCTTATAAGCAGACTGGTTGGCATTTAAGAGCCCCTCATGCGAAATAAATTCATTTAGCTGCTTTGCCACCACCTTCTCAATAAGTTTAGATATAAAGCTGAGGTTTGACACCGGCCTGTAGTTTTTGAGGATATTTCTATCAAGGCTCGGCTTCTTTTGAAGGGGGGTGACATATGCCATCTTAAAACAGTTGGGGAAACTACCTTCTGTGATTGAATAATTTACAATTTTAGTGATGGGGGTGATGAGAATATCAGCACACTCCTTGACCAGTGACGTCGGAATCGGGTCAAGGTCACATGATTTGGATGGTGAGGAATTTAGAATTTTGAGTAGTTCTTCCTCGGACACAGGTGTGAAAGAGGACAGAGTGTTTTTAGTGGGGTTGGGTCTAGTAACTGAAGATGGTATTGATGACTGCAGTGTGGATCTTATCTTGGGATTTTGTCACAGAAGAACTTGCAGAAAGTGTTCGCAAGGTCAGTTTTATTTGTGTAGTCTGGTAGAACACAAACAGAGGACCTGTGTAAGATCTTTTTGAAACAGTTCCACAGAGCCTTGGGATTTCCTTGGTTTTCAGCCACAATGTTGGAATAATGATTGCATTTGGACTTCTCTAGCAGGAAGTTATAGTGGTTGATTGCAGCCCGGTATCGGCTACGATTACTGGCTGAGTTTTCACGACGCCATGCCCGTTCATATTTCCTCTTGAGTCGTTTTGCTTTGAGGATGTCACAGTTCATGAAACCAGTCCCGGCATGCCTCGGTATATTTTTCTTCATGATTGGGGCATGCTTGTCAAGAAGGCTTCTCAAAGTATTAAAGTATTGATGACTGAGAAGACTGGCAGTTTTGTACGGGCATCTAATGAGGTCGGATTTCAGGATATCCATTCTAAAATCTGAAATATTTATCTTGTGAATTTTACGGATGGGAACACATTGAAACTTACAGGATTCCCTGACAGGGAAGATAAAGCTGAATATGATTGCCTGGTGGTCTGATAGTCCCCCAATAACTTTGGAACTAATGGCCCAGGAGAAGGAATCCCTCACACGTAGAGCATCCAAAATATGACCCTGAATATGTGTGGGTGTATTGACAAGTTGTGTAAAACTGAATTGCTCAAGGATATCATAAAATTTCAGTGTCCAGGTGTCATGTTTATCCAGATGAAAATTAAGATCACCAAGGAGAATATTTTCATAGCCTGATAAAGCAGCACCTTCGAGGAACATGCCAAATTCGTCCAGGAAATGCGACTTTAAGAGATTTGGGGGCCTATAGACTACATGAAATATAACATCTTTAGCACCCTCAGTGCTAATCTGAATGGAGATACTTTCAAAAGCCTGATAACTGTTTTTTGAAACTTGCTCAAAACTCAGGTCCTCCTTGATGAAAAAGCCAACTCCGCCCCCTTTCTTGACATTTCGAGGTACATGAGTGAATTTATAACCGGGAGGTGTGATACTAGAGATAAAACTTTCAGTATCCTCTGGCCTAAGCCATGTCTCAGTGACAGCTATAAGATCAGCATTGTTATCTTTGACGAACTCCAGAAAGGAAGCCGATTTATTTCTGATAGATCTAACGTTGAGAAGACAACCATTAAGAGATCTAGAACCAGGGCCTGGATTGAGACTAATATCACCCGAAAGAGCTAGGAGCAATGATGTCCACGGACTTACATTCCGGAAACTATGTGTCACCCTTCGACAGTGACCCTGGAAAGCCAGATAGGCAAAATTGATGCTATCTACACATGGGTGAATCCCCAACTCAATGATCACAGGATGACCTGAGTGCATGGTAGGTTCAGATGAGTCACAGACTCTGATGCCAGTCAATATGAGGTAAACGGCAAAATGCAAGAGGTGCATTTTGGAGAATATTTTAGGAAATATATGTATGGCAAAAAATGTATCACTAAAACAAAATATGAAATGATGACAAATCTACTTTATGGAGTAGTTGAACAAGAAGTGCATTGCCAGACCAACAGAGGCCAAAAATTAAAATTTTAGAAAAGGTGCACTTACCTTCCCTATGTACAAAGTGCACTTCTTGTTTTGGGATGTTTTTAAACATGCTGCTGATAAATTGATTTTGAAAGATTTGGGTGGTCCTGAAAAGGAGCTTTAAATGTTTGACAGCAGTGGTCCTGAAAAGGACTGATTGTGGGCAAGTGCAGTGGTTCTGCTGCTGCTGTTTGATGTCGCCTGACTGCTGGTCTGGCTGCTGCTGATGTTCTTGCTGTGCGGTGGTGGTTGGAGGAGAGGCGGCATGTTGTTGCGGGTTGGGTGGTGAAAACGGTTGCAGTGTGCCAATCCGTTGGTAGGTCATCACTGACTGTAGATTCCCAAAGAAGCTAGAGTCCTAATATGTTGTGTTGACTTTCTTCCCCTGTGACAGAGGCAACTGACAGTGGGTTGAAGTACTTCGTCTGGGCCAGTGTGAAAGTAAGCTGTCTTGAACACCCGGGTTGTTGGTCATCAACAACTACGAAGGAAGTCGGCTGCCCTCTGGGTTGCTGCTGTTCTTTGGTTGCCACTTGGCTCTGCTGAGCAGGTTCCATGGCCTGGCTTGCTTGCATCTGAGTCTATGGGATGGTTAAAATGTATTCTCTTTCAGCTTGTGCTGGTTGCTTTGGCTGTTGAAAAGTCTGTGGCACAAATGTGGAAGTTGTACTGAAGCTCCTAGAAAGTGTAGGTTTCTGTGGTTGCTGGGGCTGATGGCTCCTTTCCTCTGCCCTGCTCTGGAAGCTGCTTAGAAGTTTCACATCCTCATTTATGAATGTTTGAAAAACTCTATCCACTAAGGCCTCCACCTCAGATGCCAGGTAGTTGCAGAATTCTGTTCTGGTGGTCTCTTGCTTTGGCCCAAGCATGATGACAGCATGGTTTTCATCTGTGCAAACTGGCCCATGACCTGCTTGTTGACTGAAGAATGCTGGGAAACTTTGCTGGGACTTGTAACTAAAGGCTGTATTGTGGAGTCTGATCGCATGCTGATCTCCATACTATCTGTGTCGGTTGAACCTCTGGAGATGTCGTGTACTGAAGCAATGGATGCACTGGCTCTTTGGGCCGGAAGACTGAAGATTTGCTGCGTCCCTTGTGTCTGATGTGTGTCTTCAAGAAGTTAAATTTATCGTGAATCCAGTTCTGCCTTTCTGTCATTTCTGTTGGAGTCTGACCAGACTTGGACTGTGTGAGTTTGCTGTAGTGAGTCCTTTGGGATTCGAACCAAGTCTTGCGCACTTTGACAGACAGCTTGCGGCTGTTGGCAAACCTCTCCCAAAGGCATTTCTTCCTGGCCTTGTCCTTAAAATGTATATTGGTCTTGTTGTACAACTCTTCATGGTCCTTTACAAAGTCAAACAGGTAGATGTTTGTCATGTGCCCCTTCTTGTGCCTTGAGTGCGATTAAGATGTGCCTGCCTCTCCTTTAGCCTCTGTATTCATTTTTGTATCACTTTTGTCTGTCCGTGCATGCTTTTTGGCCACTCCCTCCTCTGCTGAGTGTGTAGTTTCCTCCTTCCTGGCTTCCTCACTCTGTTTCTGTGCCTCTTTCTCCCTTTCTTTTGCCACCCTCTCCTCCTCTGTATATCAGCAGCCATATCCACCGACTCAAACTCTGTAGGTGCGTCTGTGGGGACTTGCATCTTCCTAACTATTCCGCCTTTTTTAGGACCCATTTTCTTTGTAAAAGTAGTGTTTGTAAAAAAACAAAATCCTAACCACAAGTCAGCCTAACTTGTATCTCAACACTAAATCCTAGTTAATTTCTAATTCTAGTAACAAAAGCCTTTTTGTAAACACTGCCAGATATAATCTGTGAGATGCCAGATTCCAAATGACTCGCCTTATATAGTCACAGATTTCATAACCAACAAACCGTGGGTCGGTAAAATGAGGCACTTTGTCCTATATACTTCCCTTCTTGTCTGTTGCTGTAACCGCCTTGTCAGTTTCTGTTTACAGTTTGCCATTATGTGTTCCCAGCTTGTCCTGCTGAGATGTTACTGACTCTATGGTTGAAGAATGGACGGTCGGTAATGTTTACAACAGGCTGGTTTCCTTTCAAGTACGGTCGGTTGGTGTGTACAGCCTGTTGGGAGGTTGTGTTCAGGTACTTAACCAAGAAAGGCTGGGAAGTGCTTTCACACAAGGTGGTGACAGTATAGGACAAGATGGGAAGTGTGACCATCAAGCTGTAGAGACCCACAACAGGATGGTTACCAGGTAGGTGGAGCCAAGGTCTGGATACAGAGTCAAGGAGGGTCGGCAAAATATCAAAGATGTTTGATATTTTACTGATCCACCACGACAAGCCAGGAAACTATAACCGATCCTAACTGACTCTGTAAACATTGCTTCCAACCCTCGAAAAATACATTGTTACCAACAAGTCAGCTCCAGTGGAACACCCCATTAAGGCAAAGTGTGGGACCTCGAGCAACACACCATCAGCTTGACTTCTACATGTTGTACACACTATGTCTAAATTTTAGAAAAGTCCAAAATATTTAGGATAACCACTTTGTATGAACCTGTACCCCAGTAAAAAGTGTTAAATACAGAGTAATGTTCAATAGATAGACAATGGGGAGTCTTTCTATCAGGAGTGATGTATGAATACTTGGTGGTATTGGTAGCGATTCTGCGCTAAGACTGTTCTGGATACATTAAGTACAGGTTACAAAGATCAAGAGCAGAGAGACTCCTAAACAAAGAATCATAGTAGTCACGTCGACTACCAACCAAAGTATTTGCAGTCATAAGAGCATCATTGCATGTGAGATAGCCTCTGAGACACTTATGATCCCAGATATGAACAAAACAAGACTTACAGGTGTTCTGGATATGCGTTGAGAACGAGAAATCATTATCAAGCCATACACCAAGGCCTCTGACAATCTCAGTAGGAGAGACGAAATTGCCAAGACTATTGACTGGGGAAACAATTGTTGAGTTTCTCATTTGCTTCCTTGAACTAAAAATAATAAATTTTTGTTTTATCCAAATTTAACTTTAGCTAATTTGCAGACAACCGCATCATCTAAGCAGTTTTTCAAACTGTCAAAGGCCTAAGTCACATTCTTGTGTGTAACATGAACATATAGCTGCACATTGTTCCAATAAAAGTGGAAGCTTACACCAAGATAATTTTGAATAACTTTACTGATAGAAGTAGTGTTGTAATGAACAGAACCCTGCAGCACCCCATACAACAGTTTCTTATAAGCTGATAGAATAGAACTAATCTTGATGTACTGAGAATGGTCGAAGTGGTAAGACTTGAATCAGTCAAGAACTACAGCACAAATACCAAACCAAGAACTCAGACAATCTTTGAGCATTTTATGAGCAATGGAATCAAATATTGCTAATTGGTGAAGTAGCACAACAGCATTGGCCACACCTCAAGCCACAGCGATATGGACTTTTGTCTTAGTCGACAGCAATGCAGTTTCAATCAATTAACCAAGCATGTAAGGTGACTGTTTGACACTCTCAAGTCTGTTAGAAGTGACATAGTGGGAAGCAGCCACTTGCTCCACAAATTTAGAGATGAAACACAAACCTGACAGGTTAGTAGTTCTTGAATTTATTAGGTGATAGTGAGGCCTATTTGATCAGTGGAGTGACAACAGCCTTTTTGAAACCAGCAGGAAAACACCATCAGAAAAACACCACAGGACAAACAGGGAACAATTGACAAGTTTAGTGGTTGAGGGCAGAAGAATGGTAAAACACCCATTACTGCCTTTTGAATTTCTTCGTCAGAAATAGCTTTTCAAAAGTCCAATTTAGGTAGACCTAAAGCTGCAGTAAGTGTGAAAGAGTCAATGTTGCAAATGGACAAATGAAAGCCACTTTCCCTGTTGGGGTACACTGGACACAGGTAAGAATAAAGAATACAATTATCAATAGCTCTTTAATTAATTAGAAAAAAAATGACTGCAAATCTGTTTTGAAGATTAGATGAACGGGAAGCCACTTTCTTTGACAAAAATTGAAAGTGTGCACACTTCAGAGAATATATTCCTCTATATCTCTGGTTACAAAATAGTCTCTTTAATAAGCTCGTATAGGGCTGGGTATTAAATTTATATTTTTATTGTGCTACAACAGCTTACCATGTGGAACTGAATGCTATCTCGGGAGGCCGCAGGTATCCAGCCAAAGTCCAAGAAAAATAGACGTCTAGTATTGACCGAATCCCCCTGTCCTGAGAGTGTACCATAGCAGTGTAATCCCACGCATCATCCTTCTCTTCTCATTGGCCACGTGGCTAGCAACTTAGCAAGCGTTTGAAATAAGCTTACTTCATTTCACTGTTTTCTCAGGATATACGTATTGTTGGACGTTTCTATTCAGCCATTTACTTTATTATTAATCATAGCTTATTCTGTAAAACTTTGAATTCTTCAGGATAAGTATTTCTTAACTTTTTTATTGTTGTGAGAGTTCTGGAGACTGCTCGGATTTATTGCTGTAAAAATGTCCTCCCACCAAACGAGTTCTAACAAGCCAAGATCATCCAAATGTCGCCACTTTTGCACCATCTTGCAGAGAAGCTGGTAAAGGGGATGGCCGTTGTGTAACCAATGAAAAGCCGTGCAATATTTGCTCTGCTTTTACTGAAGAACAGCTTATCAAAATAAAACATAGATATGTTAGGAAGCAAAAGGTGTTTGATACTTGTAACACATCTAAAGATGAACTGGACTTGTTGGAGGATGATGCAAAAGAGGCTTTTTCTGGATCTCAAGCAGACCTTGAGGGTGCTGCAGAAAAATTATTTTCATCTCCACACCCCCAACCCTTACGTTTTGAGTCTTTGTATTTAAGGACACCTCAAACTGTCCTACCCACCCCAGGCACAGCTTAACAATATAAGATAGAAAGCAAACTAGAAAAATCCCTGGGTACCCAATTCAACATCCAACTGCAACAGCAAATGGGGGTATTTCAAGCATCCATGCTGGAGGCAATGAAGTCTCTTAGTAAGGAATTTCAAACAATCAAAAAAGCCTCCGAAGCGGAGGTGGATCAGACCTCCACTTCAACTTCAAAAGCTGGACCTAGTAAACAGTCTGTTGAATTGTCAAACCTGAACAACCAACCGAACTCTCAGACTTCCGACCACTTGGATGGTCAACAACCTATGGAAATGGACTTTTGTGGTCCCTCTCTTCCACCACGGTTTGGCCAAAGTGCTCTATCCAAACATGGCTCTGATCCGATGCCTTCAGATCATCACTCCGAACACTCGGAACAACCCGAACAGGTGTGTTCTTCCAGAGCCAAAAAACACGCGGACAAAAAGAAACACAAAGTTCGGGCAAAATACTTCTCACAGTCTTCATTTTCAGAGGATGATCAGTCCTCTGTCCCTATTAAAAAGTCTTCTAAGCCCGAAAGGGCTCCTTCTGAGCAAGACCAACAACAAAAGGATCCAGACCTAGTCTTTTATAGGGAGGTAGACATGTCTGACCTCCCCTCACAGTATGCAGAGGAAGTTGAGACTTTTAAGCACATACATGTACTTGATCTCCCTGGCCCCAGGGAAACTATGCCTAGGTCCTCTACTATTGTGCTGGGCCTGGATGATAAAAAAGGCCAACAGGAGCTTAGGCTTAGAGGCCCTTCAGCTATGCTCCCCCTAAGTCCCTATCTCAAAGGACGCCCTTGAGAAGTTTGAGCAGGACTTCCTGGCCTCTAATTTACCTGAGGGTAAATATATAAACCCACCTGCTTCTACAGCAAAACGGTACAAGGTGGGACAGCTTTGTTTTGAGGACAAATTGCAGGAACTAAATTCAGATTATGCCAAGATCTGTATTTCTTCCAAGCCCTCTGGAGCCCCTATGGTCAAGGTTCCCCTACAAGTTCTTAAGGAACTTGAGCACTAAGCTAGGCAGCATCTCTCTACCATCAACTTTGCGGCTACCTTTGCAAAGACTGCTTCTACTTGTAACACTACTATGGAGAAGTCTCAGGACAGTTTTAAGTCTACTTTCAAGAAGATTAAAAGTCAGATTCAGAAGGGTGCCAATCCTGAAAAAGCAGCTAAGTGTGGCCATAAAAACGCCTATTTTGAGATTTTGAATAAGAGAATCATTATTCAACAGAGCTTTAGCTTGCCTGAGCAAATTCTGAGCCCAGATTCTCCAGAGGAAGCTGTATACCATGGGCAACACTGGCTTGCTAAGACGTGAGGCTGAGATGGCCCTCCTTCAACCATATCTAGGTGATTCGAGATGCCAAGAACTCAGGAATTCGCCCTGTTGGCCTACTCCTTTGTTTAAGTCCCAATTAGTCAATGATGGAGAAGACTTCCTCCTTAAAAAGGCATCCCTAAAGAATCACAGGGTTTTAGACCCTATTAAAAAAGCCCTTTCCTGGTCCCCAACACAATAAGAAAAGAGGCTCCTACAGGAAATGCCCCTATGAGGGCAACTCCTCCCAAAGCAGTAACCAATCGTTTTCCTCAGGTAGGGGGAAATCGAACAATAGAGGCTTCAGAGGTCGTTTTTGCGAGGGCATGGACCCCCCCCCCCCCCCCCCATGACTCCTTAAAAGCCTCCCTCAATCCACCAGTAGGAGATTGCCTCCGTTCTCTCAGAAGAGACTGGCTAGCAAACAAATGTTCAAACAACATGTTAAACATTATCACCAATGGATATGTTCTTCCATTCATCTCAAAACCAAATTTAGCCAGAGTTCCCCTGATTCGCTCAGGATACAAGGCCCTTCAAAAAGACCAAGCTCTGGCCTCTTGTATCCAGTCTCTTCTGTCAAAGAATGCAATAGAAAGGGTTGAAAATGTAAACACCCAGACTCAAGGAAATACCTAAGGTTTTGCCACAAGTCACAGGTGTTCCAGTTTACCTCCCTTCCTTTCGGGCTAGCCATGGCCCCACAGGTCTTTACAATGATTGTAAAGGAAGTGAAGCTGATGGCTCTGACAAGGGGAATCAGACTTCACCAGTACCTGGACGACTGGCTGATCAGGACCCAGTCTCAAAAAGAAGCACAAGACAGTGGTAGACCTGACCCAGTCCTTAGGGTGGATAATAAATCAGGAGAAATCAGAACTAAAACCTACTCAATTGTTTTCGTTTGTGGGCTACAAATAACATCTAGATTCAGCCCTTGTAAAACCCACTCAAGAGAGATGGCTCAAACTTCAGGATTTGATCCAACAACTAAAGTCAAAACATTATTTGACTGCACTGCAAGATGTTTGATGTCGCTAATTGGATTGCTTGCCTCAATGGAGAAAATGGTCCCGGAGGTACGCCTTCTCATGAGGCCCTTTCACTTTCACCTCAAGGAGCACTGGAGATATCCTCAGTCATTGGACAGCCTCCTTCCTTGGGCAGAAACCATTTCAGCACACCTAGAGTGGTGGCAGAATCCCATAAACGTGATGAAAGGTGCAGACCTTCATCCCAAAGACCACAGTATCCAACTCTTTACAGATACCTCAAACGAAGGCTGGGGCGCTCACTACAAAGGGTCTGTGGTCAGACAGGGGAAAAAAAGCTACACATAAATATTCTAGAGCTTCAAAGGTTCAAGGACCAGTGTCAAAACCAAATAGTGTTTGTTGCTACGGACAACTCAACAGTATTAGCCAAAACCAGTAATAAACAAACAAGGAAGAACCCACTAGGTGGAGAAGTGCGCTCTCCTGTGGAAGATCATGACCTGGTGCCATCATTACCAGATAACCTTAAAAGCCAGACACATTCCAGGGTGTCTGAATGTGATGGCTGACCTTCTGTCCAGGTCGAACCGAGTCCATTCAACAGAATGGTCACTGCATCTGCAGATGTTCAAACAGATCTGTCAAAATTCATGCCTGGGTTGCAAACAAAGTATCTAATCTAGGCCAATAGGAAAAGGTTGCTTTGTTCCCTTCTTCAGATTTCATAGCCAAAAACCAACTAGCAAGAGAAGGTTCTCAAAGTGTGTCTCCAGTGACTATTCCTGCTTTGACTACCATTGTAGATAGACAATTCAAAGAAGCCAGGACCTTGTGTCCGGTACAGGCCCTGAGGTATTATCTGGATCAAACTCAAGACCTAAGGGGGTCTCGATCATTACTTTTTATTTCTTTCAAGAAAGGACACACCTCAGACATCAGACCCCCTACACTCTCTTCTTGGCTAAAACAAACTACACTCTTTTGTTACAAACAGACCAACAAGCGTTGAACTTGGTTCAAGTTAAAGTGCATGACATAAGGGTCTCTGTAGCCTCTAAGGTCTTTTAGGGTGCGGTTTCAGTGGATCAAATCATGCAAGCCTGTCACTGGAAATCTCACAACACATTTGCAAATGTTTACCTAAAACACCTTACTTGGTCAGACACCAACAACAATATGTACCTGGGTCCAGTAGTAGTGGCTCAACAAGTCCTAGACCCTTCCCCTCAGAACAGCTGTCCTAGGAAAGAAAAGAAGACGAGGGACACCCACTGCAGCCAAGTCTTCAGGAGTCTAATCCCAGGGTCTAGGTATTTGGTTACCTCCTCAGGAGGTTATGGCAAGGTCTTTTATCTATTATTACTGTATTTAACTGTATAGTGTATTAAGTTTTATTCAAGTGTGCCATACTCTCATATTTAGGGTGGCAAGTTAATGAGATTTCAAGCCCAGGGCTTGTATTCACTCGCCGTGAAACCCTTGAGGCTATACCCGCATAAGTAAGCATGGCTGCACTTACTCCTTCTATCTAAACATCCAGACAGTATCCGTACTGTCATTCATTAATATTTTGGTTTTTGGCGTGTTACAGGTCCGATTTCCAGAATTGTGGCTCTGTAAGTGGGACTGGTTTTCCAAATATTCATTCTAATTCACTTAATTCAAATCCAAGAATAATTGATTATACTTCCAGTCTCAGCTGTAATCCCTCTGCCTAGTGGTTGGATTCAGCATTCAGTTCTACATGGTAAGCTATTGTAGCACAATAAAATTGAAAATTTTAACTACTTAAATGTAGCTTTTATAAGCTACAAGCTTACCATGTGAAACTGAAGAGAGTCCCACCCTGACTCCCCACTGTATTACAGCTGAGGGGATATGGTCTAAATTTACAATGAGAAAAGAAGGACGATGCGCAGGATTACACGTCTATGGTACACTCTCAGGACAGGAGGATTCGATCAATACTAAACATCTATTTTTCTTTAATGTTGGCCGGATGCCTCCTGAGATAGCATTCAGTTCCGCATGGTAAGGTTGTAGCTTATAAAAGCTACTTTAAGTAATTAAATTTTTCAATTTTATAATTGCAACTATAATAAACTAATAAACTGAAATATATAAAATAATTAATAAACCACAAAATGAAAAAGGAGATCTGTTTTGAAGATGACTTGAATTGGAAGCCACATTATAAAGCATCAATGTGCAGCAATGAATACATAATAAGAAATAAATAACAATGCATTTGTAAAGGGTATTGTATTGGGTAAGTTTTATGTTGGGGTTTTAAAAGTCATATTTTAGGATTTTCAATGAAAATGCAACTATTGGGGATTTGCAGTCTGGGAATTTTCGTATGCAATCATGGCCCCCCAGCAGGCAATAGGATATCAAAAAGAAATCAAAAAGACACTGGGCAAGACATCAGAAACTGATGCTTATTTGAAATTCGAAATGACATCATATGTTAAATGTCAAACAGATCTTTAGTAGCCTAGTCTATTTGACATCTCCAAAAGCCATAAAAATGACATCTAGTAGCCGATATAAATTTGATATCAGCATAAGACATCAATATGATAGCCCAATTTGGACTGACTTCATGTCTATATGACATCAGAAACTGACATCAATTTGATGTACTGATATAAAAATCTGATTGACATCATTTCACAAGTGCTGAAACTAATTTTCAGTAATAAAAATATTGGTTAATAACATTTTGTTTTCACAGTTAATATCACATTGCTTTAACTACCATTTGTGTACACTTACCTGACACAGCCTTAAGTGATTTCCATGTACTATAAAGATTATTCCATGGGAGAAAATAATTAATGTTCAGTGGGAACCAGTTCAAAAATTTATACCATTTGTAAAGATACAAATTATGGGTACAAAAGTTTAAATATTAGAAGCCCTTTTTCTGAACTTTTATCTTTATTTATTCAATCTTTGGCTTGGTTGCAAACACTAAAGTATACATTTGTTTACAAAACAACATATTTCTTGTAAATTTTTGCTGTCACACAGCATTTTAGTTACAGTTTTAAACATAATTGTTTTGTCTGTACCAAAACTTAATTATTTTTGTCAAAGCAACATCACAGAGACTAGAGGCCAAGTTAGTAGGTTCAACATCTAATCAAAGGTTGTCACCTCTGCCTAGGTTTGACCCTACTCATGTGAAAAAGCTGAGGGCCTGTCCTAATATGACCCTGGCTGGTGTACAGGATGATATTACATTTGTAATATTCCTAAAAATGATATAATTTTATAGAATACTGATGTTAATCCGATCTCAAATGATATGATGATACTCCACTTGAAATGTTTTAACAAAGTGACATCATATTAATATCATTAAGATGTCAGAAACAATGCCCGAGTAGAATATCAGGTCACATCATATTATTCGAACATCATATTTTCATCATTTGACATGACTACAAAAAGTCATGTTGGGATGGTGTCAATTTTATGTCATTGAATAGGATAATACAATCACATTAGGTCTGGTTATCATTTTGTCATCTAGTTGATATTGTAGGTATGTTATTGACATAAAGTCATGTCATGTCACATAAACTGGATGTCAGATTTGTGTCAGATGACGTGACCACCTTAAATCATGTCCGAGTGATAGTTACTTGATGTCATATACTAACATGACCAAAACATGATGTCAAGAATTGGACCTGTGCCTGCTGGCCCATATCTCATAATTTAAAACTTAATGGCTTTTTGTCCAGCAGATGTTTGATTTCCCGTCTGACTGATTAGTTTACAGAGAAACCAGATATGTGATCATGAGTAAGCTTTTGGTGGTGTTTATCTAAACATCTGAGATTCAATTATACTTGTTACACAATCCGTGTTTACAAAGACCCGTGACGTACTTTGACAAAAGATTATATTATTTCTCTTCACAAACGTCTATTTTCAAATAGTTTTAAATGCATCTGTCGATATCGTAAAATAACAAGTACTTATTGAATCTCCACATAGATGACAGTTAATGTTACTTACAATAGTTGACCACGTCAATTAATGTTGATTATAATACTTGACCACGTCAATTAATGTTCATTAAAGTTATTGCCTCTAATTGCGAGTCAAGGTAACTTCCTTGTGGCTGTTAAGTTGATCACTGGACTTTCACCTCTGTAGCTGTCAGCTCGAATCCAGCTTATGGCAACAGGGTGAAAGATGTTGATAATTAAACTGCAGGTGTTAAAAGGCATATAACGTTGAACTGTAGCAACAAACAGCTTGTAAGTGTTAATAATATTTCCGCATCATAGATCTGGGTCAATTTTTAGGGGTCTAAACCACGGGTAAACACGCCATATGTGAAAATATAACCCGATCTAATTAGCGGGTTTCCAGTTATGCATACAGAAATGGTTACTTTATCACAAAACAATTTCGGATCCGAAATATGTTTGAGACTTCACCTTGTTTAAAGATATGACCGATACATTGTATTTGAATTATGCGTGCAGACAAACAGACAAGCAGATGCGATTACCATACCCTTAAATGCAGATATGCCGGGCTGGCTGCCTTGGCTTTTTGACCTATTACTATTTTGTTGTGTTTAATACAGTTTGTCATGTAATAACCAAATTATCTCTACTTTTCTCTCTCTAAAGAGATTTCTAATGTGAGATCATGGACTATGATTTAATTCATTGTTAAATGTGGTGAAAACCCAACGATATCATTCAAACTATTGTTCAATTGCCATATGTACAAGGCATTTTAAAATGGAGGAGATATTTATAAGTATGACCTTGGAAAATACAAAATATCCTTTAGTTGTCCTTTTATAAATATCATGTACTTTAGGTCATCCACATGTCTACATTAGTAATAAAATGGGTTCAGATAATATGTTTCAAATATCGAGTCTTTTCTCCAGTGATTACAGAAAACTGCTCAAGAAATTGTTCACAACACAATGTCTTCAAGATTTTTAAGCCACACTATACTTCCCACATTTTATTCACTTTAGTCTATTGCCTAAACAGAATTTTATATCAACCATTTATCAATTCATTACAAGCTTATTCCAGTGAAAAACAAAACTGATTCTGAAAAGATCCCAAACTGTGCAATGAAACATATGTCTTTATAAATAATGACACTTGTAAAGTATCGTGTTTAAATTAACACGTATCTTTTACAGATAAATAAAAATCAAGGTATCAGGTTTAGATGGATGTCTCAAGCCTTTTGGATGTCTTCACTCACCCATTCCAACCCAAGTCTTTAAATCACTGGATCTCTGTCCCTCCAAAAATACTGTAATATCATAAATTAACGCGTGAAACCAATGCCAAATGCAATCACAAAATACTGTAAAGTCGTGTATTTGTGCGACAAATAATTCTATATAACTGTGCTTTGTTTAGTGTATATTTTTAGTGGTATAATTTTGTACCAGTATCTTATAGATTTATATATTTACTATTATTTTATTTTTGTAGTGACAATATTCCCTTTCTAAACACAGGAACAAAAATAATACAATATTGCCCAGCCGTGAAGGGCTTATAAGTCACGCTTGATCAAAATACATACTTATGTGATTGTCTAAACATTACTAAACATATACTATTTCAAGCCAAAGGGAATGCATTTCAAAAGCCCTTTGAGGCTTGCAATGACTCCGAAATTTTGTGTAATGTTAAAAATATTTTGTTTGTGATTGCAATAAAAGGAATATAGTAAAAAGGAATTTTGTATTTATCATACAAACTGCACTAACTTAAAGAAATTTCACCTACCTAGTGATGATAAATTTAGTAGAAGATCCCCACTTAAAGAAATTTCACCTACCTAATGATGATAAATTTAGTAGAAGATCCCTACTTCTGTTGTTATATGTCCGAATCCAGGGGCTGTATTCTAAAACACTACTTAGATAAGGTGACCTTAGATCTTAGTAAGGGAAGGTTTTTCACTTAAGTTTTTCTTGCATTTTGTATTCACAAAACAAAGTTAGGAAAGTTCAGTTTCATAATTTCTTACTTAAAATCTAAGAAATACTTGAAATCTAAGTTATAAATGATCTAAGTATTGTTGTAGAATACGGCTCCAGATCCTAATTAAATACTAGAGCCATGTCCCATATGACTCTAGCTGTTAAAAAGACTTAAAAACCAAATTTGATCTTCCTTAATTGTTGTGTCAAATTTACTTCCGTTCCATCCAGGAAGCAATAAGTAAAACTATTTTGTGTTACCATAGCCTGAAAGATTTATAAGCTAATCTTTACAAAATGTGTGTCACGAAATATGCGACAGAGTGTACAATTCAAAATTGTGAGTTTTACATCTGTTTCAACCTGTAAGGTTAGTTGTGTAATCTTCCAGGTTTGAACTGCTGAACTGAGAGGTTGGAAGACAGTGGGCTAAACATTACATCACCGAGCTTCCCTGGAACACGTGAAGACAACTAGCACTGAGCAAGTAATAAATCTTTTGTTTCTTCTCAAATTATACTGCATATTCATGCTCAGTGGAATGTTTCAAAACTCAAAGCACTATTTTACCCATCATGGTGTCAAAGTACAGCATAATGTGTCTATTGACTAACATTCCCCTGACTGAAAGAAGACTCAGGAATGACCATTTATCAACGTCCCTGAGGTTCTTTAACCTTCCACTGGAGATAGGACACAATGACAGATGCACTATGTACCTGCCTGTACCAGGGTTTGAACCCACATCCTCTGTGTTCCTAGGTGAGTGTGTTACCCACTAGGCCACAGTGGGAGATAAGTATTGATATAATGTTGATAGACCAATGTCACTGTAAGCGAATTGTTTTATTTTTTAATTTCATACTGTTGTTAAAACGTAATACAGGGACAAAAGTCAAATGATAAACTTCCAACTTTTGAAACATGTAATAACAAACCCAAAATAATCCATTAATTTCTAATTTCTTTGTGCACAGCATAAAAAGCATAAAAAATGATAAAGTATAAATAAAACCTTCACAGTATGTAGCTTCAATATAATCAACCCCTAATTTCTTTAACTCAACCCACTCGCCTTGACTGCGCATGCGGAGACATCAAAGGCCAGAAGGTGGTGTAAATTATGATGGAGTTTGCTTTCTGATGGGTATATTAAATATTACAGCCTGATTTCTCCGTGTGTTTTTGGAGAGAGTCTGTTATTTGGAGCTGTCAAAAGCATGCGGGTTGCGGGGATTGATTGGTGTTAGTAACTTTACAACTTGGGGTAAGGGAGTAAATTGTGTTTTTAGGGGTGGTCGCCTGGGTGCCCCCATAAATTACCATATTCAAAAGACAGTGTCGTGAAATCAAAACACTCAAACAGAAATATAACCTTGTGTAATACTGCATTCAAAATTCACAGTTTATTTTATCTTGCAGTACCTTTTTGGAATACATGTGGGTAAGTAGCTACAAATCAGACATTTTCACACTCCCACACAAATGAAGAATAGTAATCTTCAGTATTTAATTTAATTTCTGTGAGATATTTCAGTTTTGAACTCAGAAAACGTATAACTCCTTGAGTTTGAAAGAAATCAAATTTATCTCATTCCAGAAAAGTTATAACTGATTTCTGAACACAACATAATTCTGGCTTAAGTAAATTGTGTTAATTCTATTATCACAATTAGCTAAATTCACTTCTTAGAAGTCATTGGAAGTTGGTTACACAAATTTGACACTTGGAACTCAATGCTATAAGTATTACGTATATAACTGACTTACAAGCCTATTTATGGTTAAATAATTTTATAGAATCTTATTTTATGTCACATTGTTAACATATAATGTGTCACCACAATAATTATGAACACACAGGTGAAACAACTAGAGCACCATTTAATAATACTGGGAGTGTTCATTTCACAACACCACAATCCACCAAAAAAAATCACTGTACAGAAATTACATCACTGACCCGGCGAGGTGAAAGCCATTTGTCCACAAGCAACACATAATTACCTCCGACAGATAAAACGGTTGTTAACACGGCTCCCCGGCGTGAAAATTAATAGGAAAATACGGCAAGCTGTCATCGAGAACCGGGGGCAAACAATTCAACAGCATTTGGAATCCGCCCCCAAATGAGTGCTTTAGTATTCTCCCGTTTGACCTGCGCAGTCATAAATCCTTTCCGACAATACATCGCGATGTTGAACAGAAAATAACCCCCCTCTTTTTTTCAAAATGGGATGATGGCTAAATTATTTATTTTTATTGTCCTATTATTGCAATCTTTTTCAAGTACATGGTAATTATATCTGACCCAAGGTTAAACCCCATAATGTATAGAGAAGGAGTTAACTTCACTTGACATTTGAAAAGTTCATTATTTCTCCATATACATTTATGTTGCTACAGATTTATACAGATATAATGAACTCTCCTTCTCACTTTTTATCTGGTGTGAAGGGAATGGATAATGGGTGTTTATAAGAACCCGTGAAAGTCTTTCTTTTGGCATGCAGGGTTATGTATGGCGGTTTAAAGAGTTGTGTAACTTGATCACTAATTATATATTGCTTGCTCCACAAGTCTGTAACTTTTTAAATACTAGATATGTGGCAATTAACTGATAATGCCCTGGTAAGAGATTAATTACACGTAACAACATTATCTCAATAACCACATATTTTAGAGTTAATACAGATACGATCGAGGGGGTGTTTTAAATGTCAGACTCAAAACATCTGTACAGTCTGGGAATTAAGTTTGAAAAGTTATTTGCATTTAATGTATTGAAATTAAACTATTAGGGTTTGGTTTTATTGTTGTTGAAAGTTTAAAGTATTGCCCTGTGTTAAGATAACTGAAAATATATGCTTGACACAATATGGCAGAATACATATGTAAGAAATACTAAACAATTAATCATAAAGTTTAATCTGAAATGAGTAGAAGAAAGGTAGGAAAGCAAGGTTTCAACTGACTGACACATTTGGACAAATCATTGCATGGCTTTAGTTCTTCTTCCCGTCCTGTTACACAATGAATAACAGTTACAGTCTATAAAAGCAGAATAAAATCTCAATGTAAAGAACCACACTTGATAAAAATGTATATCTTAAAATATATGCAAGGCAGAGGGAAGAGTAAATGTTTATTGCAGACAGTATAAACCATGGTGTGCTTAGCTATTTCAGTTATAAGACAGTATCATGACTTCCCACGTACAGAAGATGCCCAACAATTTAAATCACCCACAATATCAAGAGGTAGATATTAACATCTATTTTATATGTGGACGCTTTCACAATCAATACCAAAAAGGTCAAAGATCAAATCTGGGGGTTTATGTTCCTTTTAACAGTGATCATTTAGAAGCAATGAAAAAACCATAGCATACATTAAAAATGCATCCAGGCTTAAACCACTGTTTGAAGTTAACCTTTCTGGCTTATATTAAGACCTGTTGTCAATACGTTCTAAACCTCCAGGATTGAATCCAGTAGCACTGAGGTGAAATCCACATGATCAATGATGAATTGAGTAGTATAAGGCCATTAGGCTTCCCATTTAATCTTAAAACCAACACAAAGTTTATGGGGTGGTTTACGGCGGATGGGGTCAAAATGGCACGTAACAATACTAAGCATTTCGTGGATCAAAATCATTTTGTGAGTTATAAATAATTTTGAGTCACACGAAGGTCAATATCTTAAATGGAGAAAAAGAAGATAACTCCCTTCCCTGATTTTAAGTAAAATTGTATCTTTGATTTTCTTTTCATATCCAGCCAGTGATCTGGATCACTGTAAAAAATTAACGAGATCTTAGTTGGACCAAGATTCATCTTCTCATTTTCCACGAAGATCCGGCCAGTAGTATCTGTGTAATCCTGCTAACAAACAGACAAGCGGACAAAGAAACAGACAAATAAATGGTCATCAATTTAATACCTCGTTCACGGAGGTAATAAAAAATAATTCTGAATATTCTACCTCCCGTCACATTATAAAACACTCGGTGACTGTAAGCTCAAAGAAGTATATTTCTTAAATGAAACCACCTTCCCCCCTTTTCAAAAACCTCAAGCTCAAGTGTTTCATCAACTAACGAATTGAAAAAAAAAACCACAGTGACAAGAAAAAATAATTTTTGCAATATATTTCGAGACATGAATAATTGAATTCATCTGAGGTCACGTTCATGCATTTTTCCTCACAAATTGTGTTAAACCTTCACATGCATTTTAGACGAAAGTGTCAAATAAACCCATAAGGGCATGTGTACTACTGTTGTGCATATATTATAATGTCATGAACTGGTCATTCTAATTTACTTATTCCATTAATGTAAATGCAACATACAGTAGCATCGTTTTTGTAATGTCTCTGACGTGCTAACAAGTCAAAAACTGAGGTCATTAATGAGGTTGAGAGATTTGATTATCTCACAATCCTCATTTGAAGTTGTATTTGAAGTTTCCTGCGGCACACAGCAGTCTTACATAAACTAGTAATTAGCTCAGTAATGCAGGTCTCCACTGTAATCAGGGGCAATGCTGCAATAAGTTAATTCAGTGGAGCAAATCACAGCTGAAGGTAGTAATTACTGTGACAGATACTCTGACTGCAGGCCAGGTTTTCCCAGAAACCGGTTGGTGGTGGTGGTGGTGGTGGTGGTGGGGGGGGGGGGGGGGGGGGGGGGGCTAACAAATTAGAAAGTTTGACTGGTACTAAATACTCATTATTTTGAATAGATTTTTTAATAATAAAAACACAAAAACATAATATTACAGCCTTGGTTAATATGTAGCTACAGAAAAGGTTAATTGTTTGAATGTGAAAAATAAATCTATGATTTATAATTATTCATGTTATAATATTTGCCAATGATTTATTAATACTAGAATTTCTAAAATCTTCGTTAAATCAACCCATAATTTTGAGTGTATCTTATTAAGATCTGAGGACTGCTTTGAATCCATGACTACAGCTATTACAGGAGTGATAGCTGAACGTTTAAATGTCAAACATATGAACCTGTGTGACTCGGGACTTTATAACATGTTAATGTTGGGCGCCAACTTGAGCCAGGAAACAACTCGAGTTGTTCCTTGCGCCAAATCACGGGATCGAGTTGTGCCAAACATCTCATCTTAAAACATCTTAACATAGTCAACACTTGTTTCAATAACTTCTAAGCTACATTTTAATACTAATAACACAATTACAAATTCCTACTTTCCTGCTGAACATAATGTGTATGTTAGGAGTCGCCCCGTCTTCAGATGGGCTATGGCTCAACTTAGGATCATTAATTGGGTAGTCTTAAGATGGGCTAGAACATATCAGCTTAGCTTAAGACAATTAAATTCAAGAATGATGACATGTACTTATTCCTTGTATGTAAGTAATTTGTTGTCTGTGGTTATTGAGTGATAAAAACTACACCGGTGACAAGCTGTGAATAAAACTAGTTATAAAAACTTTCATTTAATTGAAAAAAGGTGATTTAATTCAATTCTAGAGTAAGCAGTCTAGTTATCACAGCATGCTTGTTAACATGCCCTGGAACATCTTTCTTTCAGTCATGCTTCATTAAGTCCATTTAGCCGTCTACTGAGTCTACTGGCGGCCCCATAATGGTGGTGTGTGACCCGCGCCGTGTTCTGTGTTTTAGTAATTACCCGAAGGCTGCCAATCACACCTGATGTGAAAAAAAACCCGTGTGAACAAATTGCGACCCTGTGATATAATACTTTACAATACACATACATCAACACACATATGTCTCAAGTTAATCACTCAGAATAATTGACTTCTCAAATGATAGGGATGATGCATGATTGTGCCAAAAGAATAAACTAATTAGCATTTCCCAATGTTTTGTAGGGGATAGGTGGACTCAGGGTGATTTCATGTAACAAGTGTTACTGTGAGACAAAAGAGAGAAGGTGAATTATGTATTTAGGTGATATAGAATTGATCAAACTTTATACAAGAAAAATAACTCGACCACACCTTTATATATTTCACCCTGTTATAGTCTATTGACTAGCATCAAGAGGTTATGTTTTGAATCACTTGACTTGATTTATTGAGGCAATATCTAGTTTATAATAGTTAAACCAAGACAAATATCTTAAATATTAATAAAAAATGGCAAGTTGTTATGATTCTGTAAAAGAAACGCCAGTACATTAGCAACTATTATATCAAATACATGTCATAAAATGTGAAAATTTGTAACATTTTCTTTACCTAAAATTTCCAGTCACATTGTGTGTACTCTCAATACACCGGCATTCTCCCCTATAAAGATCTGAGTTCGAAAATAACTTATTATTTTATGCAGAAACTTGTGTCAGCTACTTACTTTAGTCTAGTGGCTGAAAGTCTTATAATATTACTTTCTTTTATCACTAAATCTCATTGTTACAAGATTACTGATGCTTGTAAGCATGTTCTACATTCTAAAGTTAGTTCCAATATACAATATATAGCAACTGTTGAAGTATAATGTACGATTTAAGAGGTATAGTCTTTGATAATAGAAATATAAAATATAATTAAAATACTTTGTGAAAAAGTAGTACTAGGATAATACATATTATTACCATCTCCAGGGGCCGTATTTTATCTGTCAATAAACATAAAACATGGAATTAACAGACTTAATGGGCTTGCTGTAATGTCCAGGCATAATTATAACCACTAAGTAGTGACTCTTCACTTTCACTAGACCACACTACGAAAAATGATGTTCATTAAGGGGCTTTCACACATATCCGGGTGAACAGATCCATTCAAAGAACATCCCAGTTCCACAGAACACACAAAAGATAGTGCATGAATAACATATTTCTATTCTATTTTAATGTTAAATTCCTCTTAGCACACACTAGGTGATGTAACACCTACATATTACACTTCAAGAGATTCCTGAATAGAACAGTGAGCCAGAGACTTCTTTAGAATTATGAAAAAACCTTGTAGATACACATGGTCTCTTTCTAAAATAGTTGATTCGCCACCCTTCAATGTGTCAACAAAAGTGCTTTCTAATTGATTTCAGACAAATCATGTTTCTTCTTGATAAATTCAAACTGAATTTTGATAAACCTTCTACGATCTCCTACAATCCTTCTCAGATTTTGCATTTGGGAACTCAATCACAAAGCTGTGTTTATGCTTGTAACCCCATTATTTTGTTGTAAACTCGGTTATATAGCAATCCCTTAGGGGTTTGTTTTGTAACCCCATGCAGGAGGGTTCAGGTACTAATCGCGAGGGTCCAGGAATTAAAATCCAGTCCCTTTACCTGTGAATCAGGAGCTACAAGCCTGATTCATTGCCACTTCATAGATAAAAGTCCCTTTCATGGCCCACCCAAGAATTTTACAATCAGGGACAGCCCTCTAAGCTTTCATCTCGGTGGCCATATAGGTTCGAAGCCAGCTCATGACATTATGTGGGATTCCTTGCATGTTTGACCTGATGTGACTGTGGCAACATATGTAGAAATCTCTCAAATATTTTTATTTTATCAAACACTTTTGTCCTTTATCCCATTTAAATCTATTTGATACATTTAATTAATCCCGTTGATAGGCAGACAGCAAAACCAAATCCAAGTGAAAGTTGAACTCCCTACCTGCACAGAATGTATAATAAGGTATATTTGAGATTCTATGTATAAGGCCGATGTCTTGTATGGATACAATGCAATGGCTGATTAAACCTCAAAGAATAAAATGCCCCTCAGCCGGTCTGTTTGTATGTCAGAGCTTTCATTTCCTGATTATTTCCCTTTGTCAGGTATCAAGTTATTTAACATTTTATGTAGACATTAATGGGGCTAAATGTTGAATCATTGACTCTTTCAAGGAAATTCTCTGACCATATTTCCCCCCAATGAAATGAGACAATCAGCTAAGGGTGTACTTGAAAAGGTCAATTTTAGCATCAGTAGTTTGTACCATAACACCATAATATTTAAAGTATTTTGAAACTTTCGAGACATATTTTTCTTTGCAATGGATGTATGATTTAAAAAAATTCCAAAGCAAATATAAAATCTCGTTGAACTGAATGGAATCTTAACTTGATCTAAAAGTGGCTCAAAAGTCGTCTGCCTCTTGTAAAGAGCGGGAAATCAGCTTTTAGTTAGGGGGAAGAGTCTATTACAGAAAAGGGATGATTCTTTACAGAATATTGCCAATGGCTTTCTGTCACGATCCTGAAAGTTTAATTACTGCCATAATCCCCCTCCCTTCCATAGACTTTTTTTAGTTTGACTACCTTTATTGAATACAGCGCCACCACACGGCTAATGCACGCACAAAACCTTTCAGCTGCCGCAGAGGGGTTTTAGGCGAAAATGGCAACGAGATGATTATATAGGAAAACACAATGATGAGTTTGTATGTTTGGTAAATTGAAAATTAATCAAGCACCTGAGATTTGCACCTGAGACTGGGCTCTTTATTGGACAATTTATTCCTGCAGGGAAGTTGGGGGGGTTTTACTGGTGATTCCACATTGCATGATGACAGTGCTGTGTTGCTACTCAGTTCTAAATGGGAAGTCCTAATAAATCAGAAGAGTCTTTAATCTGCGACTGTGTAGTCCCATAAAATGTAATCATCAGCAAGGCTGTATTACTGTGGCTTTTATAGCTATGCCATTTTCTTTGTGGGAAAAACAGCAGTTTTTATTTCATATACACGCAGGGGGGGGGGGGCTTTTTAATGCCATCTGAATAGCGGTTGTAAGGTTTAGGGGGAGGTAGTGGGATGTTCACCTTTTAAAGATTATCTAATAGAAATGAAAAAAAAATTGATAAAAGAAATAAAGAGGCAGGTTATTAATGCTCCCTGTACATGATTGTCTGTATGCTTGGCTGCTTCATAAAATTGTTCTGTTTTATTATAACATCAGAATTTTCAATTCCTCTTGTAAAAAAATAAATTATCAACAGGGAAACTGTTTAAAGGCAGTTTAACATTTACAATTTTAACGTTTTAGCTATATAGCTAGACTTTGAAGAGTTTGATTAGTTGCTGGGTGGGAGATTTCATTATATATCAGTCAATAATCTGGCAGAGATCAAACGTCATAAAAGAACAGAATAAAATAATGTATCATACATTTACAGTAAATAAACTAGAATAAAATAAAGTCGATGGCATGAGAAAGACAATGATCTATGGATACAGATATAAAAATTGCTTATCTGTAAACATGATCCCATGACGATGTAAATCTGAGTTTTATTGAAATTAAAATGTCATTTTAAATTTATCTTTAACTAGCCCATTATGACATCATGCAAATGACTTCAATTTGAAGTTTATTTATCGGTCTACCCGAACCAGTACAGGTAGAGTTGGTACCCCTGATACCCAGGTTTCATCAATATATACTGCTAATTCTCCTCACTTAATAGTGTGGTGTGGATTTGAAGCATGTCACCCTAGGTGAGAGTAAGTAATATTGACAATAAATTTACCAAGTCTATTAAAGAGCTTCATCTCTTCAGACTTGCATTACGAGTTGGATGGTGTGCCTAAGAATCCGCGAGATTGGAGATTAAGCACTTGGATACCTGATACCATCTTCTCCTCTACATCTCTCTCTACCATGGTGGATGCTGTTCTTGGTCTTGCTTAGACTTTCCTCAAGTCCTTTTGTCTTAGGTATTATATGAGGACAGAATGAATTTTTTTCAAGAATTTGGTGCTGACAAATTTGTATTTCACCACAGAGTAATATCCCCACCCATCATGATGGATTCATAATGATTCCAGGTATGTCAGATTTGGTGGAATAAGAAATACAAAAACTTGGAACCAGTCTAGGTCTTGATCTGCTTGTTACAGACTATCCCTCCTTGGGCAATCAGTGCAGCGGATCTTGCTCACTGCAGTTTGGCACTATATAGATTATTCAAACCAATCAATCAGTCAGTCAAACAGTCGATCAATAAGTCACTTAATCAGTAGGCTAGTACTTATTGCATCTGTGGACATCGGTTCTAATCTGGCTTGTGAAAACATGTAGGGCTTACTGATTACCTGAAGGAAGCCTTACCCAGATGCTAAACAGCCTTAAACACAATCTTGCATTTACAAAATTTACTTATTTTGTAAATAAATAGTTAAACGATGGTAAATAGATTTATTGTAAAGGTGGTTTCAAGGAAAAAAGTGTCAATTTTCATATCAACGAAAGTCTGTTATACTTCGCAGCTTAAACTGCAACACAGGATCGATAATAATCTAGAGCACAATATCATAGTTCACATGCACATAATATTGTCAGCTTTTAAGTGCAGTATAAAACACATACTGAAACATTAACAGCTATGTATTAATCCATATTTAACTCTATTGTCACATAAAGTTGTCAATACAATAAGATGATAAGCAATGTCCCATTTATGCTTTTTAAAATCCCTTACAAAACACGGGGAAATGTCATAAAAATGTGAATTAAAAAGAGACAGTTGGATTGTTCCAAGGAACATGTGACAGGAATGACTACAATTAGACGATGATAAAATGGCGATATAGATTAATTCCAATCTTATGTGCAATGATCCCAAACGTCCCCCCACTTGTGAATTCACAGATGAACAAACCCTAAGTCTACTTGAATGATATTTCATATTGGAGATAAAATATATGTATATACAATATAATAATATAAACTTAGATCTATTATTTTGCAAAATACTTCATTTTGTGACCCTCCGTATTGAATTTATAACCTCACAGATTACTTCCAAAATAATAAGATTGACATAATCACATTAAGAAGAACAGTTTAAGTCCAGCTTTTAGTCAATTTTCTGTAACTTTGTCTCCACTGTCGGGTTTGTGTGTCAGTGTTAGCGGGTGGGTCATTTGGGGAGGGGTCGGGCAGGGGGGTAATTTCTAGAGGTGAGGGCGTGGGAACAAGCACAGGTAGTATTGTGAACTACAGTTACAAAACATTACACAAGTCCACAGCTATCAGGCATATTGTTCTAGTTCACACGAAGACATGTACTGAATGTAGTAATTACAAAGTGTAAAACATATGGCGATCTAATAAACTGTCTTAAACTGTCAACAGCGGGGTGAAATCATGAACTGCCTGATCTGAAACTAATCACACTACTAGACCTAACTACACAAATACACTATTATTTAATGCCATTAGAATGATTGAATTATAATGCAGTTATTTTATAACTCAGAGGGGGGATTTTTTTCCATATTTGAAAAGCTGTGAGATTTTAAAATCAGCGGTAATAAATCGGACAGAAATGATATCTTTGGTGAGTCATGCTTGAGTGATTGTTATGTCAAGTTGTGAATTATTGGGAGAAAAACACAAGGAAATATAGAAGCTTAGTTGGAGAATTGGGGGGAGGGGGGCTGTTATAATAATAAATACACGACTTAATTACGAGGATGATTTATGGAGTAAAACGTCTATTAATGAGGCATTTGTGACCCGTGTTTACTGATAGAACACTGATGTCTCCTTGTCACAGGAAGAGTGAATATCGGGGGGGGGGGGGGGGGGGGGGGGATAAGCAGTTCATTAATCAAAATGATTATGTTTTAGGGTTTTGGGGGTTACTTGTGGGATAGATGTATGGTGATCTGGGAAAAATTATTCAATCTGTGGTAAGCAGAGAAGAGTAGATGAGGGTATGGGAGTGCCATATCTTATTGTACAATAATTCAATGGTGAATTAAAAATAGCAGCTTTAATTAATTACTGGAGTAACTTTACACAAAAGGCTGTGAATAAAGAAATCATTTCCTATTGCCGTATTGTGTTTTATAGTTGTATTTACAGGGATAGTGGTGTTGGTGGTTGGGGGGTGGGTATGAAGAAATACCATCCTGTTAATAATATTAAAAACATTTCCTGATTAACTATTGTTCCTGTACATAGTGACTTTATAAATCCTCAAATATATCTGTCAATTTTATAATAAAATATATTGAATCAGAATCAGAGTTTATCAGCATGGCACACGTACAGTGTATCTGGTCATAGACCACTCACAAACTAATCAGTATATTAAAACAACAGGCACAATTGAATTTCATAGCTTACTATAGCTGCTAAAGTCACTAGTTGCCTGCATATGAAGTCCTCTCAAGTCAAAGGTCCTATTAACCCTATAGCTTAAGTAAGTCAGATTAGTTAGATTTTGAAACGGCCAAGCTATTTTGAAACCAAGTGAGGTTGCGAAATGGCCAGGAACACACCCATTCTCAAAAGTTGTTACGGCTCCAGTCTTACCAGGATCACCTCTAATGAATACCATAAGTTACCAGGGCCTGGTACCAAACCCAAGAACATGGAGTTGACTGGCGAGTAACATATCAAACTTGTGAACAGCAAGTGACAAGTGGAGAGAAATCGGGTTAAAACTATGTAAACCATACAATTCATTGTCCATAAACTTCAATACTGTATGAAGTCGTGATTAAAAAAAAAATCAACTATTTCTAAGTCCCTCTAACTTTTTATAGTTATAGTATACTTTATTATCTTCCAGAATAGCCATTTGTGATTGGATAATCTTTGATAAAAATTAATAATGCGTGTATATTGCATGCATGTCCCGTTATTGTAACAATATTTTATTCAGATATTGCTTGTTGAAAAAAAACAACAACTGTAAAATACAATCAAATACACGTGGAAGTTTTTCTCTCATTTCATACAAGTTGACAATTTTTTTCTATCAACCATAATGACCTTGCTCATCTAGTCAACACAGCACAATAAATGCCGCAAAAGGTGGACTTTTTACTGTACATCAATTTGAACTATTTTAGTTTATGAATTTCAGAAAGACAAAGTTAATTCCGGTCGAAGTTTTAAATCTTAACTTACAAATAAGTTCTGACAATCTGTGAACATTAATCCCCGTTTAGTTTGAAAATTTCTATTTGTTTAGTAACTTGCAATATCTCCAGGCCAACTTGAATCATTAAAATAGTCTGAAATATCAACTATTAAAGTGTGTTGTAATTTTAGAAGATACTTGTATGTGAAAGAATGTATGAGACACTTCCCAACCATACTTTCGGTTGGCCATTCTTTAACAGCCATATTGACCCGTTGGCCATTTTAAGCAGATCTCACTTGTTTTATCCAAACTTGTTTTTCAAATCAGTAGATACATTTTACAGGAATTAAACAATATTTGTGGACTTGAGATTAGTTGGAAAATATAAACAACTATTGAATAAAAAAACAACATTAATATACACGTATCTGAAAATGGTCAGCTATGTTGATCAATTATAATAATGCTCTATTTTTTCCCTTAAATTTGCATATGCCTGCAAGTAATTGATATTTATTTTACATTTAAAAGTATTTTGAATTAAATCACCGTGAGTCGGGCTGATATGTGCAAGCACATCTTAAAATGTAAAGATCTTAACAGTGTTACATATGTTAAGTTGAATAATTGCACCTATTGGAAAAGCTACTACCTCATTCAGTACTAGGCCAATCGTTAAATATGATAAGTTAAATAATTACATCTATTGGAAAAGCTAATACCTCCTTCAGTACTAGGTCACGCAAATTAACAAATCTATACACTTTCAGATTTGTTTACTCTGTTCAGTCAAATTTTGAAATGGCCTGGTCGTTTAAAAACCACGAGAGTTTTTAGAGTGGGCCAGGAACGTGTATAAATCCTCTTGATCCCTTTAGGATCTCACAAAATTGATAATGGTTTTCAGTTTTTTTTTCCAAAACAAAACATATTTTGCTGACTAATTTACCATGTAAAGTGCATCCCAGTATCTGTATGAACATCAGTTTGCCATAATGTTAGAACCAAATCTGCCATGACTAAAATAATTTTGAAAAACTGACAGGAAAAAAATAAAACAACTATAAAGACAAAAGTAAACAGATAAACATTTACCCATTTATAATTTGTAAGGTGATAAAATGTAAGAATTATTAAGTTCATTTAAAACAATAAAACTAGCCACTCTTGGCATTACTGTCAATGTATTAACAATTTTCGTGAAAAATGTCAACATTCTATATCAAGTCACACAGTTTTCTTCCTGTACATTCAACCTTTCCCCGCAGATAGAAGGTAGCCATGTCACACAATGTCCCCGCCTTCTCTGATTGGTTCTCATGACAGCAGGATTTGTCAACACTGTGACGTGATTGGCTGCAAATTGGTGATCTGCTCAATGCTTGTGAGGAATAAAAACCTCAGACACAGGGCAAGCCCCAACTTCATTTCAATTAAATAATTCTCAAGTAAAAAAGGATCCCCATAAGCACAAGGGTTAGAGAACTTATCAGATTTACTGAAGAAATGCGACTACCATTTTTGAGAAATGGGTGTTTAAATATACATTGTGTTTAAATTAGAAAGAACTTCTGAAAAGCTAATATATTTAAAGTAATTAATAATAAAACATATATTAAAAAGTGGTATTATGGTTTAAACGTGTTATTTTGTTAAGGTTTACGTTTTGGGTTGTTTATGCATTTTGTTGTTTCTGTAAACACTGTACCAAAACACACCATGGATAAAAACGCAAATATAGCCACGGCTAGCCACAGTGTTCTGGAAGGTCAAGGAGGTGTGATAAACAATCAGGCTCTATCCCTCGTGGACAGGGATCCATCACCAAGACAACGGAGAGACAACAATCCGGAACAGCCTAGCAAAAAACTGGGATTTTCTATTGAAGACATCTTACGGAGAAATAGTAATAAATCTCCCACTTCGAATTCACCACTTGCAAACATTGAAACGGAAGAAAGGGATTCCGCGCCCTACGTCACCTCCGCCGATGAACGCTGCTTATCACGTGACCCGGAAGAGGCGGATATGACGTTTGAGCAGCATTCGGATGACGATGACTGTTTGTTGGCGGGCGGGGATGAGGTGGAGTGTGGAGAGGGTTATTCATGGCTACACTGTACTAGATACAAGCCCCCAAAGTTACCCAGTAAGTCAGCTTTAATTTGTTTCTGTTTTTGTTTATTTTATTTCTGCCATGGAAATGGCTTATAATCCATTTAAAATATTCAAACGGTTGTTATATTTGACACGAGATTCCCTGTTGCAAATCCTGTTTTCTTTTGTGTAACTTTGTAACTAAAATAATTGAGCAACTAAATTTATATATCAGCATGATTTTTAAAATCATAAATGGAGTTCATTTGCAGTATGTTTTCATCTTTTCACTAGTGATTGATTTGTTGGATATAGTATCAGAACTTTGACCCTTTCTTCGCTAAGTTGAAAATAGTTGAGTCTTAGTGAGAATTTTTATTTTCAAGATCATAAAAATAAAATTTAAGTCCCTGGATGAGAAATATACTAATATTAGTGATAACAATAATTAAAAATTCAACATCAAATTTATTTTTGTAAGAGTATGTAAAACAATTTTTTCAGAAAGTGAAAACAATCTGAAATTAAAAGGTTGTAAAGTTTTCCTACTTTTCACCTGTTTTTTAAAATAAATAAAAAACCTACTTTTCACAGGCATGTTTAAGATGTTACATGACAGTTTTCATGGTGTCATTTGATAGATCATTTTATGAGTAGGCCTAGTCTATGAGTTAGATTATTGTGTCAGTCAGTTCACAAAGGTGGCAGTATATAAATTTAATCACCCTACTTGATTTTATATCAATTCTAAATGTCTTCTTCAAGATACATCGATATATAACTTAATGATATTGTTCCATATACATATTTATGAAGTCTGATCCATGTGTTTTTGAAATTGCGAGAAAATGAATTGCTCTATAATGACTCCATGACAGTATCTTGAAGATGGATCTTAAAATAGTTGATTTGAGTCATTATTTCAATTTTAAGGTAAATTATACTTTTTAATTGGTGTCTGATTGCCCGGTGGATGAACTTGTAAAGAAATGGAACTGTTGATATAAAAATCCCTTTATATTTTAACGGTGCTTTGTTAAATTCACTATTTTTGTGAAGGACACACTTATTTTTTGGGCCAAAAAAACTTTAGTTTCTGTCATGTATATAGGCTAGTCCAGACTTGAGCTAGTTTTTAGTGGTGTAAATGAATTGCTCTTTTGTGGTCACTACCATTTAATTAAAGTGTGTTCTTCCTTTTTAAATTGATAGGAACAATAAACACCCTATTATTAAGTCTTCAGGCAATAAAAAGGCATATAGACATATTTGTAAGATATAATATACGTCTTTGTATGGGTGTAATGTTGATGGCCAGGGTGGTTTTGTTTTATTTTATTTACATTTTATTTTATTTCTAGTTTTATATACTTCTCAATATATGTTTGTTACTCTGACAGATGAAATAATCTACTCCAAAATATTCTATAAGGTATATTTAGGTAATACAAACAGAAAATTGACACAAACCTACATAAAAAGACAGTGTGATTTGGTAGACTACCTGGCCCATCTGTATGGCCTTTTAGGTTTAATTCTGAACCTATGCCCTCACTGTGTTAAACCTCTTACCTGGTTACCTTCCTCTCAACAAAAACCTTTTCAAAAATTACTTGGTGAACTTCTCAAAAACCCAGAAACAATTGTCCCATCTGATGAGTGATCAAGTTATCAAGGTGGCTTCACATACATATTTTGCAGGGGGGTCATGATCAGTAAGATGTGGACGGATCTTCTTAGTGAACCATTATTAAAATATAAGTAACCAAATTGCAATACACGAGCATCAGAAGAGCGCAATACCTCCGCCAAGGCTCAACACTTTTGTTATTGTTTACGAATGTAATGATAAAAAAATCCTGCATCAGTGAATGACTCCAGAATTTGTGATCATTCCCAAAATTAAATCAGCTCCACATTAGATTCACATTAACTGGTAACTCTCGAGACTGCCATTTGTCAGGACATTGTTATCCAATGCAATTTTTATATATAGTCGGGACAGAGGACTCCATTCAATGGACAGAGACTGAATAACTGAAAAAACTGTCTTGTCATACTTTCAGGATCCAAGCGAAAGGACAACAACAAGAAGCGGAAGTTGGGGCGTAATCCCAGGGTGCCTTTCACCCAGCATCAAGTCAGTGTACTGGAACAGAAGTTCAGACAGACTCACTATCTGAGCAGTGTGGATGTGGCAGAGTTATCAGCAACACTCAACCTCACCGAAACAAGGGTGGGTGTTTTAGATCCTGAAGAGTTTGAAATAGAAACTTGTAGTTTGTCACATTTTTGTCTAATTATTGTTTTTTAATAGCATGTGTTCTTGCATATTAAATTTATATCAATATTTGAATGAATTGAATAAAGGCCTCTACGCATATAACATTATGAAAAATGCTCAAAATTTACTTACTCTGTTAAGTTTAGTTTGGAAATGGCCTGGCCATTTCAAAACGGCTATTTTAAAAGGCCCAGAGTTGTGAAATATTTATGTAATTTCACATCAGTTTAGTTCTCATCACACCACGTCCTTTTAACCAATATTCTACATTGAGAGTCAAGATCCCCTGTTTTTGCACATTTCCAGGTAAAAATCTGGTTCCAGAACAGAAGGGCACGAGAGAGGAGGGATAAGACTTCCCCAGCCTCCATAGACAAAGACTTGAGTCCGGGTCACTTCAAAGAGAGGACACCGGAAGTGGTGACGTCACTTCCTGGCGAAAATCGTCTGCAGTCCAAGTACACTAGTCCGTCAGAGGAACAGTTCAAGGCCATGGCAGGCCACCATCCATTCAATGTGTTACACACGGCTTGGGGAGGGGTGTATCACCCCCTGCACGGACTGTTTGGTATCAGACCCCTGGCTGGAGTTCAGCAACATTATGAGAGTCACCAACAAAGGGCACTTGCCCAACAGAGAATGCTTGCACTACAGAGACACTCCGCATTTACTCCGGTGATGCATGGACTGAACGGATCCAGTAGACAGGTCTCTTCAACCGATTGATCATACCAGTCAACCAGTAGATGATGTGGTGCAGGCCTATGCTTTACAATAATCAATCTTTAGGTCTCAATGTTTTGTAGCTATCAGCTGAGACTACTCGTATTCCGTATCTTTTGGTTGAAGTAGTGCTTTACATGCACCTTAGAGTTTTCATCATTTACGGTCAAACTTTTGTTGAAAAGTTTTGTCTGATGTCTAAAATGAGCCCTATTCCTTTTTTTCCTTTTCCATTTAACTTTAAACATCTGAAGACGAACCAATAATCAGCTGATATGTGATCAGATTATATGAAAACATGTTATATTCAAACATTTTGTAACAAAATCGTATTTGTTTGCCTGATAGTAATATCCTCTCAAGAGAACATCGGAAGTGGTGACATCACTTCCTAGCAAAACAGATTTGGATGGTGGAGATGCAGAGTCAAATATAGTCCTTGTAAAGATATGGTATTTTATCGTAAATCCAAGTTTAAAATATCAAGACAGAGATGGAATCCAGCAGGATGATATCACTGTACGAGGCATCATCACTGTCACTTTAGGTCTTGTACAATAAAAACAAATTATTAATATTAAAGTTTCACATTTCTTTGTTCATATATATAGGGAGTTTTGAAAAAAAAAACAGAATTGATGGGCAGTGTACAAGAATTATTAAACAGATTTAAAGGATGTATGACAACAGCTTACAACTGTTGAAATTACAAGTTCACTTACTTCTGAAGTCTGTAAGATAAAACGTGAAACCTGTAAAAAACACCTCCAAGTAAATGCTTGTTTTTGTCAGATGGTATCAAATGGCTTAAGGTAACATTCTGTATGGTTCTGCATGAACAATCTCTTCTCTCAAGCTTGGCTGAAACTTGGTATGATCCTGCGTCATTCGTACAGATTCTTCCTAAATACATTGTTGTAAGCTTATGGCAATAAGTCATTCTTTTCTATCAAGCAGAAAACGTTATTAGAGGAAGAATACTATGTGACTTTAAGTTAAACAAGAGAATGTTCTAGTATGCTGGGAGAGAGCACAGTGTGACTGATTGGGTGATTGATAGTAATTTATACAACCTGATATATATATTTAATAAGATGTTATTTATTTGATATTGTATTGTTCCACTGTTTTATTGTGTTATATAAACCATTCACTGATATCAAGAACATCATATTTTTTATTATGTTTAACACCAAATGTTTGCCCTTATAAAATTTCATTTTTCATTTGGACTATTTAAAGTTTTTCTATTTCAAATGCAAATTAAATAACTAAATCTATAACCAAAATAGCCATATAGGTCAAATGTGAAAACAAGATTGGAGAATGGAACGTAAGTAGATTTTGTGATGGAATTATTGAAATCAATATTTACCTTTGTGTATGGACATGCTATTGGATCAATCAAATCTATATCCAAGACACTGTCTTCTCGTGTCAAGTATTTTCTTCATTTAGGGTAATAATACTTTGTCAGATGGGATCAGATATCACACAGTTTGAATCAGTTCTTATTAAGCATGACATCTCCCATTTGAGAGATGTGACCATGTTTATCTGTAAGTCACTCCCCATGGACCATACACTGATTTCCACGCTTTTACCCAAGCCTCTTCTGCCTTTATTCCCACTGAGAATTGGCTGTTTTCTACTTGTATGTAGCATGATAAGATGGTGACCTCTGATCTCAGCTTTAAAGCCAAGCCATTTAACTCTGTCACTCAAACTCTGACTTACTTCACTGATGCCATGAACCAAGTGCAAGCTTTTGACAAAGTTGAGTACTGACTTAATGCAGATGTACTGCATGAGTTTTCTTATTGGAATTTTAAAGCAACAAAATGAAACTAGTTATGGAGTAAGCAATGCAAATCAACGCCACCCCAAGTTTTCACCTTTACAAACTGACTGGCACTTTTCTCGGGATATATTCCATTCAATCACCAAATCCTGTAAAAAATAAAACATTAAGGTTGACTTTATATTTCATGAAGGGATATCTAACATAAACAAGAAATCATCGAGTCAAAACACCCCTCATTTTTCAATTATCAACTCCAATCACTGGTTGAATAAGTGTGTTCATTTAGCTTACATTTTAATAGAATTGTTATCCCTGCAGTCAGATCTGTAGACCTGATATGGTCGCACTGTTGATCAACCCTGGTGATACAGGGTTAAAGAGACAAGAATCGGGCTATTCAATTAAGGGGGTAATCTTGTTGTCATGAAGATGGGTTTGAACTGTTTGTCAGTTGAGGAGACTCTGCACTGCACACTTTGAAGGTTTAGAGCATTTGACTTTATTGAGGTTGACATCTAAATCATTAAGCTTGCATTAAGAGAGTGGGTGCCTTTAATGTAAGGCATATTGGGATGGGATTCAAATTGAATCACCATGTATGAAGTAAATATGCATGTTACAAGTTAATTCACGTCACTTAAACTGTACCTGTGTGACACAAGAGTAACTACATCCCAATTTTAAACACAGAATTTCGTAAATATTGTTAACTACTAATATATACAATGTAGTGTGATGTGATCTGTATAGCATTTGCTACCTGACTGAATTCAACACAGAAATCCTCCTTGAAAATGCTCTGGTAAGCAGCCAACTGGACTACTACTATTCCTTCTGTGGCGCACTCGTAGATTGCCAGTTTATAAGATTGCAGCATGTTCAAAATTCATTGAATCAGAACTTAAACAGTTCAAAACTGGGTTGGTTACATGCATAGTTCCAAAACATTTTTTCTTAAGTCATTCCCCTCAGCTATGCATAGACTTTCTGGTACTTCTTACCTCTTTGCATAAGAACCCCAGTCCCCCAGTACCATCTCTTAGGAAGCATCTAAAGAATCATCAATTCAAATCAAGTGTTCCCAACCTCCCCCAGTAACATCTTTTAAGAAGCAGCGTAAGAATTGTCTGTGCAAATTAAGTTTCTCAACCTAATTTTTTTCATTCTTACACTCACAACCTTGGATTATTTACCTTTCATGTACACTGACGATGTTTGCTACTTGTCTGTCACCGAGTTCCCCTTGTGGGGAGGATATTGTGGATGCAAGGCAGTATATTAGATTAGACACATCTATTACAGAAAGGGTGAAAGGGGAAAGATAAAGACAGTAAAATAATGGAAAAAATAAGTTACATATAACCCAACAAAATGTTTCATATGTCCTGTGAACAAACGGGAGGCAGATCCATATGATCCCTATATATACCTCATACTTTCTGTATGTCCTCTGTTTAAATTAGAGGTAGACCCTATTGGTCCCTGTAAACAATTCATAAACTCCATATAACCTATGCACAAATCATACACATATTCATATGACCCCTATATATAGTTCACATGTTTAGCACTAATATGGTGAAAAGCATTCTCTTAGGAACAGGAGTCTAAAATGGAAAAGTTTGAATGCTGAAAATGTCTGAAGATATATCTTTCCTGAAACCGAGGGTTTTATCTTGTGGGCAGGTGAAGTAGTTTTTTTTTCATTCAACTGAAGCAGCAACAAAATATTTTGTTAGAATTTATCCAGCGACTGGACTAGCATGGCTTCTGCTGGGTAACCAGATGAAGTTAAGGTGGAAAATACGATTTATTTTAAACCTTTAATTCCCTGAAACACTGGTGTTATGCTGGAAGCACTATGGTTAGCAAGAAGATAGCTCATTCCAGCTGTGAGGTAGGCGTTAACTGAAAAGCATGAGCAAAATCTGGAGAAGTTCAGAAGGTCTCACCATGTCTACTACGTCCGGTGTATTATTGATCCGACAAGGCATTTTAAGTTCTGATCAAAATAATGTGGTCACTTTGAATACAGAAATCTATAAACCAAGCTCAATGTTTTAAGCAATGTTCTCTCTTAGATGAGAAGTCAAGGAAAGTTCTTTAAAATTCATATGGTTTATTTACCTTTATAGCTGGTTTGTGGAAACCGTTTTTACAGCACTGAAATTACAAAATGACACTCAGAAAGATTTAAATACTTTTGTTGACAAACTAGCAAACTAGGCCAAGGTTATCCTTGTCCTTTTTAGAGACATTTATATTTTAAATTTTCGGGAAAATAATGCTGGTGAAAGCATATCTTTCCACTCTGTCACAGAGGGACCTAACTCAGATGCCAGAAAAATGTGTTCAATTGTACATTTAGTTAAATCACTTCATACAATTACAAAGGTATGTTATATTCTCTTCAAGGTCAACTAGAAACGTGTTTTTAACAGACTCGCCACTCATCTCTACTGTTGCTGGTTGACAGGTTGGGACAGTTGGTAGTTAATTGCTTATGATTGATGGTTTCCAGTACAAAAGGTTGAAATTTTGGTTTTTACCCCCCTTTTAACAGCTAGTGTCATATTTAAGGGAGTATATTTTTTCATACATGTACATCTGACCTGGATTCAAACCAAAGACCACAACGGTCAGTCAATGTCAAGCATTCTTTTGCCAAATCTGATAACTACAGTGACACTGAGGTGTACTGGCTTCATGTGGAGAATCCAAATTATTTAGTACTACAATAATAGGAGTTTTAAAAAGACACGTTAAACAAACTTAATTCAAACTTAATAAGGCTGTTCTACATTAGTGATCTGATCGTATACCTTGTCCCAACTTGAGAAATTAGAATCAGTCACGATCCGTGGAAAAGGGGTGTAAAATGATAGTTTGCAAAGCGATGTTGCAATCAGTTATCTTACCGTGAATGCTCGCGAAGGCAATGGGTGGTTTCTCAATATTTCACTGCCAGTTCCTTAATCTTAGGATCATTGTTTAAGAACCTACTGAACATTTCCTGAAGCCACCGAAATGGAGTATTCAGGGTCAGGAACCTAGTGGGAAGGTGGATCAGCATTAAGGAAAATCCCAGTAAACTAAAACAATCAGCAATGTGGAATAAATAGTACATATTTTGTGAAGGTTCTAATCTTGGTGATCTGGCGAGAGACATTCATTAAAGCTTCTCTTAATTTTCTCTTACATCCCATGGTACGTCTATACAAACACACTTGTGCTATGAATATTGTTGAAAAATATGAATGTAGCTTGGTAGTGGGGTAGTAGAGATTTGCACCTACAAATAAGGTCAATTATCAGACCGATAACAAGAGTTTCACTACTTGGATATCCAAGAACAGTCTGCACATAGCTACAGGCTCCACAGTGAGTTTATATCCATGCAAGGTACAGGTGGGGTATATGATACAACACATGCAAATAATGTAAGTAAATAGGGAGAACCTACAACACTAGCAAGAGGAATACATGTGCCCAAGTCTCTGGTATATTACCCTTGAGACATGGATGCGTTTGGAACCATACTGCATGCACGCAGAGAATAATATGCATGACAATTTTCATTGTAGGGTTTCAGCGACCTTGACATTCTGTTATAAAATCTCATGTGTAACTTAAGTTTCCCCTGCAAATCTGTCGATTTTTCACAGTGGGTTTATCGACATGCAAGGTACATGTGAGTGTATTATACGACACATGCAAACAATGTAAGTAAATGGGGAGAACCTACAACACTAGCAAGGAGAATGCATATGCCTAAGTCTCTCTTAAGTTACCCTTGAGATATGGATGCATTTGTAGCCATGCTGCATGCACGCAGGTAATAATTTGCATGCCAATTTTCGTTGCGAGGTGTCTGCAACCTCAAAATTCTATTATAAAATCACAAGTGTACCTTAAGTGTCCCTCGCAAATAAGGCGATTTTTCTCTGTAACCAGGACGTATGTGCAAATACCGTGGGATGTAAGAGAGGCTTTAGACATTGTACAATGATTTTATCTTAAGCCTTTCTTACATCCCATCGTACATGCAAGTATGTCCTCGTTACAGAGAAAAATCGCCTTATTTGCGAGGGACACTTAAGGTACACTTGTGATTTTATAATAGAATTTTGAGGTTGCAGACACCTCGCAACGAAAATTGGCATGCAAATTATTACCTGCGTGCATGCAGCATGGCTACAAATGCATCCATATCTCAAGGGTAACTTAAGAGAGACTTAGGCATATGTATTCTCCTTGCTAGTGTTGTAGGTTCTCCCCATTTACTTACATTGTTTGCATGTGTCGTATAATACACTCACATGTACCTTGCATGTCGATAAACCCACTGTGCAACCTGTAGCTAGTCGCAGTCTCTTCATGGATATTCAAGCAGTGACACTCTTGTTCGTAGAATACACCTTGTTTGCATATGTAAATCTCTACTACCCCAACCACCAAGCTGCCTTCATATTTTTCAACAATATTTGCAGCACACTTATGTGTGTATATACGGTATGTACGATAGGATGTAAGAGAAGCTTTATGACTGATAGGGTTGCGTTTTTCACTCCTTCAACAACTCGACATGTTCTCAAGATTGGTTGCAATTGCAAGTGAAAAATTGCAGTTGCTGACATTCAGCCTTTATAAACAAGAAAGTTTATTGGAGAAGACTGGTTTGTATGTACATTTCCTGCAGGTTATTGTGTCAATCAATTCATACACATATCTGCCACTGTGGCCTAGCGGGTAACACACTTGCCTATGAACACAGAATACATAGGTTCAAACCCAGGTATAGGCAGATATATAGTGGCTCAGACGACCACTTAACATGGACCTCTGTCATTGGGTCCTATCCCCAGCGGCAGGCTAAAGAACCTCGAGGACATTGATAAATTATCATCCTTGAGCCTCTGTCTTTTATTTGGGGGAATGCCAGTTACTTGAGAGCATGGGTTACAACCGCTCAAGTTAAATAGGACTTTGAGTCCTGTAGTAAATGGAGATATTGCGCCGAGTACTAATACACAATAACAAAATTGAAACCAGGGTATGCAATTAACTAATTATAATTATTGCTATGCATACAAACATTTTAACCTTATAAGTCATTGAATATTGCATTTTGATCGGTGTTTATCAATAGTGCTTACAAATTATGGTTATCCAACATGGTTTTGTTGGCTGTTCACTTACTCCAAATAATTAATGTTTAAAATTTAAATAAAGAAAAACATAATGGCACAGCAAACATCAATCAAGTCACTCTGGAGTATTTTTTTCTTCTGATGAGCCACCTGGTAAATTGACATACAAACCAAGAGGTTTCATTATTTTTAACTCACACAATTGTTAATTATTTACATCATAACTTCATAACAACATTTTATACTTTTAAAACTGATTCAAAAATGCTTACAAAAATAAAAGGAACATTTTTATTATAAAGTCAAGTATCAGATTTGTCTTCGTTGACTTTCAATCAAATGAAAAAAAGTGATAGCTTCCATGGTGGTATACAAGGGAGAAAAGTCCATAATTCTGACAGATCTTCATGTGGTGAAAAATCAGGATTTTTTTGGGTTGGTTGGTTGGTTGGAGCAGGATAAGGGAATGGGAAGAGTGATACGTTCAAAAACATCCTTAAACGCCTCTCATATAGTGGCAAACAAAGTTTTTAATATATCTAATTATTCACTTGTCCCCCTTCTTGCCAAAAAGGGTGGGGAAAAATCTAATGCATGCCGACCCTTGGCATCAGTCTGGGAACTACCAAACTGATTTGGGAACCTGCCCCAACCATCCCCGTCCTCACTCGGATCACCAGTACATTTGCCCCCAACCTTTTTGGCTTTAATACGATTTCAATATGACTAGACCGATTACATACACCACATGGCGGGATCCTACACCCTACCCCAATCTTTTTCAGGTTGGTTCTTTAGTACAAATACTGCCGTTACTCAGCTGTCTGATACAAGTTGGAGAATTCATCATGGTAAAAATAGTTTCTTTTCAGCTTGTTGCTGGATAAGCCAAAGTCCCTGCTTGACTTTATAATTGTTCACAATATTACCAAGTTACGCAGCATACATGAAACTTTTCTATTTGCTGTAGTATCATCTGCTGGGGTCGATTTCACAAAAGGACTTAGCCCAGACTTAGACTTAAATTGAAGACTTTTGTCTTAAAATGAGGCTAAGTCTGTGATCTTAGACTTGGAGGATTTCACAGAGCTGCTAAGTCTAGGCTTTAGCTAAGTCTACCCAAAAGTAGGCTTAACTTTTGTAAACAAAGGCTTAAATATGGCCGCCATATATTTTTCTCACTTCAAAATTTGAAATGCTTGAAAATAAAGAATAAATATATAGAACACCTCCCTAAATTATTTTCTTTGGATACGTCTGTGTGATTATAAGGTTTCCCATTTAAAAATACAGCATTTTTTCAAAGATAAATTTCCACAGCCCATTCTATACTATTTTACAATATAGATAATATAATAGGGATATATGTTACCTCTAAAATATTTTGAGTAGAAATAAAGGGTCACATGACACAAAAAACCACTGTGGTTATATGACAAGCTTGGACTTCGCTAAGCCACCCTTCGTGAAATCCATTTAAGTCCAGGACTTGGCAAAGATAAATGACTCAGATTTAAGTCCCTGACTTAGCCTAAGTCTGAGACCCTTTGTGAAACCGGTGTAACGCGAGATAATGACTCCACTCTATTTCTGACTCCTCTCCTTTGATCTTTTGGGGGAGTCATTATCTTGCAAACAAGATTTGTCCCCCCAAAGAATAGGATTTAGGAGGGTCAGAATATTGCTTGCAAGATACTCACCCCCAATTCAGAAACTGACCCCCCTCTATTGTTTCTGCACCTATTCAATTGGGGGCAAGTGGGGAGGGGGTGGTGTTATTGTCTCTAAACTTGTATAGGCTCAAGTACACTTTGAGTTAATCAGTGAGATCTTCATTTCTCCAGCTCATTTACTTAATGAGGGCAAGTGAGCATTCATAAATCCTTGCTAGTAGTTTGTATCTAGCTCCATATTTATCTTCCCAATATCAAAACACATTATAATTCAAGGGTACCTTATGTGAAGTATATGTACACAATTTGGGTAGCACAGAACGAAAAGATTCAATAGGATTAATATCAAAGGAACTGGAAGCCACATTTTTATTGATAAATTTCCACAGCCCATTCTATACTATTTTACAATATAGATAATATAATAGTTTTCATTTTAAAAATATTAAAGCAACCACATGTATAACTATATCTTTATATTAAAAGTGTCGCTTGGGTTGTTTAGGCGACCCAGGTGTCAGTCCTTCCTCCCAGGCCAGTCATTTAGCTTGGGTACCTTAATGTAGGTCAGGCACCCAGTCTGATTCGTGGGTTGGGGCCCAGTCCCCAAAGTTACATAAGTATTGCATCAGCCTTACATAACTGACCTTGGGGTTTAAACCCCCCTTCTAGGTTACCCCTAGTGACCATTCAAACCACCAGATTCTATTGGCCGAGCTCAAGTATGTTGGGCTTGTCTTGGTAGTTTCTGGGAACAAGAGTCACTTTGAAATTTGTCTGCAAAGACTTAACAAGAAAACTTTGAAAACTTTCAGCTTACTTTTATGTGTTTTTTATTTGTCTTTTATGGATTTTAGTCACGGTTTTTAACATGAAGTTTATATTCTATCATGTCAATGGAAGTTTTATGTGTTAAAGTGATTTTAATGAACACTGAAACCGACATGGATGGCTGATTATGCTAAATGACATTTATTGACACTTCAACACTCTGAGATTCTGTAGTCTACGTGACAGCTTCAGGCTTTTGAACTGGGACCACAAAGGGACGGTCTAACCTATATTTTTGGGCGTATGCCATGTTTTTGGTCACTTTTGGTCGAGATTGAAAGCCTGAATTTGTACCTGAGTGCAGAATTTCATGCCCGTGGTGGGCATATTGTGCTTCATTTCCAGATAAGGAACATTGACTCAATATTATTACAAATTTAAAAATGCCTGACAACAAGCAAAAATGCAAGTCCTGCAAGCAGAGACACTTACCCCCAACAGGAAAAAGATGTCAGTTTGTGCAAGTTACAGCAACAGCAACAACAACAGCAACAGAAAATGAACATTTAAGAGATGCTGCCGTTTCCAGTGGTGAGACTGTGTCTCAGATGACGCCAGGAGGAGCCACTGACGGACAGCTGTTACAAGTCCAGATCTTAGAGCAACTGCAAAGAGTCACAGAACGGCTGGAACAGGTGGAGAAGATGGCAGCGTCAACAGCACACTCAACTCCAGTTCATGAGTTAAGTAGTACAGACAATTTTTTGAATAGTTTAAAACCTAGCAAAAAAGTCAGTAGAAAACATAATGTCAAAGTTGATTCATCTTCGGATGAAAGTGTGAAACTTGGTAAAAAATTTAGCAAAAAACATAAAGTAACAGTTGATTCGTCCTCTGACGAAAGTGTGAAAAGTAGCAGAAAAGTCAGAAAAGCAGAAAACACAATGTGTCAATTGATTCGTCATCTGACGAAAGTGACGCCCCAAGCTTAGAACTTCTAAGGTCAAAAAAGTTACAAAAACAAGTTGACAAGCGTATTAGAGAATTGAACCAGTGTTCCCACTTATCAGGTAAAGATTCCCAAGCTTTAAAGTCAAAAAGGGGGGGGGGTATTGATGTTGCTGTAAAGCAAAAAGTGCTCTGGCCTCATGAGTCGATCTTGGGGGGGGGGGGGGTGACGCGTCAGCGTATTACTTATGATCAGTTGTCCTTGACCCAATGGGTACAAGGATTTTGCAAAAATATTTTAGAACAAAAATCCGGTTCTCGTCAAAAATCCATGGTAGCATATTTAAGTGATCTGATGGAGGACGCCACAGATTTTTCGTGGCAGGGGGCTAAGGCAGCTCATGCTGTCTTACTCTGTGAGATGGAGCGTGGGTCAGTCACATGGGAAGATCAGGACAGAATAGACAGAATCCGTAGGGCTCATGCCCAAAAACATGTATCAGTGGGAAAACAAACTTGGGGGAGGGCTGAAAACCGGAAACCATGGTTCTGTAAAAATTTTCAAACAAATGTGTGCTCCTTTCCCAAAGATCATGAAACAAATGGCAGACTACACAGACATATCTGTGCCTTTTGTTTGTCCCAAGGGAAACAGCTAGGCCATTCTGAAAAAAATTGCCAGAACAAAAATTTTCAAACAAAAAACGAGACACCGGCTGCACATCATTAGGTTGGGGCAGCTGGGCAAAAACCAAGAGTAATAAAGTGCCATCTAAAACTGTTGTGTTGAATAATGAATGTTCTGTAACAAAAAATGAGTTGTCTGATGATACAAATGTCACCAGTGGGGCTGTGTGTAAGGCCTCTGGTCCCTTATTTACAACCAGGTTTGTATACAATTCAAACGCAAATCCTGCCCTGGTGGTTGCTGCCCTTGCTCGTACAAAGCAATCAAGCCAAAAAATTTTTTGCCAAGTTAGAAGTAGAAATTTTTGGGCAAGTAATTCCAAGGGTGGCAAGAAACTAGGTAACAGTGAATCTTGTTTGTTACAAGACACGTATTCTCAAGAAAATGTTAAATCTAGTGTCACGGTTGATGCGAGTGAGAATGACCTTGAGGGAATCGAAGGTCAGGCTGGCACGTCACAAGGCGTCGTTTCTCATCTTGGGTGTCAAATGGATGAAAACGGGTCTGGTCACTCACAAGTCATCCCGGGTGTCACAAATGACAGTCCTTTGCACACAGGTAGTACTGGTTGCACTAGTCCGGCTAATGTCAATGAGAGGGTTCGAACCACCATGCAGGCAGACACGGTCGGATCCAATGCAAAAAGTCTGGCAAAACCAATATATGACGTGAATTATCATGGGTTTGAAGATAAATTTGCCACTGAAATAATATGTGCCAATTTCTGGAACACTAAAAAAGAACGGGGACACATTCAGGCTCCCATATTTCATCTTTGGCGTCAGCAAGTTGACTTCACCTTTGGGTTTGTCCCTTTGCAGGAACAAATCCTCCCCCCAGAGAATAGTCCTGAATGTGGTTTCTCTGGGTCTCCACTACAGATTCATGAAATTGTAAAAAGCACTGGAAAGCCAAATTTTTTGCAGGCTAGAATCCCAATTAAGTCTCAACTTAATGTCGAACACTGGGAAAAAGTTTTAGCTGGCTACTGGGATAGGCAGCTTTTGGAATTGATAAAGTTTGGCTTCCCTTTGGATTTCAACCGCGCCTGTGAACTTGGCCAATATTCTGGCAACCATAGTTCTGCCAATGATTTTCCAAATGACATAGAAGCATACATAAATGAAGAATTATCCTATGGTGCCCTCCTGGGGCCTTTTGAAAACAATCCCATAAAAGGGGGACATTGTTCTCCCTTCATGACTCGTACCAAGCCCAATTCTGACAGGCGTCGTGTCATTGTAGATTTGAGCTGGCCCCAAGGGGCGTCAGTAAACGCTGGCATTGACAAGTCAACTTACTTGACTAGCAATTTTGACCTTACTTTCCCAACTGTGGATGACATTACCTCTGAACTCAAGCGTCTGGGTAGGGGGGCCTTGCTATACAAGGTAGACGTCAGTAGGGCGTTTCGCCATGTGAAAGTGGACCCTGGGGATTATGACCTCATGGGCTTACACTGGAAGGGCCATTACGTGGACTCTTGCGTCGCGTTCGGGATGCGTCACGGAAGCCAGATCTTCCAACGCCTCAGCGACGCCGTCAGGTTTGTCATGCGTCAGAAAGGTTACGCCGTCATCGACTATATCGACGACTACGTTGGCGTCGGTGTTCCGAGCGTTGCGTCATCCTCATACGTCACTTTGCTTGACCTCATGTCTGACCTGGGTCTGACGGTTAGTGAAAAGAAGCTTGTAGCTCCCTCGACGCGCGTCACATGTTTGGGTGTCATGATAGATTCCATTGCAGGGACTATTGCCATTCCCCCAGAAAAACTAGAGCAAATAAACAGTACTGTAAGGTCTTGGCTGGGCAAGAGCGTCGTTTCAAAGCGTCAGTTACAATCTATCCTCGGCTTGTTGTTATATGTGCACAAATGCGTCAAACCTGCTAGGGTGTTTCTTAACAGAATGCTAGAACTGCTAAGGTCATCTCATGCCACACAGAGAATCACTCTTACCTCTGAGTTTAAGAGAGACTTAAACTGGTTCGCCACCTTTCTTCCAAAATACAATGGTATCTCGTTGTATGACCACAGGCCAATTGATATGGCGTTGCATCTTGATGCCTGTTTGACAGGTTTTGGAGGTAGGTGTGGTCAGTTTGTATATCATCTCCCCATTGCTCGTGGTTTTAGGAATTGGACAATTGTCCACCTCGAGATGGTGAACATATTCTTGGCAATGAGGTTATTTGCAAACATCTGGTCTTCAAAGAAAGTTTTGATCAATTGTGACAATCAGGCCGTCGTGACGGTATTAATGACGGGTAAAACGCGTGACGCCTTCCTGGCAGCCTGTGCCAGAAACATTTGGTATATCACAGCTATCCATGATATGGAGGTCCAGTATAAACATGTTAGTGGGGCAAGTAATCAGGTGGCTGATACATTGTCCAGATGGCAGGGTTCTCCAGCTCAAGTTGAATTTTTGTATTCTCAGGTTTCGAACCCACAGTGGTTAAATGTGACTGTGGATTTGCTGGAATTGGACCCTTATTTGTAATTGTTATTTGTTCAAAGATTAGGACATGGTGTCGTCCTTGTCAGAGGCCTTGCTATGTGTATTAATATCACAAATTTTCTTGCAGGGCCATGCTAATAAGTAAATACTAAGAATATAGTTGCTACACTTTGTATTTCCAGAGAATGCAGTGCTCACACCTCTGGCTAAGAAGGCTGCTCTCAGAACTCATCAAGCATTTCGTCCCAAAACGCGTCAAGCTTATGACGCCATGTTCAGGGTGTTTGTTGCCTTCTGCATCATCAGTGCTGTCGTCTTGCCAGATATCAATGTGGGAGTTATTATGTCATTTCTGGAATGTCTGGTTGAAAATAATTGTTCATGTGCCATGTTAGAAAATTATATGTCAGCCATAAAGGCTAATTGTATTTTGTATGATTTACCATACTATGTCTTTGACCATCCAAAAATCAAATACTTCATTAAATCCATCAAAATTAACAGACCTCTGATCTTACGACCTCACAACTCTGTTGACCTTTCCATCCTTAGGCGTATGTCTAAGGCTTGCCTGGAACTCACTGATGGCCTGGTTTATAGGGCTGTATTTTTGACTGGATTTTTTGCATTTTTCAGACTATCCAATCTTGCCCCCCATTCGCTTTCTTCCTTCGATCCTTCCAGGCACCTTACTGGTCATGATGTATTCTTCACTAAGAAATTTATTAAAATCCTCATCAAATGGTCGAAAACCATTCAATCCAGAGATACAGTGCAGTGTATTACACTCCCAAAATTGCAGGATTCCACCATTTGTCCTTTCTCAGCACTAAAAGCTTTATTTCACTTGTACCCTATGTCAGCAGTTACTTCACTATTTCAAGTCCCTGCCCCCTCGGGTGTGAAGCCACTCACTGACTCTAGGGTTTGAAAAATTTTGAAGGTTGTTAATCAAAGCTTGGGGTTCCACCCATCACACTTCACCTTTCATGATTTCAGAAGAGGGGGTGCAACTTTCGCGTTTAATGCTCAAATTCCTATCCAAGATATTAAGAGGCATGGGACTTGGTCATCCAACTGTGTTTGGAAATACATTCAATCTGACCATTCCTCTGGAGATAATATTGCCACTGCCCTGGCCTCTGCCATTAATAATGCATAAATATTGTGCCTACCCCTACGTTCATTTGGGCTTTGAGGGCCAGTTATATGCTTGATTATGCTAAAGTCCCCACTATGTTAAATGTTCTTAGTCATGTTCTTATTGTAAACCCCTCTGGTCTCCTCTCTCTTCGGCAGTTTAGGGAGGCTGGGCCTCCTTAGTCAAATATTTCATCATATTAGTAATTTCATCTGTCCTTCAACTTGACCTTCCCCTGACCTTCCCTTCTTCCGGGGTCAAAGGATGCCACTGGGGTCAAATTTCTTGCAACTTGTTATAGTAACTGAATGTCTTTTAATAGTAAATTAACAGTCTGTACCAATTGTAAATAAATAGTAATTAGTAAAGCAATGCTGTCTTGGAGATGGACAATAGACTCTGCTGACAAAAGTTAATGCATTGCTCTATACACATATATATCTACATTTACAATTTTTATATATTTTAATATGATTTGTACATATTTTTAGTAGTAACTTTATACATTGTAATAAACTTGGTACCCGCATGTGTGTGTTTCACTGACTTGGGGGGTAGGGACTGACTTATAAGCCCATATGGGCTGGGTATTGTTGGTGTATGTCACTATAGTAAATGAATAAATAATATTAATAACTTATTGCTCAAAACACACATGAGTACACAACCCCACCAATATGTGCTTTAATGACTCTCAATTAAGTGGGAAGTGGGGGGGGGGTAAAGGGGGAGTCATAATCTTGCAGGGGGGTCAGAATATTTCAACCCCGCTTGCAAGATACTGACCCCCCAGTCAGTAATCTAGGGGAGTCATTATCTCGCGCTACACCGGCCCCTGGTATTTTATACAAACTTGTATTTCAATGTACTAATCTGATATTTATGTTTCACTATTTTATTTGAATGGAGAACCATTAAGTTAATATTTTTCTTTCTGTTTCCCCCAATTTAATTTTACTTCACAATTGTGAAATATATTACCACAAGTATACTTTTACGAGAAACTCATTCAGAGAATATGTTAAATACACAATGTTATCAAATGCCAAGGTTTGATTGGTTTTTGTACTTTATAATAATACAAACCTGTTTATTGGCTCTCTTTAAAAAGTAACTGTGACTTTTAATAAATTACTCAGTTATTATAAAATAGCTTCCACTACATAAACAAACTATTGCATGTGTAATAACACTTTGAACGCTCTCGTACTTTCCTCGTGTCAGATATGGAATTAATAGCTGTAACATCCTTCCAATTATTCTATCTATGGAGTTATTCTCACCATATTGTGACATGAGGTTTCAAACCTTGTTGTCACCTGTATTGAACTCACAAAAACCATCTCACATTGACAGGAAAACATTGAACACACGTACTAGACTAGTTCATGTAAGGACTTCTAGCAATAATTTATGTTAAGTTATAAATACGTTGACACTCTATTGTACCCAGCGTGTTGACATGGGTAAAATGGAACTGGAGTTGAGGGGGGTAAAAGAGGGAGGGGGGGGGGGCTTTTAATAAAGGTTTGGGCAGAAATCTTTAAAACAGATTAGAGCTAAACGTGTTTTGAACATGAGAAGACCAGATCCCCCACATCAAAGGGGGAACATAGCCCAGCCCATAAAAGTACGGAATCTATCAACTAAAGAGTGTCATAATTATTATTTTACAAACCCCCCTATAGAAACGCAATCTTGTTGTTGTTTGACACAAATTAACCATAAATGTCAGGCAGACACACACGGCCGTCTAAGGAGCCTCGTTTTGCCTTGAGATGGGAAAATGAAATAATAGATTTGCGTGTTGATCCTGTTCATAATTGTAAGCAGTACTAATTGGTATGAAATCCCCACCTGGGACAGATAGATGCATTACAGCATTACCTTCTCTTTCATTGCTAGTGCAGTTTTTTCTCTTCCTCTTGTTGTACAGAAGTCCCCCCGTTTTTTCCCCTCATCACTTTAAGTAGGATTCATATATAAAGCAAATATGAATCTTATACACTAATTAATGAGATATTTAGTATATTTATCCATTTGTACCATTATTATTCTAAATATATATTTATCGTTTCTACAAGTAATATTCTTAAGGTATTTTTGATATTATTTCACATGAAGATTCTATCACATTATTAATACATTAAAAAAGATTAGGAAGCTCTGATTAAGTTTGAAATGTTCATTGCAAAGAAAGGTTGGTATCATCAGCCAATAGTCGGATTTCTCATCTAGGTGGTCTTATTTGATTCAAATGGGTCACAGCAATATGGGAATGAGTTTCTTTAAATTCAGTTAACAGTGTATATGTGATGAAAAGGTAATTATTAATACACAACAGCAGTAATAGCCTTGCTAACGGCTCTGGTTTTAAAGCTTAAGACCCTCTGATATTATGACCCTACCTCTCCGATCATATTTATAAATTATGTGGTGTAATGTTTTGGTTATTTTTATTTTGAGATAAAGAATTATTTTTGTATTTTGACACTTTATTTGACAACTGTTCAAACTGAAAAAAGTCCGTATCATTGTTCATAGTATTTTAATGACATGGAAAGGGACAGTTTGTTCTTTCCTTAAGATTTAATAGAGACTCACAAAATGGATGAAATACGCCTTTAAATGATAACACAACCCTTGTCAAACTATAGACCCACTGGAAACTTTAAAAAAAATCAAAGGTATGTGAGTGTACTTTTTAGTTTACCATACTTAATTATGTTGATTATAATGCATGCGTTACAATAAACATGTGGGCATTTTACATGCTAAAACTTTTAAAAGGGAATGTAGAAGTAAAGGCATCTGCTAACTAAAGAATTTGTAATTAAGACAGCACAGCAAAAAAGATAACTCACCTATTTCTGTTCCATGTCATAATATGGTACACGTCTTAAATCCGCAAAAATGAAGCAAACGGTTAAAGCAATGTTTAATCACTCAAAATCGCCAACACAAATACATGTGTTTGTAACTTGTTCATTGATTGGCTGTGGAGGCTTTGGGCATTTATATTTTGCTGTGGAATTGATAGTGTGTGTTTAAAAACCCTCTACATTGTCAGTTAAGAGCCATTTTTTGCATGTAAAGCAATCATAAACTTAAACTTGCATCAATGAGTATTTTAATCAAAAGAAGATATCAAGCTTATCTATACTAAATAAATTTGCATTCCAGTTGTATTTACTTTAACCCTCTTCCCATTTGATTGCTAATTATAAGACCTAGCCAGTTTGAAACTCCAGCTGCTGCTCTAACTGATCCTGTCAAAACTGGCCTAGAAACCTGGAAGAGCGCTGTGATCTTTCCTGGTTGACAAAATCATTTGTACAACTAAAAGACCAACCTTAAAACCTTCTCCCAACTGCTATGGTTTATCAGGTCAGTAGAAATAATAAGCCCACCCAATTGTTGTGTAGTTACTTGGAGACTCCAACCATAGGGACAAGTTCACTCCAATATATCTGTAGGTCATATTTGAAGAAAAAAGTCCTTATTTTCACTTGTTGTATGTAAATTAGTGAATGGAATTCATTACATCATACACATACATTGATATAAATGTTATATATCTAATTTAAGCATTAAATATTTTAATATTCATATTTGTGAGTGTTTAATCCTGGTAGCAAGATTTCGAAAAAAAAATGAACAGACAGAAATCAAATTTTCACAGTAGGTAAGTCTTGGTTTAACACAGAAATTAGTTATTTTTTGGAATGACCTGCAACCAATTTTTGATCCAGGGCTTTTTGTAAGGATTTTTGTTATCATTGCACCCATATATGTAACAGTGGATGTATTGTACCTTGGCAGAGGTTTTCGTCCTCCAAGTCCTCTTCTTTAGAATGCTTTCTAATTGGCGAGATTATCATTTCTATTTGAAATTTGTGTTCTCAAATTGGCAAATGACCAAAGAACACACAGATTGTAGATCATAGTTTTAATTACTGCCTTTCCTAATTGTCTCAGTTTAAATATGTTCCTTGTATAATTTTGTAAATGGCAATTAAAGGGTGTACCGAATTAACTAGTCAAGTTGTAGCCTTTGTAGCTTAGATATATTTCAGAAAAGTGGGAATCAAACATCAGAGTTAGAGATTTCATGGGTACCATTTGGGTCGAATCTGATCATTGAATGCAGTATCAAGTATCTTTGTAATTAGGGGAAACTTTCCGTTTAGATAATAAAGTTCATAGTTTATATATGATGTTCTGTTAGATGTTAGATAAGCTGGCTTTTACATCAGTATACTGCTAAGACAGTCTGTCTGATGAGCTTAAATCACATAACATGAACAAGCACTTTATGAATGTCAGATATATGAGTACATAGAACAAATATTGCAAAATTGGGCCTTAAGCAAGGCCAGCAATAACCTGCAACTTACGAAGGATATTATTGCCAGTTATTGGGATTTTTACATGCGGGAAAACAAATGCAGTGGAAATGACTGTCTCCTGTAAATATATCTCCTCTGCACAAAGTTCGTCAGTTCTATTTATTTCTCTGTACTTGTCTTATGCTAAATGCCCATTCACACTGGGCTGGTCAGTCGTATCAACAATCGTTTGAATTTTGTTGGACGGTCTTGCTCTTACAGTTCCGTAAATGGACCTTTAACGTGGGCAGTGAAATTGTAATAACGAACTGACCAGTAAAAAGAGATATCGCCCCACCCACCACCTTTCTGGTGTGTATGTTGCAGCAAAACTTGAGATCTCGCCATACAAATCCCGACTTATTAAAACTTATAGTTAATACAATTGTAATCCTTTGCTAGATTACACTTGTGGACTTCCTCTAAATACACCCATGTTTAGAGGTAATGACAACTTAAGCTATATCATCTTACGTTTGGGCAGGACCAACTCGAGATGTTCTGCACAATCTCGAGATGTTTGCCTCAACTCAAGATCTTGAGTTTGTGCAAGGACAATCTCGAAATGTTCCCGATCGCCAGTTGGGGTCTAACATGGATATACCTTTGTTGAAATAATGTGGATAGGACCTAACCAAAAGAAGAAGACATTAAATTTTAGGAAAGATCCGGATCATACTGCTGACACAAATAAATCCCGCATTTTTATGTTTTATTTTCAATTTTGGGTTTGTGGTTGAGGTTACTCCAAAAATAATTTAAAAACAGCAGTTTGAGTGAAATTGTAATTTGGAGATACTCAGTTACCTTGGCGGAGGTGTTACACTCCAGGAGTACTTTCTAAATGAATGTATGGTTTTGAGCCAAAATTGTAATGAACGTTTCAGTTTTGTGATGGACTGACGCAGTAACCTGCTAACCAGGGAAATTGGAAGTGAAGCTACTAAATTCCAAATGGGTGTATGAGGCTAATTTGCACTTTTAAAATAAAGAAATAAATCTCTTATGTCAAAAATTAGTTTAAAATTCCTTTTCCAACATGGCTTAAGGAATGAAATAGATAACATTTACATAGATTCTACCTATGGAACATTTAATTTATTTTAATTTTAGAAATTCTTGAAAGTCAAATGCTCAACAAATTATAAACCTTTGAACTACTATACTGTTAGATCAAATGTATCAGCTTTCATAAAGAAATATAAAAATTTGAATTTGCAATGCAAATTATTGCAAGTTAGGCCATACCTTCCTTTTCATGCAAATATTTTATTTGGCACAAAAACCAAAAGTAATTCATTTTATAGGAGTTTAATACAGGTTGAACATCAGAGAGAATTTCCCACTCACAAAGTGAAGTGGAATTCCTTATTAAATGACCTTATTGATAATGATAATTGGAATATCTACTACAAAGTTTGTTTTTGGACTATAAAAGAAAATTCACTTATATGGCTTCAATACAGAGTACTATTTTGAATACTGGGAACTAGAAGCTATCTCTACAAGATCAAAACTGCTGACTCAAATTTGTGTGGCTTATGTGGAAGTGAAAGTGAGACAATTGTTCATATATTCACTGAGTGTTCAAACGTAAAAGAATTGTGGATAAACATCCTAAGTTGGATTGAAAATAAATTGTCAGTGAAATTTGAACTGGATACTGCTACAAAACTTTTAGGATATCATGTGCAGAATGAGGTCTTTTGGCCATTAAACTTTATCCTCATCATTACTAGGCAGTATATATTCTCTTGTGTCAGAAATAAAGATAGAATTAATATTTTCAGACTACAACAAATAGCAAAAGAAAAATTTGAAGAACAAATTAGTTGCAGAAGTTCCCATCCTGTCCTGTACTTCTGTACAACCATTCTACTACAAACCCAGCTAGTGACAAAATATGGCATTTACTGAGGGAGAGGACCACTGACGTGATTTGACCTAAACTGCTGATAGCAATGGAAAACTCCAACTTTGACCTTTGGCTGTCAATAATACCCCACAGACTTGTATATATCTGCAAGGTATTTAGATATTTGAATTGGAGGAAACAGTCATTTTATAAAGGGTTACCCCTAAACCTTTGGCCAATTTGCCCAGAGATTAAAAAATCTTTTTCTCTCACAGTAAGTTGACACCAATACAAATCAACATACAAATGCAAATGAAAACAACAAATTTAAATATTCCTGCATTGACTTGGTGATAACGCTTTGCTTGAATGATACTTCAGTACTTGTTAATGTGTGTTTCCATACATGTGACTTGCAATTTCTCAGTATCTATATGAATGAATTGTGATTTTAATCACCTCTTATGCCCATGTAGTGAGATTGCCTCCCCGCCTTAATTATACAGTCCCATGCATAAGCTTATGTAGTTCAATGCATATATCTTGTTTTGTCCCATGTGTATATCTTATATAGTCCCATGCATAATCTTATAGCCATGCATAATTTTACTCATCCATGCATATATCCTATGTTGTTCCATGCATACATCTCATATAGTCCCATGCATAATCTTATATCCATGCATAATTTTATATAGTCCCATGCATAACCTTATTTAGTCCCATGCATATATCTTATAGTATGACTTATTTTTTCAATCATGAAAATTGAGAGCATAATTATAGTAATATAGTAATAGCTGCCAGGTGAAGATACACTAGCGGACCCAGGGGAGGGGTTTAGGGGGTCCGAACCCCCCCTTGAAAAACAATGTAAAGGGGTTCAACCCAAAGTACAAAATTATTTCTTGAGAGTGGTGTTAAATTGACAGGAAATGCACTACCTTTTTACCAAAAATTAATTTTTTCAGGGGTGGGGTGGGGGGGGCATGCCCCCCGACCCCCCTAGTTATGGTATGTCTGATGTGAACCCCCACCTTACTTAAAAGCTGGATCCGCCCGTGAGATATTAAACATGCTTAAAACGTTTTCGAGTGAGCATTTCTTTGTAAGAGAAAATTTCCAACTAATCTTTTGGGTGCTACAAATAATAATAATAACAATAACTATTATATTGTTGAAGTGTCAAATTAACATAGACGTCTTCTAAGACACTGATGTCCAAAAAGGGATAGACGATAAGGCAATTACCAGAAAGAGTCCGCCTCCATGTTGGCATCTGATAGGGGAGAAACTTTGGAGTTGGACAAGTTTATCTGAATAGTTAAGTCTTTAACTGTCGAAACCCTGGACACTAGCCTAGCTAGGTTCAAAGCTACTAAAACCTATCTTATTCACCTTTTGGTAAAAATGGAGCCAAGGTATATTTTTATTGCTGATCACATGAATGGATACACACACGAATGCTGATCCGGTGTACCTTATGACTGCAAGTATGGAATGTCCCTTCTACAATCTCACTAATATATAGACATTCTGTTCCAGTCTCTGTGAGTCAAGGATCAGGGTGAAATTGGAAGGAAACCCTCTTTATTTTCTGTGTCCCTCCCCCATTTTTTGTCAGATGCCACAGAGAAAGAGACAAGATCCCTGGAAGGTAGGCAACAGGACATCAGGTGGGGAATCAAGTGGCTGATTACTTTCCTTTATCTGCTTCTCAATAAACACTGCCTTCATGTAGCAACCAGCACACTGATTAACCCATCCCGCCATCAGACAATCAAGGCCCCTCCCTCTTCCCAATATGCACCCTGACATGCAAACTCCCATGCCTTTTCTAAATCAAAACTAATTGCCAAGACAGGGACCCAGCTTTTCTCGGCATCAAAAGGATATTAATGCTTCACACATGGTATTTAATAATAGGGCAGAGCAGTTAGGACAGAAAGAATGAAAAAAAAGATGAATTAGGATCTCTTTGTATCATATGGTATGTTATATGGGCTGATGATTTTGAACATGTTTTGTCTGTATAGCTCTCACCAGGTTCCCTAACAAGCCATTTCCAAACACAGATCCACGTGTTACATTGACTAAATACTGGCTAAAAGACTGACTCCTACTGGGTTGTTTTAATCAGCACTGATACCTAAGCATAACCCCGTGACATGGCTTAACTTGCAATTTCATTCTGTCAGCTATGTTTTAAATATTGTCTCTATATGCTTGTATAAATTTAAAGTGCTTGTTTTATTTTTTGCTAAACAGTTAGGAGAGACATCGCGAATTGTTAAATAAAGAATTAGTCACTGATCTAAAAGTTGGATTCAGCATGTTCTAATTTCCCTCCATATGTTATTTAGGTGTGTGTCAAGAAATATAAAGATTTAACCTTACCACAGAGCAAACAGAATTTCTACAAACTTTTGACACTTGGAAAGAATAGTAATGATATTTCTGACAATTAATGCATTTTACTAGATTTACGTATGACCATTTGTTAAAAAATTTATATGGTTTATTGATTACATTTTCAGATTAGACTGAAACACGGTGGTGCAGCGGTAACACAATCGCCTCTCACCTCCAAGGTCGGGGGTTCAAACCCCAGACCATATGTGGGAAAGTTTTAGTTGCTTATCGATGGTTGGCAGTTTACAGTACAGAACCTACTGACCAACTGTATGTAGTGGTTTCCTCTGCCCACAAAACTACCCATCGTGATATGACCTGTACAGTGTTGAAAGCGGTGTAAAACCCCAAATAAATAAAAAAAAATAAAGAAACACAATGTGAAAGAAAGAAAATATTAACAGAAAAACAAAATCTGAACCAATCATTTTACAAATAAGGCAGTTTCAACAAACAACAACTGCATTTTGTCAAATATTCTATATTATAAATCTTTAAGGTGACTGAAAGCTCTAAATTTTCTTGTTTTATTTTGTGGTGGTTTTTTTATTTAAATTAAAGAATTTTGCATTCTACTTACCAAAAATCTGGCCATAAAAAGAACAATACAAGAAAGTGATACTGGTAGTGAAAAAAACATTACAATAGATTCCACAAACCGCCAGTGTCTGTAAGGTTCCCACATGTTGCAAACACAGGGAAATATCTCTGTCATTATCTGTTATGTCAATAGTCAACCTGTTTTCGTGCACTCACCGTGTATCTCTCATAATATCAAAATAATCTAGTTTGAACTCATCTCAAACTCCAAATCTGACACAGGCTTTTTGCCGGCTTTTATGTATTCAATAATAACATTTTTAAATCTTTAAGTTCAATCTTGAACACTGTTTTAGCAACGAGTGGTAATTATTAACTCATTCTGCTAAATATGAACTATCCATAGTACTTACCTTTTCATTAGGTTTATGAATAAGTTTGTAGAGTTCTAAATTCAGATCAGAACAAACAAACCATCATGTTCACTTCATGAGCGGATGCTTCACAAGAGTTATTGCTGAGAGTTTTCCTTTGGTTTCAGTAAGTGATCTCATTTAATTAATAGCATTAAAGCTAATTGCCTTCTTTGAGTTATTAATTTACAAATTCAACAAACCTGCATAAAATTTAAAAGTGATTAATACAATGAAAAATTGCAGAATTTATGTAATTTTTTCAGTGGGGTTGGGGATGGGGGAGGGCTGGAAATAACAACTCTCAGATTCCTGTTTTAAAAGAGCAGGTTGCCTATCACATTTTGCTGTGTATAATTTCCATGCAATTTAATATACACAAAAATTGATGACATTTTTTATTTGTAAGATTTTGGACTCATTTCGTGAAAAAAGGAAATATTAAACCAAGACTTTCACTGAATATCACAGACTGAATAATGTCTACATATCACCCTTTAAGCATGTGACAATTAAAAGACCAAATTTCATTATTATATATGAACACATGAAAAAAAACTCCATTACTCAACAACAAAAATTGAGCAAGAAACCCCCACTAGTCTTTGCCATTTAATATTTCACTGCATAAAGGTGCTTTCACATTTCACAGTTGCCTGGGTTGGTATTCAAAAAACGCGTTGAGCTCAAATAAATTGAGACAAAAATAGGCTCAAGTTTGCAGTCGTTTATGAAAAAAACTTGAGCTGAGTTTTGGTTGAACTTGACCTTGATCCCTTTTGTGAATGCAGTCCTTGTACAAAAAAAGGACATTCTTCAAACCATCTGTAGTATAAACAGTGGTATATATATTTAATATTTTAATGTGGCATAGTTCTACACTAAGTCTGATGCAACAAAAGGTTTCATTAGAATGCTGTCCGTGCAACGGTTACCCTTAGCAACAGCAGAGTGATAACATGCCACACTCATGCATCCCACTCAAAATATCACAATATATTTAGTGATGGAGTCACATGTTCACAACACTCATGCTGTGATACACTTACTGGGGGCCTCTGGTGACACTTTTCACATCTCCTTTTCTTTTTATGGGGGGGGGGGGGGGGGGGGGGGGGTAGTCAGGGCACCAGAACGGAAAAATGTGACGTGGGTTTAAGACCAAAAAAAAGTAACTAGAAGAAATGAGTGCTGTAAAAACCATGAACTTCTTGTTCCTGTGCAAGGGCCTGTCAGGTCGGACATCGGGAGAAATTTACTAGTTAATTTAGTGTGAAACCCGAAGAGGGACTATTGGATGAGGGGGAAGAGGTAATTAGCTGATCTAAAACCCTGTATCCTTTTCATGTAGTGAAATGTTAACCCCACCAGGTCATGTTTTACACCTTATTGGCAGATGCAATGCAAGCTTTGGCTTGTAAAGGAGTAAAGTTGAGGTTGACACCCTACCCATGTCAAAGGTCCAGCCCCCTGCAGAATGGATCATAAAAACCCTCCAAAACTGGTTTCCATTTCATTGCTTCTGAGATATCCACTGCCCCAGATACAGAGAAAGCTTGAGTGAAAATGGAAACCAGTCATTAGGTGAGCATCCTAGACTGGTTACTAAATGCTCGGCTAAATTAATTGAACTGCCGTTTGAATGTTTCACCCTCATTTGATTCCCTTCATTCTGGTTTGTTTTGAAAAAAATATCCGTTTGTTTGAAAAAAGTGTCATGAAAAGATGAGAATTATGTTCAAAGGAAAGGGTAAATGCCATTTCTTGTCACGTGTAGAGAGGGTTGTGGAGAAAAATGGTTTGAAAATTCTCTGATAAAGTTCTTTCAACAACAAGATAAATAATGTCTGTTGGGGTATTCTTCAGACAAGAAATCTTTTCAATAAAATACCTAGTGCAACAAGTATATATATGCATACATAAATTACTTATATTTCTACATCAATATTTGTCTTTATAGTGAATATATTTTTACATTTACATTTGTTCTCCTATCAAACTGATTTGTAGAAGGAAGCAATTATTGGTTGGCAAATGACAGAGCACTTTGTATCTCAAAATAATGGTAAAATTTATCTTGTTCCTAAGAGGAAAAAATGCTAAAAAGAACTTTGAAAAAGTAAGGGTCAACATATCAGACAAAGGTCAAAGATTCAGTTGAAAGATTCAAACTTACTTGATTATAGGTCTCACTGGCCCAGTCTTACAGTCAGTAATATTCTTACTCCTAAAATGAATGATTATCCAAAGAATTGTCTCAGAAAAATGCATTTACTGATTTAACTAAAAATACTTTTAATGTTATTACTTTACAAATCCCAATATGTGTGTTTGTCCCCCCCCCCCCCCCCCCCCCCCCCCCCCCGACACAAATTGTTCACAGTGATATATTTTTGTACACATAGACTCTACCACAGTACGAAAACATTGTCTAACAATATACGAGAAACACTAGATAGCTGTCCTAATATGACTCTAGAAGTTGAATTGAACTTTGAGCTTTGTCCTAGCAACAAGACGAAAAACTTAATTTGTGTCTATTTTAGAGATAGTTTTAAAATGAAAAAAGTATCCCGACACACAACTGGACAGGGATAAGTTTTTTTGTTCAGCGGGGGTAGCACTTCATCACTTTTATGATAATTAAAATGTTTTCCATATTTTGTATCCTATTCAGAGACTAATAATAGGGGTGTTCCACTGGAGACATCTTCTTGGTAACTAGGTATTTTTTGAGGGTCGGCAGCAATGTTTACAGAGTCGGTTAGGGTTGGTTATATTTTCACGGCTTGTCGCAGTGGATCGGCAAAAAAATCAAACATGTTTGATATTTCACCAACCCTCCATGACTCTGTATCCGGACTGTGGCTCCACTCACCTAGAAATCATCCTGTCAAGGATTTCTGTGGTTTGTCAGTTACACTTCCTGTCTTGTCCTTTAATGTTACCGTCTTGTCTTGAAAAACTTGCCATGCTGTCCTGGTTCAGTTCCAGGACTCTACCACTACACTAACTGACCATACTTGAAAGCAAACAGGCCTGTCGTAAACATTACCAACCTGACTTGGGCAGTTCCCATCAAGATGGGAAGTCTCCCAGTCTTTAACCGTTTAGTCAGTAACATTTCAGCTGGACAAGCCAGGAACACATACAGACAAGGCGGCAAAACTGGCAAGGCGGTTGCACAACAGACAAGCTGGGAACTGTGTAGAACAAGCTGGCTATATGTTTACGACCCACAGCTTGTCTGCTGATGAAATCTCAGTCTATATAATGCGCGTTGACTTTCGCAATGCATCAGTTGGAGTCTGGCATCTGACAGATTACATCTGGCAGTGTTTTAAGAATAGGAGTTTTTTTTACAATTATCTAGGACAGTTTGGAGTTGAAGTTGGCTGAGTTAATATTTTAGGCATTTGTTTTTTTCACAAAAACGCTGCTGTTTATTATTTGCCAATGGGTCCTAAGAAAGGCAGAAGAGTGAGGAAGATAGAAGTTCCCACTGACAGTGTTCCTGAATTTGAGCTAGGGGACACAGTGGCAGATATCCAGTGAAAGAGGCTGGAAAGGGAAGCCAGAGACAGGGAGGAGGAACAACAACAGCAACAGAGGGAGAGGGAGGCCAGGAGGGAGGAAGAGACAAGAGCAGAGGAAACAAACTCGCAAGAGGAGGGAGTGGCAGAAAAAGGGCCCAGAACTGAGAAAAGTGACACAGAAACAGAGTTTGCTGGAGGAGGGACGAGACCATCACAGTCACAATATAAGAAGGGCCACATGACCAAATCTATCTGACTGGGTCAGATGAGGAGGCTATTGTGGACTTTGTGAAGGACCACGAAGAGTTGTACGACAAGACTAATGAACATTTTAAGGACAAAGCCAGGAAGGAGTGTCTCTGGGAGGAGTTCATCAAGCTGTCTGTCAAGGTGTGCAAGACCTGGTTTGACTCGCAAAGGACACGTTACCGGAAGCTGACATAACTGAAGTCTGAACAGGCCCCAAAGGAGATGGCAAGAGCGTCAGAATTGGATGCAGGACAAGTTTGGATCCCTGAGGTTGCACATCAGATACAAGGGGCTCATCAAATCATCAGCCTTCAAGTCCCAGGCCTGAGGAGCCAGTGCTTTAGTTACAACAGCACATGACGTCTCCAGAGCCTCGACTAACACGGGCAGTATGGAGATCAGCATGCGGTCAACAGACAACACGTTACAGCCTCAATAAGTCACGAGCCCCACCACAGCTTTAGGGTGCTCTTCGGTCAACCAGCAAGTTATGGACCAGTTCACACAGATGAGAAGCATACTGTCATCATTCCTCGGGCAAAACCAGGAGACAACAACACGTACAGCCTTCTGCAACTACCTGGCCTTGGAGGTGGAGGAATTAGAGGAGAAGACTGTCAGACATTTAGAAAGGAGCCTGTCAAGCCTCCAATCAGTCCTTTTTAGGACCACTGGTGTAAACAATTTAAAGGTCCTTTTTCAGGACCACCTGAATCTTTCAAAATAATTAATAAGCTACTGTTCAAAAAAACATTCCCCAAAAAGAAGCGTTACAATGCTCCACACAAAACACTTTGGTCCCCCCCCCCAAAAAAAACAACAAAAAAACCCAACAAAATGAATGAATGAATGAGTCTGTGATTCGAGAAAAGTTTGAAGTTAAAAAAAGAACTTCAAACTTTTAAAAAATAATCTTGAAATACTTGGAACTTAGAAAAAAAATATTAGTAAGAAATTTGGCCAAAAGAAAATTCTTAAACAAGTTTGGAAAAAAATATAAAAAATTAAAACTGATAATTTTAAAAAACTTTGGCCAAAAAAATGGGGCAAAGGCACTAACATATTGGCCTGGCCGAAAGGTTAAAATTGTAAACAAAAAAAAAACATGTTGACTTTAAACAAGTTCTAGCATTTGGGGGAACTATTTTGACTTTTGGATTCGACCTTGTCGCCTTTGACCCTTTGATAAACTTTTTAGTTTCCCCTAACAGATTTTGCATATTTGGATGTAACTTGGGTTGAGTGTTTTAAACGGGGGACTTGTGATTTGGTTTGAAATACTTTGAAAACTTGGAAATGAACTGGATTTGATTTGGAAATTTGTGGCGATTTTGAGCAACATCAGCTTAAATAAAAGTTCTTGGAATAATTAGTTAGTCCTGAAAAGGACTGATAATCGTCATGAAAGGGACTGATAGATGCCAGCTTCTGCCCCCAGGGTTGTTGGTTAACTCATCTCAGATCCTGTCCTTCTGCCCAGCCAATGCCCCCAGGTGACTGAAGTAGTCTTTCAGTAGTTCTTGTTGATGCTTGGCCTCCCTAGAAGGATTCCTGTAGTTCTCATTTGGCACATGCACCACCTCTTCATTTTGTAGGGCTGCTACATCATTTGCTGGGATGGGTGCCCTGTCTCCCCCACCCTGGTGTGTCCTCAGTATGTTGTGCAACACCATTCACGTAAACAAAATGTCTCTGACAACCCTTGGCCTCTGCTCAATGGTGCCCAGTAGTACCCTGAAGCGGCTCCAGTTTTCCACCACTCTCCTGCCTCTGGAGATCCTGTAGTTGGCTATTCTTTCTTCCCTTGCCAGTTGCCTTTGGCTGTAGGGTTTCACCATCCATGGGACCAAGGTAAAGGCGTCATCACCCAGCAAGAAGTAGTGTAAGTCTGGCCCTCCCTCCCCCAGGGCTTCAGGTGGTGGAAGCCCCGAGGTGCCATCATTGATCTTCTCCCTTAAATAGCTTCGAATGAAAATTTGTGCATCAGAGCAGGAACCACTTGACCCACAGTCTATCCACAGAAATCATTATTCTGTGTCCACCAGGACCAGGAGAACCAGGTAAAAGAAACCCTTGTAATTGTAATAGTCACTGCCGGTTTTCTTGGGCTTCTTCATGGCGATATGCTTCCCGTCTATGGCACCTACAGGGGATATTCCATCTGGTTCTGAACTTCTCATCCACCTTTTTCATTCATCAGGGGTATCAGAACAGTGCAAGTATTTGTCCTGGAAATCAGCAAGGATGGCTCAGCAGACCTAGGGACGAATTCATAGATGGTGGTGGGGCCAACCAACCAGCAATACTGCAAGGAGGTATAGGTCTCTCCAGTGGCCAGGTGTCTCCAGTTTCAGTCCAACTTCTAAAGGCTTCCTGAAATCGATGACTTTTTTTGGCTCTCAATTACATTTTATTAGGCCTTTTTTCACAATATTCAACCAACCCTCGGAGGGGCGAGGGCAACAACCGCCCCCCCCCCACCCATCGAGGTTATAGTCATAGTTCATTACATTAAGTTCAACACAAAAGAGATTATATACAGCAGATACATAAAAATGCTTACACATTAACAAAAAATTCTGCTTATACATCAGAAAGGTTTCTGAATATGTTACTCATTCAATGCATGTCATCTGAAGTCGGTTCTGAATTTGCATAAATATTACAAGTATCACATGTCAAAATCGTTAAACAAAATTGTAAACACTGACCATTTTTTCATAAATATTTCTCTACACATTTCTATTTGAGCCAAGTACTTTTGTTCAATGTATATATTGTTTATTGTTTATTGTCAGCCAGATGGGGTTTATATAGTGTTTCATCGATCCCAATTCTGGATCCCGACTCCAGGATTTAGTCAAGTTGTGGTGAGTCGGGAAAATGCTCCAGTCCTGTCTGTCAGTATGGCTTATCAGGGGTTGTTGCGGCTTGTCTGTTAGGGGTTAATGGCTTGTCGCGGTAGTTTCTCGTCTTGTCTTCAAGAAAGGATCCCAACCCCAAGTCAGGCCAGGAACTGGATCCAGACAAGCTGGTATGTTGTACGTCCTGTCGAGGTGATGTAACTGACCCATCATTTTCGTGCACTTTTTTGTGGTTTTTATCCCCAGTTCCACGACTTTTGCAACAAACCCTAGAGTTGTAGAGTCAGTTGGTTGGTCGGTTCCAGAGGAATATCCCTGTAAAGAATTGCTGTGTGTTCATCTGGAGATTTTATGAAGGCAATCATTGATGTTATTTACGGAAATTGGGAATAACAGCTTTTACAAAAGGGTAAAATTGATGAGAAATATGCTCTTAAGCTCTGATACCCAGGAAAGGAAAGTCCATGTTACAAGAAATATATGTTAAAACCAAATAGCATCTGGGCAGGGCAGTATCTGGGAAGGGAGGGGGCTGGGGGTGCATGGCCCGCCACTTTTGGAGTGGGGGGGGGGGGGGGGCATCATATCTTTTGGCCCCCACCTTTTGACTTTGTAAATCCATGATATTTGATACATTTTGGAAATTTTTTAAAGAAATTCCCACTCTATCAGATTTAAATATATTTTGAGATTAACTATTCAAACTATTTTAACCAGCTGAATCCAACACAACTTAAATTGATGGAAAATATAACCTTAAACATATGATATTAAGAAACATGTCCATGTAATTCAAAGGGCAATGAGATACTGATGTGCTAGCTACTGTATGTTTTAAATATGTTGCTAAATTTATAAGTGATGTCACACCCTTGATTGTTGCTAGAGACTTTATGATGTCATTGCAGTGTGTAGTAGGTAACTGAGCCATAAGAGCATGTGGTCTTGAAAGTGTGTTAATGTCCCAAATATAGTATATATAATTTTTCAAAAGACTTGAGTTTTGACAAAAGGGCCTGTCAGCCAGCATTGTACTTCAAATAGAGTGGTTTGGGTTTGTAGCATCCTGAGCAGTGTCCTATCTACATTTTCTTTTGCAAAGAGAGATATATTAAATGAAAGTTGTTAATGGTATTTTAATTACATGAGAGATATTTGTGAAAGGATGCTATAGACGGGTGAGGGGATTATCTACAACCAATCTGAGGTGTGCATACCTTGATTACATGTAGAGTCAATTTCAGAGAGATGGTTGTAATTGGATCTTTGAGTATTTTAATGATGGAAACAAGAATATGATTCATAAAGCCCAGTCATGTCACCGTCGCAACCACATAGATTTGTTTTAGCATGTAATAACATAGAAATATTTTACTCAGAACTTTTAAATATGGCATCTGGGTAACGTAGGTAACACTGAAAGATCAAAATATAGGTCATCAAAATATTAATGCATTTGTATATCACTTATTCTTGTTTGTTTCTAAAGCTTTGGATAAAAACCGTATTGCTTGTTATTCAGTTCTACATCCATAGTGCATCCATTTTTTGCAAGGGGGAAATGGTCATTAATGCAGTGACTTTGGGTATGTTGTGTCTGGCTCATTATTTTATTTACATGGGATACCAAATCCAGTCATTCTGTAGCCCAATCACATTGATTGCATTTCATTATCCAAGCTTCCTAATATGTTTTAACCCAATAACCCCTTGACACTTTTAATGCTTGACTTAAAACCCAGGTTGACAACTTATTTTTAAAGCACTTTATTCCCATAAATATATAGTAAGTTTGTAATGCAACAAAGATTAAAGTATATGGTTTTACGTCCCATTCAATAGCAAGAATCATACAAGGATAGGCCCTCAGCATCACCACATGTGGGATTCAAATTCATTACCCCAGTGCTGGCTGCCTATGATTAGATGCTGAATACAACTATAACAAAATTTTGTACAGTTTAGGTTTGAATATTTGCAGATTAGTGTGGATCCAGAATGGGTATGAGTTTGGGGACCCTATGACTTAATGGAGGTCTTCTTTGAGCACTTTTCTAGGTTCTGAATGCCCCCACCCTCCAACTGCTTACCAAATTTTACTAATGTTAACTTGCAAGTTGGAATTTCATCATTTTGTGTTTAATCATGCTAGTGTTTTTATGCAAATGAATCATTTGAATGTTTTTGTATCTCTCAATGATACAGTAACTTCTGTTAGTGTAAAAGTTTGTTGTATATTCATGGAAGGTTCATTTAAGATTAAAGACAAATTGTTCAAATTATTTTGCAGTTTATGCTCACTTTACCTTTGTTCCACAAAAATGATACTAAAAGGTTGAAAGAATATCTTTAGAACTCACCCCCCCCCCTCCCCCCCCCAAAAAAAATACAAAAATATTTACATTTTTACTTAACATTCCCTTGACTCCTTGAGAATGGTATAACTTCTAGCGGTGTCATAAGGTAACACAACCGCTGAGTTTAACTTTGCCCCCTCCCACTTTTCATATGCTTCTTTGCTACTGAGATATTGTATCTAAAATGATGAGATGTCCATTAAGTAGCCAGTGTTTGAATGTGTCTAGAAATGCATTGGTTATGGAGACAAGATATTTGGTCAGTCAAATCTTCAATGACCAGCTCTCCAGAAGTTTACACAATACATATTTACACATACATTGCAATATGTGGGAGATGTGTCTTCTCACATTACTAATCTCGTGTTCATTTCCAATAAATACACATCTGGAGATTGCATTCAGAAGTTTTCAGATAAAAGTTCTGGTTTTTTAAAAGCATTTCAAATAACACCACATTGTGTAACTAACTCTCACAGTCTCTGTTTCTAAATATCGAATTTCCTATTGTTTCTTTGTTTGTGAAGATATTCCAGAAGGGTAAACCAGAAAAAAAAATCATATTCTTACCACATATCCAGTATACATTTTCTCTAAAGCAGTTATAATTGCAGATATAGATAACTCTTATCATGTGTAGATTCCGTGAAAGGAGGGTCTTTTCAATTCTGTTATGTATCGGAGATAAGTTTATGTCACTTTATTTCTAGATTTACTCCATATAGGCCATTTTAGTCAGATGTGTGCCAAACTTGATCAATGGCAAATCTTTAGTAGCTTACAGTGGAAGTTTTTCAGGATACCCTTAGTATTTTCTCACTTTTGTGTTCAGGGGTAAATCAGTAAGGGTTATCTTCTGTCACTAGAACAATAAACCAACTACAACTGACTCCCGGAGGCTTTGTTCTAAAGCAATTGGATTATCATGGCACTGAATATGGCTTTTCATTGCCAGCGTAAACCAACACTATTGTGCTATAGGTGTGCTTCTCATATAACACAGGTCTTCAGTCTATTTTCTTATTAACTAACACTCAAATGAAGAATCCAAGGAATGTACACCTGTGGCTCTTTGAAGGTTTTCCAAGCTGATGTAGAGTTTCAAATATAAATTAAAATGACCTGTTTTATTTACAGAATATAAGATACTCCAGACGGCTATACAGTTCTGCCAAGTGCCCTTTATCCAGACGTGACCCCTTGTTTTCTTTACATACAAGTACTTTTAATTGTAATATGTTTATAAAACTACAATAATACATTTAAACACATTTAGTGAATAGTTTTTTGTTGTTTTTTTAATCTACAAAATAATAGTTTTTATGTTACAAATAGGGATAGTAATTGTGTATCTTCATGCGAGTACAGGACCTTAAAGTCATACAGCTCTCTGACTTGTTTTAACTCTCCTTTACCTGTATTTGTATATCAGTGACGTGATCAGATTTTTTTCAATCAAATAGCCATTTTTAGTTATAACGTATAATAACAACACATTTTATAGAATGCCATGGAACAGACATGGGAGTTTGGCTGATCATAGCACCTATACTGCTGGGAGGGGTGGAAACTCTGACTGGTATAATGGATGCAGTAAAAGGTTAAGGTTTTTGACACAGTTATTGTACAGAAACAATCAAATCTAAAAAGCTCACAGATTTTGAATGGCGTGGGCATCAAATTCATTTTTGATAGGGACACTGTTCAACTTCACAACGTAAGAAGTGAGAGGCAAGTGTTTATAAATAGAGTAAGAAATCTAAAATTCGCCAGGAATCTAAAATTCGCCAGGAATCTAAAATTCGCCACCTCTGAAACCTTAGTTAATTTTATGAAGAAAATGACGTTTTTGTCCAAAAATTGGTATTTTTCAGTTCAAAAAGCCTTAATGTACTATACAGTCAACAAATCTCACCACAACTCATTTATTTTATTAGTATTTTCACATGTGGCGAATTTCAGATATGTGGCGAATTTTAGATTTCTTACTCTACCTAAATATGAACCACAAAGGCTCTTGGGTCTCTATTTAGCAAAAGAAAAGTTAGCATCATGCAGTATTTCCTAAATTGGGAACAGCTTCCAGTGGAACGATATGATGTGTAATCAGGAAAGGTAGTAAAATGGTCCACTATAGTGAGACTTACAAATCAACAGGTAAAGTTTGTTTATCAGATTTAAATTGCTCAACAACAACTAGATCTTTTAGATAGGTGTAAGGATAATCTAAAAAAACATAAGCAATGTTTGGTAATAATTGTGACGATAATCAATGTAACATGGAAGCATTTACACAATTGAGAGGTTTTGTACAGAATTTATGCATGAGAGAATATGAAATGCAAGTAGTATGGAAAGGTAGTTGTTGTATATTTTTGTTTTCATCTCCGAAGTGCGGTCAATCATTATGACTACTAATAGACAAAGACAGTGCCACCACAAACCCCCATACCTATGTATGAAAGCAAACTTTTTTTTTTTTTTTTTATTAATATTTATTAGACAATTATACATAAATGACAATTGACAATAGACAAAAAAGACAATTATTACAACACATAGAGAAACAAAACTCTGACCAAAGACACTATACAAGTACTGCTCTAGATAATTACTACATTATGCAATGATTTAGTAAATACATAATTAACAAGTTCAAAGAAATTCATCAGTGAACCACGATTAATTGGTCACATTTAGCAAAGAAACATTTGTATGAAGTTTCCCCATATTTTTTTAAACTTACTCTCATTTAATTCTAATTTGGCAACTAACTCCTGTTCTAAATAAACTGTTTTAAAAAATTTACAGAAGGCCGGATAATTTAAACATTTATTCGATTTTGACATTCTAAAAATATATAACTTAGCTGCAAAGTAAATAGTGTTAAGTGGAATAGTATCAGTCCTTGTTTGAAGGTTTCCTAAAATTATAGTTGTAGGATTTATATCCAAGTTAACTCCAAGAATGGGTTGAATGTTTAGTTTTAGTTCTGACCAAAAATTTTGTACATCAGTGCATTGCACAAAAAGATGTAGTATAGTTTCGGTGTGTTCTTTGCAAAAGCTGCATTTGCCATCGTCATGTTTATTAATTTTATACAACAGATCATTCGTACCTAATATTCTATATATCACTCTGTACTGCATCCAAATTAAATCATTATTTTTTACTGTTTTAAAACATACTCGGAATATTTGTTTCCACATATTTTTATTTATGGTAATACCCAAAGATTGTTCCCAAAAAGAATAATAGGTAGTATCATCTACTATATTCTGATTGACCAAAATTTTATAAAAGTCTTGGCTTCCTTTCTTTGATTTACAAATGATTTTTATTTGATTTGGAATAGTTGGTTTATTATGTGTTTTAGATATATCATTTTGTTTACTTAAGTAATTTTTGACACAGACTGTAACTCTATGATATTCTAAAAAGTTGGTACGAATGTGATACCCCGTTGTTAAATCATTTTGGATTATCAAATTTCCATTTCCAGATATCATATCAGCAATAGAAATAATTCCTTTATTGTACCATTCGGGTAAAAAGAAATTTGTCTTGGATACTTTTGGGTTATTCCAAAGGGGTACAGAAAGAGCTTCACTTGCATATCTAGTCGGAATACTATCAGTAAGTTTACTCCAACAGAACAGAGTTTCTGACCAAAATTTATTTGATAACTTTCTCGCTATGATTGAACTATAACATGATCCAAGTAACACAGTTTTTTTTACTGATCCTAGATATGCTTTTGCCAACATAGCCCATTGCGTATCCGAATTTTGATATAGTCGTCGTATCCAAGTTATCTTAATAGCAGATATAAATGTATCCAGTTCTATCATGCTTAATCCACCATCAGTGTAGTGTTTTGTCAAAATGTTTCTTTTTATCTTGTCTGGTTTTCCACTCCAGATAAATTTATAGAATTTTATTTCCAACTGTTTCAAAATTTCTTTTTCCGGTGAAGGCAAGGCCATAAAAAGATGGTTTAACTTGGACAAGGCCAAACTTTTTATCACTGTTATTTTACCAATTGGAGTTAAGTATCTATGTCTCCAAAGATTTAAAAGTTTTTCAATGCTGTTAATAGCTGGAATGTAATTTATCTCGATCATATTTGTTAAATCTACAGAAAAATTAATGCCCAAAAGAGTAAAACTGCTGGTACCCCATACTAAATCTTTTCCAACATCAAATTTGTCTTTCGAATGTCTTTTTTTACCTATCCATACTAGTTTGGTTTTATCTATGTTTACCTTTAAACCAGACATAGTGCCATATACCTCTAACACATTGAGAGCAGCTAGTAAAGAATTTTTACTCCCATCCAAAATTAAGGTTGTATCATCGGCAAACTGTGTGATCTTAAACTCATTGTTATTGACTGAAATTCCTCTCAAACATTTCTCATTTATAATTAATAGATACATAATTTGAGCGCATATGATGAACAAATAGGGTGATATTGGATCACCCTGTCTACATCCCCGTTCTATTCGGAAAAAATCTGAAAGTTTACCGCACTGAAGAATAGATGCAGACACATTGACATTTAGCACTTCAATCCATTTACAAAAACTTTCTTTAAAGCCAAAAGCGGTAAGAATAGAGAAAAGAAATTTCCATGAAACAGAATCAAATGCTTTTTGGAAGTCAATAAGCATGAGCAACCCTGGTAGTTTATTATAGTTCGTATAATGAATTATATCATAGATTAACCTAGTATTTTCACCAATGAAGCGGTTACTCATGAATCCTGACTGTGTATTTGAGATGATCGTGTGTAGAACAGTTCGCAACCTTGTAGCCAGAGCAGATGAAGCAATCTTATAAACTACAGACAAGAGCGAAATTGGTCTCCAGTTTTTTAAAAACTGTCTAGGTTTGTCTCCTTTAGGAAGACAAGAAATAATGCATTGTCTAAGAGAAATTGACATTTGTCCTGTATTATAAGCACAATTTAATGACCTTAATACAAAAAATTTAAGTTTAGTCCAAAAAACCTTGAAAAATTCAGCTGGGAAACCATCAATTCCAGGACATTTTTGATTTTTCATTTTTCTTAAGGCTTCACTTATTTCATTTATTGTAAGGCAGCCTTCCAATGAGTTTGCATCGTTGCTAGATAGCTTTTTGAAACCTCTCAAGGATTGCAAATCGCTGATGTTACAGTCCTGTAGTTCTGCATCCTTACTTTTAAATAAGTTTTGATAATAATTTTTTAATTCATTCAAAATGTCTTTTTGATTTGTTATTACACTTCCGTCATCAGTAACTACTCTTTTAACTGTTTTTTCCGTATAGTAGAATTTTTCTAATGAACAAAAATACTTTGATGGCAAACTTAACAGTAGTTGGAATTCATTTTTTATTGCATTCAGTACTAATTGTTTATCATAACAATGTGTCACAGGTTATAAAGTCCACCAGAGTTCATGCGAGAGACCTCTATAGAATTCGTCCCCTTCTAGACCTTAACACATCATTTCTTTTAGCAAATGCTCTGGTGAGCAGCAGACTGGACTACTGCAATTCTTTATTCTTATCGCTTACAGATTTTGAGTTAAGAAGATTGCAGTTAGTCCAAAACTCACTCTGTAGGGTTGTCACCCGGTCCATGAAATACTCTCACATTACCTCTCAACTGAAAAAACTCCATTGGATCCCTATCAAATATAGGATACAATTCAAAATTGGTCTCATTACATGCAAAATTCTCAACCAGGGTCAACAAGTTTACCTAAGAGAATTAATTCATCCCTACACCTCTTCCAGGAATACAAGGCGAAGTACCCCAAAACTCAAGTTCCTTCACACCCCCACTTTCGACCATAAGGTTCATAAATCAGTCAAACTTTTCTCCCATTCTTTCAGTCACTATGCCCTGGTTCTTTGGAACTCCTTCCCCTACCAAATAAGAAATAGCCCCTTTGTTGCATCTTTCAGGAAACACCTCAAAACCCACCTCTTTAATTCCAGTTTCCCAACTTAGTTTCCTTCCCTCTTGGTCACACCCACAACCCCGGATTACTGACCTCGAACGCCCCTTGACTTTCCTTATGATAATGATTTTGTTAAGTCAGCGCACTGAGTTCCCCTTTGTGGGGAAGATATTGCGCCTGCAAAGCAGTAGATTAGATTAGATAAAACCTTACATCTTTATGAATTTCAGGTGACCTAGTGGTTAGTAAATTTGACCAAGTCAGAGGCTGTCATGATCTCTGTGTGGGTTTGACTCCCACAAGTGACAATGCTGAGGACCTGTCCCAATATCACCCTGGCTGTTGAACGGGAAGTAAAACCCCAACTTTGACCTGTATTATGAATTTTTGAAAAAAAAAACAACAAAAAAAAAAACATATCCATACATTTGTGATTTTTGTGATAACATTACGCCTCTGATATACGATTATGCAAAATTTGGTATAAAACTTTATTATTTTAAACTATAATTTTATTATATTGTCTTAGTTTTAAAGGTTGTCCACTGGCCAATTTTACATACTGTGGCCAATTTCATACTTCTCACTCTGTACAAAGTCTGCCACACAAAAGGTACCACCTTTCCTTCTTCATGACATTTGCTGTTTGCTCAAACTGTTCACTGCTTTTACACAACGTGATCTTCATATTTGTAAATAAAAATATCACCAAGACATTTAAAGGAGTGTGTCATTCCAACACGACACCATATCTTTTTCCAGTAGTGTGTAATCGTTACTTACATCGTGAAAGTTATAAATAATGACCACAATGAGACTTTTAACACTTGTGCAAATGACTCCCTGATACCATACTTGGTACAATTCAGCCATCAAAGAAGGGGTATTAAATTTGTAACAGTCTTAAATTAGCCAATTTACATAACACTATTCAAAGCATGTATTACAATATTGGTCATGTCCTAGTTCTGAAATTCAGGAACTGGTGGCCATATTACTCTGGACCAACAGCAAGCCAGGGACAATATATATGTCAGGTTTTAGCCAGTTCTCCGGCTAAGCTCTGCTATATTTTAATATATATTTTGATATAAGTCTATAACCAAACACCTCGCTAAGCCCTTTCGGGAATACTGTCCCTGACATTGAAGGCCTTGAAATAGCACTGAATAGTTAAGAAAAATCCCATATTTAAGCACCGATTGTCCAGGAACATGATGATGCAAGTAATAATACACTTGCCCGCAAAAAAAAAAAAAAGAATTTACTCTCCATCTCCAGACAGATGGAGACATCCTTAGCATGAAATGAGGAAGAAAAGGTACTAAGTATGGGTAAAAGAGTCAATATAATTTTAGATTTTTAATGATGGCACAAGGGAACTTATTGTAATGGAACCTATCACTGTGTAGTTAAAACAGTGCAATTTGTACAAAGTACAAGATGAAACATGACCCTCCAAGGGCTAAAACTTTTCCCAATCTGGGTTTGGAATAGTTTTATCAATTTTAAAATAAGTGTGTCAGTTCTGAAAACATACCAGGATCCATTGTGTTGATATGCTTTGGGATATGTTTAGGGACAGACTCACAGGTTCAAGTGTCACAGTTTTGGGTCACATGATCCTGTGCAAACAATGCCAGTCATGACAGTATGAGGCTGTAAATGATGAGTTTAGTGCAAGTCATGGTGACAGCAAATTTTTATTTGGATACTATGATAAGAAACCATCATTTTTTATAGACTTCACTATTCTACAGTTCCACCAGCTTTTCATTCATCCAGCTTTAGTCATATTTGTGACATTATATTACAAACCAAAGTGACATGAAATGGAATCAGGAAATTTCCAGTGAAAGTGAGAATAAAAACAGTTACACCAGCTTTTCATTCTTCCTGTTTTCAGTCGTATTTATGACGGCACATTGTTAACAACCAAAGTGACACGAAATTGAAAACCAAGAAATTTAAAAAGAAAGTGAAAATAAAAAATATTTTAAAATGCCCTTGCCTCTTTAGACTAGTACATATGGATTACTGTCACCCCCTTTCATTTAATAATCCATTAATTTTACAAAGTTATAGATGCTATCATGATGTTCTATGGATAAATATCCTACTGTAAATAACACTATACAAATTGAAGGCTGGCCATTGTAAAGATTCAAATTTCAGCAACTGATCCACAATTACTCCAGAAACTCCAATCATCGCTGATACAATTATCTAATTTGTCCTTTTGATAAACTGTGACAGATATCATGGAAGATACAGGGCAGAATACAGTTCTACATAATCAAATTAATTTTAACATTGCTTTTCTCTGTTTTTTTTTTGTCCATTATAAGCTAAGCTAATAATTCAACACTCGTGTGAAAAAGATTTCATAAACATAGTGTTTAAAACTATAATTCAAAAGCTTAATATTACATTCTTGAATAAAGATTTTATGTTATACTTGTCTTCAGAACTGGGCCATGATTTCAGTTTTTGATTTGAACTGATATGAGTGAGGATTAAGTCACTTTCAAGCCAACTGGCCAATATAGCTAGTTGATAATTATTCTTTTCATTTAAGTTACTCAAAACATATATTTATTCATTGTGTCAGCGACTTGTTTGCAGGGGGAGATATTATATTGTCACAGAATACCTTCCCAACTTTCGTTTCTACTCATTTACACTTCTGCTGCCACATTCTCAAACCCAGAACCAACCGTATGTGAGGAAAGTGGGTAGTTGCTGACTGATGCCTGGATGTTTAGAGTGCAGAATCAGGACTAGTAGGTACTGGTTTCCTCTGCTCTTAAAACTAAATGTTGTGACATAAACTACATGTGTTGAACGTGACGAAACTCACCAAACTCTCCAACATTATTTACATAGAATTACTCTAAGATCCAAGAAAACAGCTCTTTTTTAAGAATAAGAAAATTTTCAAGAAAAGGAAATTTTGAATTTCTGAGAATTTTAGAAATTCTAAAAACAATGTCAGATTGGATATAATAAGTACGCAGAAAGCAGCCAGCATATTTTATTTATTCATAAACCTGTATTTACTAAACCTTTTCAAAATTACTCTTTCACAACAGTTTTGAATATTTTTTATTCTCTGAGATTTTTCTTATCCTTTGAAATTCTTGTCAGAGAATATGGAGAAAGTATAGGATCTAAAATGAACTTAGAATTTTTTTCATGGAGAATTTAAAATAGATCCCAGTATCAATAGTGAAGGGAGCAACTTTCATAATGTTAGATAAATTTAAATGTAGAAACAAACTGAGCCTATTAATAAACACCCTTCTAGCATTATTTTGTAAGTGATTCAATGACGTAATAGCCTCAAATTGAGAATGAAGACTGAAGATCTGAGACCTTTATTTAACAGGCTATTTTGTGAATGATTTGATGAAAAAATCCAAGCAAAAGTACTTTATTTTCTGTTTTAAAATGTCTTTCAGACAATATAGTAAAAGCATGTTCAGAGAATGTAACAACGGACAATATTTCTCAATATAGTACTCCCGCAATAGGCACAGACACATTTTGGTTGACTGTACAGCTGTAAGTTTTATGTATGTTAGATGACTGGGGGAATCAGTCACCCAGTTGCTATTACGTTTGGATACTGATCAGTTGGCTATTATGTCTGTGCCAAGGATTCAAGTCCAGCCCAAAAGAATGTGTGGAAAACAGGGCCGAAAGGGGTTTCAGTCTACTAGCACAAGCCGCAAAGCCATCAGAGACATGAGCAGTGCACTGAAGCGGTCATTCATCCCAGTACTAATGTAACCAATGCCCGCTTAATGCAGGTGTTCCACTGGAGACGACAATGTAACCGACCCTACAACTCTGGGGTCAGTTGTAAAAGTCATAGGGTCGTTTGTTTTGTGGTGGAACTTTATTAATATTTGTTCAACATTCACTCATTCATTCACACAATTTTGACATTCAGCTTATTGTTTTTGGAAGCCCTGAGAAGGGCTGCTTTTGGTGAGACTTGTGCGGGCTAATCTGCTGATTTGGGCTGACTCTGCTGGCTGGACTGGCTGGGAGGTCTTGACTGTTCTTGATGAGTGGAAGATGGCACTGACGACGATGCTACTTGAAGTTGAGAAGGTGAAAATAGCTGTGGTGTGTCGATCTGCTGGTACTGTAGTACGCTTGGAATAGCTCCAAAGAGACTGGATAATCCAGAAGTGTTGTGCTGACTTTCCTCCTGTTGTGAAGCTGCAACTGAAGGTGGGTTGAAAATCATCTGTCTGGAAGTCCCAGGCTGTTGGTCATCCACAACTACATAAGAAGTTGGCTGTGCTGACGCTGATGAAGGCCTTGATGGTTGCTGTACTCTGGCAATCACTGTAGCAGGCTGTGTTGTGGCTATCTGTGTAGGCTGCACAACTGGAATGGAGACTGCTTGAGTTTCCAGTATGGTGAGTATGTATTCACATCCTGTTGTGGCCTGTATTGCTTCTGGAAGTTGAAATGTGGTGACCTATTGACTTATGGTGACCTGTCTCTTGCGTTCTTCGGCTTTGAACTGTATTTCACTGAGAAGCTTCACTGTCTCATTCCTGAAGATCAAAAAGTCTCTCCCCTCCAGGTGTTCAATCTCAGAGTGGAGATAGTCGCAGAATGACCGTCTTGGACTTGGAGTGGGGTCCTGACATGCACCCAGAAATGTGCAAATCATCGACCTCATCTGCTGAAACTGATCAAAGACTGGATCTGCAGCAGTGGTGGTAGTTGCGGCTGGAGGCTGTCATCACTTAGGACTGGTGCTCGAAGGCTGATGAGTAACATCTGATGCAATGCCGATTTCCATCTCAGATTCTGTGTCTCTGGATGTATCCGGAACTGAAGCTGAGGCTGCAGAAGGCCTCTGGGGTGACTTGAATGCAGAAGACTTGGAAACTCCCTTCCTTCTGATGTGACCTCATAGAAAACTGAAACTGTCCTTCAGCCAGGTTTGTCGTTCTGTGCTGTTCTCAGCTGCAGGTCCTGACTTTGTCTGAGTGAGCTTGCCATATCTGGTACATTGAGTCTCAAACCACTTCTTCATAGTCTTGACAGGCAAGTTTCTGGTAGCTGCTAGCTGCTCCCAAAGTCTTTCTTTCTTCTGCTTGTCTTTGAAACTGTCGTTGGTCTTGTCATAAAGTTCCTCGTGCTGTTTAGTGAACTCCACGATGGCTTCTTCGTCTGAATCACTCAGGAAAATGGACTTCTTCTATCTGGATTGAGTTGATTCTACATCAGTATCCGTGTCTGTTCGCGCTCTTTTCTCCTCTTTCCTGGCTCTCTTCCTTCCTCTCTCTCTCTCCATCCTGTCTCTGTCCTCTCTCTCTCATCCCTCTCCTCTCTCTCCCTCCATCTTCCCTCTATATCCTTAGCTGTATCTCCTAACTCAAACTGTGGTTGAGTGTCAGACGGTACTTCAATCTTTCTCCTTCTGCCCCTTGGCATGCTGATCAATCAATCAATTGTACAGCTTGTTTAAAAAAAACAAAACTTAAAAATAAAAGTGAAACCTCATAAAACAAATTTAAGCTAATTTGCAAAAAAATATTAAAAAAAAACTTAAAGAAAAGCTGCACACCAGTTGTCTCGAGACAAGTCAAAGCCCAAATATACACAGATTGTCTACCGACTCGCCTTTTTATACCCACAGATTTGGAAACCGACAGGCCATAAGACACAAAAATATTGCCGGCCTGTCGGTTACAGTTCCTGGCTTGTCTGTTAGTGTTACAGGCCTGTCGGTTACTGTTTACGGCTTGTCTGTTTTCAGGCCTGACGGTTACAAATTTCCCGCACAGTCTGTTTGTCATCGCGTACAGTCGGGAAGTCCATATTTGGGACAAGCCGGATACTTGTTACAGACAGGCCTGTTTGATTAACCAACGAGCCGGAAAGTGTAACCGACAGGCCATTGAGTTAACCGACACAGGCCTGTTGCTAGGAGGATGAAATTAGGGTCGGATACAAGGGTCGGATACAAGGGTCGGCAACGGTTGTAGAAATATCCAAACACATTTGATATTTCACCGACTCTCCCCGACAGGCCGGAAACTATAACCGACCCTAATCGACCATGTAAACATTGGTCCCGACTCTCCAAAAACGCAGTTACCGGCCGGTCGGCTCCAGTGGAACAACTGAAAGTCTGTACGGAAAAAAAAGTGATCTCTAGAAGCACGAGCCTCGCTACAGCTTGAAATTAAAAACAGACAGTCTGAGCCAATGTGACCCCAAGTCATAAAAGTCTGCAATTCAGTGAATTGTGAGTTTGGCCATTTCCTTTGTTTGCGAATGACAGTCCAAATGGTAATGTTAAGCTTAAACTTATTTAGCATGGATGCGACTAAAGAGAACCAGTACAGATGAAACAGAGGCAAACTAACTGAAGCACAAGTTAATTTTAAAAGCTAAAGTAGAAGTAGAGTTATGATGTTTTCTTAATTTACATGATTTTGTTTCATGTTTAAATCTGTGTACGAAGTCATCACATTTTATGCAAACATGTCTCAACTTTGCACAAAACCCTGTAAACTGTAAAATTTCAGGCCAAAATGGGAATGCTGATTCTCTTTTAAATGTGACACAGCTGATTATGTATAAGAATTTCCACTTCACTCATCATCATCCCACATAAACAGGGAACCTGACAATAATAGATAGAGCCAAGCTGGAAGGAAAACTCAATGAAAATATCCACAGTAAAGCATCATACTGTATTCTATAAATGTACAATTCATCTCTGACACGAATCAATATGTAATTGTCTACAACTAAGGACCAGCAAAATGCCAGAGTTGAACACAAGTAAACGTATTTAAATGTACATAATATATATAATAAGAATCATAACTATACAACTGAGGACACGTTAAAATACAAAACAAAAAACAGCCAAAAGTAAACACAAAATACTTGTCACAGAATATATTACCAGTTGATATCTTTTAACAAACTAAAATAATTAGAATGTACAGGAAACTCAGTTACAATCAAATCCAATTCATTACAAACTGCATTGTGTAAGAATTAAATATGTAAATGCTGGCGGCTACAAGCTGACTTAATTTTGTATGAGAGTACTTGGCACACATGTAAACAAAAAGTAAATATGTTAAGTAATTAATATTTGCAAAGGAGCTACATCTTCAAATTAAGAGTATGGAAGCATAATGAACTGAAATTCAGAAATACATTGGATAAATAGGCTTATATCTGGAAATCTGTAAAAACAGCACAATTATGATAACAGTATCAGACAACTCAAAGTAAATTAAGAGACTTTCTCCAATGGCAAATTCCATACACGGTTGTACAATTCATAATGCTTGCTTCAGCATATATTTCACACTGACACTTTTCTGACCTTCAATATAAACACTTTTCTCATCTTTAACATTTGTCTCAACTTTAATGTTAACAATTTTATGATCTTTAATATTAACATTATTCAGACCTTCAATGTTAATGTTTATCAGATATTCACGGTTAATATGTTTTTAAACTCATTATTTGATGATGGTGGTGGAGGAAACCAGTGCAACATAGTAGGTTAGAGTCAATGTGCCGTAAATAACAAGCCATCAGTGAGTTTACTGCCAATGTACAGAGTTTTCTAAGATTGATACTGATTCTCTGTTAAATTCCTTGACACTAATTTCCACTCTTTGACTTCAAGTGCTGGGGCTGATTTCTTGCAAGGTCTCGGCAGACTCAGTGTCAGGTTGAGTCACTGGCTCAAATTTGAGTTTTTGGTCTCACCCGAGTCTTGGATCTGCTTCCCAAAAGCTAGATTCAACTGAGACAGATCTGAACCAAAGGCCTCAAAAAAGTGTCTTAATAACAGTCAGTAACAGTGTGTAATTTCCATTCACAGGAATTAGGAAATTACACAGTTAAAGTAATGACATGATCCAATACATATTATATGTACATATTAGTAAGTTGTATGTAATATAATTATATTATGCCAGTATAACATATTGAGGTTATACAAAAATAGCATCAGAGATGCCCGTACCCAACAGCCAGGGGAAATTGTTTTCAACACCATGAGATATAGAAGTAGTGAAACAGTACAAAGATCAGGATACTTTCAGGGCCGTCTCAGTTATATAAAGCTCCACATAATGTTTAAGTAGAGAAAATAACATCTAAGAGAAAGAAAATATATGTAAAGGTAAAGTATTAAAACTAGACAATCCAATAGCAAGATGACAGCGAGATGTCTGTACCCCACAGCCTGGGGAAATAGTTTTCAACACCATGAGATATAGAAGTAGTGAAACAGTACACAGATTGGGATACTTTCAGGACAGTATCAGTGTCCAAATAATGTTTAAGTAGAGAAAATAACATTTAAGAGAAAGAAACTGCATGTAAAGATTAAGTATTAAAACAAGACAATTCAGTAAACTAAAAATTACCAACATATTCAATTTGCTGTTTTGGGGAGTTTCTTAGCTTTTCACAGAACAGAAATTAATCTTGCATTTGACACTATTTGACTGATGATACATAATGATAAAAACTTTCTTCACTCGATTTACCCATAGATTAATCATTATAAACTACAGTACAGCAGACTGTGGAAGTGTTAAGCTCAGTATACACCACATGATGTAATACAATATACACTCACATACACACACCATCTTTAAACTGACTAATAAGGCAAATTTTATTTAAAAAAAATCAGAAGTTTTGGCAGTTTAGTTAAAGGATGTCTGTGGTAAAGCCCGAGGACATCTGCCAATCCTATGAAAGTTTTTCTTCAAAATAAAAACTGTACCAGATTTTATTATCCGCCATGCACTGTATATAACCAGTATAGGTGGATATACAGAGTGGGATATATTTTTTTGTATACAAAAGCGGATAATAAGTATAAACAAGTGCCGGTTTTCAGTAATATCTCAGAAACTATGGGATCTACAAATATGTATTATATATCATTAGAAAGATCTTTTCACAGCATATCTGCTCATTTTACTTGCAAAAATATCCACGTAGAAATGACTGGGAAATCATAAAATTAAAGGTTTATATTCACTGGTGCACTTATTCACATTCTCTCTTTAAATATGGATTTATTTAAGTCATATTACAAACAAACTGGTGGATAATAAAAGTAAATCATCCCTCCTTAATCTTTTACTGAAAAAATATATCACTCATGAAGATTATCAATATAATACTTGTACTTGTACTACACAAAGTAGTACAAAGGCCGTGGTCGGGAGATCATAAAACGCCTTCCGTACATGAGTGCATCCGTCCGTTCATCACGTTTTTACATAAACCTTAATATCTCATTCATTCAAAATAGAAAATTTAATAGTAAATTAAATTTTTATAAGTTAATACCTTACCTAGTGGACAGATGCATTTGTCCGGCGCCCTGCCGGTCACGCCAAACGTTAGAAAAAAACGTCCTGAGCTGGGCTCTGGCCGGGACCGGTAGTGTCCTGTTCACTCGCCAGGTGGCTGTACAGCCTACCTGTCGGTATACTGCGCATGCGTGCGCATGCGCTCTTCCTCTTTTTGTTGTCTACCTTATGACCCCTTGTTGGTTATGATAGCGGGGAAGGTAGGGTGGGACTCCCCCTGTCCACTAGGTAAGGTATTAACTTATAAAAATTTAATTTACTATTAAATTTTCTATTTTATTGCGTTAATACAACTTACCTAGTGGACAGATGCAGAATGACTACCCAGTGGATGGAGGGTAGCCAAACAAGGGAAACCCATAAAGATAATAGCATAGCGGGTGTGTCCGGTACTGGTTAAATAAACCAACCTTTAAAGGACCAAAACACCCTGCCCCCCCCCCCCTGATTTTTCCACAGGGAAACAGCCTGTGCACCAATTCGACCCGAATGTGCAGGGAGACTAATGAGGGCATGAACTAGCAATTCATGAATGAGGAAGAAGAACAGGAGCAAGGAAACACCATCCTTGAGAAGCTCCTGGATCCACTTTGGATCATGGCTATCCAGTAGCCAAGGATAGTTTTTTTTTTTTTTTTTTATATATATACACTAAACCCAAAAACATGTGTACACTATATACAGTCAGCCATAAGACTACTACTGATGTTCGTGGATCTGCTGAGCCGCTACCACAGGACCTAGGTGGTACAACTCGGAATCTGCCCAGGCTAGATCCTTCAGGTAGAATTGTGTAAAAGTGTTGTGTGCCTTCCAATGGCAAGCTGATAGGATCTGGTCCAAGGAAACCCCGCCCTGGAAAGCTTTGGAAGCGGCAAAAGCCCGTACATCATGAGCTCGGACTTGATGTATATTTTGAGCCTCATGATCAGAAAGTTGATAACACAACAACACAGTTTGCTTGATCCAGGAAGAGACAGTAGCCGGCACAATATCCTTCTGAAAACTCTTCCGGAAAGATACAAACACCAGATCTTTGCCCGAACGCAAGTCCTTGGTTCTGTCTAAATAGTAACGCAAGGCCCTGACCGGGCAAAGAGACTTGTCCTCCTTGAGTGACCTGTCCAATGATGGAGCCAAAGCGGGAATGACAACCGGGGCCACAGCAGAAGGTCCGTCCCGTGCTAGCTGATTCTTCGACAGAAAACTGGGAGAGGGATATAATGAGACCTGACTCCAGTTCTCCTGATGCCTGATATTGCGGTATAACCATGCATGGATTTCGCTCCTCCTTTTGCCGGAACCCAAAGCCAAGAGGAAAACCGTCTTAAAGGTCAAATGTTTAAGCGAGGCCTTCCGCATGGGTTCGAAGGGAGCTTTGGTCAACTGGTGGAGCACTAATGAAAGATTCCACGCAGGGACTCCCCGCCTGCCTTTCGGTTTGTCTCTATGGAAACTGTCCAACAAGCGAGTTAGGCTTTCATCCTTGCCAAAATGAACAGGGTCGTTACCCAACATATCGGCAATAGCTGTTCTGTAGCCTTCTATAGTACTGGGTTGTAACTGTCTCTCCTTAAAGAGATACAACAAGAAATCGGCCACTTGTTTTAGAGAGGGCGCCCTGAAGTCCACCTGGCTGGATTCGCACCACTTAACAAAAATGGCCCACTTTGACTTATAGACCGCTCTGGTTGAACTTCTCTGAGGCGCCTCAATTCTTGCTGCCACCTCCTCAGAGAACCCTTGTCGCCTGATGGACGAGGCTCTAGGAGCCAAGCATGCAGATTCAGATGATTCAAGTTCCTGTGGAGAAGGCCGTTGAACGGTTGAGTCAACAGATCCCTCTCTAAGGGAAGACTGAAGGGAATTTGACTTGATAGACTGGTCAGATCCCAAAACCAAGGCATGTTGGGCCAACCCGGAGCGATTAAGATCATCCTGTGAAAATCTTGATTCACCAGTTTGGATGTGACCTGAGTGAGCAGGGAGACTGGGGGAAAGGCGTACACGTTCAGGTTGCCCCATGTAAGGCTGAGAGCATCCACCGCCCAAGCTGTCGAATCCGGAACTGGAGAGACAAACTTGGGAAGCTTGTGATTGAATCTGGTGGCAAAAAGATCTATCTGCGGCTGGCCCCAGTTGGAACACAAGCGATTGAACACCTGTTGGGACAGGCACCACTCGGTCTGGATCACCTGATTGTGTCGGGACAGCTTGTCTGCTATGACATTCAGTCGACCCGGAATGTGCCTGGCTCTCAGAACTATTCCTCTGGGATGGCACCAGGAAAGGAGTCTCCAGAGAAGGGCACAAAGAGAGCCTGATTTCATACCCCCTTGTTTGTTGATATAGGCGACCACAGTTGTATTGTCGGTCGCCACCAAGACAATCTGGTTCAGGCAGAGAGGTTCGAAACTCTTGAGGGCCAGAAAAACTGCCTTGAGTTCCAAGAAGTTGATATGAAGCCGGCTTTCTACTTCTGACCAAACGCCTCTTGCCGTAGAGTCCCCTAAGTGAGCGCCCCAACCTTCGTTTGATGCGTCGGTAAACAGTTGAAGGGCGTGACTTAATGGATGCAAGGGTTGGCCCCTTAATACATTTTCCTCGTCTAACCACCAATCTAGGTGAGGTTGCAGAGAGGAAGGTAGCGGAATGACTTTCTCTAGGACCTCGGGCACCCGCCAGTGTCTTTTTAGGTGCCACTGAATGGGACGCATGTGGAGACGACCTGACCTGACCTGTTTCTCGGTGGCTGTCAAGAGTCCTATCAAGGACATGAACTGCCTTACCGTGCAACTGTCCCGGGTCTTTAAAAACAGTAGTTTCTGACGCAAGCTTGCCCATCTTTCTTGAGTTGGTAAAACCCGACCCGTCAACAGGTCGAACCGGTAACCGACGAAGGTAAAGACCTGTTGAGGATTCAGTTCCGACTTTTTGAGGTTGACTAGCCAGCCCAGTTCGTGGCAAAGCGACAAAAGAACCTGGGTGTGAAGGAGACCAATCTCCCTCGAAGGGGCTCTCAGTAACCAGTCGTCTAGGTACTGGTGGATTCTTATACCCCTGTTCTGAGCCATAAGTTTGACCTCCTTGACTATCTTGGTGAACTCTAGAGGAGCCGTGGCCAACCCGAAGGGAAGGGCAGTGAATTGGTACGCTCTTTTGTTGAGAAAGAATCTCATGTACTTCCTCGACCGGGGGTGAATAGGAATGTGAAAGTATGCGTCGCTGAAATCCAGCGAGGTCACCCACTCCCCTTTCTGTAGCGAGGTCCGGATGGTTTCCGGAGTTTCCATCTTGAATGTGCCGGTTTTGAGGAACTTGTTCAACCGACTCAGATCTAAAATAGGCCTCCACTTGTTTTCCGGTTTGGGTACTAAAAACAGCCGGTTGTAGAAAGCGAGAGAAGACCGGACCAGGACTGGCTCCACTACCAACTTTCCTTGGAGAGAGATCAGTGCCTCTTTGAGGAAACGGCTTTTTACCGGATTGGCATAACTGCTCTGAATGATTGGAACCCTGGTGAGAGGAGGTCTTAATCTGAATGGCAGGCTGTAACCCTCCTTTAGAATGGAAACTGCTCGAGGGTTTGCACCTAACCTTTGCCAAACTTGCCAAAACTTTTGAAGACGGCCTCCTACAGGACCATCGTGCACAACAGTGGGGACACCTTGAACATTTTGGACAAAAAGACATGGATCGACACAAGAAACACTGTTCACATGCTTTATTTTTCTCAACACTGGTACGGGACTTAGACCTTTCTTTTGCGGAAGCCCGGTGGTAGATACAGAAGGAGCATGAGTTGCAACATGAAAGAACACATCCTGATTTACATGATCTACTTGCCTCATGGGAAAGTCTGGATTCTGAGATGTGTGGGGTCTTGAACCTGTCTGAACTGAAGCCAGTAATTGACCCGAACTTTTTGTTAACATGTCTTTCACTGTCTCTTGAACACTGGAACCGGCCATTTCCGGTGGAACTTGACTTAACTTTGAACGAAGAACTGGTTTGTGACAAACTACCTTGACTAAGTTTAGAGTCTGTTTTCTGCCCAACCGATTTAATGTCTTGACTACAGAGGTTGGGTTGTAATGGTAACTGTCATTTTTGTTGTTTAAATCCACGGGAGCGAGAGAAACGGGGGTTACTACTACGACCCCTTCCTCTTGATCTGCCCCTGCCCCGAGCAAACTGTCGCCATGGCTGATTCGGTTCAGCTGAAGCTGTATTCCTAGAATCCCGGCGATCATAGGGTTGGAACCTATTTTGGTTTCGCCAACCAGTGCGCTGCATAGCACCCGGACCGGGTCTTGGAGCAGCACTGGTGGTTTCAGACTTGGTAATATCCTGTTCTGCAATACATATCAGGTCATCAGGGAATAGACCATAGTTGAACAATGGGGCATTCCTAAGTCGATTCCAGGTGTCAGACTTCACTCCAGGTTTTACATGGTCTAAATAAGAGTCACGTCTAAGAAGCACAAGATTTGCCATGTTGACGAAAAGGCTGTCAGCTAGGTGCTGCAATGAAGTTCCCATGGCAATGGAGACATTTTGATGGAAGGCTAGGTAGTCTTTCAGGTCGTGAAGAGCCTCTGAAACTTCTTTGGGGGCCTTCCCTTTATTGAAATTCGACTGAAGGCACACTAAGCTCTGACTCATCCGATCCTGCAGCTCACTAGCACATCTGTTAAATCCTGCTGCCTGGTTGACAATGTAGCTGCCTTCCTTGGCATTCCGTTCCCATCGACGTAGATACTCTTGGGAAATAGGTCGTGAGACAGGACCAGAAGGCGGGTAGGAAGAGGCCTTGGTAATACGTGGAAATTGTGAATTAACTTTTGCCTCGGTATTCCTCCAACTAAAAACAGACTTGCCAGGACGAGGAGTAGTGTCAGGTTTGAGGGTGTGCATCTGATACCAACGCGCTTGCGATTTTGGCATTTTAATGAACTGATCCTTCTTCAACCCACTGGAATCTTGACTTCTAGAGGGATAACCCTCAGCAACTGTAGTATTTAAGCGTTCAAGTTTTTGACATAACCAGTCGTCTGGTGGCATAGCCACAGACACACGAGCTGGTCTTCTGGGAACCTTCCCCTTCCAAGGGTTGTTGCTCTTGTCGGGCTCACTGAAATCAGCCTCAAAAACCGGGATATGAGTCCATCCCATAAAGGATCTGACAGACCGGACTGTCTCACGGTAATTCATATCCTCTGTAACTTCTTGTTTCTCACCAGTCTCCGACAGTTCCCCTTCATCAGGTTCAGAAGCTGAGTAACGCTCACTTTCTTCCGGTTCATATGGCAGATCAGAGAACACACTAGCCTGTGAATAATCTTCCGGACCGGTTCTGTAACTAGCACTGGCCTGAGAGTAACAGGGAGCCGGACCGGTAACTGAACCTTCCTTTGTCGGTGGACCGGTTGACTGGCCGGCCGGATGAGAGACAGGTGCTTTGGGTGGAAGAACTTGAGAACCGGTGTCGGTCATGTCTTCAGCAGGTGCCTGTGTTGAACTTGTGGGTAGTTGTTTTGCACCGACCGGATGAAATTCAGCTGTAAGCTTCTGCTTGTCGGTGGGTTTTTCAGAATGTTTACCGGAGTGTCGGTGAGACTTCTTGTGTTTGTGAGATTTTTTCTTGTCCGGTTTAATATCAGACCCGTTATCATCTACAGATTCTGCCGGAAGCCACACCGGACCGGTGGGTCGGGCAGAAGAAGGGTCAATAAAAGGAGTATCTGACAGGACCTTTTGAGCAGAAACTGGCTTAACTGGCATAGAGGGAGCAGTAAAAATATTACCTCTTGAGAGAAGAGCCTCAAATCTGGCAAATTGCTCAGACATCTTGTCAGATAATGCAACTAACTGACCCGAAGTGACATAAGAGTCGTCTGAAGTAGAAGCAGAAGACGCGGCAGGTGCCTGCGTGGAAAGCTGCGCAGAGGGTTGAAAATCCGGTGCTGGCTGCGCAGAAGGCTGCGCAGAAGAGTTATCTGTCGGTGCGTTAGCAGACGACAAGTCTTCCACCGGAGAAATAACTGTCACCTCCTTGGGGGACACTAGCAATCCTGCTTTCCTTTCCTTTCTTATTCTATAAGATGGAGTAGACAAAGTTTCCTTTTGAGTCTCTGAAAACTGTTCACATAAAGAGCAAGGTTTGTCCTTAACACACGGGTCCTCCCCTAACTTCTTGTCTCTACATCTTGCACAGCGTTCGTGAAGATCGAACGCAGCCATTATATGACCGCAAGCCCCCCTGCGCTGTCCTTTAAAATCTCCAGGAGATGCCATAAGTATTCCGTAATCACTTGATATAAAATGAATGTAACTTTAAAATGTATATCCAACACTAAAACTGAAAAACGTCTCTATAAATATCCTTGGCAACTTTTTAAAATGGCGCCAAACAAAAAGAGGAAGAGCGCATGCGCACGCATGCGCAGTATACCGACAGGTAGGCTGTACAGCCACCTGGCGAGTGAACAGGACACTACCGGTCCCGGCCAGAGCCCAGCTCAGGACGTTTTTTTCTAACGTTTGGCGTGACCGGCAGGGCGCCGGACAAATGCATCTGTCCACTAGGTAAGTTGTATTAACGCAATAAAAAGGTATTCTCACCAAATTTGCAGGGAATGTTTATGGCTAGGAAAACATGTCTGTGAAAAATTTTGGCCTCATTTTGAAAAACAAAATAGCTGCCATAGCCAAATATTTTAAAATCATAAAGATGCTCTAAATCTTGAAATATTGCAGGTAGCTTCATCAAATTTGCACAAAAGATATATGGCTAGGAAAGCTAGTCTGACAGTAATTTTGGCCTAGTTTGCAAAACAAAATGGCCACCATATCACATGTTTAATGTCAAATGGGGTTATCCTATTAAAAGGCCTGATATCTCTCTTACCATTGCTCCTAGGGCTTTGGGATGTGAAAACAATTTGTAGGAAGTCAAGGCCTGGGATTCTTTCCCAGGTTTTGAATTTGACCTTTGACCCCTGCTTCAAGGTTAAATGGGGCCATCATATTAAAACGTCCTTATATCTCCATTATTATTGGTGCTAGGGCTTCAAAATGGAAAAACAGCCCATGGGAAGTCCTGGTCTGCAAATGTTTTGCCTGTGAATAATTTTGGCCACATTCTGAAAAACAAAATGGCCGCCATAGCCAATTATTTGAAAATCATTAAGATGCTGTAAAACCTGAAATATTGCAGCTAGGTATCAAATTTGCACAAAAGTTATTTTGCTAGGAAAGTTACCCTGATAGTAATTTTGGCCTGGTTGTGAAAACAAAATGGCCGCCATATCATGTTTAATGTCAAATGGGATTATCCTATTAAAAAGGCCTTATATCTCCCTTGTCATTGCTACTAGCGGTTTTGAATGTGAAAACAACTGATAAGAAGTCATGGCCTGGGAATCTTTTCCAACTGTTGACTTTGATCTTTGACCCCTTCTTCAGTGTCAAGTGGGGTCATCTTGCTACAAAGGCCTTATATCTCCCTTAGTTCTCATATATTACTGATCCTAAGGTGGGAGATAACTGCTGCGGCAGTGGCCTTGTTTTCTGTACATATCATTCAGGAACTTTTTTTGTTGTACTTCTTCTAGTTTGTACAGACAAGGCATGTCATATCAGTTCTAATTGTTCTATTGGATTGGATAGGGTCACCACTAAACGCCTTTAATCTAATGAAGCTATAAATAAAATCAATTTGAAAGTTCCAATATCAGAATATGCTGTATTTTGTAAAGTACAGTTAAAACCTGACTGTTATCCAAGTTTTGACCTCATTTCTCCTTTTCGAAAATCTAATGGTTTAAAAGGTTCATAAGTGAACCTTACGATTGGTAGCAACTTGAAGCAACTGTTGACTTCAGACAGTGTATTCTGCAATTTCACTGTCCACCCACTCACTTCTTTGTGTCTTTTGGTGAGAAGAATTCTACGATTGATTTCTGTAAAAACACAAATAAGACAGATTACATGAGAATAAACAGAAAGCATAAAAAGCTATTGTTACGTTGGTATTCTGTAATATTGTAAACAACAATAATAATAGAAGCATCTATATAGCGCAAAATTGATGAACATCCTCTAATGTGCTGCAAACCAAAAAGGGACAGTCGTTAACCATAGCAAAGTCGCAACCCAGCAAGGGCCCACCAGGGGAGGGTGACTATGGTGGTGGGAAAGATAGTCTAAACAGGTAAGTCTTAAGTTGGCTTCTGAAACTTGAAATGGTCTGTTGTGATCTGACACTAAATGGGAGCCAGTTCCATTCCACCGGCACAGCAGTGGCAGAACCATGTATACTTACATGCTGTAAAGCTGGAATTTTAGCCAGAGGAATATTTACTAATTAAAATTCTAAGAAAATCATTCAAAATTTAATTTTACTAATGGCCGATTTCTTCTGAAGAGATTAATACAAGTTTAATATTTTCAGGAATTAACTTTCAGTGTCCAAGTTCCTAAAGCTAAAACTACTGCCCACTGAAAATTTGTTCCAGCTAAACTTATGAAAAATTCTAAATATGATTCCATGAAAATTACAGACCCAATAATGAAGTTAACACGTTATCCCGAAATATTTATTCTCACAGGAAGAGTTCTACATTCAAAGTTTCATGTAACAGATTTCTTTACATATTACACTAATGTGTACTTTATTTGTTATTGTGTGCATTTTGTTTTCTTTGTGTTTATTACATATATGCACAATCTTGTGTACATATTGTTGTACACATATGTGGGAACTGAATAAATAAATAATATTTTCATATAATTTATTGGTGGTATTGACACATATCTATTATTCTACGCTTCTGTAAGATTTAAATTTAAATCTTTTCGATTCAATACCTCTGGTCAATACTTGCAATGAATTGTTCATAGTCTTCAAGACAACTGCTACTCAGTTTACTGGACCCTATTGTACACAACAATACTAATGGTCTGAGCATTACAAAGGGTGATCTGCTGTTATCAGGTTAATTATGGGTGTGTAGATTTCAGCCCAGGTATGTTGTACAGATGTTATGACCATTAGTGGACACAGAGGTCACTCAATAAAAACACCCCTCCTCCCCCCTACCCAAATGTGGTGCAGCAGCATTGTCCCAGGTAAACTGAATGCATGTTTCCATGCATGCAACTTTCTTTTAATTTTATTTGAATATCTTACACATGCAAGTACCCTGTTGCTACTTCCAGGCCCTGTGAATTTCAGCCTGATTTAAATATCAAACTGATTTATATATCAATTCTTTATTCAGTTTTGGTGTTCATAATGGGAAAATAACGTCATAACCTGCATATATTTGTGTCAATATTCCAGAAGTGGTAAGAGATAGAGTGATTTCATTGATAAGAGTTCAAAGGAATTCACTTTTTATGGCAGTCATCTTGGATTTTTGAGACTATGCTTTCAATACTCAAGTTTATCACAGTATGATCAGAGATGGAGCAAGTTGGGTTGACTTTCAACACTAGAGAGTTTCCAACAATGCCGGAAATCATATTACCAAATTTTGGAGAGATTTTTGTGATATACACAAGTGACAATTCATAACCGTGATTTTCTTCTCTTCCTCTAGGGTGTCACAAGGTGTTTCCCTGTATTCCAGATATAATTTGAGGTCTACAATCGATAATATTTTTTGTCTATATTTGGCCAGTACTCATTGATGGCAATAGGACTAAGAGTGCTCTTTTCAACCAAAATAAAAAATAAAATATTTTGAAATTTTTCATACTTTGACTCACTTTACACCATATGAGAGCAGGTAAATGTTTGTGAAAATATTAAAATTTAACCAGAAAAACAGAAATCTTTCCTTAATCTTGGCTCAGTCCTCCTGAAGGTATATGACTATACGTGTAACTTGCCACCCTGGGAAGTCGCAAGCATAAACTGACACAACTTGCTGCTAACAGAATAAAATTTGGAGACTTGTACAATCACAGAATTCTGTTGGGTTTCCTAGTAATATTACTACTACAAATGTTGCTTTGAGATCAAATAATTTACATGGAAACATACATTTAGTTGAAGATGAAATACTTCAAATTCGTGGAATTGTGCAATGATGGACATTTTGTTTGCAAGTTGTGTCAGCGAATTCATTTTAATGACTTCCCACGGTAGTGAGTCACACGTAAATTCTCTTCAAAGATGATCCAGATTGGGAATCCAGAATTGTTGAGGATTTTTTTGGCAATATCAGGATGCAAAATTCCAAAATTGCATCGAAGATGTCCATACACCACAGCCCAAGGAAATAGTTTTCAACACCGTCACATAATAGAAGAAGCGACTCAGTACAAAGATCAGGAGATATTCAGAGCAAAAGGTGAGATATGATGTTGTACACTTACACCCTGTAAATAATGTCCCTATCAAGTATCAATATCCCACACTTTACGAATCCTGAGATATAACCGGGACAAGATTTTAAAGGTCAAGGTCACAACTGCAGGGTTAAAGGTCAAATCAAGGCTATATCATGATTGCACACTGACACATCCTAACTAACTTCCCTACCAAGTATCAACTTCCTACACCTTAGAGTTTACTATTTATAACTCAGACAAAATTTTAAAGGTCAAGGTCACTACGACAAAGGTCATAGGTTAAAATTATGGACGCATCATGACGCTGCACACGTGCAACCCCTAACTAATGTTGCTACCAAGTATTAAGTTTCTAGACCTTACAGTTTCCCAGATATAGCCCAGACATTTTAAAAGTCAAGGTCACTACAGCAAGGTCAAAGGTCTAAACAAATCACACCATGATGTATATATATACCACCAACTAATGTCCCTACAAAGTATCAACCTTTCACTAATTGCAGTTTGCAAGATAAAGCCCAAACAAGATTTTAAAGGTTAAGATCACTACAGCAAGGCTAAAAGTCAAATGAAGGTCACACCATGACGTTGCACACCTACACTCTCTAACTAATGTTCCAACCAAGTATCAACTTCCTATACCTAACGGTTTCTAAGATATAGCCCGTACAAGATTTTAAAGATTAAAGTCACTACAGCAAGGTCAAATCAAGATCAAACCATGTTGTTGCACATCTACATCCCCCACTAATGTCCCTACCAAGTATCAACTTCCTACACCTTAAGGTTTCTGAGATATAGCCCAGACAAGATTTTCAAACGCAAGGTCACTATGGCAAGGTCATAGTCAAATCAAGATCATGCCATGAAGTTGCCCACATACACCGCCAATCAATGTCCCACCAAATATCAACATCTTACACCTCACAGTTTTTGAGATACAGCCTGGACAAGCTTTTTCCCCCGCCACCACCCCAACCATCTGAATGACTGGGGTGAACAAAATACCTGCACAGCCCATACAGACTGTGCCGTAAAAGTAGTCATCAGATGGAAATTATATCTTCACACAAGCTGAGGTCTAGCCATGGCTTGGTCCTCCTCAAGTCGATGCAGATGGAAAATCCTAAATTTTGGGGTTTTCTTCAGCAATACACAGAACGAGGGTTTACACATTTTCAGGCACGCTTTGTTTATTACTGTAATAGTTGTGGCCAATATTAACATGCATGAAAACACTGCATCATAAATCACAGAAGGCATGGAAGCATAGACTAACAGGATCTGCTGGCACAAATATGTACACTTTGACCACACAGTGGTTCAAGGTGACAGTCTCTTATATTAATAGTACTTCAATTACTGGATAGTATTACAGTGAAATCAGTATGGGCAGTGGTGTGACTGGTGTCTGCTTGAGTCCTGCCTCAAGGCTCATGTTAATTACTAATAATTAGACAGCTCAGTTGATTGATATATGTTTATGGTTTATTTAGGTTCAATACACAATGTACTCATGCATTATATATACAGATATACAGTACATACAACAGCTGAATGATCATTTTTGTACTTGTGTATTCTTGTACCAGTACTATACTCTTCACTAGGTACTCTGTTAAGTATAAAAACAGCTCAAACATTATACGACTCATTTGAGAATATTGCAAAAATTGTAAATACTGAGTACGAGTACTACTTTTCAATTTTGTACCCTGATTATTATTATTATTATATTTTTTGGTATTATATTTATACTCCGTGCTATAAGTCCTTGTACTGCAGGACTCAAAGTGCTAATTGACCCATACCAACTGCACAAGTACCACTCAGGTTCTCTGGTGAATGACATTCCCCTGGCTACTATCAGGGGACGACAATTTATCACCGTCACTATTCCGACTCCCTAAGGTTCTTTAGCCCTGTACTGGGATAATAATGATAACTTGAGTACAATGCCAAAGAAGATCCTTTTCAAAAGAAAAGATCTACTTTTCTGTCAATGAAAATCATATTATACTAATATATTTCAACACAACTTTTATTGTACAGACTGGGGTATTTAGGAGACTCCTGCAAGGCTAGGGTCATGATGGCCAAGTGGTCAAAGCATCTTGCCTCTCAAAGTTTGACAGGAAATGGCTTAAGGCAAATGGAGTTCTGAGCTTTCTTCTATTACAAACCAAATCTTGCTGAATATGTTAGGGGGCTTTCATATTTAACGGGATGAGCAGACCTAGTGTCAGGATTACAATATGTCTCAATGATGTTTTCTCGAGTCAAAGATTTACCTGAGACTTTACTTTTTTTCCTGTGTTGGCAGACCCTAAAGGCCTCTAACTATGCATTGGGTTAGGTTTTGTGTTATATATAAGACTGCTTGTGGGATGACAGAAGTATCTCACATTGTCATATCAGTCATATAGACCTCACAGGATTTTTTAATTGAGAGGTAAAATTTCAGTTGACTAATATCGTCAGATAAAATATGTTCAGTAAATCTCATTCTAGCTTCAGCAAATACTTGAGCTGACAAAAAAACCCCCACAAATATGAGAGAAAAATCAGCCAACAATGTAACACACACAAGGGTAGCTTGTGACTGAATCTCATGGCAAAGAGATCTGTCTGAGATCTGATACACCCACCTGAAGATCTGAATATCAATATAACACTCTGTGTGAAGGGTTATAATATAGTGATTGACTCGAGTCTGACTCGAGTTGACTTGTCGGTGATGTATGAAACTCGAGTTGACACTGTGGTGGCTAGTTGGTGGGCTGTGATACACCAGTTCTTATTTCTTAATATGTGTCTGGCTTTATAGGGCACCAGTGTTAGGGATGAGCCCAAAACATATGGAGAACTCAGAATTCTATCCGTGCAGTCAACAGAGTACAACAAGCAAATTTCTGAGTCTTTGCCACTTAAAGCCTTTGGAATATTTAAAATTATCTTGCTTCCAGTGTAAGCAATGAGTATTTAAACTAGACCTATGCATCGAGGAACCGGTGCGAATCTGTATCCACCAGAAAGACAACTCACCAAAGCCAGTGAACCATCGTTTGACCTTGAAGGAGGGGCCAAAGGTCAAATCAGACCACACCAGAAGATTCCCAGTCCATTATTTTATATAGGTTGGTTTACCATCCCAAATCTCTTGACCAATAATAAGCGAGTTATAAGGACTTTTAACTTTGGCTATCCTCGTTTGACCTTGAAGGAGGGGCCCAAGGTCAAATCCGACCACACCACAAGATTCTTAGTCCATGATTTCCTATAGGTTGGTTTACCATCCCAAACCTCTGGGTCCAATAATAAGCGAGTTATAAGCACTTTTAAGTTTGTCTATCCTCATTTGACCTTGAAGGAGGGGTTCAAGGTCAAATCCGACCATACCAGAAGATTCCTAGTTCATGATTTCCTATAGGTTGGTTTACCATCCCAAATCTCTTGGACCAATAATAAGCGAGCTATAAGCACTATTAACTTTGGCTATCCTCGTTTGACCTTGAAGGAGGGGCCGAAGGTCAAATCTGACCACATCAAAAGATTCCCAGCCCATGATTTCCTATAAGTTGCTGTACCATCCCAAACATCTAGGAATAATAATAAGAGAGTTATAAGCACTTTTAAGTTTGGCTATCCTCATTTGACCTTGAAGAAGGGGCCCAAGGTCAAATCCGACCACACCAGAAGATTCCCAGCCCATGATTTCCTATAGGTTGGTTTACCATCCCAAACTTCTAGGACCAATAATAATGAGAGTTATAAGCATTTTTAAGTTTGGCTATCCTCATTTGACCTTGAAGAAGGGGTCCAAGATCAAACCTGACCACATAAAAAGATTTGCAGCACATGATTTCCTAATGGTTTCACATTGCAAACCTCTAGGACCAATAATAAGGGAGATATAAGCACTTTTAAAGTCCGCTATGTGGGTTACTTTGGCACTCCGTGGATGACCTTGAATTAAGAGCTTTAAGGTCAAATGTCTGCAAGGTTGTAGAGGACATATATATCTGTTATACATATCACCTATGAAGACATTCAACCTTCTACCTATGAGAAACAGCCAGTAGAAAAATGTAGATAATTTTCAAAGAAATGCCCGCAGCGGCCATCTTGTTTTTCAGAATGAGGCTAATTTCCTTCCCAGAGAAGCTTACCCCCCCCAATGAAGATATCCTGCAAATTTGGTGAACCTAGCTGATGTAGTTTTCCGGTTAGAGCGTTAACGCCGAAAATCTCTCTACGCGCAGCGAACGTTAAACCGAAATATCCACCGGATGCTTCCGGTGGATACAATTATTGATTCCCAATAGAAAACAAGGAGTAAATAAGATGCTAAGAAGCCTTAATCGCCATCTCTGGGGCACACAGAGGAAAGTGAATAAATCTGGCCATATTTTTCTGACATCACAGTGGAAACTAAGTTTTACATAGCTCATATAGTGTGGTTTGTACGACTTTACTAAACATGTAAACTCTTACCCAATCCAAAAATACATTAAAGAGAAGGGTTAGCATACTGAGAACCAATACATACCTTTTAAGTATATTACTGTAGCATGACTTAACTCTGACTGTTGAACAGGATGTAAAACCCTAACTTCAACCTGTGACCTCAAAATGCTCTTTCTTTTTATATTTAATAACTAAACATGGGCTAAAATTCTGTTGCATAAATTACCAAAAAAACATACATTTCATTCTTATTCTCGATGTAAAAGCCAAATAAAAAAAATACAATAAGAAAGTATTTTATATTATATGTTTGGTTAAAATAAATGAGAGAACACAACACAGCAGCAGAAATGTCAGATACTCTACAGTTGCAGCTCTCTTGTAAAGGAGAACCCTGTCTCAATTACTCCTCCATGTCCCCATCTAAACGACTCATGGTTTGTATTGCACCCTTTTCTTTATACACAGAACTCAAGCCCGAAGCTTAATAGTCCGACGCACAAAAGACCATGAAAAGACTTGTAACCAGATTTTTAATTTCTAAAATTACTTATTGCAATGATTAAATAGCAATCTATGTGAATATGAAATGATTATGCCAGACTAAATATGTATAAAAATGATCTCCAGTCATCATATTAACTCATAAGATCTCTTACCGAAGCTCTTCCTTTATGGCATGGTTTTTAATTAACTTGGCCAGAAATTTGACCACCGTGCATCAAAACACGATCAACCAGCAACTAATTATCTTTTCTTTGGATTCCACTCTTACTCTCTTTAAGATCTTAAGCAGTTTTCTTCTTTTTAAGTTGCCCTTACATTTTTCTTTGCAGGATGGTGATTTTTTGCTTTTACTTTCAACTGGAAAAATCCTACTGACGTATATTTTTGTTTATACAATGCAATATACCACACAAATCAATGAAATCATGCAAAAGCAGAAAAGCCACTTTTGAAGTATTTTTACTCTTTGAGGAAGTTACTCTGTAGGATTACCTAAAGAATATTCTCTTGTTGAAAGTATCTTTTTTGTTACAAGGAGATGGATTGTTTTCATAATGAGAAACCAAACGTCTTCTGATCTCAGTGACAAATCTATGATATTGCTTTATTTTTAGTATATTTATTACCAAAAATACAATGTTTATAACATTTTGTTTCCTGAGGAAACCACATTTACTTCAATGAGAACACATTTATATGCAAGTCTTGAAATTAGAAGAGACTTTTCATGTTTACCGTTTCAGTCATTTTTAATTTAAGTCTTTCTTTTCTCAGTATAAACTGGCTTTGAATGTAAATGTTAAGATGAGTAAAATCAATTAGCCACTAATAAAACAACAGTATACCAGAGTTTCAAGTTTTTTTCAAATTTTCAAGTCAGAAGATCAAATACAGCATACAGATATCTATTAACTAATTAGTGGATGTTTTTACCTAATTAATTAGCACTTGCCATGCAGAATGAGATATGTGCCGGCTCATATGATGTGTAATGCTACTACTGATGAGGACTGGATAAAAAGAGACTTCAATTGATGCTGTTTGTTGCACTTTGGTTTTTGAGCGTGTTGTATGTGTAAATCGATGCATTGCTTATGCAAAGGTCAAACTGAGAATAAAATTCAGCCAATTCTTGTATTTTCATCAACTTACATTAAAAATAAGAATAAATTGTAAAGAGACAAAGACAAAAGGTGCTTATTACATGTAAGAATGCTTTATTTTTGTTGGATGATGTTAGTTTAAAAATGAAAATACAGCAGTTTTGTGTGTTTACTTATACCAGCATTCGTCTTAGGAACAATTGTCCAATATTTTGCTTTTTGTTTGGTAGGAATAAATGTCACAAAAATTGCAACAAGTGTTTAAGAACCAATTAGTGAAAGGGCCAATAGTGTTCTTTATGGCTAATATTTGATGAAAATTATCGAAACCTACAGACTTGGTTATTTATTGCCCATTTTGATTTTAAATGTGATAAAACTGAGTTTGGTATATATAGAACTGCCATATGTAGAATATTGCCATAAGCAGAAACTTGGAAGTTTCCAAGTCCCAAACAATTATCAATGCAAAGTACAAGGATATCTGGAAGTTTGACTTAATTTGATGCACTAAGTGTTACTTTTCAATGGTAATCTAATCAAATATACTGCTTTGCAGGTGTAATATCTTCCCCACAAGGGGGGACTCTAGCACTAAATCAACTCTACATTAAACTCTAAAATTCTTGTGTGTGCAGAAATGTCAAAATCCATGGAAGAGGAGACAAAATAGTAACACCATTGTGTTACTGTATACCTGGGGCCGGTTTCATGAAACCACCTTTGGAAAGGAGCTCCTTTTGTAAAGGAAAGTAATTTTTATTCCTTTGTTGAAGGCCACTTTAAAATTCTGTTTCGCAAAGCCTCCTTTAACTCTCCTTACCAAAGGTCTTCCTTGAAACTTAAAGAGGGAGCAAATGTTCTTTAAAGTTATTAAACATTCCTTGAGGGACACTTCCTTAAATTTAAAGTAGGTCGTTAGCTTCCTTGAAATTTAAGGGAGTTTTCAAGGTCTCCTTTAAGGGAGAAGGCTTTGTGAAACTGAGAATTTTTAAAGGAGGAAGAAATTCAAGGAAATCCTTGAATTTAAGGTGACCTTTGTCTTAAGGAGGCTTCATGAAATCAGTCCCAGTTTTTAAATATTCATCCATATTTCATATGAATGCCTACTCTTAGCTCTCTCTGTTAGTGTTTTGGAAATGGGCCAGTGTACCCTTGTCAATGATACAGTGAAATTTAACTGTGAATGTACATGAGCCATATTTTAAAACAGGAAACATTCTCATCCGATAATACCGATATATTGAGCTTAATAAGTTCATTTTGATGAATATAAAGCAATATTACATATATCCTTGAACTTATATATTTTTTCATTGTTTTGATGAACTATCGGCCATTAGAAAGCCTAAGTTATTGACATTTTCAGTTAACAGTTCTTAAATATTCTGTCATTTCTATACCAATGAAACAAAATGGGAATACCAGGGGCCGGTTTAACAAAGGGTCTCAGACTTAGCCTGGCCTTAGGATAAGTCAAGGACTTAAATCTGAGCCTTTTGTCTTTGCTAAGTCCTAAACTTAAATGGATTTCACAAAGGGTGACTTAACTAAGTCCAAGCCTATCATATAACTACAGTGTTTTTTTATGTCATGTGACCCTTTATTTCTAGTCAAAATATTTTAGTGGTAATATATATCCTTTGCTCAGCTCATTTTCTTTGTTTATTTCTCTGAAATAATGCTGTTTTTCAATGAGAAGCCTTGTAATCACATAGATATGTCCAAAGACTAATTTTGGGAGGTGTTCCTGAAGTGAGAAAAATATATGGCGGCCATATTTAAGTCTTTGTTTACAAAAGTTAAGCCCACTCTTGGGTAGACTTAGCCAAAGCCTAGACTTAGCAGCTTTGTGAAACCCTCCAAGTCTGAGATCACAGACTTAGCCTCATGTTAAGACAAAAGTCTTAACTTTAAGTCTAAGTCTGGGCTAAATCCTTTGTGAAATCGACCCCAGTTTACACCATTACTCTCTATGTATTTCTATTCCTTATGTTTCATCAATGTTTCCGTTTACACACAAACATGCGTAAATGTACTTCGAAATCTAGCAATTTACGCAAATATTATTTACCTGAGGGTCTGACTGACACGGAAGTATTTGTAAAAAAACGTTGATATTTAACCTATATTTGAAGCAATTCTTTATTTATTGCAACTTCAAAACAAAAACTGTGGATTTCCTGTTTTTTACTTGTCTCTGTACATGTGCAGGATCAAAAGGTGAAGAGTTCGCAAGGTTGTGAGGTCATGCATACGCATTACAAGGTATTTTGGTATTGTTTTTCTATCAAAGTCCACTTAACTGTGAGTAAGCTTGTTTTCTCACATAATAAACAAGTAATCTGTACCCAGTCTGTTGCACTGTCAAATAGGCAAGTTACTCTATCAAACTGTTATTATACCTCTGAGAGGAAGGAGGATGATGACTATTGCCAGTACTAGCTCCACTGAAACAGTGGATCCACTGTATTTGTAGCGACAGTTCCGCATTTTATCAGAAGAGGTCAAACCTCTGCATAACTGACCATTAAAAATTTTGCTTTGATACCCGGTTTTCAAATTAGGGGGTCAATTGAACTACAGGAAACACGGATTCATTACATTATGGACAATTTAATCCTATTTGGGACTTTTGAGATTAGTTTAGGCGATGTATCTGCATCTTATACTAAATCTATAACAATGATACAGACATATTTTCTGCTGTGTGTAAATTTGGAGGGTCAAGTTTAAGTATATTATCAAATAATGAGCAATGGCCACAGTGACTCCACTATATGTCACACATTTTAATTAAAAAGTTTCTTTAAAAAAAAAAAAAAAAAAAAAAAAAAAATGAAATTATGCCCCCCTCCCCCCATGGCAATTATAATAAAAAATTGAGTGACCAAGGGTAGTAATTAAAACACATAATATTTTTTGCAGTTTTTCAGTCTAGATCTTATATATCATACATATGAAGCTAAATATTACTAAAATAAATATTATCACTTATGTTTATTACAGCTGCACACAATTAAGACCAGGCAGTAAGATATCTTGCAACATTAACTTTCTCAGTCATGTTTGTTAACTGTTAACACCTATAGGAAGTAAGACCAAAAATAGCCAGCCTCAACATGCAAGAACCCCAGTCCGCAGGTACAGGTAAATGGCCAATGACATTGAGATTTGGAAAAATCTTAGAACAACGTCCATTGTAAGAAGTATAGAGGACCCACAAGATGTTCTACAAAAGATTCACAGGCCATGATTTCTTACAAGTAGTTTTCATATTTTGAAGCCCTAGAAACAATTATAAGGGAGATATAAGGCCTTTTTGACATGCTCACCTTCCCATTTGGCATTAACGATGTGGTATGGCAGCCATATTGTTTCCAAAACAAGGACACAATTACTCTGAGACAAGCTTTCCTGTCCATTTACATTTTGTGCAAATCAGATGAAGCTAGCTGCAATATTTTAGGTTACAGAATATAGTAAAGATTTTAGAACAAACTTTAAGACCCCAAAATTTTAAGTGTTGCCATGGCAGCAGTTGCTGCCAGATACCCCCCAAAACCTAATCAACTCTATATTCTCTTGGGGTAAACATATCCTGAAAATTTGGTGAAAATCCATGCATGGGTTAAGGCTGTGTAACACCCACAAACTTCAAGACCCGAAAATCTTAAGTGTTGCCAAGGCAACAGAGGTAGCCGGACACCCCCAAAACCGAATCAGCTCTAAATCCTCTTGGGGTAATCATATCCTGGGCCGGGATTCACAAAGATTCTTAAGTAAGAATTCTTACTTAAGTAAAACATAGATATAACCACAAATGTTGTACTTAAGTAAGAATTCTTACTTAAGAATCTTTGTTAATACCGGCCCTGAAAATTTGGTGAAAATCCACACAGGGGTTAATTTTGCCATGGCAACAGTTGTAATCGAATACCCCCCAAAACCTATTCAGCTCTAGATCCTCTTGGGATAAACATCCCCTGAAAATTTAGTGAAAATCTGTGCAGGGGTTTAGACTGTGAAACACCCACAAGCTTTATGCCCGCCACCACCACTGCCACGATGGCGCAGGGGACGACTCTAACCACAGCCTTTATGGCTGGGGTTAAAAAAATGTGAGATAAAAAATTCTAAATGAAACATTTTAAGGTAGTTCTTAAAGTGATTGTTTAATAAGTCCCCTGTTTTGTGCAAATTGTAACAAATTTTATTGTAATTTAACTTTTTGTAAGTTAAATACTTACCTTATCCTCACAAATGCTTACTTGGTTTTGTGGAGGCAAAATGCGGCGACCAACAAGAATATTTAAAAATTATTCTTGTTCGAGAGGTGAACCCCGTAGTTAGTGGTAGGCGTGCATGCGCACTACTCATTGTCAGTTGGGCTTTGTCGAGAGATCTTCATTTAATTTTTGGTCCCCTGTAAAACAAACTTGTGAGGGGAGGAAGGGTGGGTCTGTCCTTGTGAGGATAAGGTAAGTATTTAACTTACAAAAAGTTAAATTACAATAAAATTTGTTACATTTTATTGCGTAAAATAGCCTTACCTTATCCTCACAAATGCTTGATTCCAACTATAACAGGAGGAGGGGTTTGTTTTGCAACCTGCCTGTTAATAGACTATGGGGCTCACCATGAAAGCATTTGATGGAGAGGATAAGATAAGCTTAAGAAACGCTGTATTAAGATTACTCTTAATACAAGTAATGAATGTTAACCTCATGAATATTCATGATGCACTGTTATGGTTTGACACTTGATTCAACTGGTATGTGTTGTCTTACAGCTACCCATCACCCATTAACTGCATGGTCGGGGATGGCTTCCTGGGTCCCTTGAGCAAGATGCTATCATCCACCAGAAAGGCATCCCCAAGCTGACTTCTATGGCTCCTCAAATACAATCATGGGGCCATCTGAAAGAAGAAAACATATGTCAGTACAAGCTACAGGTATGGCTGAAGACATGTAAGTATGTAGGACATATGAGAAACATAGAGAACATACTCAAAAATTCACCACATGCTGAGCAGAAACCACTGGGCCTAATTTGAAATCTGATTTGTCGGTGGACTGCCAAGCTACATCCTTCAAGTAAAAAGTGGTGAAAGTGTTGTGGCTTTTCCTATAACATGAGCCTAGTACTTGCTCTAATGAGACCCCACCCTAAAGGCCAAAGAGGCTGACATGGACCTTAGGTCATGAGCCTTCACATGGGCATGTTCTGACATAGAATCCGAAGATTGATAGGCTAAAGCAACAGTCTGTTTGATCCAAGATGAAATAGTGGATCTTTGAATATCTTTGTCAAAACCCTCCTTAAAGGAGATGAACAAAAGATTCTTGCCCTTTCTCTGTGTAGAAGTCCTATCCAAATAATAACGAAGAGCTCTAATCGGACACAGAGTCATATCATCAGACAAATCGGAGCTCAGAAATGGTTTTAGAGCTGGAATAACTACAGGTCTGATCAAATCTGGGCCCTCAGAGGCTAACTGGTTCTTAGCCAAGAAGGCAGGAGAAGGAGAGATAGTGACCTCCTTCCAGTGAGGCTTATGTCTGAGAGAAGAGAATGTCCAAGCGTGCACCTCCCCCCTCCTTTTGCCAGATGCCAAAGCCATCAGGAAAACAGTCTTGAAAGTCAAAATCTTAAGACTTGCATTCTTCAAAGGCTCAAAAGGAGCTTTAGTTAAAGCCATAAGAACCAAAGATAGGTCCCAAGATGAAATACCCCTATTTAGAATAGGTTTGACCCTGTAAAAGCTTGCAAGAAGTCTATTTAAGTGCATGCTCTTGCCTACTTCCTGGCCAAAAGGTCCCAAATGGTCAGCTATTGCAGTTCTGTAGCCAGCGATTGTGGCAGGCTTCAAATTTTTGACAGTAAACAGATGGTTCAAAATTCTGCTATGTCTGAGATAGAAGGCCCTGCGCTGACCACCTTGTTCTGTTGGCACCAGAGTTCAAAAATGGCCCACCTTGACTCATATAATCTTCTAGATGAGGGTCTTTGAGGTGCCTTAATTCTATCTGCCACCTGCTCAGAGAATGATTCAAGTGATTCTGAGTGGTGTCCAGGTGCCAAACATGAAGATTCAGATACATGAGACTCTGATGTAACTTCTGACTGAAATTTTGTTTTAGCAGATGAGGCCAGTGAGGAAGTTGTAATGGGGGCTTGGTTGACAGATTGACTAGATCCCAAAACCAATGCATTCTGGGCCACCGTGGTGCTACTACTATCATTCTGCACCTGTAGGTGTTCATTTTCTGTATGACCTTTGGTATGAGAGATACAGGACAAAAGGCATAGCCGTCCAGACCCTCCCAGGAGATGTTCAATACATCTATGTTCATAGCATTTGCATCTGGGACTAGCGAGACATAGATTGGTAGCTTGTGATTCAACTTGGTGGCAAACATGTCCACCATTGGTGTGTGCCAAACTTTGCAAATTAGACTGAATATTTGAGGATGAAGAGACCATTCTGTTTGAATTATTTTGTCCTTCCTGGAGAGACTGTCGGCTATGACATTGAGGCAACCCTGAATGTGTCTGGCTCTTATGAGAATGTTCCGAGGATTGCAGTAGGCCAAGATGCGCCAAACCAGGAGACACATGTCCCAAGAGTGTGTTCCCCCTTGTTTGTTCAGATAACTGACTACAGTGGCGTTGTCTGTTGCTATGAGAACTCTTTTGTCTAGAATTCTGTTTTGAAAGTTTTTTAAGGCCGGAAATACTGCCTTTAACTCTAGGACATTGATATGAAGCAATTTTTCCTGATCTGTCCAATTGCCACTGACTGTCATGTTTTCTAAATGAGCTCGCCAACCCTGGTTTGACGCATCTGTGAAAATAAGGGTATTGTGTTCCTGAGGATGAAAAGGACAACCCTTTCTTAAATTTTTTTGATCTTTCCACCACTGAAGATAACTTTTCAGAAGATTTGAAACAGGAATCTTCAGGTCTAGAGACTGGGGGTATTGCCAATGTGTCTTCAGGTACCACTGAAACGGACGCATGTGGAGCCTGCCCATTGGTATTGTCTTTTCTAGAGATGCTAACACACCTATCAGAGACAATAATAGCCTTGGAGTAGTTTGTGATACGACCTCCATGTCCTGAACAGCTTTTTCTAGAATTTTCAACTTCTTTTCGGTTGGAAAAACTTTTCCCTGTAACAAATCGAAATGGTAACCCAGAAAGTTGATTTCTTGTGTAGGTTCGAGCTCTGATTTTTCGAAGTTTATCACAAAGCCGAGATCCTGCACCACCTGAATGAGTTCTTTTGTCTGTACCAGACATTGGTGGCTGGTATTAGCTCTTAACAACCAGTCGTCTAGATACTGGTGAACTCGAATTCCGGTCGGTGACAAATTCAAGAGCCTTATCCAGTGAGTTAAGACAGGCCGACTGCATCTGAAGGTGGGACAGCAACTCGTCAGAGTCCCTAAACATCTCTGAACCCCCTTGCTGAACTAAATTCTCCATTGAGGTTGATGTCTTGCCAATGGCTTTCATATACCAATTCACATATTAAGATAAAATCTGGACACATTCTCTCATCACAGTCTCCATACATGTGTGCTGTCTGATAGGAATATGCACTGAAGAAGGAATTGTTTTGGGGAACAGTGACCTGAAAGCATCCTGGCATTTGGGTGCAGAATTCGAAAACTCTACCGTAGAAGATCTGTAGAATTTCATGGGTGGCCTGTTATATGGCAAGAAGTTGTCAGTATTAACAGGACTGCATTGAAGCCTCTCGGGCTCACCTTTCTTAGGGTTCCCTGACATGACGCTTTGGCCTCGTAGAAATCCCAGCGTTGAACTATACCCTCCAATGGGGGCATGACCATTGGAAGGACCTGTTTTTTTCTGGAGTCTTTATTCTTAGACCCAAAAATTTTGGATGGTAGATCAGAAGACTCTTCAGGAACCTCAACTTCTAATAAAATCCTGATAGCAGCCAAAGTTTCCCTGTAGGTAGGATCTTCCTCCACTTCTTCATGAGAAGGTGACCTCTGCCTCTTGCGAGAGGAAACACTTTTAGATTCATGTACTGAACTAAAATCAGACAACGCATCTTCACCGGAATCCACAGCTCTGGAAGCACAAGGCTGGTGGGGAGTAGGCAAATAAGAAGAGGCAGACAAACTCGCCTTCAAAGATGTTATCTGAGACTGCATGTCTTCTAACCTCTGCAATATCTTCAACAAGGATTCCTCTGCTACAGGCTGAGATTTCTCAGCTGTAGGGGAACGATGAGGATCAGATTCATGCCCTAACAGGGAGTCTTCTACTTCTTTAGAAACCACTATGTCCTTAGGTTTCTTCTTAGACTTAGATTGTAGCTTCTTCTTTTGCTCAGAGGTGAACTGCAAGCAGTTGAAACAATCCTCTTCCTTCGATGTAACACATACATCTTGGCCCTTGCCTTTGTCTCTACAAGGGTAACAGAAAAGGTGGGAGTCCGAATCATACAGTGGGTGACCACAACCAGAAGTATGCTTCGTAGACTTCAACTGCGATTCAGCCAAAATGTACTTCAAAGAAAAAACGCGAAGCCTCCACGACGACCAAAAATTGAATGAAGATCTCTCGACAAAGTCCAACCGACAATGAGTAGTGCGCATGCGCGCCTACCACTAACTACGGGGTTCACCTCTCGAACAAGAATAATTTTTAAATATTCTTGTTGGTCGCTGCGTTTTGCCTCCACAAAACCAAATAAGCATTTGTGAGGATAAGGTAAGGCTATTTTATGCAATAAAAACATAGCTCTGAGGCATTTATTACAGAAATCTGGTATATCTACTCACATTTGCCCTGCGCACACTGCGAGGTGTGGCTCTCACTTTTCTCACTGGTGTGTCACCTTCTTCTTTCTTCACACTACTACTGTCCCGCTCTTTGCGTAAACTCGTCAACCAATCAGGTGTCTGATTCGGGGTCAAGGTCACATTTCTCCCCACCGGCGTGCGAGGCTCTGGGTTCATCACATAATTAGGCAGGTCGACAGTTGGGGAATGGTACTGAGGAGGGGGTGGACTGGAACAACACGTCGCACCGGTTTTCAAAGGCGTCTTGTGTCCACCCAGTAACAAGCCCATTTTTAATGGTGTTTTATGCTTCCCTATGTTCTCACTGTTGTATTTACAGTCACTAACATCTCCTATGCACTGAGCGTCTTTTCTCAATAATATTTCTTTGGCATCTGTATTCTTACAGTGAGATGTATCAGTGGCATTTTCACACACAGTTTTATGCTGTCCACAGTTTTCACTGTTATATTCACTGTTACTTGTGAGATTTGGAGCATCTTGTCTTGCACTAACTAGTTCTGTGTTACTTTCAACAGTGATGTTTTCACAAACTGTTTTCAGCACCCTGTCAGGATTTTCAGAGGGGCGAGATCTTTTGACGCCATTGTTCGAGTCATGTGACTCGCCTGTACACTCTCCTGGTTCCTCGTAGATATCGGCCAGCTTTCTTTTAACACCCTTCACTCTGTGTGGAGTGTTATAATGTTGCACTGTAACTGCTATCTGGAACATTTCAAATAATAACAGCATTTTAAAAAGGTAAATTATACAAATGATAAGCTGATATCAGTCAGGATAAGGTATATAAAGCAATAGATCTGTATTGATTATCTTGTAAACATTACAGAGAATGCTCTGTCTGAAGTCAACGTTATTGGAGTAGTTAGTCACTACTAATATTCACCAACAAGATAATACACCTTTCCTAGTTTTCGATCCCGTCTCCTTTTTATTGACATATAAATGTAAGTAAAAACACATGAAAAATATTTTCCAGTTTGCCATCTTTAATACTATAAAGAACGTCACTCTCTAATTGTACAATGTCTCTGTTTCAATGAAAGCCAGCCTAAAAGAAATCACTGAAGCAGCAGTTTTGGAAAACAATTAATCAAGCAGATCTTTGTAGTTAGTTCAAGTTACTTTTCTCAAAATTCAGCCTTAAACAGTAATTTAAACGGAGCAATGATTGCCTGCAGAGTTTTTGTAATGCAGAGAAACCACTAGTGTTTCAATAGAGTGACCACTTTGATATGAGATCAATGTTATACATCTATGTGTTAATTAAATTATACGGCAAAATAAGGAATGTAACTAAATTAGTTTGAGAAGTAATCAGACTCGTAGTGAACACATTTCTACCCATGGATCAGTTTTTACACTGGAAACTTGAGCTGTAATATTTATCCCAGATTCTATATCATCCTGACTTCTAGCAATGACATTAAAGTCACAATTAGTAACAGCAATCAACCAGAGATTAATACACTTAATATGAAATATATAAACAGGTTTTAAAATTTCAGATATATCATATGATTCAATAAATCTTGTTCAAATGAACACCAATTGTTTGGTGTCTATAATTAAAGCAGACTGAATGACATTTTCTAACACTTCCTTCATATTTCAATTAGTTCTGCTCAATAGGATACATGGTCTTCTGTTGATTCAAAGAAATTATAGATGAGATGGTAGTACTGGTGTTATGATTATTGAGACTTGATTACTGATAAGAACTTTTACAACTGGCTTCTCAAGCATTAACACATGACAGGTTGTTCAAACTATCACAAACATACAATAAATCTGACCTTTTGATCACTCTGAGATTTCTTTGGGGTTATGATGAGTTTGCGAGGACTCTTGCCGGCTGTATTGTGACTAGACTTGTTGAACCACCTGGTAATAGAACTGTTGACTAATGTCTTCTTAGACCCAAAACATCCCTGAGAATTGTCAGTATTCATAGACCTCAGGGCATGCTTCACCTGAAAGTATGGACAGAAACCACGGTATAAAACAGCAAAATGTTTAAATATACCAATATACTTATCAAAGCCAAAGTGTCTCAGTGTTCACACAGTGTACATTCAGACTTCATGATACTACAGCAGAGGCTATCACTTACCTTGGGCCAGTGATATAAAGCCCTTAAATTCAGTGAAATGACTACCCATCAATGCACAAGACACACTTGTCTTTGTCATTGAAATAATGTTTGATAAAATGATATCTAAAAAACTTTGTCGTAATTACGATGTCAGATATCTATGCAAATAGGGAAGATTCTGTGAAAAATTAAATAAACATAACAAATCTGCCTGATTATAAGACTTTTCCCATGTTTTTTTATGGAAATAGGCAATATTTTAACAGAAGTTTTTTTAACGGAAATTGATATAAAGCAGAAATAGCTAGTACAAAGCCTTTCTCCAGTGTGAGAACTCCAAATTTTAACAAACCCAAAACTATTTATTTCTTCAAAGTTGTCACGCACACAGAAACAGAAATTAAACTTATCTATAAAGGAAAAACTGGAATCTACGCACCATATTGTTGATTCTACAATATCAGAACGTAATTTGGCAAATTAGCCTGTAACCTTAGTTCTGGCAATCATATCCTTCGATTCAATTGACAAAAAAAATATAATTAGCATCAAAATCTCGTATTAGTATATGAGAGAAGTTTAACATTTCACTCCTCTTAAACAACATAATTTAATTAAGTTTTTATTCAATATTTATCAAAAAACCAAGACTTGAAAATTAGACGTCGGGTGATAATTGGGTAATTTACAGAACCAGGTTATGCCTGTGAAACCAAATATTATTAGTTTATTAAATTAGATTCCCGCATTCAGATGTGTGAATTAATTTTTCCAGCATATTACTCCATCTTTGATATATTACATCAAAGCCCCCCCCAAAAAAATCAGAGAGAAAAAAACCCTTATGAATCAAATGAGATACATTACATTTATATTATATGAAAATAGGCATGCAACTCAGTATTTTTAAAATTCTAGCCATCAATAGGTGATAACATACACCCGAGTTTGACCAGAGTCAGTAAAAAGACACATGTAAACGATTCAAGTAGGAGGCCTGTGCTGGCATGAGTAACAAATCATGCAGAATAGAAAAAAAACATTTAAGGGATATTTTTCCACAAAATATTTACTAGGAATAAAAGGACCGCTTTTACAAATATAAGCAACACAAATAAAACTCTACAAGTTACGGGGTTGGCTTCACCTTAGTGTCTCAATTCTCAAGATGTTTTTCTCAGCTTTTATTTATCAAAGGGTTTCAAATTGAGTTTTGTCTTAAGTTATGACTTAAATAAAAATATGTCAAGTCACACTGAGCTAAGCTAAGAGGTCAGTTTTTGATGAGACTTCAGACCTTTGTCATTACTTTGTCAATGCATGTCTACTTCATAATTTTGTTTCTGAACAACACCTAATCTATTCAGAGAGTGATCTAGTAATTAATCTTTCTATTACCTGGGGCGGATTTCATGAAAGGTCTCAGACTTAGCCCAGTCTCAAGCTGAGCCACTGGCTCAAATCTGAGCCTTCTGGCTCAGCTAAGTCTTTGTCTCAAATGGTTTTCACAGAAGGGGTCTCAGTTGAGACCAAGCTTATCAAATAACCACAGTGGTTTTCTGTGTCATGTGACCATTTTTTGTAGTCAAAATATTCTAGTGATGGCATATATGTTCCTTGTTGACACATAATATCTCTGGTTAAATACCATTTTGCAATGGGAAACCTTGTAAACATGTAAAATCACCCAAAGACTACTTCTGGGGGTTGTTTTATATACTTGTACCCTATTTGCAGCCATTTCAAATTTTGAAGTGAAGAAAGAATTATGGCAGCCATATTTGAGCCTTTGTTTACAAAACTTAAGCCCACTTTCTACCAGGCTCAACATTTGAGCCAGTGGCTCAGCCAAAGCTGAGACTGAGACCTTTTGTGAAATCCATTAAGGCTGAGCCCATGGGCTCAAGTAAAATATTCCAATAATTGGAGACAAAAGTCTCAAGTTTGAGTCTGAGACCGGGCTAAGACCTTTCGTGAAATCCGCCCCAGGTTCTTAGCTGCTTAAAAAAATTATTATTTTTTCGAAAATCACATGATGTAAAATCCATATCCTGATTAAAAGTTGTACTTACAGCAGAGGATATTTTGGCTGGACTATGAGGTAGGGTTGTCCCCCTACTTGGAGACATCAACAAATGGCTTGTTTTAACTGGAGAAGAAATCCTGCTGTATCCAGCTTGAACTGGTGATGTATGTTGACTAGACATGCATTTGGTTGGATCAGGCACAAGCCTGCAGTAGCCCTTGGTTTTAGAACAATCTGAAACAATTTGAAAATATATTTTAACTCTTAAATACAGTGATGCAACAACATAGCAAAATTAAAATATTGGTAAATAATGGGAACAGGGTGTATCCACTAAATTTCAATATTTTTTCTATGACTTTTCCATGACTTCAAGGACCTTTTACATGCTTCGTGGCATGAATTTGTTTTTACCTTTGAGAACCAGGCACAAGGTTTCAGTCACAGGAAGATGTGGGAGACATCAAAATTTGATCTGATTACATAAACATATCTTTCTGTTGAAATGCTGGATGAAAGAAAGGAACAACGCCATTTTGCGAGAGGATGCCTTTAAATTTCCATGACTTTTTATGAATTTTCCAAAACCGAGAGTCAATTTCCATGACTTTTGCAGGCCTGGAAAAGAAAAATGGAATTCCATGACTTTTCCAGGTTTTCCATGACTGGATACACCCTATGGGAAGTAATGGAATTTAAACAGTTGATTTTTAATGGAAGTAGGATCTTGTTATAGATTTGATTCTTTGAAAGTGTTTTACAGATACCTGAAAATCTTAACCAATTAATTCATTAATGCTATACCACAACCAAAACTGATTTGTATTAAGTAGACAGTTGTACCAGTACAATGAATATTCTAAGAAAAAGTACTTTATTGTTATGAAAATTATAACCAAGTGGCAGAGCAGACAAAAATACACAAAGGTTCCTGGATGCTTGCAAACTTTTTCCATCATTATTCAAACCGCAAAACAGCATGGTTGTGAATAAAGGCAAAAAACAAGGCTTTTTAACTGGATTGTAAATCTCAACCATAAAATTGGTAAACCGGTTTTAGTTTGAGCCAACTGGTAGTGAGACAGAAGCAACTATGGCGGATGATTAACAAGACCATTGCTGTGGGGGTTTTACCTTCTGCTACATATTTAGCAAAGCCGTAAGTAGTGCGACCTTGAAACAGTGGTCACTTAATCATACTGTATTGTCACATTTAAAGCAATTTCCCAATCAAACAACATGATGGTCATTTTGTTTTTCAAAACAATGCCAAAAAAAAAAAAGTTTTTTCACAATCCAAAATCCCTAGGACAAAAATAAGAGAGGTACAATGCTGTTTTAGTATGATGATCACACTTGACCTTGAAGCAGTGGTCAACGGTCATATAAGATACTTGCACAAGATTTGCAGGCCATAATTTCCTATAAATTGGTTTCATATTTGGAAGCCTTGAACCATGCAATAATAATGGAGATTTCAGGACTTTGTACTAAGATGACCCTATTTGACCTTGAAGCAGGCATCAAAGGTAAAATTAGACACTTGCAAAAGATTCACAGGCCATGATTTCCTTAAGTTGTTCTCACATTTGGAATCCCTAGGACCAATGATAAAGGAAATAAAAGGCCTTATTAATATGAAGCTAGCTGCAATATTTCAAGTTTTAGCACATCTTCACGATTTTCGAACAATTTCCTATGGCAATCCTTTTCTTTTCAAAATGAAGCCAAATTTTCTTTACAGTCATGTTTTCACAGCCATAAGCATTCTCTGCAAATAAATTGAAGATGTCTTCATAAAGGAATGCGATATAAAGGTTTATGCAAAAATAGCATCAGAGATGCCCGTACCCTACAGCCTGGGGAAATAGTTTTCAACACCATGAGATATAGAAGTAGTGAAACAGTACAAAGATCAGGATACTTTCAGAGCAGTGTCAGTTATATTAAGGTCCAAATGATGTTTAAGTAGAGAAAATAACATCTTAGAGAAACAATGTCCCTACCAAGTACCAACTTAATACACCTTACGGTTTGCGAGATAAAGCCCGGACAAGATTTTATAGGTCAAAGTCACTACGGCAAGGTCAAAGGTCAAATCAAGGTCACACCATGACGTTGCACACCTACAACCCCTAACCAATGTCCCTACCAAGTATCGTCTTCCTACACCTTACAGTTTCCAAGATATAGCCCGGACAAGATTTTATAGGTCAAGGTCACTACAGCAAATTTCAAAGGTCAAATCAAGGTCACACCATGACATTGCACACCTACACCCCCTAACCAAAGTCCCTACCAAGTATTAACTTCCTACACCTTACGGTTTCCGAAATATAGCCCCGACAAGATTTTCAAACTCAAGGTCACTGCGGCAAGGTCAAAGGTCAAATCAAGGTCACACCATGACGTTGCACACCTACACTCCCTAACCAATGTACATACGAAGTATGAACTTCCTACACCTTACAGTTTCTGAGATACAGGCCGGACAAACCTTTCCCACCGCCTGCCCATCCGGACACCATGGGTGAAAAGAATAAAGATGCGTGGACATATGCACACATGGCTTTTTTATAATCTCCAGGGGATTTGTCTTAAGTCTAAGATTAAAGTCTTAAATGTTAAAAAACTTTGTCATAAAGTTAAGACAAAATTTATGCTCAGACAAAATGGGATTTACAAAAGGTCTAAGACAAAATTTTGTCTAAAGTTTTGTCTTAACTTTAAGACCACTGCAGGGCAGACTTAAATCATTTTTAAAATATTCCATTACATGTATTTACATTTTATCCTTTGTTATGCCAACAAAGATATACTATGGGGATCTATACTTCCTATAAAAGTAATTTCTGTGGATTGAAATAGAAAGTTACATCATTTAATTACCTATAAATTTCCACATTTTACCTTCTTGTGGTAAAAATATTGTCACAAATATGGCTGACTCACAATAAAACACAGACTACTATTTTTACATAATTTTACAAAAAAAGTAACAAATCTGTTTTACAATTTTGAAGAGCATGTTTGGTGCATTTATCGGTGAAAAATATTTTTGTCTTACTAAAATTTGCTAACTTGGATTCACAATAGTTGAGACTTTTTGCATAAATTTTGTCTCAGCTAAGATTTTGCTAAGCACTTTTTGTGAATCCCAACTTAAGATAAAATCTCAGCTGGGACAAAAGTCTTAAACTTAAGACTGGTCTTAGCTAAAATTTGTCTAAGATTTAAGACCTTTTGTGAATCCCAACCTAGACCAAGGCCATTGGACAGCGCGAGATAAAATGTCAAATATCTGTGAAAATAAACAAAATTTTGTTTAAAAAAATATAATGTTTTTAACAGTTTTCCCTGAATTCCTAGTTTACAAATTCACTCTGTGTTTAAATCAGCGATATCTACAATAGCATACCTGTGCTATTGGGTGCTGCCGTACCCACAAACTGTCCAAATGAATCTGTTGTCTCTGTTGGGCTAGTCACTCTCCACACACGAAGTGTTCCATCATCACTGGTTGTCACTAATTCACTGAGACTGACAGGAGACCAGGCAACTGAACACACCTCACCACTATGACCTGAATGTGGTTATGCACAAATGGATATGAAAGGGGTTATATGACATCATCAGGTAACCAGACAACTGAACAAACCTCACCACTATGACCTCAAATTGACAATGGGGTTATACCCAAGTGGTTATATGTCAGGTTAAACTAGAGGATCGCTCGCAAAAAAAAAAGATAATGTTTTTGCATAGCAAAAACAAAGCGTCCTGAAAAGGACATAAAGGTGAGTGCTAAAGTATTAAGAAAATGCTTCGTTTCTAGCCTTATACTGTTGTGGCAACCAAAGTCAGCGCAGTCTGCTCTATCTAGCACGGTTTTCACGATATAAGCATTTTTGTGTTTTGCAAAAAATAAAAAAATTAAAAATGTCCGCTATATTTGGCGAGACAAAAATATTTTGAAAATTGGCATGGCTACTCTGCAGAGATACCCAGCAGGTCCAAAATTTTGTTGAGTTCGCTCCATATAGCACAGTTTTCGAGATATAAGCATTTTTGTGTTTTGCAAAAACTTTGAAAATTCAAAAATGGCCACCATTTTTGGGGAGACAAAAATTTTTGTCAAGACCACTGCCGTGGTTTGTATCTCCCGCCGAGCATTAAAGCAAAAGAAATAGCTTTTCCGAGATATTCACAATTTTTCATTTTCGTGTGTGAAAGGTCTTCCAAAAGTAGGTGAATGAGTTATTTGAGAAAAATTGGCTATCTGCAATACTATTAAGAGATAATTCACATTTACTCATTTTGAGTAGGTGAATAATTATCTATGGGTCTGAGACTTCACCAAGTGAAAGCTCTCCCAAAAGTAGGTGAATGAGTTATTTGAGAAAAATTGGCTATCTGCAATACTTTTAGAGATAATTTGCATTTACTCATTTTGAGTAGGTGAGTAATTAGCTATGGGTCTGAAACTTCACCATGTGAAAGCTCTCCCACAAGTAGATGAATGAGTATTTGATAAAAATTGGGTATCCGCAATACTTTTACAGATAATTAGCATTTACTCATTTTGAGTAGGTGAATAAATAGCTATGGGTCTGAAACTTCACAGAGTGAAAGCTCTCCCAAAAGTAGGTGAATGAGTTATTTGAGAAAAATTGGCTATCTGCAATACTTTTAGAGATAATTCACATTTACTCATTTTGAGTAGGTGAGTAATTAGCTATGGGTCTGAAACTTCACCAAGTGAAAGCTCTCCCAAAAGTAGGTGAATGAGTTATTTGAGAAAAATTGGCTATCTGCAATACTTTTAGAGATAATTCGCATTTACTCATTTTGAGTAGACGAGTAATTAGCTATGGGTCTGAAACTTCACCAAGTGAAAGCTCTCCCCAAAGTAGGTGAATGATTAATTTGAGAAAAATTGGCTATCTGCAATACTTTTAGAGATAATTCGCATTTACTCATTTTGAGTAGGTGAGTAATTAGCTATGGGTCTGAAACTTCACCAAGTGAAAGCTCTCCCAAAAGTAGGTGAATGAGTTATTTGAGAAAAATTGGCTATCTGCAATACTTTTACAGATAATTCGCATTTACTCATTTTGAGTAGGTGAGTAATTAGCTATGGGTCTGAAACTTCACAGAGTGAAAGCTCTCCCAAAAGTAGGTGAATGAGTTATTTGAGAAAAATTGGCTATCTGCAATACTTTTAGAGATAATTTGCATTTACTCATTTTGAGTAGGTGAGTAATTAGCTATGGGTCTGAAACTTCTCCAAGTGAAAGCTCTCCCAAAAGTAGGTGAATGATTAATTTGACAAAAATTGGCTATCTGCAATACTTTATGAGATAATTCGCATTTACTCATTTTGAGTAGGTGAGTAATTAGCTATGGGTCTGAAACTTCACCAAGTGAAAGCTCTCCCAAAAGTAGGTGAATGAGTTATTTGAGAAAAATTGGCTATCTGCAATACTTTTAGAGATAATTCGCATTTACTCATTTTGAGTAGGTGAGTAATTAGCTATGGGTCTGAAACTTTACGAAGTGAAAGCTCTCCCAAAAGTAGGTGAATGAGTTATTTGAGAAAAATTGGCTATCTGCAATACTTTTAGAGATAATTCGCATTTACTCATTTTGAGTAGGTGAGTAATTAGCTATGGGTCTGAAACTTCACAGAGTGAAAGCTCTCCCAAAAGTAGGTGAATGAGTTATTTGAGAAAAATTGGCTATCTGCAATACTTTTAGAGATAATTCGCATTTACTCATTTTGAGTAGGTGAGTAATTAGCTATGGGTCTGAAACTTCACCAAGTGAAAGCTCTCCCAAAAGTAGGTGAATGATTAATTTGACAAAAATTGGCTATCTGCAATACTTTATGAGATAATTCGCATTTACTCATTTTGAGTAGGTGAGTAATTAGCTATGGGTCTGAAACTTCACCAAGTGAAAGCTCTCCCCAAAAGTAGGTGAATGAGTTATTTGAGAAAAATTGGCTATCTGCAATACTTTTAGAGATAATTCGCATTTACTCATTTTGAGTAGGTGAGTAATTAGCTATGGGTCTGAAACTTCACGAAGTGAAAGCTCTCCCAAAAGTAGGTGAATGAGTTATTTGAGAAAAATTGGCTATCTGCAATACTTTTAGAGATAATTCGCATTTACTCATTTTGAGTAGGTGAGTAATTAGCTATGGGTCTGAAACTTCACCATGTGAAAGCTCTCCCACAAGTAGATGAATGAGTTATTTGATAAAAATTGGGTATCCACAATACTTTTACAGATAATTAGCATTTACTCATTTTGAGTAGGTGAGTAATTAGCTATGGGTCTGAAACTTCTCCAAGTGAAAGCTCTCCCAAAAGTAGGTGAATGATTAATTTGACAAAAATTGGCTATCTGCAATACTTTATGAGATAATTCGCATTTACTCATTTTGAGTAGGTGAGTAATTAGCTATGGGTCTGAAACTTCACCATGTGAAAGCTCTCCCAAAAGTAGGTGAATGAGTTATTTGAGAAAAATTGGCTATCTGCAATACTTTTAGAAATAATTCGCATTTACTCATTTTGAGTAGGTGAATAATTGGCTATGGGTCTGAAACTTCACCATGTGAAAGCTCTTCCAAAAGTAGGTGAATGAGTTATTTGAGAAAAATTGGCCATCTGCAATACTTTTAGAGGTAATTCGCATTTACTCTTTTTGAGTAGGTGAGCAATTAGCTATGGGTCTGAAACTTCACCAAGTGAAAGCTCTTTGGGATAGCTGCTCTGCAGAGATACCCTGAAGATAAAAAATTTCGTCGAAATCGCTCTATGTAGCACGGTTTTCGAAATATAAGCATTTTTGTGTTTTGCAATTTTTGCGCAAAAATTTGAAAATTCAAAATGGCCGCCATTTTTGGCAAGACAAATTTTTTTTGAAAATTGGCATGGCTACTCTGCAGAGATACCCTGTGGGTCAAAAATTTCGTCGAAATCGCTCTATCTAGCACGGTTTTCGAGATATAAGCATTTTTGTGTTTTGCAATTTTGCGAAAAATTTGAAAATTCAAAATGGCCGCCATTTTTTGCGAGAAATTTTTTGTTTGAAAATTGGCATGGCTACTCTGAAGAGATACCCTGTGGGTCAAAAATTTCGTCGAAATCGCTCTATCTAGCAGGGTTTTCGAGATATAACCATTTTTATGTTTTGCAATTTTTGCGAAAAATTTGAAAATTCAAAATGGCCGCCATTTTTGGGAAGAGAAATTTTTTTTGAAAATTGGCATGGCTACTCTGCAGATACCCTGTGGGTCAAAAATTTCGTCGAAATCGCTCTATCTAGCACGGTTTTCGAGATATAAGCATTTTTGTGTTTTGCAATTTTGCAAAAAATTCGAAAATTCAAAATGGCCGCCATTTTTTGCGAGAAATTTTTTGTTTGAAAATTGGCATGGCTACTCTGCAGAGATACCCTGTGGGTCAAAAATTTCGTCGAAATCGCTCTATCTAGCAGGGTTTTTGAGATATAAGCATTTTTATGTTTTGCAATTTTTGCGAAAAATTCGAAAATTCAAAATGGCCGCCATTTTTGGCGAGACAAAATTTTTTTGAAAATTGGCATGGCTACTCTGCAGATATACCCTGTGGGTCAAAAATTTCGTCGAAATCGCTCTATCTAGCAGGGTTTTTGAGATATAACCATTTTTATGTTTTGTAATTTTTGCGAAAAATTCGAAAATTCAAAATGGCCGCCATTTTTGGCGAGACAAAATTTTTTTCAAAATTGGGATAACTACTCTGCAGAGATACCCTGAGGGTAAAAAATTTCGTCGAAATCGCTCTATCTAGCACGGTTTTCGAGATATAAGCATTTTTGTGTTTTGCAATTTTTGCGAAAATTTCGAAAATTCAAAATGGCCGCCATTTTTGGCGAGACAAAAATTTTTTGAAAATTGGGAAAAGTACTCCGCAGAGATATCCTGCGGGTCAAAAATTTTGTCGAAATTGCTCTATCTAGCACGGTTTTTGAGATATAAGCATTTTTGTGTTTTGCAATTTTTGCGAAAATTTCGAAAATTCAAAATGGCCGCCATTTTTGGCGAGACAAAATTTTTTTGAAAATTGGCATGGCTACTCTGCAGATATACCCTGTGGGTCAAAAATTTCGTCGAAATCGCTCTATCTAGCAGGGTTTTCGAGATATAACCATTTTTATGTTTTGTAATTTTTGCGAAAAATTCGAAAATTCAAAATGGCCGCCATTTTTGGCGAGACAAAAATTTTTTCAAAATTGGGATAACTACTCTGCAGAGATACCCTGAGGGTCAAAAATTTCGTCGAAATCGCTCTATCTAGCACGGTTTTCGAGATATAAGCATTTTTGTGTTTTGCAATTTTTGCGAAAATTTCGAAAATTCAAAATGGCCGCCATTTTTGGCGAGAGAAAAATTTTTTGAAAATTGGGAAAAGTACTCCGTAGAGATATCCTGTGGGTCAAAAATTTTGTCGAAATTGCTCTATCTAGCACGGTTTTTGAGATATAAGCATTTTTGTGTTTTGCAATTTTTGCGAAAATTTCGAAAATTCAAAATGGCCGCCATTTTGGGCGAGACAAAATTTTTTTGAAAATTGGGAAAACTACTCCGCAGAGATACCCTGCGGGTCAAAAATTTCGTCGAAATTGCTCTATCTAGCACGGTTTTCGAGATATAAGCATTTTTGTGTATTCCTTATTTGGAAAATTCGTAATGATTAATTAATCATTAATTACTCGGCCATTTCTTGACCAATCAATGCCAAAATCTAATGATTTCCAGATTTTAATAGAATGAATGTATTTGCCAAGTTTCAGGTGAATTGATAAAATTCCTTTCAAGTTATCATCCGGACAAGCTTCCCCATCGAAAAAAGACATTTTTGGTCATGTGACCTCTCTGATTGGTTGAAATGTCACTGCAGCATATTCAAAAAAATTCCCCAGGGCTACTGCCTAAACCTGCCAAATTTGAAAAGAATCCGCCTAACGGTTACAGAGTTATAAGGAAAACAAAATGCGGAGCCGGCGGAGCCGCAGGAGCCGGCGGAGCCGGAAGCTCTCCCATACACAAACAAGCGTCCCTTGTGGGACGCTTAATAATGTTATAAAGTGATCAGGCAACTGAAAAACCCTACCACTATGACCTAATTCAGGTTTCAAGTAAGGTTATATTACACCATCATCAGTGCCATCAACAAATTTACTCAAATTAACAGGTGACTAGGGGCGGATTTCATGAAAGGTCTCAGACTTAGCCCAGCCTCAGGCTGAGACACTGACTCAAATCTGAGCCTTTTGGCTCAGCTAAGTCTTTGTCTCAAATGGTTTTCACAGAAGGAGTCTCACTTGAGACCAAGCTTATCAAATAACCACAGTGGTTTTCAGTGTCATGTGACCCTTTTTTTGTACTCAAAATATTCTACTGATGATATACATGTTCCTTGTTTGACGCATAATATCTCTGGTCAAATGCTATTTTGCAATGGCAGACCTTGTAAACATATAAAACCACCCAAAGACTACTTCAGGAGGTTGTTTTATATATTTATACCTTATTTTCAGCCATTTCAAATTTGAAAAGAATGAATTACGACAGCCATTGAGCCTCTGTTTACAAAACCTAAGCCTGCTACTTACTAGTTTCAGCATTTGAGCCAGTGGCTCAGCCAAAGCTGAGACTGAGACCTTTTGTGAAATCCATTAAGGCTGAGCCCATGGGCTCAAGTAAAATGTTCCAATAATTTGAGACAAAGTCTTAAGTTTGAGTCTGAGACTGGGCTAAGACCTTTTGTGAAATCCGCCCCTGGTGCTGAAGGACCTCACAACTGTGGCCTGGATGTGGTCATAAACAAGTGGTTGTAAGACAACACCACTGCCAGTCATCAAATACAGTGACTGACAGGTGATCGGGCAACAGAACAGACTTCACCACCTTGACCTAAATGTGATCATACACCAGTGGTTATATACCTTTACGGATGGGTTGGTGCCACTGGCATCTCACACAATACTGTCAGTCTTATTTACAAGCGAGGCCAAAAATTCTTGCCGTTGAACCATTAACATTAAAACTTAAAATGCAGGGATATGATTTAAGTGGAAAAACATTTGGCTCTGGGGATACAACAAACCACAAAAAGGTTGTAAAAACAAACATAAGGATGAAATCCTCATGTAACAAAGAGACCAACATGCACGCATATGAATGACAACTGAACAGACCATACTTTGTTTTAGTCAGGATGCAGTACTAGCACACATGTTGAATATAAGTAGCAAATTAAGCCAATCTTGCATAGAGGGGGGTGAAAATGTGAAAACCACTGCAGAGAGATTGTTGTGGGTCAAAATGAGCTTGTTTTTTTTTCATGTTTGTAGGAATGTTGTGGGAAGACAAGAAATATTAGAAATGTACCCTAAAAAAATGGAAGTAACCACCAAACACATATAACCACTGACCTGGATGTAGTTATATATATGTAGTAATATGTGGTTATCTGAAATCATTATCGCTGACAGTACACAAATACTTTCACTAGCTGGTAATCAAGCCACAGAACATATCTCCTCACCTGAATGTGGTTTTGTATAAGTAGTTATATGCCACCATCAATAATAATAGTCATCCAGTTACTGAGTCTGACAGCAGAGAACAACACAACTCACCATTGTGTTGTATGTGGTTATACACAATTAGTAATATGTGGTTATTTGACATTATTTCCACTGGCAGTAACTAATTCACAAAGCAGAAACATTGTATTTTGGCTTACAACAAACTCAGCTTTATCTTCTGCATACCTTTTAAAACCACAGGGTTCTTGGCTGGGTCATCCACTTCCCAAATATAAGCATTTGCATCAGAACTCCCACTCAATAGAAAACTATCATCAGGACTGAGTGACATTTGTACATAGTACGTCTCCACAGTATGACCACGAAACACAGACACTGTAAATACAGAAGGGTACTCAGATTTACTATGTAATGATATAGGCTAGGGAAGGATCGGTAGGCTCAGTATTTTGGTATCAAGAGCATTTTACTGAAATGGCGTGATGAGATTTTAAAACCGCCACTTGCACTTGTCAACACATATAATTGAAGGAAGGGTTAAAATATCAGAAACATAGCCAAAATCTGAAGAAATTATAAGTTTTTGTCCCATATTTTCCTGCAATTGCAGAATATTATAGCGATATACATTGAGCAGAAATGGCATGTTTAGGTTAAGACACTTTATAACCTTATTTTCACTTGTCAGCAAATATAATGGACGTAAACTTAAAATATAGGAAACAAACCCAAAATTTGGAGAAATTACACACTTTTAACCCACATTTTGTACATTTCAGGACTTTTATTGTGAAGTCGTAAGTGGAAACATCCATATTTGGCTGGGGTGTACTAAAACGTGAAGTCCTGAAATTGGTATGGTTTTGCATTGGCAACCTCCTAATCTACACATTTTTGATACCAACCCATCCATTATATAAGCACGGGTACTCAGGCACTATGAACATGGAAGAGGACCCCAGCTACTGTATACATAGAATGTTTACTCAAGACACTGCTACAAGTACTCAGATACAGAAAATATACAGAAAAAGGGGATACTTTTTTCCGGCGTATCTGTGGTACTGGCAACCTCTATTGATAGATATTTTTTTAATGGATTTTGTACCTGGCAGAGATTAAGCGTCATAAAAGTACAGAATAGAATAGAACATTTTAATATAAATATATAGAAGAGGGGGCTGGGTTACTAAAGATATATGGAGGAATGGGGGGTACTAAGATACTATACACAAAGGAGAAATGGGGTACTGAGATACTCTAAATAGTTGGAGGAAAAGGATACTAAAACACTAAATATATGGACGAAGAAGGTAGACACACTATAAAAGCATATAGAGGAAAGGGGTAGTGAGATAATTTAAATATATTGAGGAACAAGATAGTGTGAATACATGGAGAAAGGGGTACTGAGATACCAAACTTATGTAGAAAGGAAAGGGGAGGGGGCTGAAATACTACGAATAGAGCTTAGACAGTATAAATACACAGAGAGAAAGATGCTCGGATACTGTCAATAAAAACAGGAAAAAGTAATGAGACATAGTAAATTAGTGTTGGGAATCACCTCCAATTTTCATGGTTGATTATTCGTGCATTTTTCTGACCGATGATCGACCCCTAATTGATTATTTTACTCCATTATTGTTTATTATTTAAGAAACACTTTCCGGGATAAAGTATAGGTCAATCTGGTAAGAATAACGGTGTTCCGACATTTAGAATCTATCGAAAGCACCCAATTCCTGTAAATATGGCGGTAGACACAAACAAACTCGAAATTCAAGACAAAATTGCAAATTTTAATTTGTAAATTACATTTTTATTAGTTAATACCTTACCTAACAGACGATAGCTATTGTCCGCCGCCAGCCGGTCCCGCCAAACGCCAGAAAAAGACGTCCTGAGTTTCACCTCCAGCCGGACCGGTACACTCCAATCCACTCGCCAGGTGGCCTAATTCCTGCTTTGTTCGCCAGAGGGACGTGACGTCATAGCATCTTTTTCGTCCCAAAATAGATTAACTGAAGCTGAAAAGCGGGGAAGGCCGGGTGGGAATCTCCCGTCTGTTAGGTAAGGTATTAACTAATAAAAATTTAATTTACAAATTAAAAATTGCAATTTTATTGCGTTAATACATCTTACCTAACAGACAATAGCTAAAATAACTACCCAGTGGAAGGAGGGCAGCTTCCTCAGGACTAGAAGGAACTCTATAAATAGGCTCGTCAACTCTGGCTTGGTTGATAAAGAAGCTCAAAACCGCTCCTTAAGGTACCAAGCAGTGCCACTCCCCCCCCCCCCCTCTTTTTTCTGCTCTGAGAGGAGGAAGAGAGAAGAGTTCAGTCCTAGAGATTCCATTAACCGTGTAAGAGTGGAGAAATGGTCCCATACTTATTGCCTCCGGCAACCTAGTAAAAGACCTTAACTATTATGTACACTATTTACAAAATAGGAGCCCCGAAGGTTCATTGGTGGATCTGCTGTACAGCCACCACCGGACCTAAGTGAAAAAGCTCCAAATCTGCCCACGCCACATCTTTAAGGTAGAATTGAGTAAAGGTGTTGTGGGACTTCCAGTGGCATGCAGCTAAGATCTGGTCTAGCGAGATGCCACCTTGAAAGGCTTTAGAAGCCGCGAAGGCTCTAACGTCATGTGCTTTCACCTGGTGAAGAGTTAGAGACTCCTGATCTGATAGATCATAGCAAAGGATAACTGTCTGCTTAATCCACAACGAGATCGTAGCAGGAGAAATATCCTTTGTGAAACCCTTTTTGAAGGAGACAAATACCAGCTCTTTTCCTTGTCTGAGCTCTTGAGTTTTGTCTAGATAGTAGCGTAGAGCTCTAACTGGGTAGAGTAACCTGTCCTCCTTCAATGACTTGTCCAGAGTAGGAGCCAGGGCTGGTATAACCACTGGAGCCACGCACTCTGGACCTTCTTTTGCTAAGTGGTTCTTAGCCAAGAAACTTGGAGACGGGTAAAGGGACACTTTTGACCAGTCAGCTTGGTGTCTAATACTTTTGTTCAGCCAAGCGTGTATTTCACTCCTACGCTTTCCAGAACCCAGAGCGAGGAGGAAAACCATTTTAAAGGTCAGATGTTTTAATGAGGCCTTTCTGAGAGGCTCAAATGGTGGTTTGGTGAGTTGATGCAAAACCAGAGAGAGATTCCACAAGGGAATTCCTCGCCTACCTTTTGGTCTATCTCTGTGAAAACTGTCCAAAAGGTGAGTTAAGTTTTCATCTTTGCTCACATTCAAGGAAGAATTGCCTAATTTGTCCGCAATGGCTGATCTGTAACCATCAATGGTACTGGGCTGGAGATTCTTCTCCTGGAATAGATGTAGGAGAAAATCTGCTATCTGTTTGACAGATGGAGACCTGAAGTCCACCTGACTTGATTCACACCATCTGACAAAAACGGCCCACTTTGCCTCATAGACTGTTCTGGTTGAACTTTTTTGAGGAGCCTCAATTCTTGACGCCACTGGGCTAGAGAACCCTTGCTCCTTGATAGCCTCGGCTCTAGGAGCCAGGCGTGTAGGTTTAGATTTGTCAGATTCCTGTGACGTGCCTTGTTGAATGGCTGTGTCACTAGGTCGGGATGACTGGGCAGGCAAAGAGGGATCTGAGACAATAGTTCCACCAGGTCCCAGAACCATGGCATGTTGGGCCAACCCGGGGCTATGAGGATCACCCTCTTGTAAAGATGGTCCGCCAGTTTTCTGACCACCTTGCCCAGTAACGATACTGGGGGAAAAACATACATGTCCAGGTTTTTCCAAGAAACTGTTAGGGCGTCCACTGCCCATGCACTGGGGTCCGGCACTGGAGACACATACTGGGCTAGTTTGCAATTGTACTTTGTTGCAAACATGTCCACTTGGGGACGGTGCCAGGTCTGAACCAGGTGGTTGAAAACCTCCTGGTGAAGTGACCATTCTGTCTGAATGACTTGGCCTTGACGAGACAATTTGTCTGCAATCACATTCAGACGACCAGGGATGTGCCTGGCCTTTAGAACTACCTGTCTCAGATTGCACCAACACAGGAGTCGCCATAGAAGGGCACAAAGTGAGCCTGACCTCATACCGCCCTCCTTGTTGATGTATGCCACAACTGTGGTGTTGTCCGTGGCAACTAGAACTACTTTGCCTTGCACCAAGTGCTGGAACCTTTTCAAGGCCAGTAAGACCGCTTTTAGTTCTAGGAAGTTTATGTGAAGATGACTTTCTGGAACTGACCAAACGCCTCTTGCTGTGAAGTCTCCTAAGTGAGCACCCCAGCCTTCTTTTGAGGCATCTGTAAAGATTTGAACGGCATGAATCAAAGGGTGTAAAGGCTGTCCTGTCAAGACATTTGTCTCCTTGGTCCACCATAGAAGGTGTGGGTGAAGGGACCTTGGAACAAGAATCTCCTTTTCCAGGGATTCTGGAACTCCCCAATGTCGTTTTAGGTGCCACTGGATGGGTCTCATGTGGAGTCTCCCCAGGGGAACCTGTTTTTCTGTTGCTGTAAGCAGGCCTATCAGGGACATAAATCGCCTGACTCAGCAACTTGGTTTGGATAGGATGGCTTCCAACTTTTGGAGAATCGACTACCAACGGTTTTGAGTCGGTAAGACCAGTCCTTGAGAGAGATCGTACCTGTAACCCACGAACTCGAAAATCTGTTTGGGTTCCAGTTCTGACTTTTGTAGGTTCACTATCCAACCCAACTCCTGGCAAAGGGCGAGGAGGGATTGAGTGCCCTGGTGGCAGGATTCTTTGGTAGGGGCTCGAATCAACCAGTCGTCTAGGTACTGGTGAATCCTTATACCCCGGGATTGAGCCATTAACTTGACCTCTTTGACCACACAAGTGAACTCCATTGGAGCTGTGGAGAGGCCAAAGGGAAGGGCCCGGAACTGATAGGACTGATTTTGGAAATGGAACCTGAGATATTTCCGGGACTTTACATGAACTGGAATGTGGAAATAGGCGTCGCTGAAATCCAGCGATGGTCACCCATTCCCCCTGTTGCAAGGAAAACCGAATTGTTTCTGGTGTTTCCATTTTGAATGTTTTTACGCTCAAAAATTTGTTTAGCGCACTGAGGTCCAAGATTGGTCGACATTTTTGGTTTGGTTTTGGAACTGAGATCTTCTGTTACTGTCCCTGAACACCGGTTCTCTAAGACCATGACCCAGGAGGGCCCAAGTTTGCCAAACGGGCTGAAGGCGCCCTCCTACTAGTGGGGCATGAACAACATTGTGGGCATTTGTCACACTTGGGGCAGAAACACAATGATCGACAAAAGAAACACAATTCACAGAATTTATTTCTTTGATTTCTGAGAGGGAACTTAAGCCTTTCTTTTGCGGCTGCCTTACATTTTTTTGTTGCAAAAGGTACAGGACTGACAGCACAGTAATTTACAAGTGACTTTAAAGTTCTGAGATCTTCTGTTACTGTCCCTGAACACTGGTTCTCTAGAACCACGATTAGCAGGACCTCCACGTCCCCTACCGCGTGGTCTGCCTCTGCCACCGAAAGACTTCCATGCTGGCATGTCCTTGCCAGAGTTGCCTGAAGGTTTAGTAGCATCCTGACTTTTCCACCCTGTGGAGTAAGGTTGATATCTAGTTTGACCTTTTTTATGTGCCCTGGCGAACCCCCCATGGCCCAGACCGGGGCTGGGAGGTACGCTTGGCAGCTTCATGTTGAGTAATGTCATCTTCCCCTTTTCTAATAACCGCATCTGGGAAAAGGGCATAGCCGTTTAGCGGACAATTTCTTAATGCGGCAAAAGTGTCAGGTTTAACGCCTGGCTTTAAGTGTTCCAGGTACGAGTCCCTACGGACCAAAGTCAGGTTGGCCATTTGTGTGAAGGTAAAGTCTGACAGGTGCTGTAAAGATTTGCCCATGGCGAAACTCACATTTTGGTTGAATGTTGTTAGGTAGTGAAGCTCGTCCAAGGCCGCTTGTGCTTTGGCTGATGACTTCCCTTTTCCCATTTCATGGTGCAATATTCTGACCTGTTCTTGAACGGAATCCTGCAGCTTGGTAATACACCTGTTAAAACCAGCTGCCTGGTTGCAGATGTAACTAGATTCTTTGGCAGATTTTTCCCATTTCCTGACGGTGTCTTGGGATAACTGGAGCACAGCAGGTTTGAGAATTAGCCACACTTTGTTTAGCAATACGGGGAAAAGCACTATTAATCTTTGCCGCGTCATTGGGCCAGGTGTTCACATACTTCCCGGGTCTGGTAGGGTCTTTGGGTTCAACTGGGTGAACCCCGTACCAACGACTCTGGGACTTGGGAGGACGGAGGAACTGGTCCATGTGAAGTCCCCCTGGTTCCAATGATTTAGATGGGTAGCCTTCTAGAAGCACCAAGTTCATATTATCCAGTTTTTTGCACAGCCAGTCCTCTGGCGGGAGCAAGACTGATACTTTCCCCACTGGCTGAGAGCGATGCCCAGTCCACGGATTGTCAGTGCGAGAAGTGGGAGAGTATTCTAAATCGGGGATATGTGTCCATCCCATAAAAGCCCTAACTCCTCTCACAGTTTCTCGATAATTTTGATCTTCACTAATAATCTTGTCCTTTTCGCTGGAGTCAGAGTCCTGTGGCTCGTCCGGTTCCTGTTCCGGATCAGAGAGCTCTCCTTCTTCAGTTTGATCCGGTGGAATAACATCCTGGGCTGAGAAAAGAACATGTCCGGTAGAGGACTGAGCAGAAGGCACCGGACCGGGTTGTTGGAAGACCGGCTCCGGGTCATTGTCCAGGTATAAATTATCCAATGGTGAAGATCTGGTGACAGTAGACACAGGCCATGCCTGAGCTCCATCCGGGCCGGAAGCCGGACCGGCTTGGCCAGAAAGAGCTGCAGACTGCATAAAAGGGGTTTGAGATATTGACCCCGGAGGTGGCTGATGTGAAACCGGGACTTTGACTGGAGAAAAGGCCGGTTGATGGGGACACGATTTGTGACCCATAGTGATAAGAGCCTCAAGTCTGGCCATTCTTAACGACCATTTTTCGTCCAGGTCCTGCAATTCCTTTTAAAATGAGGGAGCTGGTAGAGAGAGGTCAACAGATGAATTGTGGGAAGCAGGGCGATCTACAACTTCCTGTTCCCCATGAGATATGACGGTAACAGCAGTAGGGTCTATTAATACGTATTTTCCCTTCTGTTTTTCCTTCCTAAGCTTGTAGGTAGGGGTTGCCAGTTGAATTACCTGTTCTGGAGTAAGTAAATCGCAGAACTCACACTGAAGATTTTTAACACAAGGGTCTTCCCCATGACCTTTGTCACGGCAGCGGGCACATCTAGAATGTTTGTCAAAATTCACCATTATGTGTCCGCACGCCCCTTTACTTTGCCCCGGTGAAGACATGATGATAGATAACAGTAAATAAGATCACTAAGCCACACAACAATAAGTATAAACAGAAATATCCACAAAAAAGAAAGCACTTCCGAATAACACAACTTTCAATCTCGCGCCAAACAAAAAAGATGCTATGACGTCACGTCCCTCTGGCGAACAAAGCAGGAACTAGGCCACCTGGCGAGTGGATTGGAGTATACCGGTCCGGCCGGAGGTGAAACTCAGGACATCTTTTTCTGGCGTTTGGTGGGACCGGCTGGCGCCGGACAATAGCTATCGTCTGTTAGGTAAGATGTATTAATGCAATAAAACTGTCAGTTTATTAAGTAAAAATACCTAAAATATTTTTAAAATACATGGATATTGAAGTAAATCAGGAAAGGTAAGATATAAGCTTAATAATCGATCATTAGAAAACATCAGTGACCGACCGCGATTCTACACTGTCACTGGTGATCAATCGAGCACACGTCTATTCGTCCACCCACTACAGTAAATACATAGAGAAAGCTTTTGAGCTATGTTGGCCCTATTTAAGAAGATTCCTCTTCCAATTTAACAAAAGTCGCGAGTCTCTCACCTGGTTGCTGAGTGTATGCAGCGCAGTCATACTGATAGATCACATGATCCCTACAGCTACAAAACAGCCGAGTTCTAGAGGAGTCAAACACCATGTTACTGAAGCCTGGAACATAGATACACGTAACACACAATAGAACTTCTATAATCTGATATGCTGATATCTCAATATTCAATCTTACGAATTTTGTTCTATATTTTCCCCAATTTATAGTTATTTACTATTTACCACTTAATCACCTCTTCTATTTATCATAGTCAGTAAATGTGGGAAGTGATACCAAGTAATCCTGGATAGTGTTGGTATCGAATAATAATATATATATCGATATCAAACCATATTTTTGCTTTCTGTATCGATCAATATTGAAATATTGGGTCATGGATATTTTCCGAGAGAACTTCCATATGCTTTCGCAAGTTTTAGTAGTTTCCCGAAACGTAAACAACTATGGCGTTTCCGCTTTAGCGGTGAGATTTTACAAAAATGACAGGAAAACTAATATATTTCTCAAGTTTTATATTTTATTTGATTGGAAAACAGCTTCATTGCATCTATTAAGTATTATGTTTCGATATTAATATTGTACCCTACATTATCGATGTCAGTATATTTAGCATGGATCGATAAATATTTCAATATCGATAAACAATACCAGCACTAATCCTGGATTTAAGATCCTTAAATGTTGAAACAAGGCATTTATATTGCAACAGTAGTAACTTATTACTATGTAAATAATACTAGATTGGAACTGTACAGTTATATGAAAAAATTATTCATTTAGGTAGCCACAAATAATAAATTACTGGAGCAATCTTCTTAGTTATTCTGAGAAACCCTTCAAAACTGGCACACTAACTTCTATACTAAACTTAACAAATTTTAAAAGAAAAAAAAATTTCCAAGTCACTGTTATTTAGACCTTTAATTATTTACCACAGATCTGCTTCTGGTGTAAGAAATGGGGTGCACTTTTTGCCTCCAAATACAAAAGATAGAAAATGGTGTTCATACAAGCTTTACCAGAAATCAAATAAAAATACATGTAACTCAGTGTTTTTGACAAAAATATGAAACCCTCGAAAGTTCTTAGCGTTCTTTTCATGAGATACCGTGCCGAGTTTTACCTAATGATCTGTTGGAGTCACCGGCATAAGGAAATATGTGTTTGGCATTGGGTTTGGTCTTCATGTTACTGTACAGCTTTCTCATGTCCCACACCTTGATCTGCCTGAAATCACACAGACCATGTGTATGTATAATGACTGATTGACTGTTATCGGTTTAACATCACTTCCAACACATCCATGCAAGCACAAGTGAAATTCATACAATTTGAAATATACTTAAAATACAAAAAAATAATGACCTGGGCTGGTTTCACAAAAGGACTTAGCCTGGATTTAGACTTAAATATGACACTTTTATCTTAAACCAAGGCTAAGTCTGTGGTCTGAGATTTAGTAAATTTCACAAAGCAGATAATTCTACGCTTTGGCTAAGTGCTGAGTTACGTCTACCTGGAAGTGGGTTTAACTTTTGAGAACAAAGTCTCAAATATGGCTGCTGTAAACGTAAATTTGAAATGCCTGAATATAAAGAATAAGAATATGGAACATCTCTCTAAATTAGTCTTTGGATGTTTTGAGGCCGTTATAAGGTTTTTGCAAAACAGCATTTTTCTAATTTAAAAATTAAAATGTGTCAAAAAAGGAAATTTGTTTTCATAAGAATATTCAAAATAATATTCAAATGATATACAAAACCAAAATGCTTACTTGGTGAGCTTGAACTTAACTAAGTCACTATTTGTCAAATCAATTAAGTCTAAGACAAACCTAAAACAAAATTTAGATTTAAGATTTAAATTCCTGACTTAGCCTGAGTACTTTGGCTGAGACATTTTGTGAAAACCAGACCCGGAAGTTTATTATTTTACTCAACAAACATTTCTAACTAACTGTGGGAGTTGCAACAGAAAAATTTATCCAGCAACGGAATACTTATTCATAACTGTATACTTACACAACCATTTGAACTAAGTTCACACAAATATTAAACATAACATGGCTACACTATTAATTTACATAGAGCTTAAACGTCTGAAACACTATTATGTGAGAAATTTAAATTAGCCACTGGATGTGAAAAATGTCGCATTGAGGGCAATCCATAAAATTCAGGAACAAGAGGCAAAATCTGTGGTAAATGCTCCAACAAATTACATGAGTAGCTTAAACTTGTCACATGTTAATTAAAAAGTTACATAAATTAATTAAAATTATGGGGATTAGTCATTGGCAAACTTCTCATACTGTGACAAAGTCCACGTTTCTTAATTTATGCAGTAGATCCCGAACCAGTTAGGTAATAAGGTAGGGATAATTTAATATATCAATAATTCAATATCAATCAGTATAACAAATTCTATTTCAATATCAATACTGAAGTATTAGTTTCAATGCGGTTTCTAATGTCTCATGAGTCAGTAGGTTCCAATAATATTGAAATTTTACAAGTTCTCTATTATGTTTTGATTATTTTTTCATAGATTTTTTTTATTCTGATTAGCAAAAGATCTATTCTGAGATTATTGAAAGAATTTGATTACTCGTACACCAGTCTTATCATTAAATATTTCTGTCTATATGAGTATATTTATTGTCCTATATTACTCAATAGTTGATATTAAAATGTTGGTTTATGATCAGAAGTCTTTTATTTTTAGACTACACTCATATCCTTACACTGTTGTCACTCTAAGCTACCTCCTGCAGAGGGTTCACATAACGTTACAACAAATATAAGAACTGGTAACTGAATTAAAACATCAGCACCTCACAATATCATACTTCAGTAAGTATCAGAGTTAAACAAATTGATAACGATGATATCTGAACATATTTAAGACCAATGCAAGACAGTAGGATCATATACACTCATTATTCCATGACCATCACTTAGCTTTGGATCAATTGTATGCCTTTGAACATTACAGACTCAAGCCTTTCCAATATTAGTATATGTATATAGCAGATATAGATAAATATTTTTAATTTTAAGAACTTAGCAGAGTTCAACACAATTCACTGGGTGTGCACCTGTCTGAATGCAACCAAATTGATTGGTTTAGAGGCTTTTGATGGATGGACAGGCTTTCTTATTTCTTACTATGGATAACATTTACTGTGATTATATCAAACGGTCCCTGACATTAAGTGTTGCATTTTTGTTTAAAATTTGTCCAGAATCATGCATAATATATGATATGTATTCTCATTGTATTATATTATGCGCAAGCTTAACCATAAAATTTTGTTCCAATTTTGATTTGTTAAGATTTTATGCAGAAAGCTCACCAAAGTTAAAGATAAAATGTACCTGTAATGTGATCTATAATATGAAGCACATACTGTGAAATTAAATAAGAAAAAAAATCATAAATTTATATACAACAGACACTCCCTTTCACTGTAACTTAATGCAAAAATGTAATCAAAGTTCAAATTAAGATATTTCTTTCATTATCATGACTCAGGTCTTGATATTTAATCTCAAGTACTAATTGCTTGCTTCCTAATTTCAAATCAGAAAATGGTCAGAAAAATATTTGCGAGACATTTTCAGAGACCAGGGGGTTTTAGTTTTCATTTTCCAATTTAATTGATATATATCACAGAGAATAAACCACTTAAACTTTAACACTCACATGTCTAAGTCATGTTAATATTGTCCTATTCAGACGGCACTGAAAACAGCCAAAGAAATGGTCTCCACTTCAAGATTAAAGGAACCCAACACTCACAAGAGGCCAACTTTCTTTTGTAAACTTATCGGGTGATTTCTTTATGGAAGTTGGTGGGTCATTGTTTCATGTAAACATTAGAGGGTGTAAACAAAAACCACCACCCAACCCTATTTTCTGTTAATGTAATTAATGGTTTTTTTTTTGTTGTTGTTTTTTTGAGTCTACACTTAGCCTTTAAATTATTATTGCAATGAAAGGTACAAAAAGATTATCACCCACATAAATTTGACTAATGATACTGATACCTTATATTTTTCAAAATTAAAATCAAATCTGTGATTTAATAAAACAATGAGAGAAAAGATGAAAGTCTAACACTGGTAAGCATATAAATTGTCTTACTTTAAAGTTAAGTCATTTCTGCAAGTGTAAGAAAGTTCCAAATTACACAAAAGACTTTCAGAAACCAGACTGTCATCTGACATCGTGAAAAACCACAAAAATCTTATTTACATGTAAGGGATACATCTACAAACTAGAGAACAATGAAAGTAAAACCAAAAATTTGGAAACTAATATGAAAGAGCAGTCAAGTCTTCTGAAAATTTTCACCAGAGATATACAATTATATTTGCAAGAAAGAAAAAAATCAGTTTTCGCTGAGAGGCTAAAAATAAATCGATTCCTAAAATCAGTAAAATGTAGTGGCCACATCATTTGTCTGCATGGACAACGATAATGAATGTAAAAGAATTTTAATATCGTTTGATATCAGGGGCACAATATTGTCTACTAAAGAGTGTGAATCTGGGATTCTGAAAAAGTTTTGTTCTTGCAGGAACTAAACGCTAAGAGGAAGTGAAGTTTATCAAAACAAAAGATGGCAGTTTTGAAAAACAAGATGTACTTGGAGAGAGTAAAATGATCAACTCAATGTGACCAGACTCATGAGTGTAACAAAGTATTGTATTATCGCCCATCTATTGTCACTAAAACATGAACATGTGTTGGGAGACAGTGACAAGAAACACTTAATTAACAATTTTTATACAGTAGAATTGTGTAGATGGAAAACATATTTGCAAAAGGCCAGGTTTCTTTAAGTTAACAATATATTATAACTAGAAATGCCGCTTGAAGATCAAGTATTTTACATGGAAACATCTATTATGACTATTTGCATCATTCTGTGATGTAAGCATGACGTTTTCAGTAAACAACGTCCATTTTGCATGGCAAAAACACAGATTATTAGTGCTGTACTTTGACCAAAATTAAACTTTTGCCTTTATAAATCTGCTATAGTTCTGTAAAAATAAGAATAATTGTAACAGATTACCTTAATCACAGCACACCTTTTGAAAACATATTTTATTGTCTTTAATTATTAAGTTGACATTTTCTGGGATTTTTTCGTCATTTTATTTGCCACCACATATTTTATATTTGCCTGTATCTAAAACACACATTACATAGAAATGGCTGTTTTGCATTATTATTAAAGTTCAATGCTCTATGTCACAACAAACCTTCATATGAATGTTATTTAGTAAATAAGCCCCATATGGGCCAGTGCTTGTACTTTTATGTGTAGAATTTTGAAGTCGACATGATGCATATTTATTTTACGATTAGTTTTTAAAATAAGGTATCTCTTCCCAAATATCCTGTGTATTTTACACTGAGATGTTAGTTCAAGCATGACGTTTTGCTGTCCAAATCGTAATATGTAACACTGATGCAAAAGTCCAAACTTTAATTTTTAATTTGCAATTTCTCTGCCATTTCTGCATGGATTTTTATGCAGTAAAATGAGCAGATGTGCTGTAATGATAACATTCTACTAATGATATAAATAACAAATTTGTTGATTCAATTCAATTCTGATCGGACAAAAAATCGTGAAGAGGAAATCCTGTCATGATATTGATTTATGTATGTGAAGATGTGAAGCAGATTTCTCTGTATATGCCCAAATGAAAATAAGATAAACTGTCTCTTGATTTAATTTTCCCTAAAAATTCACAAAATGTACCTTATGTACCCCATGGAGTAATTGCCCACAAAATTTGAACTTGATTGATGTTGATATTTTGGAGTTATAAGGGTAAAAAGGTATACAGACAGAAGGACAGAAGACAGAATGAAACCAATTGCAGTAACCCTCTCCTATTGTCGAGTGTTGACTACAAAAATTTAAAATATAAGGTAAAAGTTAACAGTTTCTACAGATTTAGGGTTTATTTCAAATTTTTGCAGAACATAAAACATACATGTTTGCAAATCTATATCAGCAACCATATCCCAAAACAGTAAATACATGTACATGTATCGTTAATATTGATGTGAACTATTTTCTCGCATCTTCTGAAAAGCATCTCAGTATTTCTGACACAATTCGACTCGCAAATAAACAATTAACAAGTGAAAAAGGATGGACTTTTCTGACAGAGTCAATAACGATGCATGACAGAGACATCCTCAAGCAAAGATACTTTTAATGTAAAAAAATCCTCAAAGAAAATGTGAGAAACTCTGGCAACTCTTTGTTATATTGTATTATTATGAATATTACAAAATAATTCTTACATAACTACATTATTTTAAGATTTGTATGTTCAAATAAATTTAATATTGTATGTATTCAAGCAAGAATGTTAAGTGGCATGTATGTTTACAATGAGCCATATTTGTAGTGCAGAGTTCATGATGTCAAAACTGTTTCTTCAAATTTAAAAGTTAGAACTAAGTCTGAATCACATGGTGAGGAATATATCTTAACTGGAACTTTAAAATCATCTAAAACTCTTATGTTTCCCTAATAACTAATGCATGACTTAAAATAAATAACTTTCTACACTTAATAGTTTATTATACAAGTTATTATTCCACATAAATTTTACTTTGCACAATACTGTCAACAAAACTTGACATTAACTACTAGTCTGATCATGGAGACATAATGAGTCCAATTCTACGCCAAAGTTCATTAGTCATTTTGAGGGAAAATTTAGTCCACATTTTGATGGTGAACTTGGCAGCATTAGGGGAAAAGCACTATGGATTCCTCGAGGTATGCTTTCCTTGTTATGTAAAAAAATTTGTGAAAGATTATGGACTGAGGCAATAACAACATAGTGCACTCCTGTAGGTCTTTACTGTTTGTGTGCCAACAATGACTAGACAGTCAATGCATCACTCACTTATAGTTAGTCACTAATTGCATACGTTTTCATCCATTTTACTAGAAAACCACTATTTCCTGGTGTCTTAATGCATTAAAATAACAGTGCACCATAGTGCTGGGACGATGTTTGCAAACTTCGGTATTATCGCTCGCTGGCTCATTGCCAATCAATGATCGGTAAAATTTAAGTAAAACCGATATTTGCTAAATCCATTTCTTTGCAGCCTTTTGGTCACAATAAAATGCTAACCTTGATAATATTTTGTAAAAATATGAAATATTCATCAGCTAAAATCACAAAACTAGCCGTGAATGCAATAAAAATAACGTAAATAGAAACACCTTGGGGTTTTCCAAGTGTTGTCATGGTAATCATAAAATCAGCCAATCACAAGTGAGGATACATCAAGCATGGTCTGTTAGTGAGGGAGACGTCTGTGAATGGCTTTTAGATTATATTTTTGTCATATTTGTGGTAATTTGTGTGGATTTTACTTGATATCATTTAATATTTGATTTTTCTGTCTGGTTTACACTTTCGACTCCATAATCGGAAATGTTCGAAGTTTGGTCACAAATGTCCGATACGAACATCGACAGATAAAATCCAAGCGATCTCCCAGCACTAGTGCACCACCATAGCTCAATACTTACCCATCAATACTCCCTGATGATATCAATGTGTTTTCATCTTGATACAAAACACAAGTCACACTCTGCTTTGAATCTTCCTACAAAATAGTACATAATAAATTATTATATAAAAACTAAACGTTCTCTGAGCCAAAATGTCCTCACATACCACACATCCTTGACAGAACATAGGTCTAAAACTTAACAAAGTAAAACAAGTAACATAATATATAAAATAAATTAAATTAAGTTTTTGCTATGTAACAATAGTATGAGTTAACAAAATATATAATTTGAATGTGAATGACATCTTTACAAAATAAAAACAAACAATCAGGGCCCGTGAACGGGCTCTGTGTCAGCTGACTGTGTGTTTTGAGGTTCAGAGTAGAAGTGAAAGATGAAAATACTGTAAATGCAATTTTTTTTTGAGTTACAACTAATTTACCCAAAAGTGAGAATCTCCAAGCAGCTTTTGCTCAGCTATAGAATGAGCTACAGGTCTGCAATTTTATTATGGTATAGCTGACCCAAAAATAGGTGAATAACAAATTTATTTTATTTGAATAGAAAACAGATTAATTGCATCTATTAAGTACTGAGTTCCAATATTGATATCGTACCCTACATTATCGATATCAGTATATTTAGCATGGATCGATAAATATTTCAATATCGATAAACAATACCAGCACTAGATATAACTAAGGCTGCAACGATTCTTCGGTTACTCGGAAGCGAAACGATTCACTTCAATACTCGAGGCAAGAAAAGTGAACCGGGTCTTCGAAAACAACTAAACATTAACGATAATCTAATACAAAATTCATTTTTTTTCTTTAAATATTTATATATTTTACAAATATAAGGCATTTCCATTTCAGTATTTTATATTTTAAGTATTTGGAAACTTTAGTTCTTTGTGTAACAACGTTTTATAAGACGGCATTTTATATAACGTATTTCGAAGACGCCTCAAATCTCGCAATATAAAGATGGTTAAAGTTTCTTATATTTTGCATTATAAATGCGTCTTTTCCCCAAAATTCAATAAATTATCAAAATTCTTTCCTGTTGTGTGGTTTGTAACTATTTAATAAGGCGTGGTATTGCAAAATATGAAGCAGTTTATTTCGTGGGCGATAATCAAGCGATTAACCGAGTCCGAGTCGAATCTCATAAAACGAGGAATCAAGGCGCATTTTCCGGCTCGCTTGCAGCCCTAGATATAACATATCACCTTTTGACAGCACTGATAAACTCTTCCTTCCAGACTACCAGGGCATAAGTCTTCAAGGTATTTTTTACTTGATGCAGTTTTTTTACTGTTTTAAATTTTATTTAAATTTTCAACAGTAGATTTCTACATAAGTCCTTCTGTACACCGCAGTTGTTAATTATCTGAGATTGGTATACATTACAATGCACTTGCCATGGAACATTAGTTGGTTTATTTGAGCATCACACTTGACAGAGGTATGAAGGTTCTTAAATGCTCTTTGAAGCCTCGACTTTGGGCTTTAAACAAAATTCTCTAAGAGAAATAGTTTTCACGTTACAACTGATTTACATAACAATAAAAAGATAAAAGTAGCTATTGCACAGTTATGCAATGAGCTACAGGTCTACAATTTTACTATGTTGTAGCTGACACAAAAGTAGCTGAATAACATATTCAAACAAAATACTCTAAATGCAATAGTTTTCAAGTTATAACTGATTTACTCAACACTGAGAACCTCAAAGTAGCTATTGCCCACCTATAAATTAAGCTACAGGTGAAAGTAGGTGAATAACATATTTAAACTAGAAATCGGCCGCCCTGTTGATAGTAGATGCGAATAGAAACAGGATAGCATAGAAGAACACACATTATCATGTGTAATGTCCACCCATGAACCTTTTGCCCAAATTGTACAGTAGTCTTACAAGACCCTGTTTCATTTGTAAAATATATCAATGATGCTTAAATATTTGTTAGTGTAGATGTAAATTATTTCAGCTTCATGCCTTTTTGCATTGGTTGGCTTGAAAATTTTGACGAAATCACTCTATCTGGCACGGTTAAGAAGATAGAAGCAAATTCCTGTTTTTCTATTTTTGGCAAAAATTTGAAAATTCAAAATGGCCGCCATTTTTGGGAAAAGGAAATTTTTTTGAAAATTGCCAAGAGTACATTTTTTAGATACCCTATGGGTCGAAAATTTCAACGAAATAACTCTATTTTGCACGGTTAAGGCCAGTTTGTGTTTTTCCATTTTGGGCAAAAATTCGAAAATTCAAAATGGCTGCCATTTTTGGGGAGGGGAAAATTTTTTGAAAATTGCAAAGATTACATTCCTTAGATACCCTGTGGGTTGAAAATTTCGACGAAATCGCTCTATCTCGCATGGTTAAGGAGATAGAAGCAAATTTGTGTTTTGCCATTTTGGACAAAAATTTGAAAATTCAAAATGGCCGCCATTTTAGGGGACGGGAAATTTTTTTTTAAATTGCCAAGAATACAATGCTGAAATACCTGTGGGTCGAAAATTTTGATGAAATCGATCTATCTCGCACGGTTAAGGAGATAGAAGCAAATTTGTGTTTTGCCATTTTGGACAAAAATTTGAAAATTCAAAATGGCCGCCATTTTAGGGGACGGGAAATTTTTTTTTAAATTGCCAAGAATACAATGCTGAAATACCTGTGGGTCGAAAATTTTGATGAAATCGATCTATCTCGCACGGTTAAGGAGATAGAAGCAAATTTGTGTTTTGCCATTTTTGGCAAAAATTCGAAAATTCAAAATGGCCGCCATTTTTGGGGAGGGGAAAATTTTTCGGAAAATTGCAAAGATTGCATTTCTTCGATACCCTGTGGGTCGAAAATTTCGACGAAATCGCTCTATCTCGCACGGTTAAGGAGATAGAAGGAAATTTGTGTTTTGCCATTTTTGGCAAAAATTCGAAAATTCAAAATGGCTGCCATTTTTGGGGAGGGGAAAATTTTTTGGAAAATTGCAAAGATTGCATTCCTTAGATACCCTGTGGGTCGAAAATTTCGACGAAATCGCTCTATCTCGCACGGTTAAGGAGATAGAAGCAAATTTGTGTTTTGCCATTTTTGGCAAAAATTCGAAAATTCAAAATGGCTGCCATTTTTGGGGAGGGGAAAATTTGTTGGAAAATTGCAAAGATTGCATTCCTTAGATACCCTGTGGGTCGAAAATTTCGACGAAATCGCTCTATCTCGCACGGTTAAGGAGATAGAAGCAAATTTGTGTTTTACCATTTTTGGCAAAAATTCGAAAATTCAAAATGGCCGCCATTTTTGGGGAGGGGAAAATTTTTTGAAAATTGCAAAGATTGCATTCCTTAGATACCCTGTGGGTCGAAAATTTCGACGAAATCACTCTATCTCGCACGGTTAAGGAGATAGAAGCAAATTAGTGTTTTGCCATTTTTGGCAAAAATTCGAAAATTCAAATGGCCGCCATTTTTGGGGAGGGAAAATTTTTTAAAAATTACCAAGAGTACAATGCTCAGATACCCTGTGGGTCGAAAATTTTGACGAAATCGCTCTATCTGGCACGGTTAAGGAGATAGGAGGAAATTTGTGTTTTGCCATTTTTGGCAAAAATTCAAAATGGCCGCCATTTTTGGGGAGGGGAAAATTTTTTTTAAATTACCAAGAGTACAATGCTCAGATACCCTGTGAGTCGAAAATTTTGACGAAATCGCTCTATCTCGCACGGTTAAGGAGATAGAAGCAAATTTGTGTTTTGCCATTTTTGGCAAAAATTCGAAAATTCAAAATGGCCGCCATTTTTGGGGAGGGGAAAATTTTTTGAAAATTGCAAAGATTGCATTCCTTAGATACCCTGTGGGTCGAAAATTTCGACGAAATCGCTCTATCTCGCACGGTTAAGGAGATAGAAGCAAATTAGTGTTTTGCCATTTTTGGCAAAAATTCGAAAATTCAAAATGGCCGCCATTTTTGGGGAGGGGAAAATTTTTGGAAAATTACCAAGAGCACAATGCTCAGATACCCTGTGGGTCGAAAATTTCGACGAAATCGCTCTATCTCGCACGGTTAAGGAGATAGAAGCAAATTAGTGTTTTGCCATTTTTGGCAAAAATTCGAAAATTCAAAATGGCCGCCATTTTTGGGGAGGGGAAAATTTTGTAAAAATTACCAAGAGCACAATGCTCAGATACCCTGTGGGTCGAAAATTTTGACGAAATCGCTCTATCTGGCACGGTTAAGGAGATAGGAGGAAATTTGTGTTTTGCCATTTTTGGCAAAAATTCGAAAATTCAAAATGGCCGCCATTTTTGGGGAGGGGAAAATTTTTTAAAAATTACCAAGAGTACAATGCTCAGATGTCCTGTGGGTCGAAAATTTTGACGAAATCGCTCTATCTCGCACGGTTAAGGAGATAGAAGCAGATTGGTGTTTTGCCATTTTTGGCAAAAATTCGAAAATTCAAAATGGCCGCCATTTTTGGGGAGGGGAAAATTTTTTGAAAATTGCAAAGATTGCATTCCTTAGATACCCTGTGGGTCGAAAATTTCGACGAAATCGCTCTATCTCGCACGGTTAAGGAGATAGAAGGAAATTTGTGTTTTGCCATTTTTGGCAAAAATTCGAAAATTCAAAATGGCCGCCATTTTTGGGGAGGGGAAAATTTTTGGAAAATTGCAAAGATTGCATTCCTTAGATACCCTGTGGGTCGAAAATTTCGACGAAATCACTCTATCTCGCACGGTTAAGGAGATAGAAGCAAATTAGTGTTTTGCCATTTTTGGCAAAAATTCGAAAATTCAAATTGGCCGCCATATTTGGGGAGGGGAAATTTTTAAAAAAATTGCCAAGAGTACAATGCTCAGATACCCTGTGGGTCGAAAATTTTGACGAAATCGCTCTATCTGGCACGGTTAAGGAGATAGAAGGAAATTTGTGTTTTGCCATTTTTGGCAAAAATTCGAAAATTCAAAATGGCCGCCATTTTTTGGGGAGGGGAAAATTTTTGGAAAATTGCAAAGATTGCATTCCTTAGTTACCCTGTGGGTCGAAAATTTCGACGAAATCGCTCTATCTCGAACGGTTAAGGAGATAGAAGCAAATTAGTGTTTTGCCATTTTTGGCAAAAATTCGAAAATTCAAAATGGCCGCCATTTTTGGGGAGGGGAAAATTTTTGGAAAATTGCAAAGAGTACAATGCTCAGATACCCTGTGGGTCGAAAATTTTGACGAAATCGCTCTATCTGGCACGGTTAAGGAGATAGGAGGAAATTTGTGTTTTGCCATTTTTGGCAAAAATTCGAAAATTCAAAATGGCCGCCATTTTTGGGGAGGGGAAAATTTTTGGAAAATTGCAAAGATTGCATTCCTTAGATACCCTGTGGGTCGAAAATTTTGACGAAATCGCTCTATCTGGCACGGTTAAGGAGATAGAAGCAAATTTGTGTTTTGCCATTTTTGGCAAAAATTCGAAAATTCAAAATGGCCGCCATTTTTGGGGAGGGGAAAATTTTTTTTAAATTACCAAGAGTACAATGCTCAGATACCCTGTGGGTCGAAAATTTTGACGAAATCGCTCTATCTGGCACGGTTAAGGAGATAGAAGGAAATTTGTGTTTTGCCATTTTTGGCAAAAATTCGAAAATTCAAAATGGCCGCCATTTTTGGGGAGGGGAAAATTTTTGGAAAATTGCAAAGATTGCATTCCTTAGATACCCTATTTTTTAAAAATTACCATGAGTACAATGCTCAGATGTCCTGTGGGTCGAAAATTTTGGCAAAAATTCGAAAATTCAAAATGGCCGCCATTTTTGGGGAGGGGAAAATTTTGTAAAAATTACCAAGAGCACAATGCTCAGATACCCTGTAGGTCGAAAATTTTGACGAAATCGCTCTATCTGGCACGGTTAAGGAGATAGAAGCAAATTTGTGTTTTGCCATTTTTGGCAAAAATTCGAAAATTCAAAATGGCCGCCATTTTTGGGGAGGGGAAAATTTTTTGAAAATTGCAAAAATTGCATTCCTTAGATACCCTGTGGGTCGAAAATTTCGACGAAATCACTCTATCTCGCACGGTTAAGGAGATAGAAGCAAATTAGTGTTTTGCCATTTTTGGCAAAAATTCGAAAATTCAAAATGGCCGCCATTTTTGGGGAGGGGAAAATTTTTGGAAAAATTACCAAAAGCACAATGCTCAGATACCCTGTGGGTCAAAAATTTTGACGAAATCGCTCTATCTGGCACGGTTAAGGAGATAGAAGCAAATTTGTGTTTTGCCATTTTTGGCAAAAATTCGAAAATTCAAAATGGCCGCCATTTTTGGGGAGGGGAAAATTTTTTAAAAATTACCAAGAGTACAATGCTCAGATGCCCTGTGGGTCGAAAATTTTGACGAAATCGCTCTATCTCGCACGGTTAAGGAGATAGAAGCAGATTGGTGTTTTGCCATTTTTGCCAAAAATTCGAAAATTCAAAATGGCCGCCATTTTTGGGGAGGGGAAAATTTTTTGAAAATTGCAAAGATTGCATTCCTTAGATACCCTGTGGGTCGAAAATTTCGACGAAATCGCTCTATCTCGCACGGTTAAGGAGATAGAAGCAAATTTGTGTTTTGCCATTTTTGGCAAAAATTCGAAAATTCAAAATGGCCGCCATTTTTGGGGAGGGGAAATTTTTTTAAAAATTACCAAGAGTACAATGCTCAGATGCCCTGTGGGTCGAAAATTTTGACGAAATCGCTCTATCTCGCACGGTTAAGGAGATAGAAGCAGATTGGTGTTTTGCCATTTTTGCCAAAAATTCGAAAATTCAAAATGGCCGCCATTTTTGGGGAGGGGAAAATTTTTTGAAAATTGCAAAGATTGCATTCCTTAGATACCCTGTGGGTCGAAAATTTCGACGAAATCGCTCTATCTCGCACGGTTAAGGAGATAGAAGCAAATTTGTGTTTTGCCATTTTTGGCAAAAATTCGAAAATTCAAAATGGCCGCCATTTTTGGGGAGGGGAAAATTTTGTAAAAATTACCAAGAGCACAATGCTCAGATACCCTGTAGGTCGAAAATTTTGACGAAATCGCTCTATCTGGCACGGTTAAGGAGATAGAAGCAAATTTGTGTTTTGCCATTTTTGGCAAAAATTCGAAAATTCAAAATGGCCGCCATTTTTGGGGAGGGGAAAATTTTTTGAAAATTGCAAAAATTGCATTCCTTAGATACCCTGTGGGTCGAAAATTTCGACGAAATCACTCTATCTCGCACGGTTAAGGAGATAGAAGCAAATTAGTGTTTTGCCATTTTTGGCAAAAATTCGAAAATTCAAAATGGCCGCCATTTTTGGGGAGGGGAAAATTTTTGGAAAAATTACCAAAAGCACAATGCTCAGATACCCTGTGGGTCAAAAATTTTGACGAAATCGCTCTATCTGGCACGGTTAAGGAGATAGAAGCAAATTTGTGTTTTGCCATTTTTGGCAAAAATTCGAAAATTCAAAATGGCCGCCATTTTTGGGGAGGGGAAAATTTTTTGAAAATTGCAAAGATTGCATTCCTTAGATACCCTGTGGGTCGAAAATTTCGACGAAATCGCTCTATCTCGCACGGTTAAGGAGATAGAAGCAAATTTGTGTTTTGCCATTTTTGGCAAAAATTCGAAAATTCAAAATGGCCGCCATTTTTGGGGAGGGGAAAATTTTGTAAAAATTACCAAGAGCACAATGCTCAGATACCCTGTAGGTCGAAAATTTTGACGAAATCGCTCTATCTGGCACGGTTAAGGAGATAGAAGCAAATTTGTGTTTTGCCATTTTTGGCAAAAATTCGAAAATTCAAAATGGCCGCCATTTTTGGGGAGGGGAAAATTTTTTGAAAATTGCAAAAATTGCATTCCTTAGATACCCTGTGGGTCGAAAATTTCGACGAAATCACTCTATCTCGCACGGTTAAGGAGATAGAAGCAAATTAGTGTTTTGCCATTTTTGGCAAAAATTCGAAAATTCAAAATGGCCGCCATTTTTGGGGAGGGGAAAATTTTTGGAAAAATTACCAAAAGCACAATGCTCAGATACCCTGTGGGTCAAAAATTTTGACGAAATCGCTCTATCTGGCACGGTTAAGGAGATAGAAGCAAATTTGTGTTTTGCCATTTTTGGCAAAAATTCGAAAATTCAAAATGGCCGCCATTTTTGGGGAGGGGAAAATTTTTTAAAAATTACCAAGAGTACAATGCTCAGATGCCCTGTGGGTCGAAAATTTTGACGAAATCGCTCTATCTCGCACGGTTAAGGAGATAGAAGCAGATTGGTGTTTTGCCATTTTTGCCAAAAATTCGAAAATTCAAAATGGCCGCCATTTTTGGGGAGGGGAAAATTTTTTGAAAATTGCAAAGATTGCATTCCTTAGATACCCTGTGGGTCGAAAATTTCGACGAAATCGCTCTATCTCGCACGGTTAAGGAGATAGAAGCAAATTTGTGTTTTGCCATTTTTGGCAAAAATTCGAAAATTCAAAATGGCCGCCATTTTTGGGGAGGGGAAATTTTTTTAAAAATTACCAAGAGTACAATGCTCAGATGCCCTGTGGGTCGAAAATTTTGACGAAATCGCTCTATCTCGCACGGTTAAGGAGATAGAAGCAGATTGGTGTTTTGCCATTTTTGCCAAAAATTCGAAAATTCAAAATGGCCGCCATTTTTGGGGAGGGGAAAATTTTTTGAAAATTGCAAAGATTGCATTCCTTAGATACCCTGTGGGTCGAAAATTTCGACGAAATCGCTCTATCTCGCACGGTTAAGGAGATAGAAGCAAATTTGTGTTTTGCCATTTTTGGCAAAAATTCGAAAATTCAAAATGGCCGCCATTTTTGGGGAGGGGAAAATTTTTTGAAAATTGCAAATATTACATTCCTTAAATACCCTGTGGGTCGAAAATTTCGACGAAATCGCTCTATCTCACACGGTTTCTGAGATATTAGCAAATTACTCAAAAGTAGTACTGAAAATACACAATGAAGTACCTAAATGGCTATTACTCATGTACTGACAAAGCTATCAGTCCCAAATGCAATACCAAGCGAGCTATGGACATAACAATCTTGTATTCAAAATTGTAGTAAAATATCTTTAATTATTTTGGCTTAAATGCACGGAAACCAATGGGTACTGAAAATAGCTGTACTTAAGTATTACTCAGTAAGCAAAAGAGGTACAACAGCCAAAAGCAATCCCAAGCAAGCTACTGACCCAATAAGCCTGCATACCAAATTTGGTGACAATAGCTCTAATACTTTTCCTTTAAATGAGCGGAAACCATGCGTGACGCCGGACATCGGACGCCGGACATCGGACATCGGACGGCGAAAAAAGCAAAAATAATATATCCACCCCCCAGGGGGGTGGACATAATAAATACTATAAATGCACTAGTTTTCAAGCTCTAACTGATTTATTCAAGTGATAACGTAAAAGTAGCTATTACTCAGCTATGAAAAACAAACAGGTCTGCAATTTTACTATGTTATAGCTAACCCAAAAGTAGCTGAATAACATATTTATACAAAATTCTTTAAATGCAATAGTTTTAAAGTTACAAGTGATTTTACTCATGATGGAAGTTACTGAAAAGTCAAAAAGTAGCTATTACTCACTTAGCTATTGGGATAGACTCCCATGTTACTCACCATGTTGTAGCTATGGAAAAAGTAGCTGAATGACAAGAAAATACTCTAAATACAATACTTTTCAAGTTATAGGTGATTTAGTGCATGATTTCAGGAATTTGAATGTATAAAAAATTTATTAAAAAAAATTAAGATAGATCCAAGCCTCATACTCACACAAGGAAATCTACTAGTGGTATAGTACATGTATGTAAGATAAGAGAGAAATCCCTGCAATAATCAAAGAAAAAATTGTGACAAAGTGTTGAACTTGTAATGGCTCTGGAGAACAAACGAATGAACAGATGTGCATGGCTTGAACAATTTTTCATCCTCGATAGATAAGGTATATTTTAAAAAAACAGCATGTTTGTGGGTCTTGTACTTTTGGAGAAGAAGCCATTCTCACAGACACCAATGCGTACACGGACGCCGCAGAGTGATGCCATGATGTCAAGTCAGCTGATATAAAAACTCTCAATGCCAATTAAAAGGTCTAGTTTTAAATTTAAAGTTTTAAATTTAAAGTTAAACACTGATACTTTTAAAAAGCTGCCTGTATTTTACATTCCATATTTATTCATCTTGAACCACAGCTATGAAAGTAATAGCTCCTAAAAATTTCATATTTTAAAGATTCTCAGCACAACTACTTAAACAAAAATCTAACATAATGGGATACATGCATCTCAGAACTACGAGAACTCATACCACTAACTCATACACAAATAGAATTAATTAGGTTTCAGAAGGATAATCAATGGTATTTACCGATCATAGAAATGAGTTAGGTATACTAATTCAAAGTATATTGGTATTTGACCATCAAGCAGTCTATTAAATTGTTAGAAAACCCCACAGAATTCCATGACCTCATATGTCTTCATTAATATGAATGAGTTAGGTGCATAGGTCTTTGATCTTCAAGCAGAATTAATTTCTACTATTTTGTTATTGTCAGAAAACCCCACAAATTTCCTGTATTTGTTGGTACGAGTTAGTGGAAATGAGTTTTCTTGGTCACGAGTTGCACCAAAATCAACATTACAACCTTAGCAAAGGTACTAAAATGGATGAGAAAGGTGGCTTACCTGACTTTTCTGTTTTTTCTTCTTTGACACAGTACTTTCAATTGCATGAGGGTTTTTCAGCATGTTCACAGCACCTGTGTGAATAGTCAAAGAGCAAAATGAGGCAGCAGTTATTGTATTATATATTCTAAAATGGTACGCTGCGCAGTGACCTTAGACATGTCTTTTGTGCAATGCTGGAACCGCGAATATAGAACTGTAAATAAAATAACTCTGTTGAATTCTGCGTGCATCGTCCCTTCGCCTACAAATATAAACAAATGACTCGCGGCAAAATAAGTGGTTAAAATATTCATAAAATTGTCATTTCTTGGTTGATTTTAATAAATAGCATATCGTTTTAAAGATTACAACAAATTAAAAGCATCTATAGTGACAGTATCTTAATATTTCATAATAAATTCTATGAAAATAGAATAGGATTTGTTTTGAATTTTAAGATTTACTGCTTATTTTGAACAAAATATTAGAAAATTTAGAATAGGTATAAAAGACAAATTCTCGTGCATCGTGCCCTTCGGGCTCAGTGGGTTTAATATTCAGCCGATCAATAGTTTAAAACCATCATGAAGCACTCGAATATGTCTTTTATTCCTATATTAATGAAGAAACATCAAGGGATTGTATTTTGACTATTTCTTTGAACTTTTTCAGCATAACGCAATCTCACTCTCAAAGCATGTTATAATAAAAATTTGACTTTACATAATTATTCAAACACATGACTCATGTCACATGATCTTAGTTAACAACAATACAATTTGAACATTACATAGAGCCCTCCTTCAACCTAATATAATCAGAGATATAAAATTTAGTTTACTTGTAAGCAGTAATTAACCAGAACACCTCTAGTAAAAAATGTTTAACATCAAATCCATTTTTTTCCCTTTATCTTTGACTTCATCACAAACACATTTCAAGACAAGTGACTAGTGGTCCTACGATTAGACGGAAAATCGATTAATCGTCTATTTAAAACTTTCGATGTAGAAAATCGATTCTCATTTTAAGAATCGATTGTGAATCGAAAGTAAGACTTATAAACCACCTAATTTTCCCTTTTTCTACAGATGTTTTAACATTTTATTTTCGTAACATTTGTTTACATTATCTGCCATGTTTCTTTCACTGGTATCTACTTCCTGTTGATTACAACTAAAACTCAAAATTTCTGTAGGTATTTAGAAGATCTTTTAATACAATAAACTAAGTTCAACCTAAATTAAATTTAACTTTCACTGCTTCACACACAACATGTATACTCCCTATAAATGGGGAATAATAACCTTGGCCATAAATCAAGTGGAGAGAGATCACACTACTGTAATACTTCAGCAGTCTGCCATGAATATTTTTGACAAATTTTGTTGAACAAGAAAACTAAAATGTTTACTACATTGCCATACTTAGAATTTTACAGTATCTAAGAAATTATAACTATATGAAATGAATAGGTCATGAAGATCTGCTTAAAAAACGAAATTCATGGAATATTGTTTTCAGGATAAGAGTCAGATTTTCCAGACCCCATCCAATACACATAAACTTGAGTGACAATGCTGAAATACATGTTCACTTGTGCCAAACTGTTTCATATAACCTAGTATATATTACAAAACATCAATATTGACCAGAAACAATAAAAGTCACTCTTCCATTTGATTAATGAAAGTAGCATGTCTTTGAAAAGTGTCCTGAGTTAAAAATGGAAGGAAATTTCCATGAACACATGTCTATGTATTGTTTAGTTCCCAAAGAAGCATTTTATTCAGGATAATTTTCAGAAGCTGGTTGGCAGTCACTGTTCTTGACATATGATAATGATAAGCAGATATTCTATTCTTCTTTGTTGCATATATACAAAGTGTCCTGAGTTCACAACACAGGTGTACCACATGGTGATGTTGAACAAAAGGGGTTGAAATAGACTTGCACCAAGTCTTTGTATTTCTCATCCCACTAAATCTGACATAGATGAAAACATTATACATCCACTTAAGGAGGGAAAAATCCTTCTCTATGCTGAAACAGTACTTTTGTCAGCCCCACATTCTAGTATAAAGTCATACAGTCCTCATATAATACCTTAAAAAAAAGGACTTGAAGAAAGTCTAAGGTTGAAATATTGTTTATTTTAAGCATGATTGGTTGCTAATCTGCTGATGTTACATTCAAACACTGTAAATGATTTAGCTGATGAAAAGGGAGAATGAAAATAAATATTATTTTGTAACTGTTAAGGCCATCTTAATAGATTATTATATTATTGCTGATACACATACTTGTTGACTCTTCAACCTACTGGTTTCCTAACATACCCCCTTCCCTACCCCAAAATGTAAACAAATAACCTAGATTTTTTTCACCACTGACCTATCGGAAGACTACTGTTATTATATTTGGTAAAAAAGAATATTCTGTCTTTCTTACAAAGCAAGCAGAAAAACGATTATAATTGATAATCGATTGCTCAGAGTTACCGATTAATCGATTCTGATTTTTTAGACCGATTCCTAACACTACAAGTGACACACATCTTCTTGAACAAGACCAGCACATTTGTATGATCTCCCACTAGGGATTAAACACAAAATTATATAAAAAATATATGAATTTTCATTGACCCCCAAAGAATTATTACAGCTACAATTGTAGGTGAAACATCCCTGTCCTTGGATCACCGCCTGGCATCCATTTGCAATCTTGCAAGCCAGTGGCCCACAGTCCCAATCCTTACGTGTCCCAAGGAAGTTTTGAAATGTTTAAATTTTGCGCCTCTGATTTTGCACCCTGAGCATGCATAGACGATTTTGCACATATGCATATGAATTTCTTACTATGGTACCCAAAGGTATGGTCCATGGTGTACATAAGGTTGTAACTTAGTCATCTTTCGCTGTAATGCGACAACATAAGGTGAGTTGAGGTATTGGATGTTTCGTCAGTATGACACAAGGTTGCATATGAATCTTGGATGGAAGTTGAAGGACTGGGGCATTTGCCAATTGCCTATAACACCTAAAATATTAAATGAACTCCCTGACAACATACTTAAGTCCACCTCACTTGCCTCTTTCAGACACAAGCTAAAAATTTACCCCCTTTCTAAAAGCCTATTCACCTTAGCCACCTGACCCTCCAGGTGTTTTCTGTGTTATGACTAAGCTATGACAATGGACCAACTCTCATTGAATAGGTTTCTGGATTGTGGTGCTTAATGGAGATTAAGGGCTATAAAAGTTTACATTGGATTAGGTTCTACTTAGTAATGGTATTGTTTATCGATATTGAAATATTTATCAATTCACGTCAAGTATACTGATATCGATAATGCAGGGTAGAATATCAATATCGGAATATAGGATTTAATAGATGAAATTAAGCTGTTTTCTAGTCAAATAAAGTACAAAATTTTAAGAATATATTAGTTATTATATCATTTTTGTCAACTTTCACATACCGCTAAAGCGGAAACGCCATATTTGTTTACGTTTCGGGAAAGTACTAAAACTTGCGAGAAAGTTCAGAAGGTCTCTCTCCGAAAACATCTATGACCCGATATTTCAATATCAATCGATACACAAAGCAAAAATATGGTTTGATATCGATATAGATATTATTATTCGATACCAAAACTTGAACACTAGTTCTACTCTCTTACTTTATGCCATATTCTTACTTTTTTTCTGTACCCGTGCATCCCACACATATACATGTCCATCCCTGGCTCCAGAGGCAAACACGGCTTTGGAGTGTGGCTGGAAGCACAGGGTCTTCACACTGTTTGAGTGGCCAGTGAAGGTGGTGAGTTTCTCCTCCCGAAACACGTCCCACAACACCAGAGTCTTGTCACCACTGGCGGTCACCAACTGGTCTTCACCCCACACCCAGTCCACTGAGAAGATGGCATTGGAGTGACCCATCCATTCTAATCAAGTGAAAAAGCTTACATAAAAAAAATGAACCTCTAGTTTACATACACTCCCATTACTTCAGAGAATTTTTTTTTTTTTCTCCGGCAAAACCGTGCTTCCCAACAACACACACAACCACACTAGGTTGGTTGTGATGTCACAGCTACAACATTTGTGATGTCATAGCTCTGGGACCCATCACAATGACATCATATAGGTTACATAGTGATGTCATCATGGCCAGTGATCTAAGCAAATCTATTGTTCAATCTGATAAAATCTCCTTGGTTACCCAATCTTGACCATTCAAAGTTATTCACAGCACGGTCACGCAACCGGTAAGACGTGTACAATTGGAAGCCTCGTAATAATTTGCCACGTTCAATATATTTACCATTACTACAGAGAAGATGGCATTGGAGTTGTAAATCTTTTCTGTAAGTAGTAATTCAGTCCACTAAAAATATTGAATTAGAGTTAGAAAGTAGTGAAACAAATATATAACAATAAAACATGGATTATCCAGTTTTGGACTTTTGATCATGTGTAAAAACCAAATAAGCATTTGACATCAATAATTGCATTTTTGGTAATTTCACAATATTAACCTTTCAACAGTACAAATATTCCCCAACCAGAGGACACAAAAGGAACAATTTAATTATTACAACAACTACTGTCTACAAAAAGCCTTTATTAAGTAACAACTGTGACATTTTTCAGTGTTTCTGCATTAGGTCGAGCTCAAGCCTATAACACTGGGACCAAAACTAGAACCATAAACCCATCCAAGCATCAGGTACCCATGTTTAGTATGAACCAACTGGATGTACCAATAAAGCAAACATGGCAGCTGTTCTAAACAATTTGACGAAAATAAAAATGTCATTTGTCTGTGAAAATAAGGAATAATGTGTGAAGTCCAGAAAATGAGTAGACAAATTGTACTAAAACAAGTTAGGTTTTACCCATGTTATTTATGTACATATTTTAACAGCTATAAGTGTGTCCCTTTCACTAGGTTCCACTCACTTTTGTAATAAAGTACACCAATTTTCCCCTAAACCAAAATATATATTGTAAAGGTAAAAATCATAATTTCTAAGGCTATGACAGGGTCCCTAAGTACTTGGATATGGGTCGTCTAATTTGTCTTTGATGGAAAACCGAGCACAAACTGGCAAATCAGTTACCCATAAAACTAATTAAATATAGCTTATTTTCATAAATAACATGTGTAAAAAAAGAATAATCAACCTGATATGTCCACCTGATATAGGGCATGGTCGTTAACATCTGTTTCTTGGTATCAACAGCATTTTACTGAAATACTGTGATAACACTCTACATCCGGCATCTTGATGGTTAACCAATACCATTGTGGGAAAACGTAAAACAATGGCCACAAACCCAAAATGGGAAGAAATTACAGAATTTTATCCCATACCTTTGTGAAATTGGTGACTTTTATAGCCATTTCATTGACTAGAGCTGCTATTTTTGGTTTCATGAGTTTCACTTCCTGTCAGTAGGTCTATTGGATCGGGGATTGACTAAAAATCTAAAATGCAACTTTTTTTTTGAATCCTGGAATCTGCATTGGCGGGATACTAAAATGGATAATATGCTGAAGATCCTTTCCTAACCGCAACATAATTTTCCTTGTTTTCACAGATATTTACCATTTAGTAAAATAACGTTCCTTCTTTTCACCGATATTTACCATTTAGGAAAATAAATTTCCCTCTTTTCACAAATTCTTACCATTTATTAAAATAATTTTCCTTCTTTTCATAGATATTTTCCATTTAGTTTAATCTGTTTAAATCACCCGTCATGTTTGCTTCACTGGTACTTCAAGATAGTTACAACTAAAAACTTGGATACCCAGATAGAAGATGGTTCTAAAACAACAGATACCAGAGTCATAAATCCCCCCTCCCCCAATATTTTCAATGAAAAACTCTTGATGTGTAAATTCTGATAGTAGATGCATGTATAGTCCATAGCCTATAAATAAGCCACTACTCAAACAGATTTGCAGTCAGGTTTTGGGCAAATACAACACGCAACCAAACACTGTTTGCCTTGGGTACATTGCAATACAAACCTTGTGACAGGGCAGCTGGTCCTGTTTTTCTGACATCACCAATCAAAATCCCCCCTTCTTCATCACACATGGCATACACCGAGTTTCTGGCTGAAAAGTAACAACACTCTGAACCTCAATGCTCAAATATCTGAAAAATAACATTTTAAATTTAAAGAGCTAAACCACAGACAACAAACTTTCTCATTAATAGTCATTATATAGTCCCCCCCAAAAAAAACAAGTAGAGCTCTTTTAATTAAAAACCATTTTTTAAGTAGAAGCAAATATCAGGGGCCGATTTCACTAAGGGACTTAAGCCTGATTTTGGGCTTAAGTTTAAGACTTTGGTCTTAAATTCTGGCAAAAATGTGCTAAGTCAGCGGGCCTAGACTTAGTGGATTTCACAAAGGGGCTAAGTCCATGGATTTGCTAAGTCAGTGGACTTAACTTTAAGTCTGGGAGGTAGTGGGCTTAAATTTTGTAAAGAGGACTTAAATATGGCCGCCATAACTTTTTCTCCACTTCAAAATTTGAAATGGCTGTAAATAAAGTATAATTATACAGAACACCTTATTGAAGTAGTGTTTTGGAAGTTTATATGATGTAACAAGGTTTTCTATTTCAAAACAGCACTTATCCTCAGATAAAATGCATCAAATGAAGGATATAAAAGGTCATATGACACAGAAAACCACTGTGGTTATTTGATAAGCTTGGACTTAGCTAAGTCACCTTTGTGAAATCCATTTTAAGTCCCAGAAGTAGTTAAGACCAAAGTCTTAGATTTAAGTCCCTGACTTAGCCAATAAAGGGACTTAGTTTAAGTCCTTTAGTGAAATCGGCCCCAGGTTCTCAAAGGGTTTTGATCATTGAAATATACCCTGCTATACGAATTTCCTGGTCAAGTAAAACTATTTTTGTCAAATTTGACTGGATATGTCATGGTTTAACTACCAGGTGAGGTTTGTCAGTGAAGAAAAGCTACTAATATATACCCACAGTAAGACAACCTCACCACATTGGCCACCATGGTTCTTTAGTCTAACAGAAAAAAAAACAACCTCTTACCTTTACTGAATGCTAAAGACATTGGTGGAATCAAACCTTCCTGAAAAACACATGTAAAATATTGATTTTTAGGATCCAAATTGTTAAAATAAATTTGGAAGAAAATGGATGAGACATTATGTATTATATATGGAGTAAGAAATCTAAAAATCGCCACATGTGAAAATACTAATAAAATAAATGAATTGTGGTGAGATTTGTTGACTGTATAGTAAAATAAGGATTTTTGAATTGAAAAATACCAATTTTTAGACAAAAACATCATTTTCTTCATAAAATTAACTAAGGTTTTAGAGGTGGCAAATTTTAAATTTCTTACTCTATCACATTAATATCTTGGAGCTACCTTGAAAAATTTACTACATTCTCACAGCTTATTCTCACATTCACACATTATGTGTTAACTAAGCATGTGATACTGAACCAAATTTATGACATAACATCTTTCAATGGAAAACTTAGAGACGAGTTAAAGTTTAAAAAAATACTTCATACTAACTGGCGTATCGTGAGATTCTATAAAATGCTCATCACTCTTCCATGTCTTGAAGTTTGGCAAAATAAATGAAGGCCGTGAAAATCTACATCCTAAAAAGTAATATACAATGTAAATAAATACAAACTTCAAATTCCAAAACAAAAGATAAAATGTGCAACTTGAAAACAATCGGTAGTGTTACAAATTATTTGCACAGTCACCTTGTTCCTGAATATCATTTACTTTTAACTTTAAATCAATATTTGACCTGTACTGGTATATCTCCAGATTGAATGTGCCAATAAATCCTACATAAAATAATCCTACATAAAATTAAAGAACTATGTACAAGAGAATGTCATTTACCAATAATTTAAGGCTATTCCTGGGCTATTGTTTATTTCCCTTTGCTTGGGCTTCATTGAAAACAACAAAGAAATTTTTCAGTTAAATTGCTTTCTACCCTTTTATTGATATTTATTCCTATTCGTCATGCAAAATTACCTATATACTTGCAAGTCTGTTGTTATAATAAATTCTCACACTTGAGAGGATAAAAAATAAAACTGCACTTTTTACAATAAACCAGATTGGCCCAGGTCATTTTTCACATCACAGGCGTTGGGTATCTTCCATAGAACTGACCTTCTCTATGCCATAAATTTTAGGAAAATATAACCACCCCATACTATAAGAACTTCAGTAATAAATTCAACAATATGTGTATTTTGCAAAAAGAAAATTATATCCCCAGATAAGTCATTAACTGTTCTAAAAAAATTTATATTTAATTTATCACATTTTTAAAATCTTTCTGTAATGGTAAATTTGATCCTTTTTCGAAGTATTTAAATAATTGACTGTCCCTTCTAAATTAGTAATGCCAAAACAGTTTAACTGTGTCCATGATTTTATTATATTTTTGGAAAGATGAAATGTTACAAAACAGATATAACAAATCAAGTTATATAGTTTTACAATTTTGACTACTTTTCTTCATAATTTTATATTATCCATTGATAAACTTTATTTATGTAATCGAAAAAGAAATTTACATTAAAAGTTATATGATGTATCATTGATAAATAGTAAATGTCATCTGCATGGAACTACAATGTATTAATGCGTCACTGTCAATAATGTACAATCGTTAATTGATTATATATGACATGATACTGTTGATACAACTTGTTCCATTTGCTTAAATATATTGTTTGTTCTTTATGGTTTTTAGGCACAGTAATGAACTTCACTGGTCAACAACTGCACTGGTTCAGTATGGAGAATGGCTACCATTGATAACTGACCAAGAGTAAAGTATATAGCTGGATTTAGAAGGCATCTGACCTGGACACTTTTTCTGGAATTGTATTTGAAAGGCATTCTGATAGCATTTGATTTGGACAATTTTTCAAGATTTGTATTTGAAAGGCAAACTAAAACTTGATGAGATATCAGAGAGTTTGTGAACATCTTTAAAGCTCATATCTATTTTTCACTATGTTACACGTCAGTAATTTTTGAGTGTAATGTCAACACTGTCAGCAGTAATAACTGCAGTATAGCCTTTATGGTGGTGCAATATTATTTCGACATGTAAAGATGTCAAGAAAAGATCATGTTTTACTGTAAAATTCAGAAAAATCTACACATTTTATGATGAAGTTACACAACTGACAACTTGTTTTGGGAGTGTCAATAAAATGTATCAAGTAGCGACGGGTCGGTATAACAAATCTGTAAATTGGGAGGCCGCCAATACAAAACCGTTCCGATTCCCAGACTCCACGTATTTGATGAAATGGCAATAAAACGCCCCAAATGCACAAGATATTACCAAGTTTGTAATATCTTCAGATTTCTGCTTTGTGTCCAATATTTTTCAAACTTTTCCTTCCATTGTATGCGCTAACCAGTGAGAGTGAGATTATGAAGTGTTGTAACATAAATATGGCAGTTCTGCATAACAATATAGCCAATGAAAGTCTGTAAATGCACAAAAATATGGGATAAAAGCTCATATATTCTTTAGATTTAGGGGTATGTTTTTAAAATTTTAACTTTTCCTTCAATTTTATGTGTCTGCAAATGAAGTGGCAGTTTTAAAATCTCATCATGGTATTTCAATAAAATACTCTCGAAACTGAGACACCAGGCCTACCGACCCATGATTCCCTAGTATAAAGTACAGAAAATATACCATAATGATGTTGCTATTGAGGATTTGTGTGGAATTTATATATGTGTCAGAATAACATAAAACAACCATGGCTTAGCCACATACTGCCTTCCTACCAACTTTCACTGGGTATGCATCAATTACTGCGACCAAAAGGTAATAAAAATGTTCATGTTTCGGTAATGGCAACATATCTTCTGAGCCATTTGGTGTACAATTGTTCCATTTACATTTACATACAGTTACATTCTCTCGGATATCCGGTATATGATCAAATCGCTGACAAGACAACTCGCAGACATCAACTCGCTGACAAATGTTACATTATTACCCATTTTTTTTCATTCTTTTGCTGAAAGACGTTACAATGTTCAAGTAATAATCTATGCATGCCTTCATAAAGATAAAGCATGTTTTTATTATAAAAAAGATGGATTCAGCTGTCATTATGTTATGAACGGTCCGTTAAGTGGCACACATGTATACTTAAACTTGAGAAGTTTCATCAGATTTTCGTAATGTAACATGTTTTAATGGAGGGAAATGAATGATTGCGGATATTTAATACATTTTAGAGCAGTTTATGGCAATATTTTAGTGTTAGAAAAGCTACGTGTCATTTGTTTAGGGGGAGCCTATGAGTCAGGTCCCAGACATATAAAATTCTCTCTATATGTCAGGCTCCAGAATTATCTAAAAGTCAGGTCAGATGTTTATTACCATTAGTCACAAAAGATGACCATTGTTATTGTGTCAAATGATTTTAAAGCAGCATATTACTAATTTACTACTAATAGGATATTATTTGGAAACCAACTACAACTCAATGACCTCATATTTTCGGTGCATGCATGAATATTTATGAGGTGTAGTTGGGAAAAATGTTATTTAATTGGAATATGAATTTGATTTAACAACTTGATGCAACTGTCAACTAATGGGTAGGATTTAATTTATGATAAAGACCAAGGGCTTGCACCAGGTCAACCCCAGCTACTGCTAGTTAGAGGTTATGTTTAGAGGTTAAGTCTTGGTCAAATTTTCTAAACTGTATCTGGGTAGAATACAGCTCTAGGAATTATACTATCCCAACACCTCAAATCTGAGGAAGAGTTTATCTGCTCCCCCACTACAAGTGTTTATTTTATCTGAAGACCATGTAATTAATAGCCTAACATCTGCATGTGTCTTGTGGTTGTAAATCACTGTTCTCTCATTTAAAATGTGTTGCTAGTACTGGAAGAAATATATGCCTGTAAAAAGAAGCATGTATACTGTTTCTATCATTTTCATTCACTAGAATATAATGAAAGAGTTGTATTTTATTGGCACACAAGTTTATTATCTCCACCAAGGAGGTATTGTTTTTATGACCGTTTGTCTGTTTGTCAGCAGGATTACACGAATACTACTGCTTCGATCTTTCTTTAAAAATTCATAAGCTGGTTCACAGTGTGACTTAAGATTCCATTAAATTCTGACTGAAGTGGATCACTGTCTGGAAGCAAAATAATAATAATAACTAGAAATCGGCCGCCCTGTTGATAGTAGATGCGAATAGAAACAGGATAGCATAGAAGAACACACATTATCATGTGTAATGTCCACCCATGAACCTTTTGCCCAAATTGTACAGTAGTCTTACAAGACCCTGTTTCATTTGTAAAATATATCAATGATGCTTAAATATTTGTTAGTGTAGATGTAAATTATTTCAGCTTCATGCCTTTTTGCATTGGTTGGGTTGAAAATTTTGACGAAATCACTCTATCTGGCACGGTTAAGAAGATAGAAGCAAATTCCTGTTTTTCTATTTTTGGCAAAAATTTGAAAATTCAAAATGGCCGCCATTTTTGGGAAAAGGAAATTTTTTTGAAAATTGCCAAGAGTACATTTTTTAGATACCCTATGGGTCGAAAATTTCAACAAAATAACTCTATTTTGCACGGTTAAGGCCAGTTTGTGTTTTTCCATTTTGGGCAAAAATTCGAAAATTCAAAATGGCTGCCATTTTTGGGGAGGGGAAAATTTTTTGAAAATTGCAAAGATTACATTCCTTAGATACCCTGTGGGTTGAAAATTTCGACGAAATCGCTCTATCTCGCATGGTTAAGGAGATAGAAGCAAATTTGTGTTTTGCCATTTTGGACAAAAATTTGAAAATTCAAAATGGCCGCCATTTTAGGGGACGGGAAATTTTTTTTTAAATTGCCAAGAATACAATGCTGAAATACCTGTGGGTCGAAAATTTTGATGAAATCGATCTATCTCGCACGGTTAAGGAGATAGAAGCAAATTTGTGTTTTGCCATTTTTGGCAAAAATTCGAAAATTCAAAATGGCCGCCATTTTTGGGGAGGGGAAAATTTTTCGGAAAATTGCAAAGATTGCATTTCTTCAATACCCTGTGGGTCGAAAATTTCGACGAAATCGCTCTATCTCGCACGGTTAAGGAGATAGAAGCAAATTTGTGTTTTGCCATTTTTGGCAAAAATTCGAAAATTCAAAATGGCTGCCATTTTTGGGGAGGGGAAAATTTTTTTGAAAATTGCATTCCTTAAATACCCTGTGGGTCGAAAATTTCGACGAAATCGCTCTATCTCGCACGGTTAAGGAGATAGAAGCAAATTTGTGTTTTGCCATTTTTGGCAAAAATTCGAAAATTCAAAATGGCTGCCATTTTTGGGGAGGGGAAAATTTGTTGGAAAATTGCAAAGATTGCATTCCTTAGATACCCTGTGGGTCGAAAATTTCGACGAAATCGCTCTATCTCGCACGGTTAAGGAGATAGAAGCAAATTTGTGTTTTACCATTTTTGGCAAAAATTCGAAAATTCAAAATGGCCGCCATTTTTGGGGAGGGGAAAATTTTTTGAAAATTGCAAAGATTGCATTCCTTAGATACCCTGTGGGTCGAAAATTTCGACGAAATCACTCTATCTCGCACGGTTAAGGAGATAGAAGCAAATTAGTGTTTTGCCATTTTTGGCAACAATTCGAAAATTCAAATGGCCGCCATTTTTGGGGAGGGGAAAATTTTTTAAAAATTACCAAGAGTACAATGCTCAGATACCCTGTGGGTCGAAAATTTTGACGAAATCGCTCTATCTGGCACGGTTAAGGAGATAGGAGGAAATTTGTGTTTTGCCATTTTTGGCAAAAATTCGAAAATTCAAAATGGCCGCCATTTTTGGGGAGGGGAAAATTTTTTTTAAATTACCAAGAGTACAATGCTCAGATACCCTGTGAGTCGAAAATTTTGACGAAATCGCTCTATCTGGCACGGTTAAGGAGATAGAAGCAAATTTGTGTTTTGCCATTTTTGGCAAAAATTCGAAAATTCAAAATGGCCGCCATTTTTGGGGAGGGGAAAATTTTTGGAAAATTGCAAAGATTGCATTCCTTAGATACCCTGTGGGTCGAAAATTTCGACGAAATCGCTCTATCTCGCACGGTTAAGGAGATAGAAGCAAATTAGTGTTTTGCCATTTTTGGCAAAAATTCGAAAATTCAAAATGGCCGCCATTTTTGGGGAGGGGAAAATTTTTGGAAAATTACCAAGAGCACAATGCTCAGATACCCTGTGGGTCGAAAATTTCGACGAAATCGCTCTATCTCGCACGGTTAAGGAGATAGAAGCAAATTAGTGTTTTGTCATTTTTGGCAAAAATTCGAAAATTCAAAATGGCCGCCATTTTTGGGGAGGGGAAAATTTTGTAAAAATTACCAAGAGCACAATGCTCAGATACCCTGTGGGTCGAAAATTTTGACGAAATCGCTCTATCTGGCACGGTTAAGGAGATAGGAGAAAATTTGTGTTTTGCCATTTTTGGCAAAAATTCGAAAATTCAAAATGGCCGCCATTTTTGGGGAGGGGAAAATTTTTTAAAAATTACCAAGAGTACAATGCTCAGATGCCCTGTGGGTCGAAAATTTTGACGAAATCGCTCTATCTCGCACGGTTAAGGAGATAGAAGCAGATTGGTGTTTTGCCATTTTTGGCAAAAATTCGAAAATTCAAAATGGCCGCCATTTTTGGGGAGGGGAAAATTTTTTGAAAATTGCAAAGATTGCATTCCTTAGATACCCTGTGGGTCGAAAATTTCGACGAAATCGCTCTATCTCGCACGGTTAAGGAGATAGAAGGAAATTTGTGTTTTGCCATTTTTGGCAAAAATTCGAAAATTCAAAATGGCCGCCATTTTTGGGGAGGGGAAAATTTTTGGAAAATTGCAAAGATTGCATTCCTTAGATACCCTGTGGGTCGAAAATTTCGACGAAATCACTCTATCTCGCACGGTTAAGGAGATAGAAGCAAATTAGTGTTTTGCCATTTTTGGCAAAAATTCGAAAATTCAAAATGGCCGCCATATTTGGGGAGGGGAAATTTTTTAAAAAATTGCCAAGAGTACAATGCTCAGATACCCTGTGGGTCGAAAATTTTGACGAAATCGCTCTATCTCGCACGGTTAAGGAGATAGAAGGAAATTTGTGTTTTGCCATTTTTGGCAAAAATTCGAAAATTCAAAATGGCCGCCATTTTTTGGGGAGGGGAAAATTTTTGGAAAATTGCAAAGATTGCATTCCTTAGTTACCCTGTGGGTCGAAAATTTCGACGAAATCGCTCTATCTCGCACGGTTAAGGAGATAGAAGCAAATTAGTGTTTTGCCATTTTTGGCAAAAATTCGAAAATTCAAAATGGCCGCCATTTTTGGGGAGGGGAAAATTTTTGGAAAATTGCAAAGAGTACAATGCTCAGATACCCTGTGGGTCGAAAATTTTGACGAAATCGCTCTATCTGGCACGGTTAAGGAGATAGGAGGAAATTTGTGTTTTGCCATTTTTGGCAAAAATTCGAAAATTCAAAATGGCCGCCATTTTTGGGGAGGGGAAAATTTTTGGAAAATTGCAAAGATTGCATTCCTTAGATACCCTGTGGGTCGAAAATTTCGACGAAATCGCTCTATCTCGCACGGTTAAGGAGATAGAAGCAAATTAGTGTTTTGCCATTTTTGGCAAAAATTCGAAAATTCAAAATGGCCGCCATTTTTGGGGAGGGGAAAATTTTTGGAAAATTACCAAGAGCACAATGCTCAGATACCCTGTGGGTCGAAAATTTCGACGAAATCGCTCTATCTCGCACGGTTAAGGAGATAGAAGCAAATTAGTGTTTTGTCATTTTTGGCAAAAATTCGAAAATTCAAAATGGCCGCCATTTTTGGGGAGGGGAAAATTTTGTAAAAATTACCAAGAGCACAATGCTCAGATACCCTGTGGGTCGAAAATTTTGACGAAATCGCTCTATCTGGCACGGTTAAGGAGATAGAAGCAAATTTGTGTTTTGCCATTTTTGGCAAAAATTCGAAAATTCAAAATGGCCGCCATTTTTGGGGAGGGGAAAATTTTTTTAAAATTACCAAGAGTACAATGCTCAGATACCCTGTGGGTCGAAAATTTTGACGAAATCGCTCTATCTCGCACGGTTAAGGAGATAGAAGCAGATTGGTGTTTTGCCATTTTTGGCAAAAATTCGAAAATTCAAAATGGCCGCCATTTTTGGGGAGGGGAAAATTTTTTTGAAAATTGCAAAGATTGCATTCCTTAGATACCCTGTGGGTCGAAAATTTCGACGAAATCGCTCTATCTCGCACGGTTAAGGAGATAGAAGCAAATTTGTGTTTTGCCATTTTTGGCAAAAATTCGAAAATTCAAAATGGCCGCCATTTTTGGGGAGGGGAAAATTTTTTGAAAATTGCAAATATTACATTCCTTAAATACCCTGTGGGTCGAAAATTTCGACGAAATCGCTCTATCTCACACGGTTTCTGAGATATTAGCAAATTACTCAAAAGTAGTACTGAAAATACACAATGAAGTACCTAAATGGCTATTACTCATGTACTGACAAAGCTATCAGTCCCAAATGCAATACCAAGCGAGCTATGGACATAACAATCTTGTATTCAAAATTGTAGTAAAATATCTTTAATTATTTTGGCTTAAATGCACGGAAACCAATGGGTACTGAAAATAGCTGTACTTAAGTATTACTCAGTAAGCAAAAGAGGTACAACAGCCAAAAGCAATCCCAAGCAAGCTACTGACCCAATAAGCCAGCATACCAAATTTGGTGACAATAGCTCTAATACTTTTCCTTTAAATGAGCGGAAACCATGCGTGACGCCGGACATCGGACGCCGGACATCGGACATCGGACGGCGAAAAAAGCAAAAATAATATATCCACCCCCCAGGGGGGTGGACATAATAATCCAGAGACATGCTGTTACTTTTAAAAGATACCTTATCTATCGAGGATGATAAATTCTTCAAGAAATGCAGATCTGTCTGTTCGTCTGTTCTCTTTAGCCGCTAGATAAGAGGTACCCCCAGCCAAAGTATGAAAATTTCAATACTTTATCACAATTTTCTGATTAACCATTCAAGAGATTTCTCCCTTATCTTAGATATATGTACTAGGACACAAGTAGATTCCCTTTTCTGAGTATCAGGCCTGGATCTTGTTTAATTATTTTTTTTTTGTGAATTTTTAAAATAATTCTTAATGCATTAAAAATTTATGAATTCATGCAGTAAATCACTTAAAACTTGAAAAGTATTGCACTTAGAGCATTTGTTAAAATATGTTGTTCACCTACTCTTTCCACAGCTACGTGATGAGTATCTTGGGAGTCTATCCCAATAGCTAAGTGAGTAATAGGTACTTTCTAACTTTTCAGTACCTTCCACAATGAGTAAAACTAGACCTACACATCATAGAATCCATGCAAATTTGTATCCACTGGAAAGACAACTCACCAAAGCCAGTGATCCATCATTTGACCTTGAAGGAGGGGCCCAAGGTCAAATCTGACCACATCAAAAATTCCCAACCCATGATATCCTACAAGTTGGTTTCACATTGCAAACCTCTATGATCAATAATTAGTGAGTTATAAGCACTTTTAAGTTTGTCCTCGTCTGACCTTGAAGGAGGGGCTCAAGGTCAAATCTGACCACATCAGAAGATTCCCAACCCACGATTTCCTATAAGTTGGTTTGACATTGCAGACCTCTAGGAACAATAATGACCAAGAAAAACACACTTTAAAGTTTGGCTGTCCTTGTTTGACCTTGAAGGAGGGGTCCAAGGCTAAAAATGACAACATCAAAAGATCCCGAGCCCATGATTTCCTATAAGTTGGTTTGAACTTGCAAACCTCTAGGAACAATAATTAACGAGTTATAAGCACTTTTAAGTTTGGCTATCCTTGTTTGACCTTGAAGGAGGGATCCAAGGTCAAATCTGACCACATCAAAAGATTCCCAGCCCGTAAGTTCCTATAATTTGGTCAAATTGTAACCTCTAGGACCAATAACATGCAAGTTATAAGCACTTTTAAATTTGGCTTTCCTCGTTTGACCTTGAAGGAGGGATCCAAGGTCAAATCTGACCACATCAAAAGATTCCCAGCCCATGATTTCCTACAGGTTGGTTTTAAGGCTGTGACTTCGTTAGAAAAACGACACCGGGTATTCGCCTCTAAAGAACTGATCCAAATTCGGGTAACCATGTTTTAGTTGTCACCCAGTGGAAGTGGCAGAGAAACAAACATGGCAGATGATGTAAACAAACTGTTATGAAAAATGTTAAATATCGGTATAAATAAGGAATATTATGAGAACAACTAAAAAGTATTTCATTGATTTGCGCTATATTTAATATTTTTTCGGTTACCCGCTTTGCCAGTTTGTACCTGGTTTCTTAAAGAATTCGGACTGTTTTCGGGTAACCAGGTAACCTATTTCAGCCTTAGAACTTTTACATTGCAAACATCTGGGACCAATAATAAGAGGGATATAGGCACTTTGGAAGTCCGCTAAGTGGGGTACTTTGGCACTCCATGGATGACCTAGAATTAAGAGCTTCAAGGTCAAATGTCTGCAAGTTTGTAGAGGACATGTATATCTGTTATACATATCACCTATGAAGAGATTCAATCTTCTACTTATGAAAACCAGCCAGTAGAAAAAGGTAGATAATTCTCAAAGAAATGCACGTGGCGGCCATCTTGTTTTTCAGAATCTGGCCAATTTCAGGCCCACAGAAACTTACAATGTCCGGTATATGTGTCCAGTCCATGCATGAACATACACCATGCATGATTTCTCTGTAGTTTTGATCCACAGTGGAGGCCTGATCAGTGTTAGTTACAGAGATGTCCTGGTCAAGATCCAGTAGGGAGCTCAAGCACAACAGACTCTTGAGTCAGAGTCAGAATTAGTATCCATATCAGTCTCTTGTGTTTGCTGGGCCTCCACAGATGCAGTGCTGGGTGCAAGCTTAGTGACCTGGTCAGTACCACTTGGCCAGTTATCAGTCTTAGGCCGGTGAGCAGGCTGCTGCTGAAGAGTGGCCAGTGGGTTGGTCAGTTGCAGGAGTGATGGTAGTACTAGGCCGGTTATCAGACTTAGGCCAGTGAGCAGGCTGCTGGTGAAGAGTCAATGTCACCAAATGGTTGATCGTTTCCAGTTGTTGATGAACAGTGGTTGGTTGCTGATGAGTAGTGGTCGGTCTGTTGGTTGAGGCTCAAAGAAGGGTTGAGTGTTGTCAACAGCACCAGCTGGTGGAGGCTTGGGTGGAGACAACCACTGGTTGGACCACCAGCTCTGGCTGGTTGAAAGATTTTGATACCAGCATTGCCTCCAATCTGCTAAAATGTTCAGACCATTTCTGGTCCAATACCTACAGCTTACTGTCTGTTGACGGTTTTGCAACCCTAGCTGGTGAAACATGTTTTTTCACAGCCTTGCCCTTGTCTTTGGAATCAGTCTTCTTATCTAGCGCATTTCTGACAGTCTTCATTCTTAACACAGGGGTCAGTGCCTTTTCCTTTGTCTCTGCAATGGGCGCAGTATATGTAGAAATTGAACCCCACCATTAAATGCAGACCCTGTTTCTGCCCAGGTGAAGCCATAAAGTGTCTATAAACAGTTAGTAGACTGCAAATAAAGTAGCAATACGACACTAATCTTCACTTTGAAAATTTTTACAAAATTCCGCCTGCACAGTGCACGCACCAAACAAACAAGCGTGATGTCATGCTATCTAGACAGGAAGGAAGTACAATGCATCACCTGGCAAATGCAGTGGGCCAGGCCATCCAGTGGAAACACAGGTTGAATTTTTCTTCCATTTGGCGGGCCGGTCTGCACTGATTGGATTAGTAACTATCCATTATGGATAGGATGTATTAATGCAATAAAATACTCTATTTAGAGAATTTTGTTTAAATATGCTGTTCACCCACTTTTGGGTCAGCTATAACATAGTAAAGTTGCAGACCTGTAGTTTATTGCATAGCTGAGCAATAGCTACTTTGAGATTATTTTGTTGAAATATGTTATTCACCTATTTTTGGATCAGCTACACCATAATAAAATTGCAGTCCTGTAGCTCATTCCATAGCTGAGCAATAGCTACTTTGAGGTTCTCACTGTTTTGTTTAAATATGTTATTCACCTACTTTTGGGTTAGCTGTAACAGAGTAAAATCGAAGAGCCGTAGTGCATTGCATAGTTGAGCAATAGCTACTTTCAGGTTCTCACTGTTGAGTAAATGTACCCAATGACTTGTAACTTGAAAACTATTGCATTTAAAATATTTTGTTTAAATATATTATTCACCTACTTTTGGGTCAGCTGATATTACATGCCATGGCAGATGTTTGTGTTCTCTGAGTGCTCTTATTGACATTACAAGATGCTAGTGACAAATGGACCAACAATGCTATATCTGTGTATAACATGTAGCCTTGCTTTAGGCTCAAATTTGTACCATATGTTTTCATACTTGTAAACAGATATTTGGTATTCATAAAGCACCCATGCATGTTTTGAGATATAAACGGAGCAGTCTGTGCCATATTCATGTGTAAAATCCAGTACATGTTAATTGTAAGAGTATATTATGCAAAATGACCATGTTTTATGTATATTTCCTCTTAAAGATAAGGGTGCTTGAGCCTTAAGAAAGGCTATATAACGTGATACATTCCTATGAGCACAAAGTAAATTCTGTTGTATGACAAAAGGTTTTCATTGTCATACCGTATTTATCTGTATAAGCATCCCGGGGGGCTACTATTAAAGATGAAAAAAATCAACTCTCGAGTCCAGTGGCAATGGGCGATAATGGACACTTACAGCCTTGATCTCTTTCCAGCATGTATAATAGCGGGAAAGTTTAAAATATTAAAAACAAACCTTAAATCTGAAGAAATTATAAACATTTATCTCATTTTTTTTCAGATTTTAATGCGTCTGTGATCAAAATTGCCATGTTTTGTTGTGATTTTCTTTATTTTTCTTAAGCGGTATTTGATTGGGGAAGTACTAAAGCACATCTTTTTTTGGAATCCCTGAATCGCAAGGCTGGTGGCTATTGAGAGGGATGCAAAACCCTGAAATATGGACTTTGCAAAGGTTGAGAAGAAGGGGGGGGAGCGATTAACAGGGAGGGGGCATTTATACGGATAAATACGGTAAGTAGTTCATCTTCCAGACAAGGTATATTCTAAGTTTAAATTTGCATCCTAAGATACATAAAAAAAAAAAAAAACAATGAGTAAAAAATATTACATTCTTAAACACTGCACCAATTAATCAATTTGTTAAATTAAAAATTAACTGAAACGCTTGTACTACTTCATTTAATCAAGCTTCAAAAAAATCTTGCTTGGTTGCACAAAAACCAAGTAAAGACAAGATTACAGTTAGACAAGAAACCCCAGATGTGAAATCATTTGTGGTTTGTGGTAATTCAATATCAGCACCCTACCTAGTTAAAAACTAGACCAAGGACGCATCTGTGGCCAGATGCAAGATGTATCCACCGGCAAAGGCTAAAGTAGCTATTACTCAGCTATGCCACGAGCTAGAGGTCTGAAATTTTACTATGTTATAGCTGACCCAAAAGTAGGTGAATAACAGATTTGCACTACTTCATTTAATCAAGCTTCAAAAAAATCTTGCTTGGTTGCACAAAAACCAAGTAAAGACAAGATTACAGTTAGACAAGAAACCCCAGATGTGAAATCATTTGTGGTTTGTGGTAATTCAATATCAGCACCCTACCTAGTTAAAAACTAGACCAAGGACGCATCTGTGGCCAGATGCAAGATGTATCCACCGGCAAAGGCTAAAGTAGCTATTACTCAGCTATGCCACGAGCTAGAGGTCCGAAATTTTACTATGTTATAGCTGACCCAAAAGTAGGTGAATAACAGATTTGCACTACTTCATTTAATCAAGCTTCAAAAAAATCTTGCTTGGTTGCACAAAAACCAAGTAAAGACAAGATTACAGTTAGACAAGAAACCCCAGATGTGAAATCATTTGTGGTTTGTGGTAATTCAATATCAGCACCCTACCTAGTTAAAAACTAGACCAAGGACGCATCTGTGGCCAGATGCAAGATGTATCCACCGGCAAAGGCTAAAGTAGCTATTACTCAGCTATGCCACGAGCTAGAGGTCTGAAATTTTACTATGTTATAGCTGACCCAAAAGTAGGTGAATAACAGATTTGCACAAAATTCTGTAAATGCAATAGTTTTCAAGTTACAAGTGATTTTACTCATGATGGAAGTTAGTGAAAAGTCCAAAAACAGCTACTACTCATTTAGCTATTGAGATAGACACTCATGTTACTCACCATGTTGCAGCTATGGAAAAAGTAGCTGAATAACATATGTTAACAAAATGCTCTGAATGCAATACTTTTCAAGTTATAAATGATTTAGTGTTGAGTAAGAACCTCAAAGTAGCTATTACTGAGCTATGCAATGAGCCACAGGTCTGGAATTTTACTATGTTATAGCTGCCTCCAAATAGGTGAATAACATTTTGAAACTAAATAATCTAAATGCAACAGTTTTCAAGTTATAAGTGATTTACTCAACAGTGATAACCTAAAAGTAGCTATTACTCAGCTATGCCATGAGCTACAGGTCTGAAATTTTATTATGTAATAGCTGACCCAAAAGTAGATGAATAACATATTTGCACAAAATCCTGTAAATGCAATAGTTTTCAAGGTACAAGTGATATTACTCATGATGGAAGTAAGTCAAAAATCCAAAAGTAGCTATTACTCACACTTAGCTATTGAGATAGACACCCAAGTTACTGACCATGTTGTAGCTATGGAAAAAATAGCTGAATAAGATATTTTAACAAAGTGCTCTAAATGAAATACTTTTCAAGTTATAATTGATTTAGTGCATGATTTCATTAATTTTAATGCATTAAAAATTATTTTAAAAATTCATAAAAGAACTTTAGCATGTGAAAGCTCTCCAAAATGCAGGTGAATGAGTTATTTGAGAAATGCTGGCTATGTGCAATACTTTCAGTGATAATGGGCATTTACTCATTTTGAGTAGGTGAGTAATTAGCTACGGATCTGAAAATTCACTAACTGAAAGCTCTCCAAAATGTAGGTGAATGAGTTATTTGAGAAATACTGGCTATCTGCAATACTTCTAGAGATAATTTGCATTTACTCATTTTGAGTAGGTGAATAATTAGCTACAGGTCTGGAACTTCACCATGTGAAAGCTCTCCCAAAAGTAGATGAATGAGTTATTTGATAAAAATTGGGTATCCGCAATACTTTCAGAGATAATTAGCATTTACTCATTTTGAGTAGGTGAGTAAGTAGCTACGGATTTGAAAATTCACTAATTGAAAGCTCTCCAAAATGTATATGAAAGAGTTATTTGAGAAAAATTGGCTATCTGCAATGCTTTTAGAGATAATTCGCATTTACTCATTTTGAGTAGGTGAGTAATTAGCTATGGGTCTGGAACTTCACCATGAGAAAGCTCTCCCAAAAGTAGATGAATGAGTTATTTGAGAAAAATTGGCTATCCGCAATACTTTTACAGATAATTTGCATTTACTCATTTTGAGTAGGTGAATAATTAGCTAGGGGTCTGAAACTTCACCAAGTGAAAGCTCTCCCAAAAATAGGTGAATGAGTTATTTGAGAAAAATTGGCTATCTGCAATACTTTTACAGATAATTCGCATTTACTCATTTTGAGTAGGTGAGTAATTAGCTATGGGTCTGAAACTTCACCATGTGAAAGCTCTCCAAAAAGTACTTGAATCAATCAATCAATCAATCAGTTGTCCAGGTGCTTAATCTCCGTATCAACGGATTCTAAGGCACACCATCCAATCCGTAAGGCATAAATCATGAGACATTAGACATGTTCCGAGTCGTTGCCAGGGAGGCGGTCCGGTGTTCGGTAGTAAGAAGCTATGGTGGGAATGATTTCTGAAATAGGTAGGTTTTGAGTCGACTTTTGAAACTGGAGAGATTTGGAGCACTGCGTATATCATATGGAAGATCATTCCATAACTTAGGGGCATCATATGAGAAACTATTGTTAAAATGGACCTTTGATTTATGGATGGAAGGACAGTAAGAGGGAACCAGAAGGAACAAATTTTTGGGATTGGAACGTCTTGTATTCACGGCAGATTTGTACAAGGGGAGATATGGTGCAAAATACTTAGGCTGGCCAGTGGTGAGGTACTTATAGACCAAAACTAGGGTTTTGAAGATAATACGTTGTCTAACGGGTAGCCAATGGAGTGTCCTAAGGGTGGATGTAATGTGAGTGTACTTTGAAGCACCAGTGACAAACCGTGCAAGCGCATTTTGAACATATTGGAGCCTTGTAGCATTTCGGGATGACAAACTGCGAAAAAGAGAGTTGCAATAATCCAAACGACTACTGACCAGAGCATTTGCAATCACCACTGATGTATCCACAGAGAGAAACCTCCTGATACGATGAAGGTCCCTGAGGCTGATAAAGCAGGATTTGATAACAGAATTTACGTGATTGGTGAAACAAAACTTTGCATCAAACAGAACGCCCAGATTGCGTACAACATCTGCGGGAGAGAGACAATTACCCAGGATATTGACAGGTAGTGAGTCACTGAGCCATTTGTGTCTGTCTTTGGCACCGAAGACTATGAATTCTGTTTTATCAGGATTTAGCTTGAGTTTGTTTTCAGACATCCAGACCTGAATATCATTCAAACATGATTTAAGACGGTCAAAAGACTTGAGACTATCATCAGGGGATAAGTGAATGAACAACTGAGTGTCGTCCGCATAGAAGTGGTAACGGACTCCGGTATATTTTCTGATGACTTGACTAAGAGGTGTTGTGTAGAGGGAAAACAGAAGGGGACCTAAGACAGAACCTAAAGACTAGAACCAATCTTGACTGACTGAAAACGATCCTGGAGATAGGATCTAAACCATTTTAATGCCGATCCAGCAAAACCAAATCTGGACGACAGACAGGATAGGAGTGTGTCATGATCAATAGTATCAAATGCCGCAGACAGGTCGAGTAGCACTAGTGCTGTAGGCATACCCTTGGACAGAGATAAGTGAATCTCATTTTTGATGCACAACAAGGCAGTTTCTGTCGAGTGCCCCACCTTGTAGGCTGACTGGAAAGTATTACCAAGATCATGAGAATCCATGTGAGATCTAATTTGGGCAGCCACAATTCGCTCGACCAGTTTTGACAAGAAGCTAAGACCGGACACTGGTCGGTAGCTCTTCAAATCCTCTTTTGAAAGGGTGGACTTTTTGAGGAGGGGGGTGACAATAGCCTGTTTGAAAGGATTAGGGAAAATGCCGTTTTTGAGGGACAAGTTAACTAGTTTAGTCAATGAAGGGAGAAGAATGTCAATACATTGTTTCACAATGTGAGTGGGGCATGGATCAAGGGAGCAAGTTTTAGAAGGGGATTCCTTGATAAACTTAAGGACTTCAGTCTCAGTGACAGCTTGAAAGGAACAGAAAGTCGGCGGCTCCTTGTCTGGATGAGGAACCTGGGATCGGGTGTATTTAAAGGTGTCTCGAATCTTTTTAATTTTATCAATGAAAAACGAAGCAAATCTGTTTGCTAAAGACTTTTCATCATCAAAGGATGGGAGGACAGTAGAATTTGACCGACTCAATGTTCTGTTTAGTGCATGCCATAACCTCTTGCTATCGCCGCAAGTTTCACTGACTAGATCACGATAGAAACACCCCTTGTTTCTATTTAGGATGTGGTTACATCTGTTTATCTGTCGTCGAAGACGGGAACGATTTTCAGGGGATTTGTCTCTTCTCCAGGCACGCGAGTTATTTGAGAAAAATTGGCTATCTGCAATACTTTTACAGATAATTTGCATTTACTCATTTTGAGTAGGTGAGTAATTAGCTATGGGTCTGAGACTTCACCATGTGAAAGCTCTCCCAAAAGTAGATGAATGAGTTATTTGAGAAAAACTGGCTATCTGCAATACTTTTAAGCGATAAGCCACCTGCCAAATATGAAAGAAATGTGGACTGTAGGTCACTAACAAGCAATATTCCACATTTTAGACATTTTTGTCTACCACAGGCCTAATTTAGACATAAAGCCTACCAAAAAGATAGGGTGGCGAGTCCTCTAGCACACCAAGCCACCTGCCAAATATGTAAGAAATCTTGAAAGAAATGTGGACTGTAGGTCGCTAACAAGCAATATTCCACATTTTAGACATTTTTGTCTACCACAAGCCTAATTTAGACATAAAGCCTACCAAAAAGATAGGGTGGCGAGTAGTGAGTGGTATCGCCTCAATTTTATTGGTCGATTATTCGTCCATTTTTCCGACCGATTATCGACCCATAATCGACTTTTTTACTCCACTCTCATAAAACACTTTCCGGGATAGAATGTATTTCAATCCGGTAAGAATAACAGTGTTTCCGACTTATAGAAGCTACCAAAAGCATCCACTTCCAGTAAATATGGCGGTACTTTGTAAACAAACTCAAAATTCGCGAAAAATCTGTTATTTTATTGAAGGAAAGTTCTGGAAGCTGCCAAAAATATAAAAAATATGTGGATAATGAGACACATAAAGAAGGTTGAGATTTAATCGATTTCTAGAAGTTGTCAGTGACCAAACGCAATTGTACCAGGACACCGAAGATTGATCGAACGTTGGTCTAATCGTCCACCCACTACTGGCGAGGAAAGTAATGTGGACCGTAGGTCCCTAACAAGCAATATTCCACATTTTAGACATTTTTGTGTACCACAGGCCTAATTTAGACATAAAGCCTACCAAAAAGATAGGGTGGCGAGTCCTCTAGCATACCAAGCCACCTGCCAAATATGAAAGAAATCTGGAAAGAAATGTGGACTGTGGGTCGCTAACAAGCAATATTCCACATTTTAGACATTTTTGTCTACCACAGGCCTAATTTAGACATAAAGCCTACCAAAAAGATAGGGTAGCGAGTCCTCCACCATATCAAGCCACCTGCCAAATATGAAAGAAATCTGGAAAGAAATGTGGACTGTAGGTAGCTAACAAGAAATATCTGCGGACGACGATTCCATAGTATCCCCGCTTCGCGTCGTAAATGAGTTGCACAAGTCAATGTAAAATATGGAGTGATTTATTTTATGCATAGTGATTTATTGTGTGTCAGGGACCTGATACAGTCACTTCAATTTGTTTAAGTAAAAAATCTGTTGACGAGTTTCCATCGGCGAGTTGTCTTGTCAGCGACGACTTGCAGGTAATTTGAATATCCTTTTGGTCAATTAATGCTAATGTGAATTTAGCCTTGCGATAATTGTTAGTAGCAAGGCAGTGACCCCCTCCCCCAATGTTTTAATTTCCACTGCATTTTAGTGCTATGGTTTCAATGAAACATTCGTAAGCTCTCTAATGTCTTTGAAAACCCTATTTATCGAAATAATTTATTTTTAGATCAGTGTTCATTACAAGCTTCCTCATAAGTAGGAACTACACCTGTCCTTTTTTTCTTCACCCATATCCGTGTCCATTATTGCAAGTATCCGTGATACCCTAGATCTTTTGGTATAAAACAGTGTACTAGCTGTCCGCGTCCGTGGAGAACAAATTTTTTCTGGCCAGGCTTATGTCACGGATCCATGAACGCAAATTAATAGGCTTGTGTCACGGACCCATATTTTATTATCACATATTTTATTGTTATATCTTCATTGAAGCTTCCATTTTACAAAATATTGTTAGAAAACCCCAGGAAATCCGTGACCTCATATCTTCTCATGAATATTAATGAGTTGATGCTACTGCCGTGAATTCTCGAGTGTGAGGTATTTTATCTTCATTGAAGCATCCATTTTACAAAATATTGTTAGAAAACAGCGGGAAATTGTGACCTCATATCTTCTCATGAATATTAATGAGTTGATGCTACTGCCGTGAATCATTGAGGTTTGAAAACACCCACCCAAACCCAACAATGAAAACACTCGCATCCGTGAATATTGTCATTTCCGTGACACAAGCCTATTTATTTCTGTTCACGGCAGTGTTTCCTGAGCCTCTTTTTTCTGGCCTCCTTTGAAAACTGGGGGTCAATTAAAATTTTTGAGGGTCAGTTAGGCTTGACCCCTTCTGGTTAAACTGCAGGTTAGAAAAATAATGGACAAACAATACCTAAAATACCTTAAAAAGACAGTGTGCATGTTAGAGTTATGAAATGTGGGGTACCATGTACCCATCATGGGGCATCGAAAATGGGGTACAAGTAATGTTCTGCCACATTTTCCTCAATAAACAATGTTTAGATACACCCAGTTACTAAAAAGCAAAAAATTAGATGGTCAAAAAATATACCTGACTTTTTTTCCTCTTATTTTTGGATGATTTTTAAGGTAGCAAAAGTGAACAGAAGCACTGCTCAATTTTCAGTGACATATGGTATATGTTGATAGTTTCTAAAAAAATATTTTATTTACACTAGAAATATGATATCTATACTGTTTGAAAGACAAATTATTGTAGTTTATGTTGCTTTTTATTTGAAAAAAAAATCCATTGAGTGGTTCCAAAGTTACAGTGTTTTTGCTACAACCCCTGTAAATATTTTCGAATTTCAGAGGTAATTTTTTTTCTGGGGAGGTTTCAGGGGTTAAAAATTCAAGAATTTCCAAGATTTAGTAGAACGTCTCTCCCACTGCAGAAAGTATTTGGCATCGTTCGGAGATATTGTTTCCAATTGTGTCCTCGCAAAGATCACCTGTTCTTTCGATATGTAATGTTTCGAATAAGATTTGTTAGGGTACATTGTAACAATTGCCATTTAAGATGGATCTCATCTGCGTAGCTCTCGTCTCACGTGAAATTATAAAATATAAAGCTTATCTTCAGTGATGTTTTTATTGTATGTGCATCTAATTCTATGCTTTCAGTAAAAAAAATCTAGAGTCCTTTGTTATTGAATACCGTGTGTGCGCATGCGTGACCTCGTAACCTCGTGAACTCTTCACCTCTTGACCTTTTGATCCCACGCATGCGCATTGACAGGTAAACAAACAGGAAATTGGTCATTTTTGTTTTGAAATAGGAATAAATAAAGAAATGCTGCATATATAGATGAAATATCAATATTTCTTATTACAAATACTTCTGCATCAGTCTGACCCCCAGATACATATTATGTGCGTAAATCGCTTGATTTCAATGTAAATTTACACACATTGGAGCGTAAACGGAAACATTGCACGGGTCCGTGACATTAGCCACTATGAATTTTTTCCTTCCTAATCACGGACACGGATGAGTTTACTGTTTTATACCAAATGATTTAAGGTATCACAGATACGGGCAATAACGGACGCGGATACGGGTGAAGAAAAAAGGACAGGTGAAGATCTGACCTAAAGTAAGAACTTCACCTGTCCTTGCCCGTGTCCATGATTTCAATCAGTGTCTGTGTCCTTGTTAGACATGGTTACCTCAGCTCTACTTTACTTGCGTGTAGAGCCGTGGCACGACCCCACATAGAACTGGAGATTTGCATAAAATCTGTTTCTGTTGAATAAAACTTGATAAAATGACTGAAAATGGTTTTAAATATTAGAAACAGTTGATATTAAGCCAAGGACACAACAAATACAACATGTGTACAAAATATATGCTATTTTACACAGCTTTTATAATAAAAGATCATTTTCAAATTTTTGGAGAAAATGGTCCAAAAACCCTGGAAAATCAGGAAATGTCAGTTATTTTTTGTCAAACATGTTTGCATGTTGACTGATTGTTGAAGAAAAAGAAACAAAATAGTTGTGGGAACAGTTATGTATTCACATTTGTATGATGTTTGTGTTTTATGCAAATCTCCAGTTCTGTGTGGGGTCGTGCCACGGCTCTACACGCAAGTAAAGTAGAGCCGAGGTAACCATGTCTATGTCCTTGTCAGTGACTACACCTATCCTTATTTCTGTATGTGTTTTTCATTTGAGATTGTTCTGTTGAGGACACGGATGGGGAGGGGAACTTAATTTTCATGTAATCCTCAAGCAATGTTGAAGTTCTGCCCCCCCATCTGTATCTGTGAAAGAACGATCAGAACCCATCCCATCCGTGAACTGGCACGGGTATTAACTTTAAAGGGTACGGGTAAGGACAGGTGTAGTTAGCTGTGAATCTTTGATTGGTTTTATTCTTTTCACGGGCACGAATACGGGTGAACCAAGACAGGTGAAGTTCCTACTTTCGTACACGTACTGGTCAGAATACGAGGACGTATCCTCGCACGTCCAATTATCAACCACGTAAGCAGGAAAATCGACAATAAATAATATGAAATAACATACATTTGCAAATATCCAGTTGGTTGTTGTCATATTATGTTATCCATCTATTGATATGTATATATCCCGGTTTGATATGATATTTTGCACAGAAATGATTGTTTTTCTTAGGTATGTCACACATGTTATACAGGAAGCATCACTTCCAATTATCGATCACATGACTAAAGGTTGCATCTAAAGCTAGAAGTAGCAGACTTAAGGTTGTGAGATAAATAAAAAATACTATTGATGACGGAAAATGATAAAAGTATAAAATTTATTATATCAGCTTACGCCAAATTGTAATAATTAGGATCTGGAAGATCTTACGTTTCGAGGGCTGATGCATCACTACTTTTTATTGACAGTAAAGAGCATATTTCAAAAACTTGGCTGCGCCTCTAATTGAGTGACCTTCATCAATCACAGCTTGCAATAATACAAAGGTCAGATAAGCTTCTTGGCATGGTCAGGATTTTTCTGCAATAAGATGCAACAAAACCTTCTTTTAAAATGAAGTAATAGAAATATTTGAGAAACAATTTTTAACTTTTCTGAGAGAGGACCTATAAGGACCATATCACTCCTTCAGGTTTATTACACATTATTCTGAACAGTTTAGATCTATTTATTGGTTTGGAATAAAAATAGACAGAATTCTGCAGGAGAGAAATGAAATTAGTGGCAGAAACATTTATAAAATACTACAAAATTGAAGAATTATTAATTGTGAAAAACGGACATTAGTGTATTGAGAAATTATCACATACACATTTTAACTTTTTAAAATTTCATACCTGTTTGACCTCATCTTTTTGAAAGTTTTGTGTGATATTATTTCAGAAGGTATTTACATTCAATTCTCCAATCGACAAATTCAAAATGCAGTTATGTGACCTGAGAAAGGAAAAAATTGCTCCCGGTCGATAATAGGAAGTGGTTGATAATGGGACGTGCGGCGATAGAACACGGTCCGAATCAAAGATCTCATCCTATTTCACATACCAAAAAAAATCTCAGTGTAATTACAACCCGGAACCCTACTAAATGATATTAAAATGAGAGAGACATTCACTAACCTGATCCTTCCACTGTAATTTTAGTTTGAGCTACATTAACCATGTTTGTTTTTAGCGCTTATTTTGATAATTCGTTCGGTTTGCAGAATAAACAAATATACCGAATTACAGGTGAATACTAAAAAAGTTTATTCTTATTAGGCGTATTTCACAACCGAGAATCTGCATAATCCGTCGAATCTAGATTCAGATTTGGATTCGTTGGATTGGCTAGATTTGTGAAATACAATTTTCTGTAGATCTGAATCCAAATTTAAAACATAACATAAACAAACATAAATATCATATATTAATATAAATTAAGATGCAGTATTGTAATATTATAATATCACAGTAAAAATAAAATTTGCCAAATATTAAAATATCCTGTCACATGTTGCTGCAATTATTTTTCAAAGAATTATGGGTAATCCAAGGACACTGAATCTGTTGATCTACCTCGAGAGGTAGATCAACGGATTCATAATCCAGATTCAGATTCAAGTCACAAAACAAGCGGATCCGTTGATCTGACGAATCTAGATTCGACGGATTACGGTTGTGAAATACGCCTACTATTTTTTTCGTAAACTGCACCATTACAATTTCTTTTCCATTTCAGAATACTTCATTTAGTTTTACTGATGTTCTTTTTCCCTTTTCTTTAATTTTAAATAAACAAATTTATAATTTCCTGGTTTTTTTTAATTTGAAACCTTTGAAAACATAGAGCCCATTGTAATTGCAATAAAGGTCAACAGAGTTGATATACTTTTTAAGTATTCTCATATGACAAGTTTTAATAGGGCATTTAAAAATTGACTCAATCTCAACTTTTAAGATTGGTTTCAATGAAATGAAATGAAATATTTGTGTAAATCATTATCATGTTTCCATGTGTCTCAGCTGAGACCATATTTGTGAAACAAAGTCGAGCCCACAACTTAGCTGAGACCTGGGCCCGTATTCATGAAAGGTCATAGCCAGGGCTTAGGCTTAAAGTTGCGACTTTTGTCTCAAGATTCTGCCCCCAAACTGCTAAGACTTTTGTCTTAGGCTTAGTGGTATTCACAAAGAATTTAAGACTGGTCTAAGGCTTAGCCAAGGGCTCAACTTTGAGACTAGTTGGTGGTGGGCTTAAATTTTGTTAAGAGGACTTAAATATGGCCGCCATAAACTTTTCTCCACTTCAAAATTTGAAATGGCTGTAAATAAATTATAATTATACAGAACACCTCACTAAAGTAGTGTTTGGGAAGTCTATATGTGGTAACAAGGTTATCCATTTCAAAGAGCACTTATCCTTAGATAAAATACATCAAATAAAGAACATGTGGCACCAATATTATATTTTGAATAGATAGAAAAGGTCACATGACACAGAAAACCACTGTGGTTATTTGATAAGCTTGGACTTAACTAAGTCACCTTTGTGAAATCCATTTTAAGTCCCAGATCTAGCTAAGACCAAAGTCTTAGATTTAGGTCCAAGACTTAGCCAATAAAGGGACTTAGTTTAAGTCCTTAGTAAAATTGGCCCCAGAAATTAAGATTTGAGCCAGTGACTAAATCTGAGACCTGTCACGAAATTGACTCCTTGGATAAGTCTGCAAAATTTCATGATATTATAATTGTCTCTCAACATTACAAGATTTAAAAATTGTTAGAACAATATCAGTTAGAAATGTTACACTAGACTAAAGACTATGTCTTAAGTCAGTACCCATGCATGAAATTATTGTGATTTCATTAGTCAGAACTTCAAAACAATTTTCATAGATGTATTCCCTGTTTACTCTGACATATCACTTTGAAACTAGTGTATCAACAGTTTTAATATTGAAAATATGATAAATGTTACATATAACATTGAGATAGATATGTATTGAAATGGTAATTACTATGGTATAAATTTTCATCTTCAGATTGATCAATGTAATAAACATGATACAGTGTCATGAATAAGGTGCCCACAAACAATTAGGGTATTTGCAAGCCATTTACTGCATCTACGCTATGTTTGAACATTTCCCATCCAACAGAGAAATTAAGATTAAAAGATAGAATTTGTCCTTTGAATAGATATAAGCATAGCTAAAAGTTAATTTAATAAAATGGCATTTGTTCTACACACTATTCGGCGTAACCATGCACAATACCAGATACGGCGTTTAGTATTCACCCGATTTTTGTTAAGTGGACACGGAAATAAATAACAAAAATTTACTCATATTGGATGAAATAAACAAAGAACATATTTATAAAGAAAGGTAATATGAGGACAAATTGATTGGCACCATTGTATAAGAATCAACGTGTAGTGCAGTAAACATTGGTGACAGTTAACGTCCTTTCATTCAGTCAACACCCCCACCCCTCGCAGCTACTGCTATAGCCTTACGTCTTGATGATTCGCGAGTTTTAACGTTTTAGTTAAGAGCTTATTTCACGTCCAATTATGGTCACGTCTGTGTAGGAAAATTAATTCCTGTGCTTCAATAAATGAAAATAACACTACAGATATTAATTGGCAGAGGATATTTACACCACCGCTGTGTACGCAATGCCGAAAAGTCGTCTTATGTACACCACCGCTGTGTACATAAGCTACATATGGTTCCTTATGTACACCACCGTTGTGTATATTAGCCAGATAATGTCTCTTATGTACACCACCGTTGTGCATATTAGCCAGATAATGTCTCTTATCAGTCTTATGTACACCACCGTTGTGTATATTAGCCAGATAATGTCCCTTATGTACACCACCGTTGTGTATATTAGCCAGATAATGTCCCTTATGTACACCACCGCTGTTTATGTAAGCTAGATTGAATATCTTGTGTACATATGCAAGATATTTGGGATATTTTGTTTATATATAGCAAAAATACAAAAAGAAAAACATTCTTTTTAAGATTCTACTGTATATTTCTCACTAAATACATATCCATGGAGAGTGAACAGGACAATGTGACAATGTCAACTTGTTTTTGGCCTTTCTGTTTCAACTTTATAAGCATTAATCAAATATATTCTTGTAAAAGAGAGAAATTGCATTTATTTTCAAACTAACACTGATAAAACAGCTTTTGTTTTACTTTATATTATTGTAGTGTATTATTGCATTACTCGACAGCCGTGGTGTACATAAAGAACTGAAATACCCTTATGTACACAGCCGTGGTGTAAATAACCAGTTCGATATTAATTAGTGTGTTTATTTTACTAATCCAAAGTTTTGCCTTCGTTTCAGCACAATCAATTTCATCTGTACATGTATATTGCACCAAAAATGCCCTATTATCACCCAAACAACTGGAATTTCTTCATACCAATTATGGTCACCCCATTATTTTAGCCACTGATATAACAGAAAATAATGTTTGATCTGTGGTGCTCTGCAAATATAACTTAATGTTTAGCCTTTAAAAAAATATTTTAATAATCTTTTGTTATTTAGAATAGGATTAAGTAGGAACTTCACCTGTCCTTTTTTCTTCACCCGTATCCGTGTCCGTTATTGTCCGTACCCGTGATACCCTGGATCATTTGGTATGAAACAGTGAACTCACCCGTGTCCGTGAGTAGGAAGGAAAAAATTTGTTCTTCATGGACACGGACATCTAGTACACTGTTTTATACCAAAAGATCTAGGGTATCACGGATACGGGCAATAACGGACACGGATACGGGTGAAGAAAAAAGGACAGGTGAAGTTCCTACTTAACTCTAGCTGTTTACAATTACTTCATGTTTTCCTCACCATGGCATTTACTTTTATTTGACCGGCTGGGGGTGACCATAAGTGGTACACTGACCATAATTGGTGGCAAGGCAGTACTGCTTCCCTGCATAAGTTGGCCGCAGTCATAATTTAAGTTGGCCGCCCTCACCACAGCTTCACAGGGCTTTAACATGAGTGGCCTACTACACTATGAAACCATGTATTATTAAACTTATTATATACAACAGTTTTCATTGGTGTACAATAACCTATTTGTCTTTCTGGAGCCTGTAGATGAGCCGCGGCCAACTTATAACTGCGACCAACTTATGCAGGGTAGGAGTACAGTACCTGCATTAGTTGGCCGCAGTCATCGGATCTGTAACCACTTCGTAGAATAAAATATTAATTTTTGACCCACCCTACCCAAGGTCATTACTAGCATTTTTTGTCAATCTTAAAACTTCTTCACAAGTGTCTTTTGTTGTAAAGTTTTACATCATCATTATCAGTAACTTATTCGTTTATTTCAGTATCAATGTTGCATATGTCTTTAACAGTTTTTAAGGCAGGTGATGAAATTGGGTAGGCGACGAACTTGGGTAGCTGAGCAGTAGGAATGTAGATGCAAATATTTTAAAACCAATTAAAACACTATGTATTTTAGTGTTGGAGATGGTAAAAAGAAACCTATTGTGCTGATTGAAAGACTGCACTGATCTGGTTACATTTTCTTTTCTTTTAACCAAAACCGGTTTCATCACATATTCATTATGTTAAATTATGTTTACCAAAATATTCAACTACAGCATTATATGTCACAGTATTTTATAATATTCTGTAAACATATCACACATTTTGTCCTCGACAGTCTTCAAAAAGCCCATCATGCTTTAATTGCCAGGTAAGACCGCTTACACCATGAGCCACTTCTTGTCAAGAACCACAAGGAAAACACATTTTACATGTTATTTTTGTTATTTTCGAGTTTAAACCATATTTGTAACATGTAAAATGTGTTTTCATTGTGGTTCGTGACAAGAAGTGATACTCGTCACAATATAGGAGGGAGTAAGGGTATGACCGTAGTCATAGATAAGAACACTGTCTATTTGTTTATTGATGAACAATGACCATGGTCATCTGAAATGACATATAATTACAATATGATTAGAACTGATTACAAGGTACAACAAGATGCACTCAGAGAGAGCAAAACGCTCGACTCGATGTGACCAGTCTCACAAGTGTTATAAAGTATAACGCACATCCACCATGGTGGCATTTCCAGAAATTTTGGAGGCTTATTGGTATCCAAAATATTAACTGGATCTTTCCTAAAATGTAATCACTCCTTCCCATGGCTAGCCCCTAATTCCTACTTAAAATTTAACATCAAAATGTATTCATTACTTTTGAAAAAATATCAAGTGAAAGCTAAAATCATTAAAATACTTTTAAATGGGACCTATGAAAATTCATGATTTTTTGTATCCAAAATATGATCCAGGTCTTTCCCAAAAATTAGTAACTTCTTCCTTTGGCCAGGTCCTACCCACAAAGTTTTAATAAAGATCTGTTCATTAGTTCTGGTGTAATCTAAACACCAAAAACAGACAGACAAATAGACAAAAAAGCACACAAAAACATAAACTCCTGGTAGAGGTAAAAACATTGTTTAAAAGCCACTTCTTGGTGAAAATCACTCAGGGTAAATTTTTTGTGATGGACTGTCAAGAAATTGAAACAAAAAAGAAAACAGAAATAAATAAACATGACGAATACACCACTTCCCTCTTTATTGTGTTTATGTCAATTTCAAGACATAAATTTAATGAGAAGAAATAACAGCAAGTATCACAAACTAGGGTTTGTGACCTCACAATGACAATTGCATTGTGACATCATTAAGTAATGACATCATCAGACAGCTAAATATTGATTTTTTACTTATGTGATAAAGAAAATCAGATTTTTCTGTATATGCCAAATTGAAAATCATTATCTGTCAAGTTGGATACCTCATCTTGGTTAAAGTTTTTTTGAACAGAAAAATTTTAAATGCTGTGTTTTAAGTTTTTCTTTTCTTTTAAAAAACCTTTAAAAGAAATTGCTAAAAAAGCCACAAAACAGAAATTAAAAAAAAAAACAAAAAAAAAACTCTAGAAATAACTGGTATTGAACCCCCAACCATGAGATTACAAGTTCTACACATTACAATCACAGTCACAGAAAAAACCTGATTGGAAACAAATTCATGAGGAAGAAATCCTGTCATGATATTGATTTTTAAAGACAAGCATGTTTCACTGTATATGCCCAATTAAAAATTTAAAAACCTGTCTCCTGACTTTAATTTTCAAAGAAATTACACCAAATTTGGAAGAATCCGTCTGTACCCCATGAAATACCTGCCCACCAGATTTGAGCTCGATTGATGTTATAGATTTTGAGTTATAAGGGCAAAACGGTGCACAGACAGACAGAAAGACAGACAGACAGAAACAAACTGATCACAATAACCCTCTCCTATCGTCGAGCGTTAACAATTACGATATATCATTGGTCTCCAATAACAAACCGGATGCGAGGAAAAACTTAAAATGTAAGGGAGGGACCTATTATTTGTCAAATTTTGGGACATTTTCATTACTTCTCATTGTATATATATGCTTCCAACACAATTTATCATTTCAGTTCAGAGATACCAAAAAATTTCAACGTAACTAACCCCTCATAAAACTTCAAAACTACCTGTGTGTTTTGGTATTTAATTCTGTAATAGTACTGCTTCCCTGCATAAGTTGGCCGCAGTCATAATTTAAGTTGGCCGCCCTCACCACAGCTTCACAGGGCTTTAACATGAGTGGCCTACTACACTATGAAACCATGTATTATTAAACTTATTATATACAACAGTTTTCATTGGTGTACAATAACCTATTTGTCTTTCTGGAGCCTGTAGATGAGCCGCGGCCAACTTATAACTGCGACCAACTTATGCAGGGTAGGAGTACAGTACCTGCATTAGTTGGCCGCAGTCATCGGATCTGTAACCACTTCGTAGAATAAAATATTAATTTTTGACCCACCCTACCCAAGGTCATTACTAGCATTTTTTGTCAATCTTAAAACTTCTTCACAAGTGTCTTTTGTTGTAAAGTTTTACATCATCATTATCAGTAACTTATTCGTTTATTTCAGTATCAATGTTGCATATGTCTTTAACAGTTTTTAAGGCAGGTGATGAAATTGGGTAGGCGACGAACTTGGGTAGCTGAGCATTGTGACATCATTAAGTAATGACATCATCAGACAGCTAAATATTGATTTTTTACTTATGTGATAAAGAAAATCAGATTTTTCTGTATATGCCAAATTGAAAATCATTATCTGTCAAGTTGGATACCTCATCTTGGTTAAAGTTTTTTTGAACAGAAAAATTTTAAATGCTGTGTTTTAATTTTTTCTTTTCTTTTAAAAAACCTTTAAAAGAAATTGCTAAAAAAGCCACAAAACAGAAATTAAAAAAAAAAACGAAAAAAAAACTCTAGAAATAACTGGTATTGAACCCCCAACCATGAGATTACAAGTTCTACACATTACAATCACAGTCACAGAAAAAACCTGATTGGAAACAAATTCATGAGGAAGAAATCCTGTCATGATATTGATTTTTAAAGACAAGCATGTTTCACTGTATATGCCCAATTAAAAATTTAAAAACCTGTCTCCTGACTTTAATTTTCAAAGAAATTACACCAAATTTGGAAGAATCCGTCTGTACCCCATGAAATACCTGCCCACCAGATTTGAGCTCGATTGATGTTATAGATTTTGAGTTATAAGGGCAAAACGGTGCACAGACAGACAGAAAGACAGACAGACAGAAACAAACTGATCACAATAACCCTCTCCTATCGTCGAGCGTTAACAATTACGATATATCATTGGTCTCCAATAACAAACCGGATGCGAGGAAAAACTTAAAATGTAAGGGAGGGACCTATTATTTGTCAAATTTTGGGACATTTTCATTACTTCTCATTGTATATATATGCTTCCAACACAATTTATCATTTCAGTTCAGAGATACCAAAAAATTTCAACGTAACTAACCCCTCATAAAACTTCAAAACTACCTGTGTGTTTTGGTATTTAATTCTGTAATAGTGAAGACATGATTTATAAGTGCCATAGTTATGCAATGAAAACTTAATGAAAATCAAGAACCAGAATGCTAAGTTCATGAAAATGTTCTTTGGTGTCCCCAAGTTGACCACATACTATGTTGGTGATCTAAGTATCCAACCTCAGGTACTTCTGATGAAGTGATAACACTTCTCTTTGTTATGACTATATTGTATCCAGAGTTTAAATATCAGTAATGCAATGTCATAATTATGTATTTGAAATTTAATGCTGGGGATATTTGTGTTGTTGTTTCAGAAGTGCATTTGTGATGCAAGCTGTTGTCCCAGAAGAATTTGAACTCTTACCAAAAAGTAGTGGAGTGGCTATACCTGACTTAGTGACAGATTCCGGAGAGGACATCAATACAGACACTCATGCTAGAGTTCCATCCTCATCGATAAGTGAATCAGACTCAGCAGATAACTATACAGAACACACAGGTCTTTTACAAACTTCTATTTTCTTTTGAACACATTTTCATTCCCATGATGTCACTATTGGCTGTCATATAAACATCACTTTCTTTATTAAATCTAGTTTTACTCGAAAGAATAAATATATTTTAGTTGTAGCTAAGGTTGTCAAATGAAAGAAGTTATATTTATGTTGATATTATAAAAATCTAGAATAAGAAATATAAACTTTGCAATGTATATCTGAAATTTGTCACATGTGGACAATAAAATAAATGAATTGAGGTGAGATTTGTTAAACGTATAGTAAATTAAGGCTTTTTGAACTGAAAACTACCATGTTGAAGACAAAACATCATTTCCTTTAGAGAAGTAAGTAAGGCTTTAGAGGTAACAAATTTTAGATTTCTGGTGAATTTTAGATTCCTTACTCTACAGTAGTGTAACTCTTGACAAAATAATAACATAAAATATAGTGTTTTGTGGTTTGATGGTGGATTTGGTTGTACATTTGAAATTGTAATCTTTTCTGAAAACTGTTTTTCAGTTACAGACTTTTAAAAGGGTTCACACAAATTGAGGTAAATTGTGTGTAGATTTGCTGATCATCATTTGATTCTCTACAAACTTAATGATTTTCCAATTACTAACTAGCTTAAAAGTGAGCTGTCTTCATTTTTGGTCTGGCTATTCTCAAGTTGCCACAAGATTGGCCATCAAGTCAGGAAAAAGTTGAAAACTTATCTCTTTGCATATTATTATTAAGCTTATCCACCCTAGTTTTTTCTGGTCTTGTTTCTGTCTTTCTGCAATGTCTCTGATTTAATGATTTTGATCTCTGATTTCTGGCATTATGCGTCTTATAGTCTATCAATAAACAGAGATTAAATGCAATAAAAGTACTATTAGGATTACAATCGATAGTCTGTTGTTATGAGTTGTCTGTTCATAGAAGAACATTTTTGATAAAGATTGGCAACTTTTCACTTCATTCCTGTGTGGTTGTGGACTTGAATCCAACTCATAACAACATTTGCTGAGGGCCTGTCCTAACAGGAATTTAGCTGTTAAAAGGCAGATGAAGCAGCAGACTTTGTTGACATTTCACTTTTTACAAATCTCTAGCTTTAGATAAACTGGAGACTTTGTCATATTGAAATGAAAGCTTACATGAAAATAAATTTTTGATACCCAGTACTTGCTAAATGATTATGGTTTGAATAACACTGATTAATTTAAATACAATTCTTTCAAAATAACCGTAGAATCGTTCTTTCTATTAAATTTATAGTTGGCAAGAAATCTGAGTTTGATTGAAACATCTGTTTATTTTTCAGATCTTTTCATTATTGTTTCTCTGTATGTGATGGAGAGTATTGTCATGTACTGCGTCAGTTACTAGTATTGTCTCTGTTATGTTTCATATTTGACCCAAATATCCTTTGCAACTAACTCAATAACATAAAAATTATGTTATAGATCTGTTATAGGGTAATTAAGTGTCTAACAATAGTGCTGATAGGATAGAATCATATGATATACAAATAGATTTAATGAAATCACTGCTGATAGGATCGAATCGTATCAGATTCAGATATAATATTAAAATCATTCCTATTCTCAAGAACTTGCATTTGTTGACTATTGAATCAGACTAAATGATCACCGCCTTGGTAGTAGGTATGTGTTGATATCCCCGGTGTCTCTCGGAAAAAGACAATTTTACTGAAATACTGTGATAACATTTTATAACCGCTATCTTGCTTGTCGACAAATATAATTGAAGGAAAACGTAAAATATTGGAAACAAATATTAAATTACAAGAAATTATGAGCTTTTACACCATGTCTTTGTGCATTTACAGACTTTTATAGTAATTTTGTTAGTCAACTGCCATGTTATAATATATAGTTAACATAGTTTACAACCCCCATCTCACTTAACTGCACATATAATTGAAGGAAAACTTAAAATATTGGAAACAAACCAGAAATTTGATTGAACTGTTGACATTTATCTCATATTTTTTGTTCATCTGGGGACTTTTATCGTGCTTTTGTTAAGAAAAAACATCCATGTTTTGGTTTCACAAGTTTCACTTCCTCTTATAGAGGGTTACTGAAACACAGAGTCACAGAATTGGAATGGTTTTGCATTGGAAACCTCCTCATTTACAAATTTTTGATATCCACCGATCCCTACTTGGTGGTGTTAATATTAGGGTAAAAGCCTTCCATAAATGTGTTCATCAATTCAAAAATCAGTCAGAAAGTTTGGTTACAGTTTTTACCCCACAACCCATAAGGGCTATTGGGGTATTGTTTTCACCCATGGTGTCTGAATGGGCGAGCAGGCATCTCGGCGGTCGGACAGCGGGAAAGGTTTGTCCAGGCTGTATCTCAGAAACCGCACGGTGTTGATACTTGGTAGGGACATTGGTTAGGGGGTGTAGGTGTGCAATGGTGTAGGAAGTTGATACTTGGTAGGAACATTGGTTAGGGGGTGTAAGTGTGCTACATGATGGTGTGACCTTGATTTGACCTTTGACCTTGCTGTAGTGACCTTGACCTATAAAATCTTGTCCGGGCTATATCTCGGTAATCATAAGGTGTAGGAAGTTGATACACATACTTAGTAGGGACATTGGGTGGGGGCTGTAGGTGTGCAATGTCATGGTGTGACCTTGATTTGAACTTTGATCTGCCTTAGTGGCCTTGACCTCTGACATTTTGTCTGGGTAGTATCTCGAAAACCATAAAGCATACGAAGATGATAGTTGGTAAGGACATTGCTTAGATGTTGTAGCTGTGCGCACAATGGTATGATCTTGATGTGACCTTTAACTTTGGCTCTGCCAAAGTGTGTTCAGCTGCCAAAGATATATTATATGGATTGCTGCAACTTATCACTATATTTACTATTACCTAATTGTGCTATTTCCATTGACAGCTATTCTCCAATTAATAAATTTTTCACCTTCATAATTTTTAGTTCACTGATTAATGCTGTCATTTTGCTATTGAATTGTCTTTTTTTAATACTTTATCTTTATATACCTTTTCTTTCTCTTAGACATTATTTTTTCTACTTAAACGTTATATGGACCTCTATATAACTGACACTGCTCAGAAATTATCCTGATCATTGTACTGTTTCACTACTTCTATATCTCATGGTGTTGAAAACTATTTCCCCCAACTGTGGGGTACGGGCATCTCTAATAATGCTTGATTGTTATGTGTCACACAGTATGCTTTTCGGTGGAAATTAAGTGCTGTAAAAGGGAGGTATTTCTTTCCAGGCGTCTTTTTTCCTGAATTTATATGTACATGAGACTTAATGATTTCTTCTCATCAGAAAAATAACCAATTGTAATGTACTTCATAATTAATGTATTCTTCTTCCATATTTAAAGGAACAAATGTACATAACATTTGCATATGAAAATCCCCATACATTTTCAAACTCATTAAAAATGTCCACACTGTGGCATTACAAATCCAAAAATATATAATCTCATTTGCAAATTGCAGTGTTCGCTCTCGAGCGCGATTTCGCGAGTTTGTACACACTCTGGGGTGAGTTGTCGCAAAACCAACTCACCAACGCGTCTGTGCTGTCGCTACCAGGCGAAACACTCAAAACTGACTAAAGAAATTTGTCTATTATCGGAAGCGACGACGTACATATTTCCTCATAGAAATGGACGAGAAAAGCATGAATGGCAGTTTATTTTATTTTATATATCCAGCTAACAGTAATTCACGCAAATATTAGGGTATTCTCGCGAGATTTCCGTGCTTTTTGTCGATTTTAAACTCGTCTTCTGCATATTGTGTCACAGGCGAAACAGTCGAAACAACTACTGACCAAAGAAATTCGTCTATTATCGGAAGCGACGATGTACATATTTCCTCACAGAAATAGGTAAAAAAGACATGAAATTGAGTTTATTATTTTATTTGATACATCAAGCTGACAGTAATTCATGCGAGAATTCGGGTATTCTCATGAGATTTCCATGCTTTATGTCTAATTTTTAACTCGTCTTATGCATATTGTGTCACAGGCGAAACAGTCGAAACAACTACTGACCAAAGACATTCGTCTGTTATCGGAAGAGACAAAATATATATTTCTTCACAGAAAACAGCATTAATATAAATAGTTTATTTATTTGAACTTTTAGTTTAGCATTTATTTCTTCTTATTTAAATAATGAAGATTTTATGCAGTCCCAAATTGGAACTACCTAAATATTTCAAAATATCTTGACGCAAAACATGTCTCACATTTTTTCGCAGTTGTCTCGCCTTTTCAAGTGAAGGGAGACAGTCTGTCTCGCATTCATTTTTGACGAGAGCGAACACTGAAATTGTTATTTCTTCTTCTTATTTATCCAACAATACACATTGATTTCTTTTGATGTGACTCCAAATTCCTGTCATCTTCAAAAACAGATTCATAAACCTTTCTTCCTTTTCTTATTTATTAATGAAAGAAACCATTTTGTGACTAAATTCTTTAATTTATTTGTATCAGAGGAAAATAATAGTATTCTCTCTGAAGTGTGCACAGTGCACAGTGTGAATTGTTATCAAAGAAAGTGTCGCTACCAATTCATATAATCTTTAAAAACAAGAAAAAAATAACCTTCTTTTTTTCTTCCTGATTTATAGATTCAAGGACTATAATATTTAATAACTGTATTATTTGTTGATCTGCCACAATGAAGGAGTATTGCATTAGTATGCCCCCCCTACCTATTTAATGCTGTCCAGGAAAAGTGACTTTCACTTCCTGCATGTGTGGATGATCATAATGTCAATCACTTTAGGGAAACTTAAAAAGGAACAATTGTTTTCTCTTGATAAAGTCCAAATCAACCTCAAAATATTAAAGTATTTTGAAAAACAAACATTGATTCATAAAACAAATAAACTAAAACAATGCTGCAAGACTTCAAAGATTTTTTTAACAGAAAATACAAATTTCAGTTTGAAAATGTAGAAAAAAAACTGTCATTAAAAGATTGATCACATAGTACCATAAGTTGATCACATAGTACCATCACTTTTATTGGGATCAACAATGTGAAAGATTTGATACAAGATTATAAATTATATCTATTGAATAAAAGCTTGTACACTGATTTTATATTGGTTGCAGTGTAACCGACTGGATTGTTCATTTTTCTGTATGGAGGTAATATTTCAGTGTACATTTCAGAAAATATAAAAATATAACTACTTGGAACACATTGCAAGGGTACTTTTTTGGAATATATTCATGAAAAGTGTGTTTGTTTATTTGCAAGTTCAAATGGAGTTTGCCATGTGCAGTAACACTGATAAGACCGACTGATCGACTTAATGAGCATATCGACATTATGATCATCTGGTATACTTATATTTAGAAAAAATATCCAAAATTTTAAAACTTTAAGTCAATTTTATTAGATTTAATCACAGACGTTCATTGTATTTTCACTATTTTGTCTCTCTGGTCAACAATTTAAAAATTGTGACACAGGATAAAACTTCTTAATCTAAGAAGATTGAAAATGAAACAATGTACTGCGTTTTATAATTTTTATTTTAAATTATTCACACAATTGTTCTTCCACTTGGTTCTTCCACTGGTATGCGTTTACCACTTTTACAAATCTTAAGCCTGGTGGGATGAGACAATTTTTCCTTGTGAGAAAAACTTTTTCAGTTGGAAATGGGTAGTGTATGTGGCAAGAAAGCTATGAAATCCTATTTTTAGCCCCTTTTAAAGCCAAAATATATAAAATATTTTTCCAGATTTGTATGTTTTCACAATAACCAGTTCTTAAAATTGCTTGCAGTTTTCATTTTTTGAAAAACGACTTGGAAAGCAGTATACTGATTTAACTTCACAGGACCAACACTGTGAGATGTAAAAATTCTATTAAATCTTTGTAGCCAAAAAAAAAAAAAAAAATTTTCAGTTTTTGCCATTGTCCCAGAAAATTCAGTTCAACCTTTATGTTCTATGTATGGCAACAGGACTGATGTCAGGATCAGTGATCAATGAGGGTTATCACATGGGTACAGAGTCTCCACAGTTACGGAACTCTCGCACAAGTCAGAATGCCTCTAGCCGTGCCAATGCAAGCCAGGTTAGTGTGTGATACAGCTTTTATCTCTGAGAACAACTAGTGATTCTATATTTGGATCATAGAAAGGTGCAGCAAAATATAAGGAATGAATCAAGTTTTATATTTCAGCTGATTTACTGTTTAGCTATGAATGATATCTTTGTGTTCATGTTGTTTATCAAGTTTTCTTGTAATCGATAATCTCCTAAAGTTACATAATGTTTGTTCAAAATATAATAGATTTCATTAAATTGCTAGTGTTACAAAAAATGTGCTTTTCACTCTGATTTATTTACCATATAATTTATTTATTTATTCTTTTATAATAGATTATGTAAGAACAAACTCCAAAAGCTCAAAACTCAAAAGTTTATTCAATGAAAATGCCATAGCGTGATATGAGGGCTTTGCATATTTTGGGAGGTTATCGTAGAAAGCTATAAAGGAAAAATTGAAGAGCTCTGAAATAAAAATAGATGTTCAACTGCATTGTATTGTTCAAAATATCAGATTTAGTATTCATGAAACATCTCAATCAGACAATCACAAACTCAAATATAATCCCTATAATTTAGGATGGAAACCTTAAAATTGAGTTGAAACTCAAACTCAAATATAATACTTATTCTCATGTAAGTATGTTTCAGTCTGTAAGTAGAAAGGAGTGATAAATGTTTGAGTTTATGGCTGCATTAGTTTTGTTTGACCATGTTTTTTGTTTTGTTTCACCATGTTTTTAATTTGAGCTTGAGCACATGCCATTTAAGTAGGACTTCAATTGAGAACAACTAAATTTAATTTTATGCTTAGTATGTAGGACTGAGTTTGAGTTTGACATTGTGAATGTGTTTTAATTTGAGATTTTTTTATGAATACCAGCCCAGGTCTCCTTTCTGCTTTCAAAATGCTCCAAACTAACATGCTTAGTTTTCTTCCTCAGAATGCTTCCAATGTAGAAGGCCATGACAACCCTCGCACTAGCCAAGGTGGGGGTGGTGGGGAGGGAGATGGGACCAGGCCATCTACCAGATCTCGCCATGATTCACAGCAAGAGGAAGGGGAAGAGACACTGCTGTATGGGGCCAAACACGTCATCATGCTGTTCATCCCCGTCACACTTTGCATGGTGGTCGTTGTGGCTGTCATCAGCTCTGTCAGCTTCTACACAGACAGGGGCGGGGGTTACCTGTAAGTATAGTAGGTTACCTGTAAAATAGGGGTTCAACTAGATGAATTTACCATTAAGTAGCATGGGTTACCAGTAAGTGTAGTAGGTTACCTGTAAAAAACTGGTTTCAGTATAGCAATTTACCTGTAAGTATGGGGTTTGCCTGTAAGACTATTGGATTACCTGTATGTATAAAGGGTTTACTTTTACGTATAGGGCGTTGCCTGTAAGTATGAGGGGTTAACTTGTGAGTTTGAGGGTTAACTCTAATATTGGGGTTCATCCAGAAGTTACGATGGTTACCTGTAATGTATGGGTTTATCTCTAAGTTCAGAGGGTTACCTTTACTAAACCAGTACGGAGGGTTGCCTGTAATGTATACAGGATTACTTGTAAGTATAGGTTGACTACCTGTTTGTATAGAGGCCTACCTCTAAATATATGAGTGTACCTGAAGGTATATAGGGGGCTACCTGTAAATACATGGATGGTTTGCTGGCAAGTATTGGGGTTTACCTGTACGAATAGGACTTTTCCTGTAACTTCACTTTAAGTGCAGGAGATTGTCTGTACGAATGAACAGTTTAAGTATAACTTGCACATCAGATTGCCTCATATATATACTTAAAGGTACATTGGAAATGTAAATATTTTTTTACTGTAAACATTTGTGTATGAATATATAAATATATTAATCAAACTGTGCAGGATTTACACTCCATTCCATGAGGAGACGGACAGCGCTGCCACCAAGGCATGGCAGTCCATTGTCAATGCTCTCATTATCCTGGCAGTGGTGGCTGTGATGACTGTAGTCCTTGTGTTGCTCTACAAGTATGAGTGTTACAAGGTAAGCATAGGTGTTACAACAATGAGTGCAAGTCAATGTGTCACCAGGTGAGTACAAGGTCAGGTGTGACAAGGTAGTTCCAAGAACAGTTATTTTATAGGAATATAGCATGAGAAAGTGTACATCTATGCAGAATTTTAGATGGTTAAAGGGCAGAAAGTAAGCAGGCTTTACCTTCATTCTTCTAGCTCCAAAATTCAGCTTAGATGCACACTTTTGAATGCTATGTGCCTATTCTAACATGACATCAACAATATTTATCTTTATTTATCAAATAACGCACTTTTTGACAATTTATAATGACAAATGTGTTTGTAGACAGATAAACAGGGACAGCAGAAAAATACATTGTTTAGTATATGATAGAAGAGTGTGTGGTATATGAAGAATTTTAGACAACTTCTTAACCAATCACAATTGTAGACACCACTGTGTTAAGTTTAAATACAGAGTTCAAAAGGGAGTATCAGTTTTATAAAGTGCAGGTGTTGCATAATACAAATACTTGAATAGGTTATAAACATTAGGTACTGTTAAAAGTGGTACAAAGGTAAAACTTGAACTGGTATTAGTACAGTTTCAGGTGTTACAAATTAAGTGTAAGATTGTGAAATCTGCAATTGTGGCAATCTAAACAAAGCCAATATTTGATATTGGTCTGTAAAACTGTCACAAAATTGATTCAAGGAAAGACATAATTTTCTCTCAGACAATACAACAAAACCAAAGAAAAGCATATTAATTCTTACAGCAGCATCCTTTTTGCAGTTTATATAAAAGCAGGTTCCATGTATTTCACCAAATGGGACTCTTTATTATATTTAAGCAAAAGCTTTTGATTTAATAATATTCCAGTTGTTCCTGTTTTAGGATATTTAGGACTACCAGTTTATTATACTTTAAGTGGGAGCTTTTGTTTCTATCATGTTCCATTTATTCATGTTTTAGATTGTTATCACTGTCTCTATATTATATTTTAAATAAGAGCTTTTGTTTTTGTAATGTTCCATTAATTCAAGTTTTTTAGGTTGTCCATGGCTGGTTCTATAGTTTATTTAAGTTTTACTTTAAAGCTGTTGTTTCTATATTGTCCTGTTTATTCATGTTTCAGGTAATCCATGGCTGGCTCATACTGTCCTCTGTACTCCTCCTGTTCTTCTTCTCCTACATCTTTCTCACGTAAGTTGACTACTATATTGTGGTCAGAGTTCAAGAGAAAACCAGCCTTAATCTGTAATGATAACATAATTAGACATTACATTAAGCAGGTTCAAAGGGGAACAAAAATTTTAACAAGAACATATCAAAAGACAATGGACAAGCATGGGTCTACTTTTCATATTGACTTTCAAGTTGTACAGAATAAATGCTCCAAATAATAGTGAATAAGTAATACATGTATAATCTACACAGATATTTGGTCATATTATTTCGTACATATTCAGATTAGTTTAAAAGGTGATCTAATTTTAGTTGGCTCGTTAAGAAAATCATATACCCCTAGTTTCTTGCATAACAAATGTACATCATAAAATTGATCACAATACATAAAATTTGACACATTTTATTATTGAAATAGTTAATTTGTATGATAATTACAGTTAGAGGGCGCCAGTACCCAAGAAAGTCTTTTATTATCATGGATCACATGCAATGAACCCCTGTGTCTGTTATAGAGGTGCTAATCACATACAATATGCCATGTATTTATCAGATATGTGCTTATCTGTGTCCAATTATCTGTTAGCAGAGAGGTGCTGATGACATGCAATGTGTCCTTGTATCTATTATCAGAGATGTACTGATCACCTCCAATGTGTCCATTTATCTGTTATCAGAGATGTGTTGATCACAACCAATATATCCATTTATCTATTATCAGAGATGAGCTGATCACATACAATGTGCCAGTGTGTCTGTTATCATAGATGTGCTGATCACATACAATGTGTCCATTTGTCTATTGTCATAGAGGTCCTGATGACATACAATGTGCTCTTGTATCTATTATCAGAGAGGTGCTGATCACATATAATGTGCCAATGGACTACCCCACTACAGTAATTTTGATGCTGAATTTTGGGGTGATGGGTATGCTGAGCATCCACTGGAAAGGTCCACTACGCTTGCAGCAGGCCTACCTCATCATGGTCAGTGCATTGATGGCCCTCGTCTTCATCAAATACCTGCCTGACTGGACAACTTGGGTGGTACTGGGTATCATCGCACTCTGGGGTCAGTAGTTGCTTTAAGTTTATAGTGACAGCATTTAGAGCATTTCGCTAAAGTATGTTCTTTAGCTACTTCTTGTGTCCTACAAGGTGGTACCTGTTTTAGAGGTCTATCTCAATTGTAGTAGCTATTTTTTGTTCTTAACAGCGAGCGGAATGAGTAATTGACAATTTTCTTTTTCAAACCCCACTACAAGGTTAAGCAGGGTTTACTTTAAAAAACTTTATGTCTTCATTATTATCAGACTTAGGGGTTTAGCATATTCAAAGATATCTGGGGTGGTCACCAGTCATTTTCAAAATGGCTGAATTCTCTGTTAGGTTACACCACATCCCATATACAAATACACTGCGTTGATACGCAGTCTCTAAATTTTTTTTTGTTTTTTTGTGAAACTTACTGACATATATATTCTGATTTTCTTTTCGGTGTTTTTGTACAGATTTGGTGGCAGTGCTTTGTCCCAAAGGACCACTCAGAATTCTGGTAGAAACTGCACAGGAAAGAAACGAACAAATATTTCCAGCTCTCATTTATTCTTGTAAGTCTGTGGATCTTCCTCTTTATTAAACTATATTCAGTCTTATACATTTGTTGTCAAAAATATATGAATATTGTACTTGTTCTGAACAGTTCTCTGTATACTAAAGGTTTGAATTTACAAGTGCCTTGTACCTGGTTGTGAAATTGAGAGGTAGTCCTGACTTGATGGTAACTATTGTATTGTTTTTAATCATTTAGTCAACATTGTTTTTGTATCTGGTATAATATAACCCATTACGTATATGTTTGGGTACTTTGTTGGTTTCTGTTATATTTTAACAGCCACAACAGATTCAGTTATATATGTTGAACACTGGGTATACATCTCCTTATATGGAATACCTATATTAAAGTCTTCTGTTATTTGAAAAGTTCAAAGCAAAAATTTATTACCAAACATTAGTGAAGAAAAGTAGGGTATAACTTGTACAAAATTTCAAAAAAAAGATTTTGTACAAGTTCTAACTTGTACAACTCAGCCATACAAGTTGTATCTTGTACAAGATTTTACACTTTGGCTTACTATGGTTATTCCTGTTTCATACCTTGGTTTGTGTGTTACTCCTGTATTGTAGCCACCACAGTTTGCCAGTGTAACACTTAATCCTTTTAAGCCACCATTCACAAACATTGCAGCCATACCAATAAAGCTTCATCTTTTCAGAAATAGCTGTACTGTTGCAATGCATAGGATATCCAAAAAAGAAATGAAAACTGTTGTTATATGCTACAGTAAACTGCATATACCTTATATTATCAGAATAATGTATAAAGCTACAGTAAGTCATGTTGCTTCTTTTGATAAGTTTGTTGTATTTGTATTTTATGTTAACAGTTTAAGTTTCACTGCATTGTCATGTTAACCACCCTACTTCATCTAGTTATTAGTTCAAAATGTTATGTGTACAACTGTGTTTTTTAGCCACCATGGTTTGGTTGGTGGGAATGGCTGATGGTGACACAAGCACCAACAAAACTAAAACCACCTTTGGACTGAAGAAACCCAACAGTAAGTACAGAGATTGATTCATTGACTGAGTAATTGGATGATTGTCGAATTTGTCTGATGGATTGTATAACTGCTTGGATTAGTAAATTTGGTCTTTTGAGCAGTTGATTGAATGGCTTGCTAATTTGACTGATGGAATGAATGACAGATTTGAGATGTTGCAGTAATATGTTGAAGTTTTTGGGTAAGTAGACATTATGAGAGGACCAATCGAATGAGTGACTGCGTAATGTGACCTTGTTAAATCACTGAGTAATTTGAAATCATTGGTTGACTAACTGCATAATTTAACTTGACATATTAAAAATCTTGCAACTTTGAAAGATCTACAGTTTTAATGTGATTGAGGAAGTGTTTTTGATGATGAATTTAACAGGCTTTTACGTGTTAACCTGATTTTCTAGTGTTATTTCTCTTTTATCTAACTCAGTAAAAACTATGCGAGTCATTATATATTAGTGCAGAGACCATAGTACTGTAAGCATGTTCTAGATCTGTGGTCATCACATTGTATAAATGATTGAATGCGGAAAGCTGAAAATTATGAGGAATAATTATATCACCTGAAACGACGGATGTGCACATCAGGAGGTCGCCAGTGCAAAACTTTTCTGATCTCTAGACATGTTTTAGTACACCCCAAGCAAATATGAACATTTCTTCTAAATGACATCGCAATAAAGGTCCCAAAATGTGTACAATTTCTTCAGATTTTTTGGTTTGTTTCCAATATTCTAAGTTTTGCTTTTGTTATGTGTGTTGACAAGTGAGATTGAAGTTATAAAGTGTTGTAACCAAAACATGGCATTTCTACTCAATGTAATCACTATTGAAACTCTGCATATGTATGAAAATATTGGATAAAAGCTTTTAATTACTTCAGATTTTGGATATGTTTGTAGTATTTTAACTCTTCCTTCCAGTATGTTGGCAAGCGAAGTGGCAGTTTTGAAATCTCATCACGTTATTTCAGTGAAATGCTCTCGATTCCGAGACACCGGGCCTACTGACCCGTTCCTACCTGAAACCAACCTGGCATGTCTCATATTTATATATAGAGCCTGTATACTGGTCTTGTGGTTGAATGTTAAAATTAGGGAACATGTGAGGAAACTGGTTTTGATTACAAAAAAATTAAGGTAGCCAGATTAGTGTCTTTCAGTCGACAAATAGGTTTCTGGTTTACCACCTTCTACACCACTGTATACAATGTATAAACTTGTTAAAACTGTTCTCAAATCTTTGTTGCAATTCTCTTGTTATTTAAATTCCTTTATTATGTCAGATAGATATTTAAGCACCTCACTGACAAAATGACTCACAGACATCAACTTCAGACATAATTTGTTTTGATTCACTTTTGGCAATTAATATTATATAAAAATATCAATATTAAAGCATTCTCATAAATTAATTTTGTAAGACGATAAAATTGAATTTTGTTAGGGAACCCATGGCATTCTCAGAATTCTTATTTTCTATGCATACATGAATGTTAATGAGTTGTAAAGGTCCATGAATTTGAAGGATTTCATCTTCAAGTAAATTGATGTTTAAACATTAAATATTTGAACTTCCAGCAGGAAATTGAAAATATATTGTTTGGAAACCCACATGAAATTCCATGACCTCTTTTTCTATCCATGTATTAATGACTTCTACATATCTCGCGCAAGTTCACAAATTTAATCATCAGTAAAGTAATATTTCCACATTTTGAAAGGAGAAGCCTCTGTTGTCAAAATTGTTGGCAAATTGTGTCTACAAGTTGATGTCTGTGAGTCATTTGGTAGACGAAGTGCTGCTTCAGGTGTCCCTATTTCATGTCATACAAAAATATTTTTTACATGAAGTATAATAATTTCTGTTTCAAAGAAAACAAATAACAATTTGCTTGTGTGACAATCTGCCTTTTTTTGTTAAATTAAGTAATCTTACTAAAATATCTTTATGTATCCACAACTACATATCTGGTTATGCATGTACTAGTTCTGCAATTAATCTTAAAGATTTTATATTTAACTTTTCAATAATTTATGACTGTTTGTCTGTACTCTTAGTAAACGTCCACACTGTGTGTGCGTAACTGTATTTTCAATTACATTTATCCAGTATACTGATACTTATGGTTACCAAAGTAATCCTAATTGTACCTGTATATTTTGCTTCTCTACTTACAAATTATGCCTATTTGTGCAGAGATTTTTGTTTTTTTTTGACATGTACACTAATTATGCTTTTTTGATTTATTTTCTTTTTAAGGTGAACCATTTCAAGGTAATGTAACATTAATCCACTAATAAGCCATAATTACTTACATTTATTACATTTCTGTATTTTCTTTGGCTTATTCCTTATCTTGTAAGCTTTTTGTGTCAATGAGAAGTATAATTTCATTTAAATTCATTTATAATGAGGCATTTTTTCAAGTGTGTGTTAAATTATCTTGAAAGAAAATACTTGACATGCTATAGGGTATTGATGGAGTGTTGTATGCAGCATTCTGTCTTCTTACTAATGGGAGGTGATTGCACCATGAAAGTTGAAGAGCATCAGATAATATGGTTACCACCTTTTTGACAAATATAATTATGACTGTGACCTTATGGGTAAATCTCTAATAGGGGTGTTCCATTGGTCACCACTAAAACCTGCAATGGAACACCCCTTTAAGTGAGTTTACTTTATTTTCTTATGCATCCCTTTATTGCATATTATTTTCCTTATTAGATATTTTTTTTTTGTAGTTAGGCATAAAATGGCTGGAGTACTGTTATGTCTTTAAATTGGCGGGTCTCATATTTGGCTCCAACATTTTCATTTAGTTCATATTTCCTTGGCCAGATTTAGGTATTTTCTCCTAAACAGAAAGTCATTTTCCCCCACTGTATGGAGTGTTTTCTTAAAATTACTCCTTGTTCCAATTTCTCCCACCAGGTAATGAATTTTGTCACATGTAGTTTTTATGTCGTCACCACATGTAGCATTCTTTAATATTAAGCTCGTCTTGCTTTCGCCAGATGGAGCAGTATCAGGCAGCCATGACGAAGACCCCGAGTTGGAGGATGGAGGGTTTGAGGGTTACAATAATGACAGGGAGAGACAACAGAATGCTCAGAACAGGCAGCAACGGGTAAGTGTGCAGACAGGTGATAAGACAAGTGGATAACGGGTCAAATTGTAATGTAAGTATAGGAAGTAGATTGCTCCCAAACCGGGTAGCAACAGGTAAGTGTACAGACAGGTGATAAGATAGGTGGACAACGGGTCAAATTGTGATGTAATGTAAGTATAGGAAGAAGATTACGTGCAGAACAGGCAACAAGGAGTAAGTGTACAGACAGGTGAAAAGACAGGTGTATAGCCAGATACAATTGCACAGTAATGATAGGTATATAAAGTAGAATTCTCAGGACAGGGGGCAACAGGTAAGTGAAGATATGTTTGTTTAAACAGGTCAAATGACACTGTAATGTTAAGATGTTATATCAATATATCAAACAGGACGTTGTGATGGGAGGAATACAAATCCTCAGAATACATAGAACTTGATAGCTGAATAAAACCTTTGTAGAGAGTATCTAATTTGTAACATAATCACACACAGGGGCATTGATCCATGTCAAGAGTGATATGTTTGTTTAACTAAAGGACATGCATAAATAGAACACTCAACTAAATGTTTGTTCCAGACAGAAGTCGATGTTAAAATTAAATAGCAATATGTTTGGGATACAGTTGTTTGGTAAGATGGTAAGAGAACACATTATTACATCTCTGCTTATTTTTGATCGCCCTGCACCTCACTGCGGTCTCGCCTCTGTACGTAAATTTGTTGACGTTTTGTATTTGTTTTTGTTTATCTTATGTGTGGTGTGAGATTATTGAGATAAAAATTAAGGTTAAGAATAAATATGCATTCATTTCGCAGGTGACAGAAAACAGCACCTCAGTTTCAAATAGGGCAAGACAAGCACGGCGTGCATTAGACGGGGAGAATGCTGCTCCACAAACACAGGAACAGCCAGAGGATGATGAACGTATGTATACAGGCCATTCCATCAGACTTACTTAATGAGATGCCATTCAGTTGTACACAGGCTGTTACATCAAAGTTACTTGCTCATAAAATGTTAAAGTTCATGTGAACAGAGGATGTTATAACATAAGTACTTTCACTCAGGCTGTTCTACCAATTTTACTCCTCCACAGGCTGTTATATCAGTCTTACCTGCATAGAGGTTATGTCTGATAACTTGTACACAGGCTGTTGTATCAAACTTACTTGTACACAGCCTTTTACACAAAATTTATCGTAACTCGGGCAGTTACATCAGATTAATTCACAGACAGGCATTTTTATTAGGTTTACTTGTACACAAGCTGTTACATAAGGTTAACTCACAGACAGGCATTTTATCAGGTTTACTTGTACACAGTCTGTTAAATCAGATTAATTCACAGACAGGCATTTTATCGGGTTTACTAGTACACAATCTGTTAAATCAGATTAATTCACAGACGGGTATTTTATCAGGTTGGAATCAGATGACTTTCTGCAATTCCTACAGTGTGTAAGTGAACAGATCTTCTTTGTTGATTAGATTTGTCTTTTCCTAAATGCATTTATCATAATGTTATGAACAAATGTACTTGGTGGCCTAGTAGTTTGCAAGTTTGTGATCTAATCACAGGCTGTCACTTCTCTGTGGGTTCCACTCTCACAAGTGGCAAGGCTGAGGGCCTGTTTCACTGTGCTCCAGGATGTTGTCAAGGATGTAAAACCCAAACTTTTCACCTTTCACTAGTCGTCATATTACACCCCTGTCACTAATGTTAGATGGCATTGCTGTTGGACAGTGATACAAAACAAGTAGCCATACCCATTTATGTGATAAATATACATTGTATACATTAAACCGGGCTTCACCTAGTATATTTCTTAACATAGTAAGGAAATTGCAGAAAATCAGACAAGATAGTGACAAGCCTTAAAACATTAATGCTGTCTAACATTAGTGACATGGGTGTAGTGTTTTGGGTTTTTTTTGTTTTTTTTTGCCACAAGGCAGTGTGAATCTAGAACTTTGGGATTTCATTTCCTACACTGCATGTGGGCAAAAGTTCTTTCAAACCAAGAGACAGAATTATACTCAAATCATCAGTCACACTGTGAGTCAATATACACTGACTATATTAGTTGTAATGTTAGCTGTGTTCTTCCCTACCAGGTGGTGTGAAGCTAGGACTAGGGGACTTTATTTTCTACAGCGTGCTGGTGGGTAAGGCTTCCTCTTATGGAGACTGGAACACCACATTGGCCTGTTTTGTAGCCATTCTCATTGTAAGTAGTCATACCTTGGACCAATAGTAGTGGCTTTGTATACCTCAGATTGATTCTGATGCCTTGCTTGTTGATCTATGCTTTCATTTTGGTAATGTTTTGCCATGAGTTCAGATTGTAAATTCAATTTAATTTCTAATTGGACATTTATAGCACTTAATCTCCCCTTTACAAAGGGGACCCTGAGGCACAACAGCACCAAGGTGGTAAACCAATTTCAGTATCAAATGACAGAAAGAGGTGAAGCACCACAGATAACCTCCATTGTAGGAGTCAATCATATGTAGAGGAGATGTCAGTAATCATGGCCAATAGGACTAATTTCTGCTTCAGTTTTACCTGTTTTCATTTTCAGTACTTAATTGGTGAGATTTTTCCAGTAGAAAATTACTGACAATTTTGAGATCGGCCTCTATTTCCATTATGTAGTCCGTCATTATAAGATACATTATTCCATCCAGTAGTAGTTGAGTTACATATTTCCATTGCCTTGGAGTCAGTCAAGATTTTAGCCTACCAACTCAGGTTGAACTCTGATTATCTTTGTTTAAAGCATGTAATTACTCTGGAGGGTAAATTGTTTATCAATGTCATCAGTATTTATTGGTTTGGGGGAATTTTGCTGATCTCGATGTCCAGATGCGTATATCACTACCGATGAAGAACATCAAACTAGAACTTGAAAAATTGTTAACAAAACACAGAGTGGAGAAATTATGAACTTTTAGATTGTATTTTTGTACATTTTAAGGCATTTTTGATCAGGACTGTCATGTTTTGTTTGGATACATTCACTTCCTGTTATTGGATCTATTTATATGCTAAAACACAACTTATTTTGCCATCCCGGATTCGGAATGTTTCGGAGCTAATAGATTACCCCTTATAACAGCCGATATTTTAATCGTTTTACATTCAATATCAGTGTTTGCAAGTTTAAATGATATACCCACTAAATTACCCCACACTGAATGTGTTAATTGCTCGATGGTAATAGTAGTTTTCTTTACATTCTTTAAGTACCCTGTACTGATGGTATGTTTAATCCTGTAGTTACTGGTGACATTCTGACCACATTTTTCCAGGGTCTCTGCTTCACCCTGCTGCTGTTGGCAATCTTCAGGAAGGCGTTGCCTGCTCTACCCATATCCATCATGTTTGGGCTGATCTTCTATTTTACTACCAGTATCATTGTCCAGCCATTTATGGACCTGTGCAGCTCTAACCAAGTCTACATCTAGCACACCCTTTCTACTTGTACAACTAGAAAGCTTCCCCAATGTCAAGCCATTACAGTGCAAAGGATTCTCCATTTGTACAAAATGTTTTGCATAGTGCAAAGTATTGTCCTGTAATAGCACAATATTGTTTTGTGTTGTGCATAAAAAAGTATTGCCCTCTAATAGCACAATATTGTTTTGCATTGTGCAAAGTCTTGTCCTATCTTGCACCATATGTTTGGCACAGTGCAAAATATTATCTTCAAATAGTACAATAAATTTGGCATTGTGTAGGTAATGTCCTCTAATTGTGTAATATGTTTCATGTACTGTTAAGTGTTTTCCTCCAATCTCATGAAATGCTTTGCGCAGTGCAAAATATTGCCTTGTTATTGTACAATATATTTTGCATAGAGCAAAGTATTTTTCTGTAATAATACAACATCTATTTTTCATATGATTTTTGATATGAACATGTCAACTTTTTGTGCTTTTTGTATTGCAATATTCTAGACAATTAATAAACCTGGAAGAAGTATTGAATTCAAGTCAAATCATCTTTTTCAACAACTGGAGATTTTTAAGTGATTAAATGGGGCATTTGTTATGGTTATAGGCTTGCAGAATGGTAATTTGTCATATCAATTGTTAAAATATTATAATATTACTGTGTTGGAAAATCAGATCTTAGTTTTGAAATTCAAACACTTGTGAGTGTTTTATTTTTACAATGGGATATGGATATGTTCTTGAACTGAATGTGAAACTCAATGCCACTTCAAAAGAATCTGTTTCTGTAATAATATTTACCATTTTGTGTTAATTTTGTAGGACAGGCCCGGGTGATCTTATGGTTGACATTTTAGTCCCTTGTCACTTATCTCTGTCTTTGTGGGTTTGAATCCAGCCCACTACACCTTATTTTTATACACTGAACACCTTTACACTCTGTTACCTTTTGAAGCAGATCTAAAGCCCTAGCTTTGAATTCTCTACATGATCAGTATGTGAGGATTAATATATGACATATTCATTTCCCAGAGAAATTCCTTCTATTTTGTGCCAAAGGTCAGCTCTCTCTTTTGTATCTGTCTGCAACCATGTACAAATCATTTCAGAAGTATAGCTGTAATATGACATTGAAACTGGTGTTGTATTTATATTTAGCAGTTATCATCATTTGGTTTTACTAGGCTTTCTCCAATAAGAAAACAAATTATATTTCATACTAAGTGCTCATGTATTATCTCAGTATGTTTTGAACATAAATCCATGGTGTTGCTTAAAGTTAAGTGTAATTATCCAAAAATGTGGAAGTTATTTTGGTTAATTGTAGATTTTTTTGATTTTTTTTTTGTTTTGTTCAAATTGTAGCTTTCCTCCAGTTACAACACATTTACACAGGTGCAATTTTGCTCCTTAATTTATATGAGTAGTGTCCATATTATTAATTCTTGCCAGTGGCAATGCATTTGAATTAAAGTTCATAAAAAAACAAGAAAAACAAACGCCTGATAAAGTGCAGATGTACCTTTTAGTTACTAGGAGTCCTTTTCAGCTCAGTTGTTAATATTCTGCTGAATGGAACGTTGTGTAAATGTATTTTGAAGTTTAAGTTAAGTCTTAAATCCAAGTAATGACTTTATCATATTCGTAATTGAACTCCTTGAATGATTTCAACAGTGTGTATTAGTGAGTGGACGATTAGACCAATGTTCGATCAATCGTCGGTGTCATGGTACAATTGCGTTCGGTCACTGACAACTTCTAGAAATCGATTAAATCTTACCCTTCTTTATGTGTCTCAATATCCATGTATTTTTTTTATATTTTAAGCAGTTTTCTAAACTTTCCTTTAATAAATCAATAGATTTCTCACAAATTTTATGTTTGTTTATAACTACCGCCATATTTACCGGAAGTGGGTGCTTTTGGTAGATTCTAAATGTCGGAAGGAAAGGAAATATAATTCATCCCAGAAAGTGTTTCATGATATATTGGCCAACAGTGGAGTAAAAAAGTTGATTATGGGTCGATCATCGATCGGAAAAATGGACGCATAATCGACTATGAAAACTGAGGCAATTCCACTTACTAGTGTGTATGTGTATTCATGTCAAGGTGTTGTTTTTTTTAATCACTAACAATATTGTTTGACTATTTATACCGAGGTGTTGCATTTAAATCACCACATATAACTGGTGTCAAAAACTGTCGTCTAATATTTTGAAGATACATATTTCACTTAAAAATATTTTCGTAAAATTACATTCCAGTAAATGTTGTGTAAATCCCATAAAAGATCTCTATAAATTTAAATGTGTGAATTTTTTTCTTGACTGAATGTGTACTTTTTAAAAGCCATCTAAAATTCAAGTGCTCAACTTTAGAGAGGATGTCAGTGTAAATGTACAGAACACCTACAAGTGAAAAAAAACCTCCTGAATCCTTGGGCAGCTGTCACCTTGTCACATGACCTTCCAGTCTTTTGTGTATAGTGTCATAGAGGATTGTAAATAGAGAGCAAGAATTGTGAAAGTCACCAAGTATGTGAGAAATCTACTTTCTATTCTTCAGGGGCTAACATTCAGTCAAGGTCTTAGTTTCTTTGTTTTCTGAGAGGTAACTTTTGTCCATGACTATAAAATTTTATTTTCAGCTGGCTCTCACTAAAAATCTCACACTGAGTTTCAATTAAGTCTTAGCGTAAATATAAGAATGATGGAGAGTGACTTTTAGATACCGTTTTTTTCTCATTCTGTCACATTGGTTACATGTAAATGTCACAAGACAGTTAAAATATCACTTGGTCTCAGTAAACATTTCTTTTGTTGGTGTTATCTTAAAAGCAAAAACTCAGCGGAACTCGAAAAAAAATCTCAAATTTAAGATAAACTTTGGCTGAGTTTTGGCTAAAGCTTAGACATTTGGAATAACCAGCCTATGCTATCCAGTTACACAGGTTAAATATAATATCAATTTTCATCCTCTTTTGCATAAAATAGACCTCCATGGTATTATGTTGCAATGTCTTGTCCTAAAATTTTGCATAGAGTTTTCAGTGTAGTGCTCAGCTTCCCAAGTTCGTCACCCACCTTAAAATTGTTAAGGATAAGCAATATTGATATAAAAACAAATGGAATACAAACTAATAATGGTAATGTACAACTGTATAAGCATGCATAATTATGAAGAAGTGTTTATATTGTCAAAAATGCAAGTGACAAAGTTGGGTAAGCGACGAACCCGGGTAGCTGAGCAGTAGACCTCCTGACACAAGTATCTGGTTTAATATGAAAGCTTGCTGTTGTGTTTCATTGCAGTTCTATTTATTTATAAGAGTTGCTGAGGTATTTTCTGTATAAATTCTGAATATGTAATGGCACTTGTAAATATCAACTGTTTTTTTTTTTTTGTCAGATTTCACATTTTATTCTTTTTACACTATTTCAAAGGACTGTAGAAAGTCAACCACTTTAAGGCTTTGATCTTGCTGTAAACAATGGACCACTGGTCCTTTGTGTCTTTGTGCTATGCTTGCTGGGATGTGACATGATTTGGTAGGAGTGTATTCCATCCGTGATTAGGTACCACTAATAATACAGTTATTTAATGCCTTCTTGATTGGTGAAATATACAATGATATGTAAAATTATCAGTCTGTAGTGATAATAGATGCATAATTATAGAGATGGACAATTTCATGTTGTGTTGGTATCAACTATATCAATATTTTATAGCAAAGTAGTATGTGTATGAATATGCTACATTCTATATTGAACAATATTTTCAAGCATTTGACAACTTTGACAGTCTCATTTAATCCAATGTTCTTACGTCACTCACAGAGTCAAATTGACTGAGATACCAGCAGTTTTTTTACTGGCAACTTTTCATATATATTTTGTTCTGTACCGTTATGTTCATGTGAAAGTTGTTCTCTTAAAGCATTTCTCATAAATGCTCCTTTTACACACTATTATTTCACATATATTCACAGTAAACCTAGGTTTTAAGTCACTTCCTGTCACATCAGGGCTCGGTGAATGTCTTTTGTTTGTTGATGTCTTCTGCAGCTAAACCCTTCTTCCACTTACTCCAAATCAATCACAATGGCGGGGGAGAAGGTGACTCATTGGTCCGATACCTCTCAGATCTCACACCATCTCCAAATCAATCACAATAGCGGGGAGAAAAGGGGGACGTGTTGATCTGATACCTCTCAGATCTCCCACCTGCTTCAAATCAATCACAATAGCGGGGAGAAAAGGGGGACGTGTTGATCTGATACCTCTCAGATCTCCCACCTGCTTCAAATCAATCACAATAGCAAACAGAAAAAAGGGGACATGTTGGTCTGATACTTCTCAGACCTTCCACCTACTCCAAATTAGTCACAATAGCGGGTAGATAAGGGGGACATGTTGATCTGATACCTCTCAGATCTTCCACCTACTCCAAATCAATCACAAAGTGGGGAGAAAAAGGGCACATGTTGGTCTAATACCTCTCAGATCTTCAGTTCAAATCACAGACTGGCCTGAAGTGAGAATATTGATTTTTTCTTACTAATGCCCAGTGATTTTCATTGCAGGAGCTTGATCAACTAGTATATACCGATTTCCTCTATCTCTTCAAGTCGCTGTCGTAATATGGTGTACATCATGTGTTGAAAGCAACATTAAGCCCAGCATAAATCACAATACCCAATAACCAAGAATAATTGTAAATTTACTCCATATTCTGTTGATTACAAAAACTCCATTGTGTCTCAAGTTGTTTACAATGAAGCATTCCTCAAGTTTTACACCAGGACATGGTGGTGTTAAATAAGTAAAATGTGTTTATGTATTATATCATGCTATTTTGACGTTTACAAATGTCAGTATTTCATTTATCAGATCAGTCTAGCTTTAAGTAAATATTCCTTTATTAGTTTTTGGAAAGTTATTGGTATTTTTTTCTTTCTCTACTGTTTGTCATCATCATATAACAAGACCACTTGAAGGGACAGTTAAGCCTCAACATGCAATGTTTGGTGTCCCTTATATGCCCTTGATTTCACGTGTAGTGGTGTGTGCATATTATGTGTGTATCTTACTGGAAAAAATACAGAAGTATTTATAATCAAGGCTTTAACAGATGCAAAATGTTATTTGTACCGACTCATCGTTGTGTTACATTGCATTTATGTAGATATTGCACCAAGAAGTGTTTGCATTGATTGCACTGTGTGATTTCCTTTTTATATATCAGTGTCTATAAACATAATTGGGTCCATATTCAATATGTTCTTATTCTTAGAAATATTCTTAGAATTTTCTAAGGAAAGAACCATTTTTCTGAGAAATTTCCAAGAATTATAATATTTTAAATTCATTAGAATTTTTAGACTTCTTTAGGTTATTATGACATATTGGATGCAATGGCTGCATAGACAATGGGTATTTGATGTATTTTAGTTGTTGATCAACAGGAAGGTTTACTTGCAGAAAAAAAGACATATTGCAAATACACTTGTAATAGAAATTTTAAAAAATTCATATTCTTATAATTTTTTTTTTCAAAGAAAATGCCTTTATTGTAAGAAAGTTTGTATTTTTTAGAATAAGAATGTTAATGAATATGGGCCCTCGGTATAAGATTAAACAGTAAAAATTTATCTAATTTTTATAGACTTGTTTGCAGTAAAATTTTGGATTATTCCATGTACCTACTCTCATCCTGTAATGCACACCAGTGGAGGTGTAATAAACTATCCATCTTAATTATACTGACAGAGAGAAAAGTTATAGCTGGGAGAGATTTTACAAAATCCTCAAATCTTTATGAAAGTACTAAATATTGAATTTTTTTTCAGAGAATAATGCAGAAATTCGAATTTCTTGGGAATTAGCTTTCACTATTTACGTTAATTTGGGGTAAAATAGCTAACATTAATGACTTTTGAAAATTTCCAGTTAATTTTTATATTGCTGACAGAAATTCTGCCAATTGAAGTGCAAAAGGTTTATTTATATTATTTTATTTATTTAGTCAGATTAGGTTTTTGACATGCAACCATCATTCAAAAAGTGTAGCTTTCACAGGATATCTGACAGTAGGACAAAATTTTTTCAGGCAAGATGTGGTTAAGCAGACTAATAAAATAACAGAAACTGACATTGAAGAAAGAAAATAAGTTTCATGTTCTATTTTAACAACTACATTCCTCCTGCTTACAGGCCTATTACATTATTGTTATCTTTGTATCCAACTCCAGGAGAGAATGTGAGATATTTGGACAGAGTTTGACTGAATTAAGTGCAGTATCAATGGCGCAGATACATATTCCTGTCTCAATGGGAAACGTGGCTACAGTGAACTACAATCTTATGTATGTGTTTTGGTATGAGTGAAAGTACCCATGTGGTGATAGTCCTGAATGAGTATAAAAAACAAGGCTTCATCAGAGAGGCTCATCAGACCCCATTCTAACTAGAGTCTGTTATATTATTAATGGGTATTCCCCTTGTGTCATACTTATTGAGTGATAGGGTCCATATGAACACCTTTGGCTGAGGGCTGTGAACCGGCACTGCTGTTGGGGTTTGTGCTAGTATTGAAAAGGGTTTGGTGGTAGCTATGGGAGGGAAACCAGTTCCCTCGTGCAGGAAGTACTTGGTCTCCTAGGGGATAGTAGTTGGGACCCTATAGTGGTGAGGGGATGACATATTCCAATCTCAGTTTACATCTTATGAAATACTAACAACTAGGAAATGAAATTAACTGTAGTGGTAATCTTTGTAACATAGATCAGTTATTGTAATAATGCCATTTTTATGGCAACAAAGAAAGTACATGTATGTATTTTGGAATAACCAATAATCAGTCACTAAGTTAGCCAATCAAATGTAGCTTTTCCTGACTTAGTGGACATTTGCCAATAAGTCTGTACAGCATCAGAGTTTCTGCTTATTTATTCCCAGGTTACTTCATGAAGTTTTGAAGGTTTCCATGTAATTCTATAGAGACTCAATAGAAAAACTGCTAGCAGCTGGAAATACTAATGTCTTGTCTGTAAAAACAGGTAACAAAATGTAGTTGTTTTGCATAACATTCTGTTTGCCAAACTGTGATGTTTTATTATGAAATTTACTAAAAACTACCACATAATGTACAGAAAATAATCTGATATGATCAAACTTTTCAGGTTAGTGTAGCAATTTGTGCATGTAATTATACAGGATGAAAAATGATGACAATAAAAGATAAATTTTTATAAAGTTATTGTTTTTACTAAAAGTCCAACTGTCTAAACAATGGAAGTACATGTACAACATAGTTTTGTCCAATTGAGCAAAACATTGAGCTTTAGTCCACTTGCTGTAACTTTTTTTACCGACTGCATCATGTCTCCAACTTTGGCAAATGTCAAAAAAAAATTCTGAAGCTGTTAAGATCCTCGGGTTTGCTTTGGTATGCCAGTGTACTGTGTTACTAGACATGAACAAGTTTTCAAATCTCACTGCTTAAGTTTTCTTAAGTCTGAGCAACTATGTATTTAGTCAGATTCCTAGTTTTAAGGCTCAGTCAGTATTAACTCTCACCGGACAAAGTGTGACTGAGACCATATGAAATAGACCGGACACTTAGTTTAACCTGAGTAAGTATCCCAAGACGCGTATGATTGTGAAAGTGTAAGTTCCCAGTTTAGCTTAAGTCTGAGCTAAATCTTAAGACCCTTTATGTGAAACCAGTCCCAGTTGTACAGAGTCTATGCATACTTATAAATTCTAGAATGTTCAAGGTATCTCCTTGGGGCACAGTATCTTCTGTAACTAATGTTACTATGAATATTCTGCACATGTTTAAAGATGTCTGCCTAATTATAGGTACTCTGTAATGAGAACACTCAGAGAGTGCATACCTCCACCAAGGCCCAGCACCTCCAATATTGCTTAAGAGTACAATGATAAAAAAATAAAAAAACTTCAGGACTTCAAGACAGTGATATGGATCACCATGAAGATCTAATCACCTATTTCTTGTGTCATCATCAACATTTCCTGAAAATTTCATGAAAATCCATCCATAACCTTTTGAGTGATTTTGCAAACAACAGCCAAACACGCGCCGCCAATTACAGAACTGCCTTAGCAGAGGTAATTAAGGTACTAATTATGCTTTCTCCTGGGTGTGATATATTGGGTAACCCCAAATATTGGATGTTATCAACTGGTGATATATAGGTTAACTCCACATATTGGGCACTGTCACCTGGTTGTGATATATTAGATAACTCCACATACTAGGTGCTGTCATTCTGGTATTGATATATTAGTTATCTCCACATTTTGGGCGTTGTCAGCAGGTTCTGATATATTAGTTAACTCTGCATACTGGGCACTGTCACCTAGTTGTGATATATTGGGGAACTCCACAAACGTGGTGCTGTCACGTGGCAATTCTAAATAAGGGAACTCGATATGTTGGGTGATGTTACCTGTTTGTGATATATTACGTAACTCCACATAATGGGTGCTGTCATGTGGCTCTTCTATATTAGGTAACCACATATAGTGTTATCACCTGGTGGTAATATAACAGGTAGCTATACATATTCAGTGGTATTATTCGCCTGTTAGATATATGGTACTTTGCCTATTTTATAACATCATCTGGCTTGCATATCAATTGAGCTACAACTTTAATTCACCTATTTTGAACTTATATGAGCTATTAGCTGGTTGCTATATCCCCTAAACAACAACATAAAGTTACCTATTATGAGCTTAAATGAGATATTTGCTGGTTAGTATATGCTCTTAACTACATCAATAAATCACATATTTTGAGCTACAACCTGGGTGATAAATGCCATGAACTACATCATTAATTCACCTAGTTTAAGGTATAACCTGGTTTGTATACGCCCTGAGCTACATCCTAATTTCACCTATTTTGAGCTATAAGCTGTTTGCTATATATTAATTTTTCACACATTTCAAGGTATCATCTAGGTGTGTATTTTTTTTGCATAATTAATTCTACATATATTTGATGTTATCAGCTCGCAAGTATATCCTCTGATTCCTGCTCGCCTGGACACATGCCATGGTGCAGCTGTCCCTGCTGAGCGTAGGCCCAGGGCATGTGTGCAGTGGTGAAGGACTTGGCCACCTCTCCCTTCTTACTGACCACAATCACCCCGCCAGATCCACCCACACGCTGAGCCATCTGCTGCAGACAATAATCTGCGGACTGCTGGGCACCTTTGCCTGAAATGTGAGATGAAAAATATGCCATTGGGTAAACTCATTTTCATGTTCACTCTACCATTGGAAAATCTTTAACATTTGCTCACCATTTTGTTTCCACTCAGTTAAAGGCATTATATTATTGATGTCTCTGCCAAATTTGGCATGGAAGCTTGGGTTTGCCAGTTATAATGTTTCTCAGCTTTCACCAGCGTGAAAAATACACATGATAATCCATTTTCATGCTATCCTGGTTTTCCATTGTTCCAGTTACTATTTATAGTGCATCATTTTTTACAGATTTAGTTTAAATTTCACACATGCTGTCATAAGCTGTACTCAAACCCAAGTAGTCATAGAGGTAATTCTAGCTGAACTTTTCCAGCACTTAATCTCTATCTTAAAGACAGACTCTTTTTTGGGGAAATTGATTTCTAGTACAGCTGTCTGGTCCTATACATATAATATTCCTCAAATAGCTTATATATATTGGTAATTAAAGCACTACCAACTGTCAAATGGTACATTTTATGGCGTGAAACAATACTTCATTCTGCATTTATTTATATATATGTTATGTACAAGTTGACTTTTTCTACAAGTTGCAACTTTAAACTTGTACAAATTGAATTTTACATACAGAACAAGCATTGACTTAAAACAGTATGAAACATGCATATATCAAAAAGGCACAGATGATTGGAAATTAAATGTTCTAAACAATCCTAAACTCAGCACATATTGTATATTTAAAGATACATATCGATTGGAACCTTACATTTACAAAATACAAAACAGACAGGAAAGATCACCACTTGCTAAAATTCGTTTTGGTATTCTCCCATTACAAATAGAATTTGGATGCTGGAACAACATCAAATATGAAGATAGAATTTGTAAACTATACAATGAGTTGAATCTGAGAACCACTTTATTTTTTTTCTGTCCATTATATTCTGAAGAAAGTGGATTATTTAAGAAACTTCTAGTTTCAAAATACAATAATTGGTATGACCTTGAAGTACAGGACAACTCAAAATACTGATGAAAAGAGAAAATGTTGCGTCTTTTGTAAAATATCTAAGTACATAAAATTTATCAAAAAAGAAAAAATAACCTTCTTTGAATATACGTAAACTACCTTGCAATTTTAGTGTTCAACAAACATAATATACTGTATGTTCTATTACATGTCATTAATTGAAATCTGTTGCATTATTAATGTTTGGCTTATTGTACAATGTAATTCTGTGTTCGTAACACTTTGATTTAATTTGAGGCATTTGAATGTTTTGCGTATAGTGCCTCATAAGCTCTAGTAATAAGGGCTGACTGCTTGTTATTTTGTTGTATGTTATAAATATCAATTCATGCGACAGCAGGTGGCACTAGAAAAAAATCTCTCCCCCCCCACCCTCTCTCTCTCTGGCCAGTCACGGTTTTATTAATAAGACAGACATCATTTCCAATTACACATATAGTGATCTGTCCTTTGATGCTTTCAGAAAAAAATCTCTGAAAGAGCATATACATTTAAGACAATGCAATAAATGTCATTGGTTAGATTTTGTATTTACCAAAATTGATGTGTCAATTACAATTAAGCATACACTGGCATCTGCTCTTTGGAGTTTCCATTGCCACTTGTGATCTAGGTTATTGCTTTGAGGTAAGTCACAAAATATTCCTTTTGCTACAGGAAGCCAAACCAAGACAGTTGATTACATGTAGAAGATTTCTAGATCTTACTTACTGTTTTTTTTAATTTTCATCTTTTAAGTGTGACTCTTGTTATTAAAGCTTTTTTGCTTGAGGATTTTTAAAGGAGAAAAAAAATCGGTCCAAAGTACCATAACTTGGAGGACGAGTACGAAGCCAGAGTCTTACAAGCATCAATAAGCCACAGCTCACATTCATGCTGAACTTAGTAACAAACTCAAAAGGTTTATTTTCTCTGTAAGATGAACAATGTAAAAACTTTACTTTTGAGAGAACAACTCCCAACTTAATATGTTAATATTAATATATTAATATTACTGATATTTTAAGTGTTACTGGCAAAACATTTCTAGGTTTTTATGTGACTTTAGTGTTAATTTTTTTAGAAAGAAATTGTATATGTGTGATACTCCCTCATTAATTTGGATGATATTTATATCCATAAAATAAGATATATCTTGTTAAGTTTAACCAAAATTCTTTTTAAATCCAACTGGTACAACAGTAGTGCACAAGTTGGGTTTAATTGATGGTGAAATTCTGTACAAGTTACAACTTGTATGGGTAAACCAGTACATACATTTGATTAAGATTCTGTACAGTAAACTGCCGACCAACGGCATGCAACTACCAGCTTTCCCACTTGAGGTCAGGCTGGTATTTGAACTCTGATCTCAGAGGTGGGAGACGAGTATGTTCTGTGCCACTTTGCAACCGCCCAATTAATGTACAAAATCAAATTAGCGTTTGCCATTGCAATTACATTTCATTCGTTGCATATGATGGAACCAGTGGCAACTTTCTCATTCTGTGGTGAAATTGTGTTCCTTATTGGAACAGTTGGACTGTAATTCTATAAACAGTGTGCAAAATAATAACAGTAAATTTTACCCTGAGTAAATATTAGGTAGGCTACATCTACAAACTCTAGTTTACTCTGTACATACGAAACACATAGAATTATAATGTTAAGGTTTTAACAAAATATCAACTATTCTTATATTCTTACTACACAATGTTTTAAATAACTACATGGTGTGATCCTTGCCTTTATCCATTTCCATGATTATTCTGTGTGAAAGGCACATTTTCAAAATGGCCTCTCCATGGCCAGTTGCAGCTACCCCACCAACCTGGTTGTCTGCATACCCTCCACTGCCTGAAACACAGAGATTTATCAGTCACCACACATTCAACAGAGGGTGGTACATGGTATGTTATCCACATAATAACCTCCAGTATCCACGGGACTTGGCTCCAGTTAGATTTAACTTCTGCTTATGCCTATAAAATTGAAATCTAAACTGGTTTTCATGTTTACTTGGATTTGATGTGCACTGATTCTAGTTTCACAGATTCCATTTGCAATACCTACACACCAGAATAAACAGGATACAGATTGAACTAACTCCCACATATGTTCACAAAAAATAAATCTCTAAAGTGGCTTCATCCATGCGTATCTAGTTATGCAAAGACAATTGCAAGACATACACACCTATATCCAAAGGATGCAGAATCATAACTTCTGTTTATGTCCACACAAATAAATCTAGTTATACAGAGTCTATTGTAATACCTTAATTAATTTGACCAATATACAAAAATTTTGGTTAAAACTAACTTCTATTTATTTCCACAAAACAAATCTCTCAACTTGTTACCCAAATTTAACATGCACTTGTCCTTGTCTTTTAGAATCTGTATCTGTACATATTGAGTGTACTCAACTATATCATGTGTTAAAATGTAACCAATAACTGTTAATTCATAGAACCTAATACATATGTTGGTATTCCAAAGGATATATTGCCAAAACACGTCCAAAAAGACTTACATGGCTGCATGATTACAATTGAACTACATGTAGTCTTTTGCCTGAATTGTTGTACATGGTACACCATTATTGTGTAACAAATTGCTACATGCATACCATTAGCTGGATACACTTGGACTTATATATTCTTTACAATTATCCATAGATTTTATATTTACACCTCTGAGTTTGTGGTTACAAATCTAAAGTGAGAAAGTTGGTAGTTACTTGGTGATGCTTGATAGTTTACAGTGTGTAATCTTGACCAACTAGTATGCACTGTTTCTTTCCTTCATCGCCTCAATGACCCATTGTAAAAGGTCCTATATACATTGAAAAGGATGTTAAACCATCATGCCCCACAGATCTGTTTACCCACCTACTAGAGGACTGTCTCCTACACGACCTGGGTGTTTTGCTGTGATCCCGCCAGTCGATGTACCAAAAGCTATGTTACCCTGATGATCCAATGCCACCGCCCCCACTGTATCATGGTCTTCACTTGCTCTGAAATACAGTGAAATCAGATCTATAGGAACCAGACATCTCCAGGTTAGGAGATGAATTTCCAGCAACGGTAAGAGTATATCCACTATAAAAGTATTAATTGAAGAAGCACAGTAACTGTTACTGAAGAGTATTGATAAAAATGAACAAAATGAAAGACTTTGTTATGAAATCTCACCTTTCTATCTCATTTCTCAAGAAGAACTTCTTCTGTATAGTGTTGTTGTATTTTTTCATGTCATCCAATTCTTTCCTGGCTGATTCTGTGACTAACTCTTCCATAGGGATATAAGGAACATTCTGCACTGAGGCAAACTGGTTTGCACCGGATCCAACCAGTAGACAGTGGTCAGTCTGGTGGAATTACAATATAGAGTAACAACTTTGAAATTCTCCACATAAACTGAACTGTGTCACAGGAACACTGTGTCACAGGAACCACCAGATATTTCCATTTTGAGAGTAACTGTATTCACTTTTTATTGATTATTTATTTCTTCACTAGAAAATTACTTTTAAAAATATGGAGAACCAAAAAGTGCATGTCTGGGGCTGGTTTCACAAAGGCTTTTAGACTTACACAAATTTTTAGCTAAGTCAGGGACTTTAAGACTTTGGTCTCATCTGTGTCTGGGACCTAAATAGATTTCACAAAAGCTAATTTAGCTAAGTCCAAGCTTATTCATTAGTCATAGTGGTTTACTGTGTCATGCGACCATATATTTCTATTCAAAATGTACTACTGGTGACACAGAACCCTTGTTTGATGCATTTTATCTTTAAAAATACTATTTTGGAATGAAAAATTGTAACCATATAAAAACTTCCTAAAGACTACTTAATAGGGAGGTGTTCTCCGTATTTACACTTTATTTGCAGCCATGTAGGACTCCATTGGTCGCCTGTCGAATACTGGTGCATCTTCAAAACAGCTACACTAGTTTATAAGTTTCCTCACAGTGGTCATCCCAGATATTTTGGCCCTCCTTTGTCTGCTCGTAGTGATAAATATGACACAATATAGTCAATCAGACAAAAAGTTCTTGGAGGTTCCTCAATTTTATCCATCCGTACGTACATCCAAGAACCACTGTAGTCACATTTTTGTCTTTGATGCTCCCACCATTTGGAATGATGTTCGTTATGCTCCTCTCTTGCCTCTTTGGATAAAAAGCTCAAATCTTCTCTTTTAAGAAAGGTTTTCCCCCATAGTTTAAAAATTACCTTAGCATTTTTGTGGTATCAATCCTGCTAAGTCTATGGAGATAATGACCACTGAATTAGTTTTTATGTTATGCCTTAGAGTCTGCCTTGGGCAGAGATTACAAGCACCATAAAAGTTTAAAATATAAATACCCTTAAGGCTTTATCTTAAAAAGGTCAAAGACCAACCAGCAAAATGTTAACTAATGGTACCTGGGTCATGACTTTCCTGGCCAGCTGGATGGGGTTCTTGATGTTCTGTACTGAGGCAACTGCCCCAGAGTTCAGATCCCTGCCATCCATGATCACTGAGTCCATTTCAACTTCTCCATTCAGATTGATTGCTGAGCCAGTGCCTGGAACAAAATAAAACTAAATACTACAAAAGACCCAAAAGTGCTGAAAGTAACATAAACTAACTCAAGACCACATAAGTGAACCCTCTACCTCCATTATGGAGGTGTTCCACTGGGACTGTCTTGTCATTAACTATGGATTTTTCAAGGGTCGGGAACAATGTTTAGAGAGTCGGTTAAGCTTAGTTGTAGTATCTTGGCTTGTCACGGTGGATTGGCAAGATGGGAAGACACCGAGTCTCCGGCCGTAGACTTGGCAACATCAGCAGAAGGATATCAGCAGTATAAACTGGGAAAACATTATGTGAAGCCATAAACACAAACCAGCAATGTGGTTACAGCAACAGACAAGTCGGGGAGCTGTATAGGACGAGCCAGTCTCATTTTACTGGGTCGTCACAGCCTGTTGGCTATGAAATCTATGATTATATCAGGCGAGTTGGTTGGCACAATTCATCATTTTGAATCTGGCATCTGACGGATTACATCCGGCAGGGTTTAAGATAAGGCTTTGTTTGTTTTTACAAATTAACTAGGATTTAGTGTTGAGATACAAGTTGGGCATACTTGTGGTTAGGCTTTGTGTTTTTTCATAGACACAGTTTTAACAAAGAAAAATGAGTCATAAGAAAGGCAGAGGAGTAAGGAAGATAGAAGTCCCCAAAGACACACCTACAGTGTTTGAGTTGGGAGATACAGCTGCTGACATACAGAGGAGGAGAGAGGAGAGGGATCAGAGAGAGAGAGAGAGGGAGGAGGAGGCATTGAAACAGAGGGAGGAGAGGTTGAGAGAGGAGGCCATGAGGGTGGAACCTACACACTCAGCAGAGGAAGGAGTGGCTGGAAAGCGTGCAAGGACAGCCAGAAGTGACACAGAAATGGACACAGAGGGTGGAGGAGTGGTGGGCACATCTCAACCACATTCCAGGCATAAGAAGGGGCATATGACAAACATCTACCTGAATGATTCAGATGAGGAGGCACTTTGTGAAGGACCATGAGGAGCTGTATGGCATGACCAATGAACACTTTAAGGGCAAAGCCAGGAAGGAATGCCTGTGGGCAACAGCCACACGCTGTCTGTCAAGGTGTGCAAGACTTGGTTTGAATCCCAAAGGACTCATTACAGCAAACTGACCCAGTCCAAGTCTGGCTCCCAAGGAGATGACGGAGAGGCAGAACTGGATTCAGGATAAATTTAACTTTTTGAAGACACATATCAGATGCAAATCTTCAGGATTCAAGTACCCGGCCCAAGGAGCCAGAGCATCTGCTGCCTCAGCACACAACATTTCCAGAGGTTCAACTGACATGGATAGTATGGAGATCAGCATGCGATTAGACACTACAATACAGTTTTTAGCTACAAGTCCCAGCGCAGTTTCCCAGCGTTCATCGGTTGACCAGCAGGTCATGGACCAGTTTGCACAGATGAAAACCATCCTGCCATCTTTTTCTCGGGCCAAAGCAGGAGACCACCAGAACAGCCTTTTGCAGCTACCTGGCATCTGAGGGTGAGGCTTTAGAAGAAAGAGACTTTCAAACATTCAGAAATGAGGCTGTGAAACTTTTAAGTGGCATCTAGAGCAGGGTAGAGGACAGAACCTGTCAGCCACAGCAACCACAGCAACCTACACTGTCTAGGAGCTCCAGCGCCACTTCAACATTTGTGCCACAGACTTTTCAACAGCCACATCAGCCAGCACCAGCTGCAAGGGAATACAGCAGGCCAGGTCATCAAATCAGCTCAGCAGAGCCAAGAGGCAACCAAAGGATAGCAGCAAGCCAGAGGACAGCCGACTTCCTTCGTAATTGTTGATGATCAACAAACCAGGCCTTCAAGACTGTTTACTTTCACACTGACCCCAGCCAATCACTTCAATCTACCGTCAATTGCCTCTACCACAGGTGTAGAAAGTCAACAACATATCAGCACTCTCTAGCTTCTTTGGGAATCTACAGTCAGTGATGAGTTACCAACAGATCAACACACTGCAGCCGTTTTTGCCACCCGACCCGCACCAACATGCCGTCTCTCCTCCAGCCACCACTGTGCAGCAAGAACATCAGCAGCAGCCAGATCAGCCTCAGCCTCCCCAGCAGTCAGCCAACACCAAACAGCAGCAGCAGTAGAACCACTGCACTTGCCTACAATTGGTCTTTTTCACGACCGCTGCTGTAAAACATTTAATGGTCTTTTTCAGGACCATCCAAATCTTCCAAAAAATTATTCAGCTGAATGTAAAAAAAAACCAAAACAAGAAGCATGACACCACACCCTACAAAACACTTTACCGACAAACACAAAAAACAAGTGAAAGAGTGAGTGAGAGTGTATGAAAATTTGAAGTGAAAAAACTTCAAATAATTCAAATTTGGACAAAAATATTTTAAACTTTTTGAATTTTTTTTATTAAGGCCAATAAAATGGGAAAAAGCAAATGAAACAGCAAAATAAATTATTTTTAAAAAAATATGAAAAACACTTTGACTTTAAAGAATCCTTGACATTTGGGGAACCTTTGATAAACCTTTAAAATTCTCCAAAGAATTTGGTAATTGTGAACTTAGAAAATCTTGCAAATTTGCCAGAAAAAAAATTGGGGGAAAAAATTTTGTTTTAAGGTTTATAAATCTTAATTTTGAGTTTGGGATATTTTTACATAAATTGGTTGAAGTTTTTAAAAACTCTTAGGGGAGTTGTGATTTGGTTTGAAAAAGTTTTGGATCTTGTTGGAAATTGATTAGATTTTCTTTGGAAATTTGTTAGAAATTTGAGCAACACCAGCTTAAATAAAAGTTCTTGGAATAATTAGGTACTCCTGAAAAGGACCGATAAATGACAGCTTCTTCTGCACTCAGGGTATTTGGTTGACACATCTCAGATCCTGCTTGCTTCCCCAATGCCCCCACATGGTTGAAGTAGTTTTCAGCAGCTCTCGCGGAAGTTTGGCGTCCCTCAAAGGAGTCCTGTAGTTGCCAACTGGCAAATACACCACCTGTTCATTTTGTAGGGCCTCTATATCCTGTATCCTCATCATGTTGTGCAACACCACATTGTTAAAATAATGTCTCTGACAACCTTTGGCATTTGCTCCATGGTGCCATGCAGTACCCTGAATCTGCTCACTAATATTCCAAACATATTCTCCACCACCCTCTACCCCTGGAGAGCCTGTAGTTGGCTATCCTTTCTTCACTTGTGAGTTGTCTTCTGCTGTAGGGTTTCAATATCCCTGGCATCAAGGCAAAGGCGTCATCACCCAGCAAGAAATAGTGCAAATCTGGCCCTCCCAAGGTGACATCCTTAATCTTATCCCTCTGCTTGCTCAGTTGAAACTCTGTGCACCTAATGAAGATCCACTTGACCCAACATCTACACAAAGGAATTTGTATTGACTAGGGTTAGCAGCACCTGGGAAAAGATTCCCTTTTACATGTAATATTCACTCTCAGATTTCTTTGGCTTATTCATGGCAATATGTTTTCCATCTAGTACCCTTACAGCATGAGGGACATTCCATCTGGTTCTGAACTTCTCCCCCCCCTTTTTTTCTAGTCTCTAGGATCAGTAGGGCAATCAAATACTTGTCCTGAAATTCAGCAACGATGGCTCTACAGACCTGGGGGAGGAATTTACAGATGATGGTTCGGCCAACTGGCCAGTGATAATGCAATGTTGTGTAGGTCTCTCCTGTTGCTAGGTGTCTCAGTGTTATTGCCAGTTTCAACCCAACTTCTAAGGGTTACCTGAAATTAGTGACCGACTTCTTGATGCGGTGGTGTATGCGTTCCTCAAGGAGGTAGAAAAAAGTAGGTGGTATCCTGACAAAATTCTGGTATCCTGGGATATCAGTCTGTATTAACTCAGCCAGGAGGGTTCTGTAGCATCCTCTTTCTTCTCTTTGAAGAATCCAGAGCATGACCCAGGGGTTTGGATTATTTCCTCTTCTCCTGGGTGGTAGCTGTGGCTGTGGTGCTGACTGTAGGTCAGGTGGTGGTCCTGGGTTCAGTTGAGTCCTATTCTGTCTGCAAATCATGATGAAAATCAAAATGTTAAACTCAAGAAAAAAAATAAAAGTACCTTAACTTTCTGTAGAAAGTGTTTCTAATGTGACGCTTGCATCTTTGCAGTGACCAATGATGGTTTATGACAGCCAGAAGGGGTTTATATTGTGTGGGTTTGATCCTGACTCTTGATCCCGACTCCAGAAATTAATCAGTCCAATCTGAGTGCGTTGGGAAAATGCTCCAGTCCTATTGGTTTGTCACTACAGCTTGTTGGGGTTTGATTACGACTTGTCAGTTGGGGTTTACAGCTTATTGTGATAGTATCTGGTCATGTAGAAAAACCATCCCAACCTGATGTGAGGTTGGGATCTTGATCCAGACAAGCCAGGATGCTGTATGTCCTGTCCAGGAGATGTAACTGACCCAAAATTTTTGCGAGCTTTTTTCTGGATTTTCATCCCTAATCCCTGACTTTTGCAACTGACCCTAGAGTCATAGAGTCAGTTATAGGGTCGGCTCCCTATAACATCATGCACACAAATTGAAAACTGTAAACCACCATAGGCTCATATCTTCTTACCATTTGGGTCAAACCATGGCTCTGCCCTTCGCAAAGATGGTCCGGATCCAGATCTCAAATGCAGAATGTTTTATGTGTTTTTCAGTACTCCCATTGATGAGGGTTTGCGCATTTTCAGGTACCACTTGTTATTGGCTATTTTATTTGTAAAAACCATCAAAAGATTATTGTAAAGCTGGTTGTTGCATTTTTAAATTAAAAACCATGTGTAAAAGACTTCTTTCTTGATTTCAACAAAATTTAATCAAATGTTAGAGAAGACTAGTTAGTTCATATATACACTCTATTTATTAATTTTGATTATATATATTAAAAACAATTTTAATTGCTTTTGGAAACAAGCAACCAGTTTTGCAAAGTCAAAACAAACTGAAAATCTAACAAAAATAACCCTATTTTCTCAAGTTGTGTCCCCATAATTAGTCACAGTTTACACTGGCTTTACTTATCCATATAATCTGCTGTATTAACAGTGCCTTGGTGTATTCAACAACTTTTACTTCTCTTATTCATCAAACTCCATCTCAAAGTCTACATTGCAGTGGACTGCTAAATCCAGTAACTAGATTATAAAATTGCTACATCATTCCTGACAAGAAGGCACTCTATTTATTCAGATTACTGTGTGTATAACTAACCGAGCGGCTATCCACTAACCAGAATTGAATACAGGATTGTTTTCCAGTGACGTCACAGCAGCTTCCACCGCATCCACTGCTGACCCTCCATTTTGGAGGACCTGGTATCCAGCCAGAGCTGCTTTTTTAACTCCAGCTCTGGCGCCGGGCATTCGGGCGTCAGAGAAGCAGCTGGCCCCTCCATGTACAATGACAACAGGGCCCATATCCACAAACAATCCTCACTGCCAAGTCGTGCAAAGATATAGGTCGTGAATGTGACTCCTGCAAAAAAGAGACACACAATGACAGTTTCAATGAACTTAGGGTAGGTTTCCGTGTACTCTATTTGTGATCTTGAATTTGCATATGTTTCAACATTGTCACTATTTATGATGTACCATGTAGCTTCATGAGTGAATTGTACATAGGAGTTTTACAATAATGGATAGCAAATCTCTCTCACATCCATAAACATTGAGCAAATATAGAGAAAAATACTATAAAAGGCATATTTACTTGCATTTGTTTCTCGGTTTTGAGGAGATACTATTCATACACTTTGAAATAAATCCTGTTTATATACATTCAATAATTTAGAATAGCAGCATTGTCACAAATGGTGCACTGCAAATTGTATGCAGGGAAACAAACTACATATACCTAATCGGACCTGTGCACACATTCATACATGTAATGAAAAAAGTCTTTTCAGATCTAGAAGAAAAGCCCTCATATAAAAAGTCATCAGGAAAAAACCTCTCGTATTTCTCCTGTAAATAAAATCAATCCCCCTGCTTTGGGGCTTTAGAATTATTTTTCTTAAAAGATTCCCACTGATTTAACCTTTTTATGCCAGCTGACTGACAATAAGTTTTAATGCATTAAAATTCACGAAATCATGCAATCAATAACTTATACCTTGAAAAGTATTGCATTTAGAGCATTTTGTTAAATATGTTATTCCGCTATTTATCTATAACTACAATATGATGAGTAACTTGAGACTCTATCTCAATAGCTATGTGAGAAATAGCTACTTTCTGATTTTTACGTACTTTCCATAACATGTAAAATCACCTGTAACTTGAACTATTGCATTAAAAGGTTTCTGTATCAATATGTTATTCACCTACTTTTGGGTCAGCTATAACATAGTAAAATTGCAGACCTGTAGCTTATTGAAAAGGTAAGCAATAACTGCATTGAAGTTCTCACTGTTGAGTTAATCAGATGTAACTAAAAAAAAGGATTGCATTTAGAGAATTTTGTTTAAATCTGTTATTCACCTACTTTAGTGAAATAGTGGAAGTGTAGCTCATATCATAGCCGAACCATAGCTACGTTGAGGTTTATCCGCTATAACATACTGAAAGTGCAGACCTGTAGCTCATAGCATAGCTAATCTATCGATACTTTGAGGTTCCCACTCTTGAGCATATCAGTTGTAACTCAAAAACTATTGCATTTAGAGAATTTTGTTTATATCTGATATTCACCTACTTTTGGGTCATCTATACCATAGTGAAATTGCAGGCCTGTATCTCATTTGCATAGCTGAGCAACAGCTACTTTGAAGTTGTCACTTTTGAGTAAATGAGTTGTATCTTGAAAACTATTGCATTTTTAGAATTTTCTTTAAATATTTTATTTATATACGTTTGGGTCAGCTATAGCATAGTAAAATTGCAGACAGATAGCTCATGGCATAGCTGAGCTATAGCTACTTTCAGGTTCTCACTGTTGAGTATATCAGTTGAAACTCGAAAACTATGACATTTAGAGAATTTTGTTTAAATATCTAATTCACTTACTTTTGGGACAGCTGTAACATAGTGAATTTGTGGACCTGTAGCTAATTGCATAGATGAGCAATAGCTACTTTCCGGTTCTCACTGTTGAGTAAATCAGCTGTAACTTGAAAACTATTGCATTTACAGTATTTTGTTTAAATATGTTATTCACCTACCTTTTGGTCACCTATAACAAAGTAAAGTTGCAGACCTGTAGCTCATTGCATAGCTGAACAAAATCTCCTTTCAGATTCTTACTGTTCAGTAAATCAGTTGTAACTCCAAAACTATTGCATTTACAGTACTTTGGTGTTTTTTTTTTAAATATGCTTTCCACCTACTTTTAACATCTTAACAGTCAACTTGGAACTTTGCTTCTGAATACCATTTGCAGGCCATAACTGTTGTGTCCTTTTCTTCTTTCACTTCTACTATAAAACTCCAAACACACCGTCACCCTGATTATGAGCACTGATTACTTGTCTTGAAGCTTTTCTAATTTACATGGATCGCAAGTGACGAGCCTTAACCCATATATTCTTTATTATTACTAGTTACAGCTTTGCTTTTTGTATATAGCATGTTTCATCAACCAAAACTTACTGATGACTAACTAAGGATTGAGTACTCCTCTTTTACACTTGATATTGTTAATAGTACTTCAATAACTTATATGCAAAGATATTTGATCAATCACCTGAGCATGTTTTAAGGGAAAACAGTACCTTTATAGTTTCTTTAAAGTTTTCAAATGGATCATAAAAAATCCCCCATTTACAATAACTTGGTATCAATCTGATCAATGACTTAAGCAGTACATACTGTGAATGTTTCAGTGAAGAAGATCCCCTTTAAAGTTTTTCTGTGGCTTCCTTGAAGTTTGAAAACAATAATTAAAATACCATTACTCTAATCCCGGGCAATGGAATCCTGATTGTTTCAATCAAGATGGTTCCCTTTTTAGCAATAATATATTTCATACATTTTATATATTTAAATATTTAGTACATTATGTTTTGTATTCTGTGAAAGTAACCCTGGAATAATATAGCTTTTTGTGGAAAATTATAGCTTTTCTCCACTAGCTTGAAAACAGAGTGAGTGAATTCTTCCAGTGACTTCAAAACTGGCTGAGGGGTTTTCTCCTGAGGACCTTTTAAAGTGATAGCTTTTCTTCGCCTCTCCACTTCACATATGTAAATAATGATCAGACAATTCTTAAAGCGTAAAGGGGGAGCTTATCGATTTGGCTACTGGATATCACAAAAAGTAACAACTAGTAAAACTGGTTATAAACATATATTTTGTTAACCTTTTCAGTTTTGATAGCCAATATAATAATATAATTACATCGATTCAGAGATCTGATAAGCTACATGCTTTATGTGTACTTTTTCGAGATTTTAAATATTTTACTCTTTTTTTCTTGAGACAGGGTGTATCATACAATAGAAATACATTTAACATACACTATAGTTTTACACGCACAGTCCAGGGGCCGGTTTCACAAAGGGTCTCAGAACTTAAATCTGAGCCTTTTGTCTTTGCTAAGTCCTGGACTTAAATAGATTTTACAAAGGGTGACTTAGCGAAGTCCAAGCCTATCATATAACCACAGTGGTTTTCTATGTCATGTGACACTTTATTTCTACTCAAAATATTTTATTGGCAACATATATCCTTTGTTTAGCTCATTTTATCTGTGAAAAACTGCTGTTTTTCAATAGGAAGCCTTGTAATCATAAAGATATGTCCAAAGAATAATTTAGGGAGGTGTTCTATATATTTATTCTTTATTTTCAAGCATTTCAAATTTTGAAGTGAGAAAAATATATGGTGGCCATATTTAAGCCTTTGTTTACAAAAGTTAAGCCCACTCTTGGGTAGACTTAGCCAAAACCTAGACTTAGCAGTTTTATGAAATCCTCCAAGTCTTAGATCACAGACTTAGCCTCATTTTAAGACAAAAGTCTTAAATTTAAGTCTAAGTCTGGGCTAAGTCCTTTTGTGAAATCGACCCCAGGTAATTTTAAACACAAACACATAAAAACATGTGTTGATACTTAAATTTGACACTTTAGTGGTTATGGCAAACATAACAAAAATAGCAAAATGAAGCAGTTAATACAGTTGCAAGTGAGGATAGAGTAGTTAAATAGCCACAAGTTATATTACTATATTGACAACATTGCCTTTCTTAACTCCCATAGTTGTATCTACAGTGTCTCTGTACTACACAGAATGCAGTGTTTTCGTTTTTTTCTTCTTCAATGATATTGCATTTATTATTTTGGCCTGCAAAATTTGTATGGCGTATAATGTATTGAATTATATAGTTTTTGTTTTTAATACGATCTTCATGCAGAAATGTGAGCTCTTCTGTAAAAAAAGCATTCTGTCTCATTCTATCAGATCAATGCAACATGTGCAAATATTTCAGTATATTTATGACACTTTGCGTGGATTGCAGGCGCTCAGAAGAGTGGATTAGGAGACACATTTGAATGTAGTACAGTGGGAACATATACTTGTTTATTATTAGAGAACAGGCTCACAAAGTTAAAATATTCAGAAGCTTAAACTTCTAGAACGGCACTTTTTGTCAAAAGTATTTCTCAATCCATTTAATCTGTTTCCCAACATTTCATAATATGGAATAGGGAGAAAACTCCCATTCATTATGACAACTCGACGATAGGAGTTCTGTCTTTCTGTCTGTGCACCTTCTTGAATCTTATAACTCAAAAATTGTAACATCAACTGAATTCACATTTTGTGGGGAGATACTTCATGGGGTACACACGGATTATTCCAAATTTGGTGAAATTTTGGTGAAAATTACGATAAGAGACAGTTGTTCTTGTTTTCAATTGGGCATATACAAAGAAAGCTGCTTCTTCATAAACGTATATATCAATATAATGAAAGGATAATGAATTTTTGTCCAATCAGAATGCAAGGCCCTGTGACGTGGGCAATGGGTAGCGTGTCCCAATGACGTCACTTCATTCATTATATCTTTGCAAGGATATTTGTCAAAGATTTTAATAGATATCTCGGGAACAAGGTTACGCACACTTATGTTATTTATATCACCAGAAAGCTATTATTACAGTTCTTCTGAACGTTTTAAATATATAACATCCATGTAAAAATGGCGGAGAAATCACAAGTTAAAATTATATTGACTGGTGCGCCAAAACAGATGACAGTCTACCACAGAATTAGTTTTCAAAGAAATCTATTTGTTATATAATTAAGGTGTATAAGTACTTATATATCATATTTGACTTTAAACTACTGTTCATAGGAAGCTAATTATATAAAAAGTCGTCAAAACAAACTGAACCAATCAGTAAATAAAACTGTGAAAATCTATTCCTGCACTTGTACATCGCATTTATATTCATGAGCACATCTGTGAGATTTGGTTTCGAAAGTGTGACAAAGAAAGAGATTTTTAAACAACTGATTTCATCAACATATATAACTATTACAAATACATGTCAAGGTTTGAAAGCAAAATGTTTCTTACAAAAATATTTATGAACATTATGTAAAAGACTCACGAGTCAGGTCTCAATGAGTCGAGTGTTTTGCTCTCTCCGAGGGCCTCTTGTTTATATTAGAACTATATGAGAGTTCAGAAGGGTAATCAGGGGCAGATCTGGGGGGGGGGGGGGGGGGGGGGGGGGGGCGTGGAGGGCGCACGCCCCCCCTTTCAGAGTTTGAAACTTTAGTCATGGGGCTTTTTGTCTCTGTCCACGCCCCCCTCCAATCCCCCACCCCAAGATCTGTCTTTACTAGGGTAATATACCTGTTTAAAGTGACAGTTATTATACCTGTGTCCCTGTCAAGTATCAAAGGGGATTAGGCTCTTTTGTGTGTGTTAGGTCTCATCCTCAAACAAACTGAGGATTACATCTTTTGTGGATAACTTTGTTGATATAAACCTTTTTTGTCCACCAGTGTATGTTTACACAACTGGAATCACTCACCCCAACTAATTATTAATAACTTCACTTCTGTATTTCAGTTTTAATTTTCTACAGTGGCTATGATAACATTAAATTCCAAAAAAAAAAAAAACATTTCATCAAATTTATTCAATTGGTTTATGTGTTGTTAAAGAAAAACAATGAAAGAATTAGTTATTTTAAAATAAAAATGTTGAAGAAACATTGTGGCATATAAATTTAAATTTCAAGTATGTTTCCCTCCAATTTAATTTTTTTTTTCAGTTATACCATTGTTTTTTATGGGAAGTCCCTTTGAAGTTTATTTTACATTTTATGTATTTTTATTCATGTCAGTAACTGCTGTATATGTCTGACAATTAAGTGTACAAAAAGCCCCAATAGAAAAAAAACTGCAGAAAAAGTCACAGTAGAAGACTGTGTGTAAATGTGTCATGTACAATTTAGTTACAGGGATTTTATTTATACTGAGGTATTTTCTGCTGCAGCTTTTTACATTGGCTTTTCTTCTGCTATAGGCTTTTTCAGTTTACTTGATCATCAGTATCATATATAAAATGTTTTGATAATATTGGCATTTTGGCCTCCCTGTTCCATAAAATGGCCAGCATTTTGTCCCCCCTTGCAATTTTGACAGGCGTTTTGTCCCCCAGTATGTTGTCCATGCACCACGTGATATGTCCTGCTACAAAATGTCCAAGTATGAAATATCCATACCCGCTACACCCCACGCCCCCTCTTTCGCGAAATCCTGTATCTGCCTCTGGTAATGTTGTTAATATAGTAATATAGCTTGTGGCTGTTTAACTACTTTATCCTCAGTTACATATAGCCAATGTATTAACTAGTTCACTTTGGTGTTTGTTGGATGAGTGAAAAATTTTCACTGCGGCGAGAGGTACTTATAGTGGCCTAGCTGCTTTACAGGTTTGGCATCTAATCACATACTGTCACCTCTGTGTGGGTTCGACTCCCACAAGTGGCAATGCTCTGGACCTGTCTCAATATGACGTAAAACCTTAACTTTCACCTTGCTCACTGTGGTGAAACTTGGATTACACTGCTTAAATGAGTACATCATGACTTCCACACGTGGGCTTATTGTCACATTATAGGGGTGTTCCACTGGAGCTGACCTGTCGGTAACTAGGTATTTTTTTCGAGGGTCGGGAGCCTGTTGTAAACATAACCGACCTGACTTGCTCACAAGACTAATGAACACTTCAAAGACAAAGCAAGGAACGGGTGTCTCTGGAAGCAGTTCTTCAACAGTCGCAAGGTGTCTGTTAAGGTGTGCAAGACCTGGTTTGAGTCGCAAAGGAAAGTTATGGTAAGCTGATGCAAACGAAGTCTGGACAGGCCCCGAAGGAGATGACAGAATGTCAGAACTGCAATCCTCAACAAGTCACAAGCCCCACTGCAGCTTCAGGATGCTCTTTGGTCAACAAGCAGGTCATGGACCAGTTCAGACAGATGAGAATAATGCTGTCATCATTCCTTGGGCAAATGCAGGAGACAACACATGTAACCTTCTGCAACTATCTGGTGTCGGATGTGGAGAGATTATAAGAGAAAGACTTTCAGATGTTTAGAAACGAGGCTGTAAAGCTTCTCAGCAATTTTCAAAGCAAGGACAAAGGATGTGGTCGTCAGCCCCAGCAGGCACAGCAACAGACACTTTCACAAAGCTCAAGTGCAACTTCAACATTTGTGCCAGAGACATTTAAACAGCCACAGCAGCCAGCACAAGCTTCAAGGGAATACATCTTAACCATCCCAGAGACACAGATCCCTTCAAGTCAGGTCATCCAACCTTCTCAACAGCGCCAAGTGGCAACCAAAGGACAGCAGCAGCGATCCAGAGGGCATCCGACTTCCTTCCTAGTCATTGACGACCAACAGGCTGGACCTTCAAGATTACTTACATTTACACTGACACTGATGAAGCACTTCAACCCTTCATCAGTTGCCAGTTAACACAACATATGAGGACTTTCAAGCTTCTTCGGAAATATTCGGTTTGTGATGAACAACCAACAGATTGACACACCAGCTGACACGCCAGTACCCACAGCCTCTATGCCAACCACCACGCATCACAGGAAGAACATCAGCAGCAACCAGCCCAGGCTCCGCCTCCTCCGAAGTCAGCCACCGCCCAACAGCAGCCGCAGTAGAACCACTGCTTGTAATTGGTCCTTTTCACGACCAATGCTGTAAAAAATTTAAAGGTCCTTTTCATGACCACCCAAATCATCCAAAAAAATATATAGTAACTACTGCTAAAAAATCCCAAACAATAAGTATTACGCTGCCCCACACAAAACACTTTGGCTCCAAACACACACACACCAAAAAAATGAATGAAGAAATGAGTGTGTGATTGAAGAAAAGTTTGAAGTGAAAAAAAAACTTGGCAAGAAAAAAATTGGTGAAAGGCAATGAAATTTTGGCCTACTCCAACGATTAAAATGTAAAAACAAAAAAAAAAACTTAGAATTTTGAAAAGTCTTACATTTGATCTTTGGATAAGACCTTGTGACCTTTGACCCTTTGATAAAATTATTAGTTTTCCCTAAGAGATTTGGCAGATTTTCATCTTTAAAATATTTTGCTAGTTTGCAAGAAAATACTTTTAAAAAGTTATTTAATAATATTTAATAGCTTAAATAAAAGTTCTTGACTGATAGTAGTCCTAAAAAGAACTGACAGATGCCAGCTTCTGCCCCAGGGTTGCTGGTTGAAGTAGTCTTTCAATAGTTCTCTTTGATGTTTGGCCTCCCTTGAAGGATTGCTGTAGTTGTCATTCGGCACATATACCACCTGTTAATTTTGTAGGGCCGCTAAATCATTTGCTGGGGTTGGTGCCCTGTCTGCTCCACCCTGGTGTGTCCTCAGCATGTTGTGCAACACCACACATGTAAACACAATGTCTGTGACAACCCTTGGCCTTTGCTCCATGGTGCCCAGTAATACCCTGAACCGGCTCCCTAAGATTCTAAAGGCATTTTCAACCACCCTCCTGCCTCTGGAGATCCTGTAGTTGGCTATTCTTTCTTCCCTTGTGAGTTGCCTTCTGCTGTTGTGTTTCACCATCCGTGGCATCAAGGCAAAAGCATTGTCACCCAGCAAGAAATGGTGCAAATCTGGCCCTCCGTCATGGCAATGTGCTTCCCGTCTATTGCCCCTACAGGGTGGGGGAGATTCTATCTGGTTCTGAAGTTCTCCTCCACCATTCTTCATTAATGAGGGGTATCAAGGCAGTCCAAATAATCATCCTGGAATTCAGCTAGGATGGCTTGGCAGACCTGGGGAATGAATTTGCAGATGGTGGTGCGGCCAACCAACCAGTGATACTGCAAAGAGGTGTAAGTCTCTCCAGTAGCCAGGTGTCTCAGGGTTATTGCCAGTTTGAGCCCAACTTCTAATAGCTTCCTGAAATTGGTGCCTAACTTCTTGATGCGGTGGTGTGTGTAGATAAAAAAAAGCACATGGCATCCTGACAAAATTCTTGTATCCTGGAATGTTGTTGTGTATGAGGTCGGCTTGGAGGTTGCTATAGCATGCCTTTTCTTGTGTTTGAAGTATCTAGGGCATGACCCAGGGGTTTGGTGGCTTTCTTCTTCTCCTGGGGGTTGACTGTGGCTGTGGTGGTGGCTGTAGGGCAGGTGGTGGTGCTGGATTCAGATATGTCCTATTCTGTCTGCCAGTCAGGATACAAATTAAAATATTAAACTCAATAAGAACCAAAAGTACCCTGAGCTGAAGTAGGAAGTCTCTGTGATGTGTAGGTAGCATCTTTTTAGTGACAAATGATGTTTTTGGTCAGACAAATGGGTTTATATAGTGTTGGATATATCCCGACTCTGGATCCCGACTGAAGGATTTTATCAGTCCTGTCGGGGTGAGTCTGGAAAATGCACCAGTCCTGTCTTTTTTCAGTACGGCTTGTTGCGGTTGCTACAACTTGTCAGTCAGGGGTTTACGGCTTATCATGGTAGTTTCCCGTCTTGTGAAAAAATGATCGAGACCGCAAGTCAGGTAGGGATCTGGATCCAGACAGGCCAGAATGTGCTACGTTCTGTAGGGAAGATGTAACTGACCAAGCATTTTTGCATGCTTTTTTGTGTATTTCGTCCCTGAGTTTTGTAATCGACCCTAGAGTTGTAGAGTCGGTTAAAGGGTTGGTTCCAGTGGAACACCCCCATTAGATCAGTTATTATCTGTTAGAAACGTTTGTTTCAGATCGAGGAGGTTTTTAACATTTTATATATATTATTCAACAACTTTGACTGCAACAAATACTAATATTTTGTAACGTACATTATCAAATAAATAGTTTGTCAATTATGTTCTCAGGCACAGTAATGTTGTGTGTAATTTGTTTATTCCTGAAGACTTCATTACTGGGGTTACAAATTTAATATCGATTGGGACTGGTAGACTAGCTGTGTCACCGATGGTTTGAACATTACAAAAGTTTTGTCATTGACAAAAGACAAAGAGAAACTATGACTGAATTGTGTCAGATTTCATATCCACAGTTCTTTTGATGAGACCTGATTAGGTCTTGGCTCATACAAGCCTTACACACATAATTTTTTCTGTTTAAGTAAATAGGCAAAAAAAGCTCTAGTAAACCTGTGTAAATATCAATAGTCTACTATTTTGTCTAGGCCAGAGAATGTTTTGTTATAAAGTATGGAAGCCAAGAATGGTCTTGTTTGAAAAAAATATTTTGTCACTTTGTCAAAAATTTGTCTCTAAAAATATTAATAATGCCAAACATTGTAAATTTCTTTCTGGTTATATTGTTTTCAACATTAAAATTAAATTCAAATACAAACTCAAGTCTGATTTTGGGCCTGGCAATATCAAAACCAATTTTTTTTGTTAATCAAAATTTTTTTTCTGTGAAAAAAACATATAAGTGTGAGGATGTCTCAAAGTCTATGTATACATGTGACTTCCAACTTCCTACCTTCCCATTTATGTTTTCGTGTGTTTCCTTTTTTGTGGTGGAGAGAAATATTGGTATGAAAAATAATACAATCATTTCATTTTGTATATTCACAGAATTGGATGTAATTAAACTAAAAACTTCATGTGACAAATCGGACCGCACACCGCAAATCGAGTGTCAGATGTGGTAAGCCACATATATATGTATGTATACAAAGGGCTGCTTTTTTCCGAAATATTTATCCGTAGGTTGGACAAAATATAACATAAATCTAGATTAGATTATTTTGTTTTATTTTTTTTACAACATAACCAGAAACAAGTGATCAAATTTTACAATCTCTACTTACAAACTATATGAAGCTATTTATGGTTTCAAAAGAATTTGCTAGATTTTAATGAGAAGCAATATTTTTTATAATTTAACCAGACGTTGAGAGGAGTTTCTCAGCAAATATGACCTTTGTAGGCTCCCATCATAACTACGTACTTTTCAGGACATGTCCTGAATCTCGGAGTGTTTATGCACACATGTACCGAACACATTTCATTAAATTTCCACAGGGACACTTGGAAACAATTGCAGGTCAATTTATTTCGGTATAATTTTGTTAATGTAATTTAATGTAAATTAATTAATGTATCACAGAGACTAAAAGAACCTATTGTTACCAGAAATGGTTACCAGACCAGACCTCTGCTAGCCTTGCCACAGGCGTTTATATGTATAAAGAAGACACAACTGTTTGACTGCATTATAAGTATTTTTCATAATGTTCTCATACACTTATTTAGCCTAGCTTACTGGGTCTGCGTGACTAGAAAGGCTTTTGATACTGTGTGCATTATGGCACAAATATTTCATGTTTGCATTATGGTTTAGACAGCCTGGAAGGCCAGGCTAGACCTCCACCAGAGTATTTGTCCCAAAATCATATATATATATATATATATATATATATATATATATATATATATATATATATATATATATATATATATATATATATATATATATATATATATATATATATATTTTTTTTTTTTTGGGTATCCAGAATAACATCTGGATCTTTCCTATAATGTGCTCATTTCTTTATTTGGTCAGGCCACATACCCACATAGAAATCCATGAAAATCCACCATTATTGTTGGAATAACATCAAGTACAATGCCAAAGTCACTGAAAATACATTTCAAATGGAACCTTTTGAAAAATTCAGGATTTTTCTGTATCCAAAATATAATTACTTTAAATTTAATTATTTCTAGCTTTTGGTCAAGCTCTGCCAACATAAAAAATCAGAAAGCCATGTTCATTACTTTTGAAGCTAAAAGAGACAAACGAAAGTTACCCCCAAAACATATAACCTTATAGTAGGGGGTAATTATTGAAGACGTAGAACAAAACATACCTTTATAAAGTGCAATGTAAATCCAGATTTATTCTTTATTTGATATATTATGTGTAACCTGTGTTATTCACTCACCCGTTATATTTAGTACTACTAAGCTTATTACAGTTATAAACAGCAGTGTATATATCCAAGCAAGATCAATAGTTATTACTGTGGCTACCACCTTACTAAATCTGTAAGTATTATAATAATACTACACATATACACTACAATGACAGTGATTCTAATTGAGTTGTTCCAATAGCTATGGAGGTCACCAATTAAATGTGGTTAATGAAGAGTTCCATGCGGTGTGTGTGTGTGTGCACTCTGCAAGTTACGTCAGGTTTCTGACCAAGTCAATCCATTAAGAACAATATGTAACAAGCAAGAAGGAACTTGCCTTAGATACTAATTAAGCACTGCAGATCTTGTTCACGGGTACCGACTACTTTCATACATCAAGCGCAATTTTTGTGGATATATCTCAAATTGTCGGCATTTTTTTTTAGAAAAGCATAAATAGAATGTATTGGAGGCCATGGCTTTACTCACATTGTTTTCAATATTACAGGACTTCTATGCTGTCAAATTGATTTTATACATAGAGTCGAATATCCACTTTAGTAAGTGGATTAATATAAAGTGCATGTAATTGATTTGGTTCTCCTGTCACGCCTTAGAGTCTGTCTTGGCAGAGATTAAGCGCTATAAAAGTACAAAATAGAAAAGAAATTTTGCTGGCCCAGAGCTGTATTTATGTTCGACATATGTCATTCCATTTTAATGACACAAACAACTCAAGAACTACCCCTGGGGCCAGATTCACAAAAGGTCTCAAGTCTCAAATCTGAGATTTTGGTATCAAATCTAAGATTTTTCTTAGATTTTTGTCAGATTTGAGACCTTTTGCTCAGCTGGGATTCACAAAAGATCTCAAGCTAAGATTTTTCTCAGATTGGGTCTCAAATCTAAGACTGCCTAGGGGGTGACTTAAGTTTTCATAAAATAGAGTATATGTAATAAAAAGTCACAAAACAAAATGAAAATAGTGAAGTATGGCATATTATTTAACTTGTAACCCAAAATATGAATATATATTAAGAGTTTGTACAAAAACAACAGTAAACATTTACATTACAGATTTACATGAGTGGCTTATTTTGCTGTTATAATCAGTTCTTTTGAATGTCAGTACAAATTATAGTAAAAAGACAACTTTTTGCTTGATTGAAAATATTCTAAAATGTGAGTATATATGGTAGAGTGGTAAATTATAAATGTGTTTACTTTCCACTAATCTCAACAAAATGTTACATCAGTTTTGATTGGTCCAGACTCAAAACTTGGCTGAGATTTTGGTCTTAGCTGAGATTCCTTTCTTGAATCTCAACTTAAGCAGAATCTCAGCTGAGATAAAAATCTCAGATTTGAGCAAAATCTCAGCTGAGATTTGGCCAAGACTTGAGACCTTTCGTGAATCCGGCCCCTGGCTTTTGAAGCCAATTTCTTTAAGTATTCCTTATGTATATGTACCGATACAAATATATCTCAGAATAAAATTCAAAGCATTGTGTGATTACATATTTATTCTAAGACATCGCTGCATCAGTACATATCATATATAATAAAGCGATATGCATGTCCTTTTTATCTGGAGTTAAACAGAAAATCTGAATGAATCCTACAAGTGATGGATCCGATAGTAATATTCTGCAGTAAACCTCAGAAAAAGTATTTGTTACAGCTTTTTGTATGTATAGTATCAACAACAAAAGGTTTGACACAAATTAGTTATTGCATGTGACTTATCATTTTGTATTCAAGGTTTTATACTTTATTGGAAATCGATTATGTCATGAAATGCGCTTCCCCATATGCATGGATGGAATTTTGAATTGCCATGTTTCTGTTTAAGCTATAGTTATGGTGATGTTTTAATAGTAAAAATATTACAGTTTTTGACATAAATACCACTTAAAAGCATTGCACAATTTCATTTTCTCATTATTTAGCTCTTTGCTAGAACATACTGAAAAATGAACACTATTGTGGATTGGACACTATTATGAAAATAAAAATATAAAAAAAATTGAAAAATAAATATACATAAATATATTATTAAAACTCCACACACTGCTCAGTTATTTACAAGTATATTATGAATCATCATGTAACAGATGTACAGTATACAACTCTAATGCGGGTGTTCCACTGGAGCCGATCGATCGGTAACTATGTCTTTTTTTGGGAGTCTGGACCAATGTTTACATGGTCGGTTTGGGTCGGTTGTAGTTTCCAGGCTTGTCTGGAAGAGTCGGTGAAATACCAAACATGTTTGATATTTCTACGACCATTGCCGATCCTTGTAACAGACCCTAATTTCATCAACCTAGCAACAGGTCTATCGGTTAACTTAATGGCCTGTCGTTTACACTTCCTGCCTTGTCAGTTAATGAAACAGGCCTGTCTGTATCATGTATCCGACTTGTCCTAAACATGGAGTTCCAGACTGTGTGTAAAAGACAAACAGACTGTGCGGGAGAAATAACTGTACAGTCGGTAAGTTTCGCCGGCCTGTCTGTAAATAATACCGACAGGCCTGTACCTTTTCCAGGCCAGTCTGGAACTTTTCACGTCTGGGTCCTAGAGTCAGGAATTTTTATAACTGACAAGTCTTAAAGCAAAACAGACAAGCCGTAAACAGTAGCTGATGGGCCTGTTACAGTAACAGACAAGCCAGGAACTATAACCGACAAGCCAGCAATATTTTTTGTCTTACAGCCAGTCGGATTCAATATCTGTGGCTATAAAAGGGCCAGTCGGCACACACACTTCATGTATTTGGGCTTTGACCATCGAGGGACAAGAGGTGTGCAGCTTTAGAGTTTTAAGTTTTCTTTTTTTTTTGCAAATTAGCTTAAGTTTTGAGCTAGGCTGGACTGGCTGGGAGTGAAATCTGTTCTCTGAGGTTTCACTTTTAAGTTTAAGTTTTTTGTTTTTGAAGAAGCTGTACATGTAATTTGACCTCCCAAGGGGCAGAAGGGGAAAGATTGAAGTACCTACAGATTCTCAACCACAGTTTGAGTTAGGAGATACTGCTGAGGATATAGAAAGAACAACAAAGAGAGGGATGAGAGAGAGGAGAGGGAAAGACAAGAACAGGAGGAGGGGGGGAGAGAGAGATTGGAAAGAGAGAGGATGGAAGGGACCGAACAGATGGAAGAGACTGAGGAAAGTACAGAAAAGCGACCTCAAACAGACACTGATATAGAATCCACTCAATCCAGGCAGAAGAAGGGGCAAATGAAGTCTATTTTCCGGAGTAATTCTGATGAAAAAGCCATTGTGGAGTTCATTAAACAGCACAAGGAACTATTCAACAAGACACAAACTTAGTTCAAAGACAAGCAGAGAAAGGAAGGACTTTGGGAGAGACTAGCAGCTTCCAGGAACGTATCTGTCAACAACTGTCAAAACTCAACATACCAGATATGGCAAGCTCACTCAGACGAAGTCAGGACAAGCTGCAGTGAAGAGCACCGAAAGACAGACCTGATTGAAGGACAGTTTTAGCTTTCTATGAGGTCACATCAGAAGGAAGGGAACAAGTTTTCTGTGTTCAAGTCACAACTGAGACCTTCAGCAGCCACAGCTTCAGTTCCGGATACTTCACGAGAGACTGAATCTGAGATGGAAATCAGCATGGCATCAGATGTTACTCATCAGCCGTTGACCACAAGCCCTTCACACCAACCAGCTGCTGTTGCCACCACCACTGCTGTAGATCCAGTTTAGATCAGTTCCAGCAGATGAGGTCAATGATTAACAGTTTCTTCGGTGCATGTCAGGACCCTATTCCAAGTGCAACTATCTCCACTCTGAGATTGAACACCTGGAGGATCAAGACTTTTTGACCTTCAGGAATGAAACAGTGAAACATCTTAGTGGAATACAGTACAAGGCCAAAGAATGCAAGAGATAGGTCACAACAATTCAACAGGTCACCACATTTAAACTTCCAAGCACAGGCCCCAGCAGGATGTGAATACATGCTTACGATACCTTATACTCAACCAGTCTCTGCACCAGTTGTGCAGCCTACTCAGATAGCAGCACCACAGCCGGCAACAGTGATTGCCAAAGTACAGCAACCACAGAGGCCAACATCAGCATCTTACCTTGTTGTGGATGACCAGCAGCCTGGGATTTATAAGGGCCACCCAAATCTTCCAAAAACAATTATTAATTACTTGTTGTTCCCCAAAAACAAAATAAAAAGCACACCGTCCAACATTTATACTTCCCCCAAATACACAAAACAAATTGTGTGAATGAGTGAGTGATTGTTGAACAAAAAATAACAAAATTCAAACACACACACGAGGAGAAAAAACTTTTAAAATATTCAAACACACACCGAAAAAAACCCTTAAAAAACAAAAAGCCAAATTGCACACACACACACACACACACACACACACACACCCAACACACCCAAAAAAATCAAACACGCACAAGAGAAAAAAATATAAAGTGGTATGAATGTGTGGATGGACTGACAGACAAACAGTGTTACAAACCAACACTTCACATGACAGAAACATTCCACGACATGACTGATAACTGGGTGACTGACAGACTGACTTAAATGTTATCCTATGGCCAATACCTGATTGAGTGTCAATTTGAATTTTAACTTTCAAAAATTTTTGATGAAATTATTTTATGTTTGTTAAAGTTACTCAAAAATATTAGATAATGACTCTTTTTTTTACCTAGGGGATTTTATTTTTAAATTCATGTGTGTACAGGGTTTGAACTTTGACATTTCAGGACATGGGTTTCAATCTCTATGAGATTGTGTTAAATTTTTGAAATAATATTTTCCGGGATATTTGTTTGGGAAGGGCCATTTAAAAAAAAAATTGATTTGAATCATAGTAGTTGAAAATTGGGCTTAATGTTTGTATAACACTTTTACAATAAAAGTTCTTGGATTATTGGGGTAGTCCTAAAAAGGACTGATAGATTACAGCATCCTCGACCCCCAGTCTCCTTAAATCCTGCCCTCCTGCCCAGTCAGTGCCCCAATATTATTGAAGTAGTCTTTCAGTAGTTCTTGTTGATGTTTGGCCTCCCTCGATTGAATTCTAAAGTTTTCATTCTGTCTCTGCTCTGCCTGGTCAGTCTATGGTGGTTGTATGTCATCTGCTGGAGTGGGTGGCCTGTCTGATCCCCCCTGATGGCTTCTCAGCATGTTGTGTAGTACCACACATGTTAACACAATGTCTCTCATAACTTTTGGACTCTGCTCCATGGTGGTCAGCAGCACCCTGAACCTTCCCACTAATGTCCCAAAGGCATTCTCGACCACCCTCCTGTCCCTGGATATCCTGTAGTTGGTTATTCTCTCTTCCTTGGTTAGTTCTCTTCTGCTGTAGGGCTTCATCAGCCAAGACATAAGGGCAAAGGCATCTTCCGCAAAAGGAAGTAGTGCAGATCCCCCCCCCTCCCATGTTCTGTTCTCAATTTTTTTCTCAGTTTGCTACGGTTGAATATCTGAGCATCAGATGATGACCCACTGGCCCATTGACCCACAGAAACTTGTAATTAGCATCGACTAGGGCTAACAGTACCAGGGAGAAGTTACCCTTGTAGATGAAATGTTCACTGCCTGACTTCTTGGACTCCTTCTTAGCAATGTGTTTGCCATCTAGTGTACCTATGACATGGGGGACATTCCATCTGTTTCTAAATTTCTCCTCAATCTTTCTCCAATCTTCAGGATCTGTTGGACAAATCAAATATTCCTGTTGATATTCTTGTAAGATGGCTTTGCAGACCTGGGGGGCAAATTTACAAATGGTAGTTCTTCCAACCCTCCAGTGGTACTGTAGAGAAGTGTAGCTTTCCCCTGTGGATAAATATCTCAATGTAACTGCAAGTTTCAAACCGACTTCAAGTGGCTACCTGAAATTGGTGGCTGACTTCCTCAGACAGGGGTAAATTCTTTCTTCAATTAATTCAATCAAGCTCGTTCAAGAGTGTTTTGTAGCATCCTCTCTCCTCTCTCTGAAGTATCCAGGGCATAACCCATGGATTCTATGGCTTCCTCCTACTTTTGGGGGGCTGTGGCTGTGGTGGTGGTGCTGGCTGGGCAGGTGCTGGGTTCTGTTGTCTTCTGTGTCTTGAAATCATGATGGAAAATAACATATTCAACTCAATAAAAAGCAAAGGACCCTAAGCTTGTCTAACAGTTCATCTTGATGTGTTGCTGTCATCTTTGAAGTGTGAAATGAGTGGCACATCCCTGGTGACGAGGGTTTATATAGTGTGATATGGATCTTGATTCTGGATCCCTACTATAGATACCGACCCACAAAATCAATCAATCGATGCGGCTTGTCTGTTAGGGGTTTAGACTTGTACGATTGACTGTGCAATAAATGTCCCCGACCCTGTAGTCATCACATCCTGTCTGTAAGTGTAATGTCCTGTCGGGACTTCTTAACTGACTCAGCATATTCGCGCCTTTTTTCTACAATTCTACGACTTTCACAACTCACCCTAGAGTCGTTGGGTCACTTGCAGGGTCAGCTCCAGTGGAACACCCGCATAAGAATATTTTTGCCAGAGTAATGTGACTAGTTAATCAAGTATACGACTTAACATCTTCTATATACTGTCTGATACTCATGACTTAATAAGTCATTTAGCTTGTTTTATAATCTAGAATACTCAAGTTATTAAGTCGGACGAACCGCTTAGAAAGTCTATATATACAACTTACAAAGTGGAATATAGGACTTAATATAAAAATCAATTTTGACAGGGCTTCTGTAGAGCATATAACTATAGTCATGTTGGACCAATCACTTCTTTAACTACCTAAAATGGCTGTCGTACCAGTGGCTGGCAGTTTGCGATTCACTTTATGGCAGTATGTTGCAAGGAATGTGGCCCTAGACTTTCTTCAAGTCCTTTTGCCTAAGGTAATATAGGAGGAATGATTTTACCAGAATTTGGGGCTGACAAAGGTGTATTTCATCAGACAGTAGGTGCCCCATTCATCAGGTGGATTCATCATGATTCCATATATGTAAGATTTGGGGGAATGAAAAGTACAAAGACTTGGGGCAAGTCTAGGCTGGTCCTGAAATCACATTTGCTGCTGAAATGGGCGTTAAAAGACAACATTAAAGCACAAGACCTTGTGCAAGGTCCTTCCTGAGCGCACTATGATTCCGAGTGTATTTCCTCCAGTGAGAGTGCAAAATCCATACTGTTATAAAATGCACTCATTCAGTGTCTCAAAAAATCAAAGTAGACTTGTATGCAAGTCTATGGACACATGTACATATTTGCCGTGTTCCAACCGATCTAGCTCGATATAGGGAAGATCCACATGACCTTGTAAGAAACCCACTCGCCAAAAAGCTTGTCATGCACTGGTATAAGCTTTACTTGTAATTTACTGAATTGGCTGTGGAAAAGTCACAACTTGAATGTCGTATTTGCCGTGATTTTCAACAAAAACAAGTGATTGAAATGATTCTTAAAATAACTTAACATTAGTATTATTAGACCACCTGAACCTTAATGCATAGAATTAAAATATTTCCATTTTCCTAGGGGCAAAAAGGCAAAACTTTATAAGGGACTCATACAAGCCTATTGTGACGTAGTATATGGATGAAAAAACATGCCTTGGATATGTACAGGGTGGACAGTCTTATGGACAGGACATGACAACTAATAATAAGTTTTACGCTTTATCAATTGTACTGTCCTGCCTGTAAGACTGTCCACCCGTGCACACCCATATACAGGGACGGTTTATCTGTACTCAGCCAAAGTGTTGACAAATGAGATAGATATTCAACTTAAATATTGATGATTCACCCACTTTTATTTGCTTTATCGTTTTGTACAATTTTGCACTCAAATGGACAGTAAGAAAGAAATTCTACATTGAACACAAAAACAAAAGAACATGTTGAGATGGAGTGATTTTGATCCCTTTGGAACGGAAAGATTCTTCACATGTTAGGGACTTTGATATGACCTTTGAACCTTGCTTGAACATCGAATGGAAATGTCTTGAGAAAGAGGTATTATATTGGTGGGGATACATTTTACATCTGAGACCGGTTTCAGGTAGCCTCCATAAGATAAAGGTTACTTTTAATTTTTCCCTCCTCTAAGTTTCGTAAAGCCTCCTTCCTTAAAGGAGACCTTGAGAACTTTACCAAAGGGAAGACCTTTGGTAAGGAAACTTAAGGGGGGCTTTGTGAAATTTAAATTTAAGATGGCCTTCCCAAAGGGAAAAAATGACCTTCCTTTACTAAAGGTCCTTTCCACAGGAGGCTTCAACTGCTCATAGAGATGCAGGTATCACAACAAGTTAAGGTGATGAGAGTGGCAAGATTACCTCCCAGACCTGACACATGCCTCTAGTTAAAGTACAATTTGAGACAGGAAAAAATTAGAAATGAAGTTGTGATATGTGGAAGAAATATCAGAGGCTCAACAAACCTCTGTGGTGTTTTTGTATCCAAATCGCAAGCTGAGAGACAAACAATAAACAATTTTCCGTTGCTGATCATGTCTATCCCTGGTGTCAAGGACCAAGTTCATATCAACCACATTGGAAGGATCCTACATAATAGGCCAAACAATACATCTTATCACAATCTGACTTATGCCACAATAGCCTGGGCTAACAACTCTGACCATCAAACTCAAATCCATCCACCTTCCCAACCCAGCAATCTAAGCCCAAGTTGACAGAATACAGCTGCAACATCACTTTTAACACAGGATGAATCCCAGCCCTTGCAGATAAAATTGATGAATTGGAATATTAATGGACTTATGAACTTGAACAGAGACTTACATTTAAATGTAATAAATGACACTAATGCAGACATAGTAGAACTCAATGAGACACATCAGGGACCCACAGAAAATTTTTCTGTCATAAATTGTAAATGGTTTTCACATTCAAGACTCACAAAACACCCACATTTTTACAGATATTTTTGGGGAATAGGTATATTAGTAAAATAATCACTCTTTAATGATTACAAAATTACAGTAGTGGATAAATCCCATCAGGATATTCTAGTTCTGCTCTTTGAAAATGATACAACTGAAATTTCATTCCTTGTCTGGTCTTGCTACTTTCCCCTTGAAAACTCACCGTATGGCAGAAATGGCTCAGTATTCTTTGGACATATGTTAGCAATCATTTAGCAGTATAATTAGGTTACTAAATTCTTTATTTGTGGTGATTTTAACAGCAGATTAGGGGAACAACTTGACTATATAGATAGTATAGATGAATGTTTGCCAAATTTTAGATAAAAATGTTAATAAGTATGGGTAAATTTTTCTGGAATTTTTTAAAAATACAAATAATATTGTTGTCAATGGTAGAATTACACCAGAACTTAATTATTAAACAAGTGTCACTGTTAAAGGCAAGTCAGTAGTAGATTATATAACCATTCCTATTGATAGTATTGAATATTGTAAAAAGTTTGAAGTCCTACAAATCACAGATCTAATTGACCAACTAAATTTATCTTCTGCAATAAGTAGCCAACGTAAAGCCCCAGATCATGCATTACTGATTTTAACATACACTTTTGAGATGATCCCTGAAACAAATACAAGTAATGACCAGAGACCCCAGACTAGAGGCACAAGCACAGCAAGTGCAACACTAAACAGAAAGGTCAAGCCAGGTCCACCCCAGCAGGAAGAGATACTATTTGAGCAACAAAGCTGACACTTATATGAATAATGACTCATGGGACCATGCAGTCCTAGAACTTTTATCTGAAATTGAGTTTTTGGAGGAATCCCAGAGGTAAATAGATTCACTGTATGATTAAGTATGTGTTACCATCTTTACAGAAAATGATAAACACTTACTAAGCTCAAGATATTCAAGATCTACTAAAAACCTATTCAAATATCAGAACCCTATTGGAACAGCACATTAACCACCAAATGGAATGAAATGAGAGAGGGTGAGAAAAGCTTTAAAAAACAAGGTGATACCAGAGAAAGTTTACATAAATGGAGATTCAGGCCCAATTACTGAATCAATTCAATAGGTACTTAGCGAATGGCAAAATGATTTCATTAACCTGTAAAATATTGAAGTATATTTTTAGCCATGGTTAATTGCCATCAGCCTGGGAGAAGGTTATTATCACACCCGTTCTCAAAAGCTCCTTAAAAGATCATACACTGCACTAAACTACAGAGGCATTAGCTTACTCTCTAATGTAGGAAAAACATACACTGCTGTACTAAACAAAAGACTGATAACATATTTAGAAAATAATAATTTACTCTGTGAAGAACAATATGGTTTCAGACTAAAAATATCATGTGAGGAACACATATACATATTAACAAGTATTGTAAGAAATACACTAGGCATGGGATAAACTTCATTTGCTGCTTTTATTGACTTTCAAAAAGCCTTTGATTGGGTAAATCATGAAATATTATTAAACAAATTGAGAGAGTATGGGATGACTAGGTAAATATTTACTTCACCCAAAAAACTCTGCACAAAGACAAATGCTCAAGTGAAACTTAATCAGAATTTAACTGACCCATTCTAAACAATAAGTGGAGTAAGACAAGGAGACAGCATGTCGCCAACCTTATTCAATATATTCCTAAATGACCTGATTAAGGAATTAAAAGAATATTTGTACATATTGTGAAGCATAACTTCAAGTCACAAAAATAAACAATTCTTTTTCTTATTCTCTACTCTGTTGTTGCAGAGGATGCCCCCCCCCCCACCTCCCAAACAACTGGGTCACGTTGCTTGTGTCTGAGATGAAGCTATCGGATACTGATTATGTGGAAAACTTTTAAGACCAGGTGATGAAGGTGTCTCATCAGGTAAAGACTCCCACAATAACTGAAAGGGCTTCTTCAGCAGTACAAGGGCCTTCCATTTTTGTGATAGGTGTACCTCATACCCTACCCACTGCTGTAAAACCGCCTGTTGACACCCCACACTCCTTGAGCAGGCTTTAACCTAACTTATTGTATTTGTTATTGCATACTTTTTCAAATGCTCACTTAAGATGTTATTTCTCATCCATCAAGTGCTTTCACTCAGCCACAACTTCACATCGGAAGATCATAGGAAACAAGGTTGGATAGCAGTTAGTGTTACAAGCAGCAGTGTTACATCCAGCAGCAGTGTTACAAGTGACAGCCGAAGTAGCTGAAGTAGCTACAACAAGCACCTTTATGGGACCAGCTCTGCATGATTTGTATATCTCAATCACTTCAGGTGATTCCCCCCTTGGAACCTCAGGTTGCCTCAAAATTCTGAGGATGATGGAGAGGATGATAGAGATGACAGTGGCTCTGAGAAAAATGGATAACATATAGAACACTTTCAATAAACGAAACTTTGCCATATTAATTTTGAATAAGTGATCTTAGCAATAGAGAGCTTTATGTGGCTTTTTAAAAAATATTTTTACTTGGTTTCGTATCTAATGTGATAAGTTTTACCAAAGCTTTACTTTGTGCTTTAAAAGCGTTTGACACCTCAGTGAAATGTAGACATATCTGTTAGTTTGTTTGGTTATTGTATTGTCGGGTGGAGATGTTCGACAATTAATGTTGTATTAAAATGCAGTATCTTCTGGGTTCTCTTTTATTTTCAAAATATAAACAACGAAAGTATAACAAAGTTATTGCAACATGCTGGAGCTAAATGTTAAAATACTCTTTTAACAGCATTTTGGCACAAGGCTGTCCTTTCTGTATCTACTGCATGGTGTTTCTCTGATCTTTCCTCTACTTCTGCTACCTCTGCTTGTTGTTACTAGTTGTTTTTACTAATTGTTACTACATCTTCTTGTTCTCACTGTTCATTCTTTTGCATGTTGCTACTACTTTTATATTAAAGATTTGAATGCCAAAGATGACTCACAGCCATTATAACCTCTGGAATGTGAGAGGAAGTGGTGGTCACATGATCTATGTTCTGGACAAATTTAGAGAATTTACTTGTGCTTCCCTACTTCATTTTCTAATAAGCTGTGTCATGTGACCTAAGTTCTATGAAACCTGTTTCCTGTGAACCATGGTCTGCATTGTATTAGAATAAACACTACATATTTTAATGATCATGCCACTTCATTGGAATGTTGTACTAAAACTCATTGTGAAAACTTGAGATATGTTTGAAGGACAGTAATGCACAAAAATCTCATAAAAATAACACACACTGATCAGAGTATGCAGACTTGTATGTTACAACACTAGTTCTTACATATGAACACATACTGATATTTAACTGCTTTTTGTTGTGCATCTTGATTTATATAATTCACATGTTCTTTTTAGCCTTTTTAATTATCAACATAACTGAAACAGTATGATTAATTGTACAAGTAACAATAATTTCAAAATTCAATTAATTAAGCTGTTTTCCTCCCCAATAATGAATTATTTGTTGAAAATTACATTTTATATATTTTATTAGAATTCAACCAATTGTCAAGTAGACAACCCAGGAAAAACAAGAAGAAAACAAACACCACAAAAATACAAACCATCATCTACTTGACAATTTTGGAGGCTATAGGCCCAGAAATACTCTGCTAAGTTGTATTTCTGTAACTTTTGTACTTTGCTCAGATAGGTTAAATACCCCAATTCAAAGTTTAGGATGGGGTAAAACACTAAAATAATCATTACTGTTGAAACGTCAAAGGAAGGTTAAATACTGTGAAGCTGAAATTCTGGATGGTCACAATGTTCCCCTTTGTGTGTCTTTTTGTGTGTCTTTTGAGGGGCCTGTTTCTGTGTGTAGTTTGCTTCAGAAGAGTTAGAAATAATTTGTTGGTCCCTTTTCATGTCTATCTCATGTGATTCCACTTTTTTCTGTATGGGGATTTGAATCTATAGTAATTCACACTTTCCTCTTTTCCTCTTGTTTTTATTACATATACTACATATACGAGCTCGTGGTCTTATTTTACATGAGTCATGTGCTGGGTTTGAATCTTTTGTCAGGAAGATTTAGTCCTGGTACACCCCTCCTTTATTTTGGGCAATATGTTGGAGATGTATTTAGGCCTTTGCAAAGTTTCAGTTAGTTTTTAATTTGTCGACAACAAACTGGTTATCAGTTTCGATGAATCCTTCTGAAGAGTTTTGTCCCTTATGAAGATCCGGACATACACTGGCAATCAATTCCGGATGTCCTCCAGGCCCATAGGTTGATTAGAGATAGTGGAATTCCAAATTTTCTTGGTATGAGGATACCTGTAAAAACAAATCTAAATGTTTCTAATTGGAGAAAGTACTTGTGTGACTATTTTGATCAACAGCTACCGGACCTGATTCAGTTTGGATTTCCATTGGATTTTGATAGAAATGTAGCACTCATCGCAATCATGCATCCGCCATTGATTTCTCTTCACATTATTGACTTGAGTTGGCCCAAGGCAACTCTGTGAATAATGGGGTTGCAAAAAATTCTTATCCGGTAATGAATTTCAATAAAGATACCCATCTGTAGATTCAATTATCCAAACTTTGAATAGTTTAGGTCGTGCTTGTTCCATATTTAAAATAGATATTTGTCATGCATTTAGGCACAATCATATAGATCCAGGATATCCGGATCTTTTGGGATATCAACATCTGGATGAGTATTATCTGGATCTTGCTTTGCTATTCGTATATATATATTGCTTGGGATCAAATTTTTTTCAGAAACTAAGTGATTTAATCAGGTTTATTATGAATAAAAATGGATTTCAAAACCTCCATGATTATATAGATGATTTAATCTATTGTTGACTTCCGGCTTATATACATCAACCTTGCTATCAGCCAGAAAAAGCTTTGTCCTACCAGTACACAAGTTGTCTGCTTAGGCATTCTTTTTTGATACAAAATATCGTACTATATCCATACCTCCAGACAAGATGTCAGATATCACAAAAATATGTGCTGATTAGTTGGATAAAAGAGTTGTACCAAAAAATGATCTTCAGTCTCTTTTAGGTTCTTTATTATACATTACCAAATGTGTCAGGTCATCATGTTTTTTTCTGAAATAGGATGCTTAATCTATTGAAAGATAACACTCATGATGATAGCAATTTTGTCCTCGGAATTTCACAAGGACCTCCAATGGTTTAATACCTTTTTACAGGTTTACAATGGGGTAACCATGTGTCATGTCAGTCCTTTCTTTGAAAATGTTCATTTGGATGTCTCGTTAACAGGTCTTGGGGATCAGTTTAAAAATTACGTTTATGCCATATCTATACCTAAAGGTTATATGGGGTATAGTATTGCACATTTGGAGATGCTAAATGTGGTGGTAGCCCTTGAAATATGGGGCCATCATTGGGCAAACAAGTTTGTCAAACTGTTTTGTGACAACCAGGCAGTAGTAGATGAGTTGTCATCAGGGAGGGCCTGTGATCAAATCTTGGCCACATGTGCCAGAAATGTCTGGCTATTCACAGCAATTTATAAAATATCACTAGTGGTTTCACATATACGAGGTACTTGTAATAATGAGGCTGACCTTTTGTCTAGTTGGGGGAATACCTCTGAGGATGTGGCAAAATTAAACAACCTAGTTGATTCCCCTATATGGGTTAACACACATATTGACCCAACGCTTTTAAATTATGATATTTGGCTATACATTTCTATTGTGATGTAGATCCTGAGGCTGTGGCAGCTACTCTGACATCCCAGGCTTATGAGAGACTATGGCGTGGTTTCAGACCATCTACATTAAATGCAAACAGGCATATGTTTGCACTCTTCCTCCCCTTTCTGGTGGCTGTGGGGCTGTCCTTTCCTCGGGTGCACAATCTGGACATCCTGGTCTTTATGGAGTATTTGCTCCAGGCTGGTATGTCTGCTGCAAATATCACATCATCTTACAGCAATCAGGTCATGTTGTATTATTTACAACATTGATACTGGTCCATCTCGAAATAACAGATTGCTTTTATTTCTCAAGTCTATAAAAATTAATATATAGGCCTGTGCAGCCTACATGGAATTTTGATGTCGGTGAAAATATACCACATTCTATTTGTGCTGTGTGCCACTGTTTACCCTTTTCTAAAGTATTGAAGGCTTTATATTTGCTGGCAATGTTTTTCCTTTCTGAGGTTATTTAGTATATTACCTCACTCAGTGGCTATTTTTGATAGAACTAGGCACCTACCCAGTAGACATTTTTGGGTTTTGCAAACATTTGAAAGGAAACGTTTGGCAAAGGTTAAAAATGATGGGTATGAAAACCATTTATAATAGAATGTTTTTAAAACGTTTTATGTGTACTGTTTATTAAATGTTAAATGACAAATGTTAGAAAAACGTAATACAAATGAACATAATAATGTGTGAAAAATACTCAAATTCAATATATAAGGTCAAATTCAATATCTTTTAAAGGTTGCTCACTAATGAAAATATAATCTTTATGTATAAAAGTAAGATAGTGGCTTAGAAATTGTGCACCCATTCAATTATTACTTTTAGGGATTGTATGTGGGGCAATTTTTGATAAAGTCTTCTAAAAAATTGCTCAGTGCCATCTTTGTTTGGATATGTTTGAAGGTGAAGGTTTAATAAGCATTATAAAATTAGGGGTTTAAAAACATTTTTGACAGAATGTTTTTAAAACATTTGATATGGATATGAAAACCAGTTGCTATTAAACGTTTCTAGAACATTTTCAGAGCAAACATATATAAAACATTGTAAACAAATATTGTTTAAACATTTTATATGTACTGTTTATCAAACATTTCATGAGGAATATTTGAAAAACATTTCCAGCATAACCTTCATTTATTCAGCTATTTTTTTATAAATGTTTAAAAAATGTTTCCAGTCAAACCTAGATTCTTGAGCTAATTTATAAATGTTTCATAAAAGTTTTCAGTAAAAACGTTTGTATAGAGAACATTTAGAAAATGTTTTTTAAACATTACAGTGTAAACATTACTTGGAAATGTTTAGAAAACCATTAGATAATGTTTAAACAGGTTTCGAAAACATTTTGTAAATGTTTAAACTGTTTTAAATTGTTTCTTATGTTTACTGGGTATGTAAGGGAGATATTATGTTTTCACAGTATACTGCTGTGGAGATTTTTAAATGGTCCAAGACATTGCAGGATCGCTGTAAAGTTGCTTCTGTTTCAGTTCCAAATCTGGGTGCCTCGTCCTTGTGTCCCATTGCAGCCCTTAAAGGAATGTGTGATTTTACTGCAATTAATAGTGACCAACCTTTGTTTTAAATTTTGTATCATAGTTTGGTCTCTCTTAAAGATTCTTTTGCCAGAAAACATCTAAAGAAAGTTTCACAGATTTTAGAATTACCTAAGCACATTACTTTTCATGATTTCAGAAGAGGAGGGGCTACCTCAGTTCTTAGGCCTGGAGTTCCGATCAAAGACATCCAGGAACAGGGTACCGGGTCCTTTTCTTGTGTATGGAGGTACATACAGATCTCCCCTGTCCTCTATTCTACAGTTTCTTCTACTTTCAGACTCACCTTGCTGTTTGACTGCTTCTACCTGGCACCTGAGATCTTTGTATATAGCTTTCCCATGTTTTATTGTAATTTCATAGCTGTGTAAACAAAGTATCTATGATTTTTCCACTGGGTTGTAAGGGGGTCAAACTGAGAAGGGTTTCACTTGGGACATTCACTTTCACAGGTTGACCTGGGAAGGGAAGGGTTTATTGCCTCTGTGATATATGACCTCTACCTGTGAACTTTGGCCTTGATTAGGGTTAATTAGCACTTGCATGGTGAACCCTCGTGCTTGCATGACCTTGACCTCCTTCCACCTGGATTTGGTTTGCTATCTTGGTCTGGACTGGGTTGACCTTGTGCTGACCTTTAGCCAGTTGACCTTGAACTTTGGGTTCAGGTTTCTCGAAGTGGGCTAGAGATAGGTTTGACCTTGTGGGTCTTAAGATAAGCTATTTAATGTATTTATATACTGCTGATTTAAAATATGTACGCATGTATGTAACATTTTCTCTAATACAGCTAGCAATGCTTAGTAGTCCCATTTATTTATATTACAGAGTGTAATAATAATAACAATTCCATGTATGTGTCTTACTTTTTGGGGGGCCTTGGTGAGTGGAGTATATTATCTTGTTAATATTCATGAGCGACATATTTTTCTTTATATGTATAATGACTCGGTAATGAGGAATGTTTTACTTTATTATAAACACCAGTTTGTATGATTTATGAGTTAATAAATCAATATTAAATGACAGAATGTGAAAAAGTGGTAAAAAAACATGGGCACCAGTGAATATAAAAACTTCAATCTTTAACTTGCAATATCTCAGTTATTTTCGGTATGAATTTTTATGCAACAGAGACGAGCACAGGCTCTGTAAAAAGACCTTTCTAATAATTTATAATACATATATGTAAGCTACATTGTTTCCGAGATGTTAGTGAAAGTTAAGTGGGAGTTATTATAGTGATTATCCATGGTATGGAGGCGCCGTCGTATATAAAAAATATATATCCCCTCCGGATATCCCCCTATATAGGTCATGTACAGCATGCGGTGGATAATAAATGTAGTTTATTTTTGACAAGCTTTGGTAATGTCTAAAGTTAATTTAGATTGGGAAGTACACCAAGTGTATGTAACATAATTTTGGGGTATTCTTTGTTAATAAAGTAGACAGGTAAAATTGACTGGACAGAGACCAAATAAATGTTGTAAATGTTTTGGTAATCTTTGGTAAGATATTAAGTAAGATTGGTTAGACAGTACAACAAGTAAATGTAAAAGTTTTAAACAATTTTTTGGTAAGGAAGTGTACAGTAAAATTATTTGGATGATATAGAACATGAAGGTGATAAAAGGTTGTGATAAACTGTGGTGATAAAATATTGACTAGAATGGGCTTAACAGTACAACAGTAAAACTGGTTTTATTTTTTTTTTGGTAATTTTGGTAAAGTGTCGATTAGAATTAGTTAGCTGTGGACCAAGTAAATGTTATAAATGTTTTGGTGATCTTTGGTAAAATATTAACTGTAAATGGTTGGACAGTAGACCAAGTGAAGGTTGTAAAGTTTTTGGTATTATTTGGTAAGAAACTATTAACTGAAATTGGAATAACAGGAAACCAAGAATATTTTGGTAAAATATAAAACAGAATTGGTTGGTCAGTGCAGCAAGTAAAAGTTGCAAAAGTTTTTCATAAGTTTTGATAATAAAGTATGGGACTAAGACTGGGTTGACAATACACCAAGTATAAGATATTTAAACATTTCAGTAATATTTGGTAAAGTATTAAGAGGATTTTATTACACATTACGGCCAAGGGCATGTTTTAAGCGTTTTTCATAAACGTTTTGTATCAAAGTAGCACAAACAGTAAAAATAAAATGTATAATAAAGTATGTCACAGCTGTTTCAAGTAGGATCTTTAGTTTCATCCCTCCCAAGTCTGTTAACTTGATTGACATCTCATTTCTCTAATTTCAACTCACTCATTACAGTACATGCACACTGAGAACATACACACGAATCACTTAAGTTTTGTGTGATGAAAATGTGATCATTCAATATAATATTTAGTATCATTTAAAAGTTCATTTGCAATAAAAATGCTGTACTTTTTAAGCAAAATAAATGTTTTCTTTTATGATGTAAAAGTAAATGAATGGACCTCCAATAACTATGTCTAAAATGCTAAATTTAATTCCCTCATTTGGCTTTTTGCACACATAGAAAATAAAATTTTGTATTTTGCTCTTTTAAATAATCTACAATTTAAGTTATTTGTTGATTTTTAATGCACATAAAAATTTGTTAATCCAAAATTATGATTACGCTTATTAACGTGACTCAAATATAATTTGAGGGAATTAGCAGAAAATGTAAAATGTAGCTGTAAATTGTTGGCATTTTCTGAGAAAAAATTGAAGAATTCATATACACAGATACTAAGAAAATCTTGCAGAGGAAGACAGGAACACTTTCCATATATTTAGTCTTTTAATTAATTTAAACTTTCCAGTAATAACATATTATACTGTGTTTAAATATTGCACAGATTGCAGAGATAATCTGTGTCTGCATAATTCATAGGCAAGTTAATTTAGATTGGGAAGTACACCGAGTATATGTAACATAATTTTGGGGGTATTCTTTGTTAATAAATTAAAAAGGTAAAATTGATTGGACAGAGACCAACTAAATGTTGTAAACGTTTTGGTAATCGTTAAAAAGACAATGTAAGAAATAATAAGGATGACAAAATTATCTAGCAATATGGACTTTTTTAAAAGCTCACCACTCACAGGGAAAGTACAAAATTAACATACTCATGTCATACAATTTTCAATATTCAACATGTTTTGCTTCAAAATATTACTACCTTTTCCAGTCAAAAATCAAACAGAGATTAACTGATGAAAAGTGTACATCAATCGTATGATCAATTTTCAATACTAAGTCACCTAGATTTCTAGCTTAAAACATAATTACTTTTTAATGTTGGAAATACAAACAAAATTTGGTGTTGATAATTCTTGTGAAACAGGACCATTTTTTTTCGAAATCTAACTTAGATTTAGTTTTAAACTTATGTCATTATCAATTTTTAACACTAAATCACCTGGATTTCTTGTCTAAAATACTACTACTTTTCATGTCACAAAACTCACTTAGATTTAGTGTTGCAAAGGTGTAGGTTGTGTAATTTTAATGACACTATAACAAATGTGGCGTGGGCCCCACGAAATCTCTTTTAGAACGAGAATTCGTACGTGATAAACAAACCAGTTGAAATTTATTGAATGACAGCCGGAAATATATTATTTTCAGATATTGTAATAGTTTAGTACATGTTACGTTTTTGCATGCTAAAGTGTACTTTTTCTACTACAGCATGCTTCTGTTCTGTCTTACTTGAACATTGATCATTGACCAGGTAATCCATTGATATGTGTGGTATCTGGACTCTCATCTGAGTGGATATCTCAGGGCTCGTACTTTTCGGCTATTAATTGGTATTATCGCCGGTTGTACTGGGAGAATCCAGTCATGGAAAACCTGAAAAAGTTATGGAAATTAACTCCAGGTTTTTGAACATTCATAAAAAGCCATGGAAATTAAAAGGCATCCTCTCACGAAATGGCGTTGTTCCTTTCCTTCATCCAGCATTTCAGTACAAGGATACTGGTTGGCCAGTGAATTTCGTTACCCAAGTGAAGTTCGTCACCTGCCGTAAAAACGCTCAAGGACAGGCAATATTCACATTTAAATAAATGGAATAGCTTCTTTTAACACCAAGGTATACATATACGCCATAACTGGACAGTAAAAACTCTTTAATATTGTCATAAAATGCAGGTGACGAACTTCACTTGGGTGACGAACTTCACTGGCTGAGCAGTATATGTTTATGTAATCAGATCAAATTTTGGTGTCTTCTACATAGTGGTGGAACGATTCGACGAAAACTCAATTTCCAAACTCGAGTCCGCATTTTAGCATCTACATCGATCCCTATTGGAAACGTCGGCGACGAAAAAAAAAAGAAACCACAGAAGATGTTTTGAGTGGATGATAACAGAAATACTAGTTACTGGCTACAATGAAGGAATAATGCACACTAATTGGCTACAGGGTACAGTCTCAGAAACGTCAGCGGTAACTAAAGTGGTTTTAAATGGGCGATAATCGGGAATTTATGTGATCGCGGTACTTCGTTTTTATGTTTAATGTATGTTTAAATAGCCATAGCTTACTTATTTCTTGTCCAATTTTTATAATTTTTTCACCATTGTGTTCAGTTTGATTAGCTGTATTCTGTCACATGAGGATATTTTATGTTATTTCAACACATTTGTCACTATTTAGAAGTTTACATGTTAATTATCATCTATTAAAATTAACTGCAAGTTGTGAAACTTCTTGACAATAAAGTGACAGAACTTACATCCATTTTATTCCAGAAAATAACTATTATTATAATATAAATTATAATAACTATTTTCGTAAATGAATTAAAGATAGCATAGAACCACAGTACAACATATATATCATTAAAATATCAGGAAAGATTGATAGATTTATAAATTACCGACAGTTATTTCTACTGGAAACCAAGATCAATATTTGTAAATCTGTCACTGACAGTAGTCCAGACCATATTTTTTATGGAAGGAATTTTGTAAAATTCCCTGTATGACTCAAAAATCGATTCGACTCGATTAATCATCTCTGGACTTTTCCGATTAATCGATACGAATTTTCAAGTCTGATTCCCACCACTACTTCTACATCTTCTTGTATGGTGACTGGTACCATTAATGTGTGTGGTTCTCAAAGGCAAAACCGGCGGGAGCTCGTGGCCTCGGTACATGTCTCTTTCATACCACAATGGATGTAGCCGGTCCTTGATTTTAAAGCTTTGGTCATGGAAAAGTCGTGGAAAAAATATTGAAATTTAGTGGATGCACCCTGTTTGTATCATATTCGTTCTCAAAACAGAATAAAATATACTGGATTTGATGTGCTATAGCACATACGGTATGCATTTTGAATTTTGTTTTCAGTCATCAGCTACGTAGAGCATAAATTAATTTTAAAATGGTGTCCAGTTTGATTGTTATCCTTTGAAACTAGAGCTGCTATTAAAACAAAAAATATATGTGAAATTTTGTGATAATTTATTAATTTCACAGCAAAATATATCGTAGATATACTGCTTCTAGGCATAACTTGGCCACGGACATAAGTTGGCGGCCATCATGATATTTACCACTTTTAAACCCTGTGCAACCACACATTTGTCTGTTTGACACATTCAAATGAGTGACGGCCAACTTATGTCCATGGCCAAGTTATGCCTAGAAGCAGTAGAGTGATTAACTTACTGATAAAAAGTATACTCTTTGAGGTAAAATGCACAAATTTAAAAATAACAATGTAAGAACTAAGAAGGATAATTCAAAATCCACTAGCTATAACAATTTTTATTATTTTTATTATTGTTATTTTTTTTTGAAAATCTCACCATTTTTGGGGAAAGTACACAATTAACATCCCAGGCCTGAGGCGAGTACAATTACTTGGTACTTGTACTTAATTACTCATTTTAAAGTACTTTTACTTGACAGCTGAAAATTAAAAGTACTTGTACTCCGCTAAAATATCCAAGTACTTTTCAATTACTTTCAAGTACATTCCTAGTACATTTGTAGTTTTATAACTTTAATTAAAGTGACTTATAAGGTATAAATTTTTTAACTGTCTCTTACAGCAGAGTGTAGATAGATTATAGTTTGTGTTGTTTTGTCTAAGAATGAAGGGCTGTTCAGTTAGCTAGAACTAGAACGGGTTTTCTTTAATTATAAAGAGGCTACATTTAATCAACCCTTTTTCATATTTTGAACAAAAGACCCACTCATTCAGAATATAGCTGTGTTTTAATCATGAAGGTGTAGTGTTTAATTTATCCTTTTTCACTTTTACACAAAATATACACTCAGTCACAGAATAGCTATGCTTTTATCAAAAAAGGGTAGCATTAAACCTACCCTCATTCATTTTCACACAAAAGACCATCTCAGCCTGAGTGTTGATGTCAAGCTTGGTGGAGAGGAGGGGCCTATTTATTGTTTATGTAAGACAAGCTATAATCCCTTACACAAATAACTGTTGACTCTTCATTTCAATATGCCCATCATAAACAAATATCAATGTTTAGTATATCTACTTTGGCTTTTTACACTATACAATTGCCCCTAAATATAAAGTTTTATTTCATTTGTTCATTCATTCATTTATTAAATGTATTCCAAACACCAATCATATATAATATCAGTTTTACACAAAGGACTGGTACAAACCCTTTAAAAACTTTTTATGTGCACCAAGTAACTAATTCATTTTCTGTCCACTTTTCTGGGCACCACTGATGTCCAAGAGGTTCTTTTCAAGCAGGACTTTTTAATATTGCAAGACAGGATTTCCATGCATTCAGGTGTTCACTCATGGGATCCTCACTCACAAACAAAATCTTTGAAATACCCGTATTTATTAAGTGGAACAAGAAAAATAATGGATAAAGATTTTTAACTCATCAATGTTCATTGAATGATTGTTTTAAATTGTATGTCTCAATAAATAATTAATTTTAAAGATAAAGTGACAATATTTTTGGGTTGTGCACTATAAAGATACTTGTACATGCGATTTTTCAAAGTACTTGTAGTCTTGTACTTGAGTCTTGAGACCAGTACTTGTACTTGCAACTTAGCAAAGTACTTATACTTGGCTCCATGTACTTGACCCCAGGCATGTAACATGCTCATGTCGTACATTTTCCCATATTTTTGAAATAAGTTTTTGTTCCAAAATATGGCTACTTTTTCCTTTCACAAATCAAACTTGGATTTACTGTTGAAAATGTGTACATCAATTTTAGGATCAATTTTCAACAACATCACCAAGATTTCTTGTCTAAAACATAGCTACTTTTTTCATTTTGGGATCTAAACAAGATTTAGTGTTGATTATTCTTGTGAAACATGACTACTTTTTCTTGCCAGATTTCTAACTTAGATTTAGTGTTGAAAATATATCAGGATCAATTTTCAATGCTAAATCACCTGTATTTCACATCCAAAATATGACTACATTGTCACGTCGGGAAAGTAACTTAGATTTAGTGTTGGAAAAGTGTACATCAATGTCAGGATCAATTTTTAACACTAAATCAACATTTTTTGAAAGGTCTGTGTCTGCTGGGTTTTGACCATTTTTGAGAGAAACATTGAAACTTGCCATATTAAAGTCGATTCACTGGTGTGCAATTCAAGCTGGTATGCTAGATTAGCCTTGCATTTTGTCAGTTGGCAAATTTTAACTGAACAACAATATTTGTTTACAGGTTCCTTTCTCTAACAAATAATTTACTTTCAATAATTTAAAGTTGTTTTGTAGAAAATGTGTATCGTTTTGTGTTTTAGAAGGTATAATAATATTAATAAGACAACCCTCACCAATAAACTCTTTATACCTTGATGTATCATCCAGACTCAGTATTAATTGAACTTCATTTTGTAGTGTGATGCCTAGGGACAGTTGCCAACTGGTCTACTTTCCATTGGCAAGTGTAATTCATTTAATCAAGCAATAAAAACACTTGTTAGTAAAAACCTCACTTGGGACAATGTTCTTAAGTACAGCAATCCGTACTATAGCATATATTTCTACAGAACGGTAACTACCACAGCCACGCCATATTTCTATGCCTACAGGAATATTAATGAGTTGTACAAGTCTCCCAAATAACACTAATACAAGCATATTTAACAATGCTGGAAAAATAAGGTAAATCTTAAGTCCACAATGCTGTGGATCAAAGCCTCTTGTTAACTATTTGATGCTAATAAGAGAATATCATGCAGTGAATGACATTAATACATGTAACTATTCTCCATAATGATAACTATTTCATGTGGACCCGTCTCTTTCTTGAAGTAAAAGGCTGAAACTAAAAAATTGTTAATAAGTGGTGTGATGATTAGATGTGTCCCTGATTAATCATCAGTGATAGTGTACAGTCGTGGTCGGGACTGACTTTTTCTAATAATCAATTATTCAGCTTAAATCTCACCTTTTGTGTCAACATAATTGTATCCCCGGCGCGAAGTGGGGATACTATGGATTCATCATCGGCGTCGTCCGCGTCCGCAGAGATTTCTTGTTAGCGACCTACAATCCACATTTCTTTCCAGATTTCTTTCATATTTGGCAGGTGGCTTCATATGGTGGAGGACCCGCCACCCTATCTTTTTGGTAGGCTTTATGTCTAAATTAGGCCTGTGGTAGACAAAAATGTCTAAAATGTGGAATATTGCTTGTTAGCGACCTACAGTCCACATTTCTTTCCAGATTTCTTTCATATTTGGCAGGTGGCTTGGTATGCTAGAGGACTCGCCACCCTATCTTTTTTGGTAGGCTTTATGTGTAAATTAGGCCTGTGGTAGACAAAAATGTCTAAAATGTGGAATATTGCTTGTTAGCGACCTACAGTCCACATTTCTTTCCACATTTCTTTCATATTTGGCAGGTGGCTTGGTATGCTTATCACTTAAAAGTATTGCAGATAGCCAATTTTTCTCAAATAACTCATTCATCTACTTTTGGGAGAGCTTTCACATGGTGAAGTTTCAGACCCGTACATAATTACTCACCTACTCAAAATGAGTAAATGCGAATTATCTCTTAAAGTATTGCAGATAGCCAATTTTTCTCGAATAACTCCTTCACCTACTTTTGGGAGAGCTTTCACATGGTGAAGTTTCAAACCCATAGCTAATTACTCACCTACTCAAAATGAGTAAATGCGAATTATCTCTTAAAAGTATTGCAGATAGCCAATTTTTCTCGAATAACTCATTCACCTACTTTTGGGAGAGCTTTCACATGGTGAAGTTTCAAACCCATAGCTAATTACTCACCTACTCAAAATGAGTAAATGCGAATTATCTCTAAAAGTATTGCAGATAGCCAATTTTTCTCAAATAACTCATTCACCTACTTTTGGGAAAGCTTTCACTTGGTGAAGTTTCAGACCCATAGCTAATTACTCACCTACTCAAAATGAGTAAATGCTAATTATCTGTAAAAGTATTGCGGATACCCAATTTTTATCAAATAACTCATCTACTTTTGGGAAAGCTTTCACATGGTGAAGTTCCAGACCCGTAGGTAATTACTCACCTACTCAAAATGAGTACATGCGAATTATCTCTAAAAGTATTGCAGATAGCCAATTTTTCTCAAATAACTCATTCACCTACTTTTGGGAAAGCTTTCACTTGGTGAAGTTTCAGACCCATAGCTAATTACTCACCTACTCAAAATGAGTAAATGCTAATTATCTGTAAAAGTATTGCGGATACCCAATTTTTATCAAATAACTCATCTACTTTTGGGAAAGCTTTCACATGGTGAAGTTCCAGACCCGTAGGTAATTACTCACCTACTCAAAATGAGTACATGCGAATTATCTCTAAAAGTATTGCAGATAGCCAATTTTTCTCAAATAACTCATTCACCTACTTTTGGGAGAGCTTTCACTTGGTGAAGTTTCAGACCCGTAGCTAATTATTCACCTACTCAAAATGAGTAAATGCGAATTATCTCTAGAAGTATTGCAGATAGCCAGTATTTCTCAAATAACTCATTCACCTACATTTTGGAGAGCTTTCACATGCTAAAGTTTTTTTATGAATTTTTTAAATAATTTTTAATGCATTAAAATTAATGAAATCATGCACTAAATCAATTATAACTTGAAAAGTATTGCATTTAGAGCACTTTGTTAAAATATGTTATTCAGCTACTTTTTCCATAGCTACAACATTGTGAGTAACTTGAGTGTCTATCTCAATAGCTAAGTGAATAAAAGCTATTTTTGGACTTTTCAGTAACTTCCATCATGAGTAAAATCACTTGTAACTTGAAAACTATTGCATTTACAGAATTTTGTGCAAATCCGTTATTCACCTACTTTTGGGTCAGCTATAACATAGTAAAATTTCAGACCTCTAGCTCGTGGCATAGCTGAGTAACAACTACTTTTGCCTTTGCTGGTGGATACATCTTGCAGATGCCTCCTTGGTCTAGTTATGTCAGCTGACTTGTCAGTCAGCTGACATTATGGCATCACTCTGCGGCGTCTGTGTACGCGTCCGCGTGACAAACTTCTTCTCCAAAACTACAAGACCCAGAGACATGCTGTTTTTTTTAAAAGATACCTTAACTATCGAGGATGATAAATCGTAAAATTCATGCAGATCTGTCTGTTCGTCTGTTTGCCAGAGCCATTACAAGTGAGGTACCCCCACCCAAATTGTGAAAATTTCAACACTTGATCACAATTTTCTCATTCACTATTGCGGGGATTTTTCTCATATCTTGCATAGATGTAATAGGCCACTAGTAGAGTACCTTGTGTGAATATAAGACCTGGATCTGTCTTAATTTTTTTTTTATTAATTTTTAAAATAATTTTTAATGCAATAAAATTCATGAAATCATGCGCTAAATCAATTATAACTTGAAAAGTATTGCATTTAGAGCATTTTATTAAAATATGTTATTCAGCTACTTTTTCCATAGCTACAACATGGTGAGTAACTTGGGTGTCTATCTCAATAGCTAAGTGAGTAATAGCTACTTTTGGACTTTTCAGTAACTTCCATCATGAGTAAAATCACTTGTAACTTGAAAACTATTGCATTTAGAGAATTTTGTGTAAGTATGTTATTCAGCTACTTTTGGGTCAGCTATAACATAGTAAAATTTCAGACCTGTAGCTCATGGCATAGCTGAGTAATAGCTACTTTTAGGTTATCACTGTAGCGTAAATCACTTATAACTTGAAAAGTATTGTATTTAGAGTATTTAGTTTCATATGTTATTCACCTACTTTTGGGTCAGCTATAACATAGTAAAATTTCAGACCTGTAGCTCATGGCATAGCTGAGTAATAGCTACTTTCAGGTTATCACTGTTGAGTAAATCACTTATAACTTGAAAACTATTGCATTGACAGTAATTTGTTTGTATATGTTATTCAGCTACTTTTGGGTCAGCTATAACATAGTAAAATTTCAGACCTGTAGTTCATGGCATAGCTGAGTAATAGCTACTTTCAGGTTATCACTGTTGAGTAAATCACTTATAACTTGAAAACTATTGCATTTACAGTAATTTATTTGTATATGTTATTCAGCTACTTTTGGGTCAGCTATAACATAGTAAAATTTCAGACCTGTAGCTCATGGCATAGCTGAGTAATAGCTACTTTCAGGTTATCACTGTTGAGTAAATCACTTATAACTTGAAAACTATTGCATTCACAGTAATTTGTTTGTATATGTTATTCAGCTACTTTTGGGTCAGCTATAACATAGTAAAATTTTAGACCTGTAGCTCATGGCATAGCTGAGTAATAGCTACTTTCAGGTTATCACTGTTGAGTAAATCACTTATAACTTCAAAAGTATTGCATTTAGAGTATTTAGTTGTATCCACCGGACAGCAGGATATGTTCCTCATTATAAAATCTTGACTGCAAATATTTGGGTCCTCATTTTGAAAAAAAACAACAAAACAACATGGCCGCCACAGGTGTTTCTTTATCAGTCAGGAAAAGTGGTTATAGGTCGCTTATTATCGGTCCTAGAGGTTTGGGATGGTAAACCAACATATAGGAAATCATGGGCCGGGAATCTTTTGGTGTGGTCGGATTTGACCTTGGACCCCTCCTTCAAGGTCAAACGAGGATAGCCAAACTTAAAAGTGCTTATAACTCGCTTATTATTGGTCCTACAGGTTTGGGATGGTAAACCAACATATAGGAAATCATTGGCCTGGATTCTTTTGGTGTGGTCGGATTTGACCTTGGACCCCTCTTTCAAGGTCAAACGAGGATAGCCACACTTAAATGTGCTTATAGCTCACTTATTATTGCTTCTAGAGGTTTGGGATGATAGAACAACCTCTAGGAAATCACGGGCTGGGTATCTTTTGGTGTGGTCAGATATGACCTTGGACCCCTCCTTCAAGGTCAAATGAGGATACCCAAACTTAAAAGTGCTTATAACACGCCTATTATTGGTCCTAGAGGTTTGGGATGGTAAACCAGCCTAAAGGAAATCATGGGCTGGGAATCTTTTGGTATTGTCGGATTTGACCTTGGACCCCTCCTTCAAGGTCAAACGAGGATAGCCAAACTGAAAAGTGTTTTTAAGTCGCTTATTATTGGTTCTAGAGGTTTGGGATGGTGAACCAACCTATAGGAAATCATGGGCCTGGATTCTTTTGGGTCAGCTATAACATAGTAAAATTTCAGACCTGTAGCTCATGGCATAGCTGAGTAATAGCTACTTTCAGGTTATCACTGTTGAGTAAATCACTTATAACTTGAAAACTATTGCATTCACAGTAATTTGTTTGTATATGTTATTCAGCTACTTTTGGGTCAGCTATAACATAGTAAAATTTTAGACCTGTAGCTCATGGCATAGCTGAGTAATAGCTACTTTCAGGTTATCACTGTTGAGTAAATCACTTATAACTTCAAAAGTATTGCATTTAGAGTATTTAGTTGTATCCACCGGACAGCAGGATATGTTCCTCATTATAAAATCTTGACTGCAAATATTTGGGTCCTCATTTTGAAAAAAAAAAACAAAACAACATGGCCGCCACAGGTGTTTCTTTATCAGTCAGGAAAAGTGGTTATAGGTCGCTTATTATCGGTCCTAGAGGTTTGGGATGGTAAACCAACATATAGGAAATCATGGGCCGGGAATCTTTTGGATTTGACCTTGGACCCCTCCTTCAAGGTCAAACGAGGATAGCCAAACTTAAAAGTGCTTATAACTCGCTTATTATTGGTCCTACAGGTTTGGGATGGTAAACCAACATATAGGAAATCATTGGCCTGGATTCTTTTGGTGTGGTCGGATTTGACCTTGGACCCCTCTTTCAAGGTCAAACGAGGATAGCCACACTTAAATGTGCTTATAGCTCACTTATTATTGCTTCTAGAGGTTTGGGATGATAGAACAACCTCTAGGAAATCACGGGCTGGGTATCTTTTGGTGTGGTCAGATATGACCTTGGACCCCTCCTTCAAGGTCAAATGAGGATACCCAAACTTAAAAGTGCTTATAACACGCCTATTATTGGTCCTAGAGGTTTGGGATGGTAAACCAGCCTAAAGGAAATCATGGGCTGGGAATCTTTTGGTATTGTCGGATTTGACCTTGGACCCCTCCTTCAAGGTCAAACGAGGATAGCCAAACTGAAAAGTGTTTTTAAGTCGCTTATTATTGGTTCTAGAGGTTTGGGATGGTGAACCAACCTATAGGAAATCATGGGCCTGGATTCTTTTGGTGTGGTTGGATTTGACCTTGGACCTCTCTTTCAAGGTCAAACAAAAATAGCCAAACTTAAAAGTGGTTATAACTTGCTTATTATTGGTCCTAGAGATTTGGGATGGTAAACCAACCTATAGGAAATCATGGGCCTGGATTATTTTGGTGTAGTCGGATTTGACCGTGGACCCCTCTTTCAAGGTCAAAAGAGGGTAGCCAAACTTAAAAGTGCTTATAGCTCGCTTATTATTGGTCCTAGAGATTTGGGATGGTAAACCAACCTATAGGAAATCATGGGCCTGGATTCTTTTGGTGTGGTCGGATTTGACCTTGGACCCCTCCTTCAAGGTCAAACAAAAATAGCCAAACTTAAAAGTGCTTATAACTTGCTTATTATTGGTCCTAGAGGTTTGGGATGGAAAACCAACCTCTAGGAAATCATGGGCTGAGAATCTTTTGGTGTGGTCGGATTTCACCTTGAAACCCTCCTTCAAGGTCAAACGAGGATAGCTAAACTTAAAAGTGCTTATAGCTCGCTTATTATTAGTTCTAGAGGTTTGGAACGGAAAACCAACCTATAGGATATAATGGGCTAGGAATCTTTTGATGTGATCAGATTTGACCTTTGGCCCCTCTTTGAAGGTCAAATGAGGAAAGCCAAAATTAACAGTGCTTATATCTCGCTTATTTGTGTTCCTAAAGGTTTGCAATGTCACACCAACCCATAGGAATCATGGGCTAAGAATCTTTTGACATGGTCAGATTTCACCTTGAGCTCCAAGGTTAAGCATGTTTTAATGGCTTTTGTGAGTTTTCTGGTGGATACAATTTGCATCAGTTCTCCGATGCTATGGTCTAGTTTCAGTGTGTTATTCACATATTTTGGGGTCAGCTATAACATAGTAAAATTAAAACTATTGCATTTGCAATATTTTCTTTAAATATGTTTTTAACTTACTTTTTACACCTTAACAGTTACCTTCTTAGTTTTCTTCCAAACACCATTTCCAGGGCACAACTTTTGTGTTTTTTTCTTCTGTCACTTCTACTCTGAAACTCAAAACACACAGTCAGCTGACACAGAGCCCGTTCACGGGCACTGATTGCTTGTTTTTAAGTATTTTAGGCATTTTTACCCTACAGCCCTTAAGGGCTGTCGGGGTATCGTTTTCACCCATGGTGTCCGGATGGGCAGGTGGGCGGGCGGCGGGAAATAGTTTGTCCGGGCTGTATCTCAGAAACCGTAAGGTGTAGGAAGTTGATACTTGGTAGGGACATTGGTTAGGGGGTGTAGGTGTGCAACGTCATGGTGTGACCTTGATTTGACCTTTGACCTTGCCGTAGTGACCTTGAGTTTGAAAATCTTGTCCGGGCCATATCTCGGAAACTGTAAGGTGTAGGAAGTTGATACTTAGTAGGGACATTGGTTAGGGGGTGTAGTTGTGCAACGTCATAGTCTGACCTTGATTTGACCTTTGACCTTGCCGTAGTGACCTTGACCTATAAAATCTTGTCCCGGCTATATCTCGGAAACCGTAAGGTGTAGGAAGTTGATACTTGGTGGGGATATTGGTTAGGGGGTGTAGGTGTGCAACGTCATGGTCTGACCTTGATTTGACCTTGCTGTAGTGACCTTGACCTATAAAATGTTGTCCGGGCTATATCTCGGAAACTGTAAGGTGTGGGAAGTTGATATTTGGTAGGGACATTGGTTAGGGGGTGTAGGTGTGCAACGTCATGGTGTGACCTTGATTTGACCTTTGACCTTGTCGTAGTGACCTTGACCTATAAAATCTTTTCTGGGCTATATCTCAGAAACCGTAAGGTGTAGGAAGTTGATATATGGTAGGGACATTGGTTAGGGGGTGTAGGTGTGCAACGTCATGGTGTGACCTTGATTTGACCTTTGACCTTGCCGTAGTGACCTTGACCTATAAAATCTTGTCCGGGCTATATCTCGGAAACCGTAAGGTGTAGGAAGTTGATATTTGGTAGGGACATTTGTTAGGGGGTGTAGGTGTGCAACGTCATGGTCTGACCTTGATTTGACCTTTGACCTTGCCGTAGTGGCCTTGACCTATAAAATCTTGTCCGGGCTATATCTCAGAAACCGTAAGGTGTAGGAAGTTGATATTTGGTAGGGACATTGGTTAGGGGGTGTAGGTGTGCAACATCATGGTGTGACCTTGATTTGACCTTGCCGTAATGACCTTGACCTATAAAATCTTGTCCGGCTATATCTCGGAAACCGTAAGGTGTAGGAAGTTGATATTTGGTAGGGACATTTGTTACGGGGTGTAGGTGTGCAGCGTCATGGTCTGACATTGATTTGACCTTTGACCTTGCCGTAGTGGCCTTGACCTATAAAATCTTGTCCGGGCTATATCTCAGAAACCGCAAGGTGTAGGAAGTTGATACTTGGTAGGGACATTGGTTGGGGGGTGTAGTTGTGTAACGTCATGATCTGACCCTGATTTGACCTTTGACCTTGCTGTAGTGACCTTGACCTATAAAATATGGTCCGGGCTATATCTCGGAAACTGTAAGGTGTAGGAAGTTGATATTTGGTAGAGATATTGGTTAGGGGGTGTAGGTGTGCAGCATCATGGTGTGTCCTTGATTTGACCTTTGACCTTGCCATAGTGACCTTGACCTATAAAATCTTGTCAGGGCTATATCTCGGAAACCGTAAGGTGTAGGAAGTTGATACTTGGTAGGGACATTGGTTAGGGGCTATAGGTGTGTATTATCATGGTGTGACCTTAATTTGACCTTTTACCTTGTCGTAGTGCCCTTGACCTATAAAATCTTCATGGACCTTTGGGTCTGTCTTTTGATGCAGATTAAGCAAAAGTCATATTAGAATTTATTAAGAATTTTACTTTCATAACTTCCCATTGTAAGAGATAGAATTTCATCAAGTGAGCCACAGATTTTGCTCCAACACTACAATAAGCATTCATTAAATGTATTACCACTTCTGTATGCATGGTAATATTCAAACCATCTAAACCATAATTCGGCCATGCAGATGTAGATAAAGAGTGTTGAATTTTAGTTTACTGATTAATGCTGTCATCTTGTTATTGAATTATCTTGTTTTAATACTTCATCTTTATACGCATTATCTTTCTTTTAAACATTATTTCTCCATTTAAACATTGTTTGGACCTTTATATAACTGACAGTGCTCTGAAAGTATCCTGAAGTTTGTACTGGTACAGTACTTCTATATCTCATGGTGTTGAAAATATTTCCCTAGGCTGTGGGGTACGGGCATCTCTGATGCTATTTTTATTAAATAAATTGACAGATTTATCATGAAATTTGAGTTTGTTTTTGTCTACCGCCATATTTACAGGAAGTGGGTATTTTTGGTAGATTTTTAATGTCGAACACAATTACTCTTACGATATTGACCTATACTTCATCCTGGAAAGTGTTTTTTGAAATAAATTAACTGATCAACAAAGGAGTAAAATAAGTAGTAGTTTTACATCTTATGAGGATTGCAAAGGAAAAGCTTGAGTGATTCTAGTGAGCTGTACCTTGTAGAGTCTCTTATAACCCCAAGTACCTTAGCGATCTGCCCGTCAACCATCTTGCTTGGGAAAATATGGAGGAGCATTAACACTGAAAGTTGCCAGAACAAAGTACTCAATTTGGAGACTGTGCCTTTGCAGTTATTGCCCCTGTATATTGGAACAAGCTTCCAGGATATATTAGAAATATCTAGAATTTAGAAAAATTTAAGAAACATTTAAAAAAATACTTATTTTCAGGGGCCTATGTGAGCACAAAAGAGTGAAATTTGAACTTTGCCACAGCGCCCTTGAACAGTCTATGATATTGACACTATATAAATAACATTATTGCTAAATAATCAATTATGGCTCGATTATTGGTTCTGAAATTGGACGAATAATAAAAAAAGATTAAAACATTTATGCTTTTGCATTTGATTTATTTGGAGTTTTACGTCGCTTTCAACACTGTACAGGTCATACCACGACAGGTAGTTAGAAGGGCAGAGGAAACCAGTCCATACAGTTGGTCAAGGTTCTGTACTGTAAACTGCCAACCAACGGCAAGCAACTACCAGCTTTCACACTTGAGGTAGGGCTGGGAACCAAACCCCGATCTTAGAGGTAGGAGGTGAAAGTATTACCACTCTGCCACTGTTAGTGTTTCCCCCTTTAGCATTTGAAAATTGGTTAATTTTGAACCTCAGTATTTATGTAACCTACATTGAAGTATGCACTGTCAACTTTTGCAATATACTTTTTAAGATTTTTTTGTGAAATCTTTTAGATTGTGAAAGAAATTAAAAGAATAATGAATGTTGATTGATTGGCCCAGTGTCTTGTCATAGGACCAAATTATTTTGTTCTTAACTTGTTAGCTGTTACTAAGTACCCCCTTCTTGTTTTTGTTCAGCAAATAAAAGATGGATTTAACTGAGGTTTTTATGATTCTAAGGAAACTAACTCAGCAGTTTTCCACTGGCAGTGAGCAGTGAAAACTTTTTGTTGTAATCATGTAGTGAATAGCACTCTGTGTTGTAGGGACTACAAGCCTAAGACATTATGAGTGGAACTTTATCAGGGAGGACAGTAAAGGAAGGATACTTGTGGAAAAGAGGTAAAGTACTTCTGCCAAGGGTTGAATTTGGCTGTAAGAGGTTTTACAGCTTATAAGGATCACAAAAGAAAAGCCTGAGTGATTCTAATGAGCTCTACGTTGTAAAATCTCTTATAACCCCAATATCAGAATTGGTTGTTTCTATTCTAACATGATAATTTTTTTAAATACTATACATACTATTATTATTCACATTTTAGTGACAAAAAAAAACCCCCCAAAAAACCACATACAGGCTGCATAAACCATAATACTTTGCAAGAGGTTATTGACGGGACAGCCATATTTCCTCCATTAGGCAATTAGATTCACCAACACAGTCATGTCATGTTAGAATGCAGTGATAATTCAAACCAGCGAGGTTATTCAGATTTTAGCAATGATATATTTCCTGGATCAGCTAATCAGAATTACAGACACAGTTGTGTCATTTTACAATGAGTATTCAGTAGTTGTGTAATGAATTTATCTTTGTTTTAATGCCACATAGATCCTGACTATATAAATGTATCAAGCATATCAAATAAATACCTGTTTTAATTATTTTATCAACACTAGTATTTAGCCATCGTTACCATAAACTGGCCTGTTGAGTTAGAGAATTTGAGTGGATAATGTCACATTTTTTGTACACCACAGGTGAACATATCAAAAACTGGAGAAAGCGTTACTTTGTGTTGGTTGATGATGGTCGATTCTATGGATACAAAACAAAGCCTGAACATGGACTTGGGGATCCTCTCAACAATTTTACAGTTAAGGGTAAGATTCTGTTTTTGTGTCTGACCTTTGGTGAGATAGTGTCCAGGATCATGTTCACATAAATGGGTGCCAGGAGCCTGAAATAACTGTGTCATTATTTTTGCCATTGAAGTAGTTTTTCCCCACAGCCCTTAAGTCCGGTCGGGGTATTGTTTTCCCCCATGGTGTCCGGATGTGCGGGCGGGCGTGTGGTGGGTAAAAGTTTGTCTGGCCTGTATCTCAGAAACTATAAGGTGTAGGAAGTTGTTACTTGGCAGGGACATTGGTTGGGGGTGTAGGTGTGCAACGTCATGGTGTAACCTTGATTTGACCTTTGACCTTGCCGTAGAGACCTTGAGTTTGAAAATCTTGTCTGGGCTATATCTCGGAAACCGTAAGGTGTAGGAAGTTGATACATTGGTAGGGACATTGGTTAAGGGGTGTAGGTGTGCAACGTCATGGTATGACCTTGATTTGACCTTTGACCTTGCTATAGTGACCTTGAACTATAAAATCTTGTCCGGGCTTTATCTCGGAAACTGTATGGTGTAGGAAGTTGATACTGGGTAGGGACATTGGCTAGGGTGTGTAGATGTAACATGTCATGGTGTTACCTTGATTTGACCTTTGGCCTTGCCGTAGTGACCTTGACCTATAATGCCTTGTCTGGGCTATATTTCGGAAGCCATAAGGTGTTGGAAGTTGATATTTGGTGGGGACATTGGTCGGGGGTTATATGTGTGCAACGTCATGGGTGACCTGGATTTGACCTTTGATCTTGCATATCTGATGCTATTTTGTCTCTCTACGGGGATATCTGATACTATTTTATCTCTCTTATATCTCTCTTATATCCTTTTACTTGAATCTTGGTTGTTGCACCTTTGGGTGTCTTTTGATGTAGATTAAGCACTGTTAAAGTCATATTAGAATTTAGTAAGGCTTTTACTTTTGCAACTTCCCATTGTAACAGATGGTATTGCATCAAGTGAGCCACAGGTTTTGCACCAACTCCACATAAAAGCATGTATTGCTACAACTGTATGTATGTGTAATATTCAAAACATTCAAACCATAATTCGACCATACAAATGAATATAAAAATGGGAGGAGTTTTAAATGTTCACACAAATGTATGAGGTCACTTTGGTATGGTTGAGCAATATCGAAAACATGCAAATCATAATTCAACTGTGCGAAATGTGCATGTATAACCATCTTATAGCTTCTAGGACAAACAGACTGGCAGGGTCTTAATCTTTTCAACATGTAAGTATTTCTGTCGGTTGCGGACTGATTTTGAACCCTGCCTTGATTTGACCTTGACCTATAATATATTGTCCGGGTATATCTCGGCAACCGTAAGGATATGGATTGCTGCAACTGATTATTGTATGTACTTTTACATAATTGTGATATTTCCATTGACAGCTATTCTCAAGTTAATAAATTTTACAGCTTCATAATTTTTAGTTTACTGCATTGTCTTGTTTTGATATTTAATCTTTACATGCAGTTTCTTTCTCTTAGATGTTATTTTCTCTACTTAAACATTATTTGGACACTGACATTGCTCTGAAAGTATCCCAATCTGTGTACTATTTCACTACTTCTATATCTCATGGTGTTGAAAACTATTTCCTCAGGCTGGGGGGTACGGGCATGTCTGATGCTATTTTATGGTGTCTAAGAATCTCAGGAGCTTTGCTTTATAAGGCCATGTCATATGTGTTTCTAAAGGTTTGGAAATATTTAAATTATTTATAACAGCTTTTTTTGTTTGTTTAATAACAGATGGGTTTTTACACGAATCTAAACTAGGGGTGTTGAGGTAGCAATTTTTCCATTCCAGTTTCATGTTTTGTACTTCCCGGACAGTTACCGGTTAACCATCGCTTATTTAACAAACCATGAGAACCAAATAGTTTTCCATATTGTAAAACAGGAATTCTAACATGACACAGATGTATCCGTGAATTTGATTGGCTAAACAACGAAATACTTCAGGGGTAAATACAGCATAACCTTGCAGCTCCCTGTTATTGCTAATTATGGCTGTCATAACAATAAACCTTTTACCATAAAATTTGCAATAATTTATCATCTTGTATGTTAGGTTAGTAAAGTTAGTTTACATTGAAGTGTAATTAAGCAGAAAACCGGTAGCTGAACTTTATGGCGATTTGCAATAATTTATTTACTGTACCGACGATACTGGTACTACCGCAACACCCCTAATCTAAACTGACACATACATAAGTTGATATGTGTCAAGTATTTAGCACATTTTCAAAACATAGGTACTTGTATACTGGTACCTCACTACTGGAAAGGAAAAATATTTTGCCCTATACACATCTGACTTTAGCAATCCTGAGATGTTCCTAAAGGTTCCTCATTATAGTTCCTCAATTCATAAATTAAAATTTCTTTTCAACAATTGTTTCTCATATAATACTACACAACTTTGGAATAAATAGTCACTGGAAATTTTTCGAACAGCTCCCACTCTTTCATGTTTCAGAAGTCAATTTAAAACCTATCTGTTTCAAGGCTTTCCTCCCTAGTTTTTGGCTACAAAGCACCAGTGGTCTCCTTGGCTATGAACTTATGACCCTTTCACAATCTATGTCATATGTTTGCATGATGTGTCTTAGAATCCGCTAGTTCAGAGAATACACCCCGTTCACACTACAGGCGGTATCACCCGCGGTAGCCCGTGTTTGGGGAAACATGCCTGTCCTTGGATCACCGTCTGAAGTCTGTGAACTTGGGAGTCAGTGGCGAACCGTCCACTACCTTGCGAGTCCTACAGAAGTTTTAAACTGTTTAAACTTTCCGCCTCTGATTTTGATACCGTGATCATGTGCAGATGATTTCGTGCACGCGCGTATGAATTTCTAACTACAGTAACCGAAGGTGTGGTCCACGGTGTACATAAGGTTGTAATTCGGTCATCTTTAGGTGTAATACGGCGACATGAGGTGAGTCCAGGTATTGGACATTTCCCATTCACAGATTTTCACGAAGTTTTTAGGGTATGTTTACCCTAAGAGGATCTAAGGCTGATTAGGTTTTGGAGGGTATTTGGCAGCAACTTCTGCCATGGCAACAAGATTTTTGGGTCTTAAAGTTTATGGGTGTTCGACAGTCTAAACCCATGCTGGGATTTTCACCAAGTTTTCAGTTTATGTATGCCCTAAGAGAGCAGATTAGAGTTGGGGGTTAGAGTTGGGGGGGTAGTAACCGGCAACAACTGTTGCCATGGCAACACTTTTTAGCTTCTGGGTCTTAAAGCTTATGGGTGTTCCACAGTCTAAACCCAGGCACAGATTTTTCACCAAATTTCAGGGTATGTTTAAAATAGAATAGTAACATTTATATCGCGCAAAATTAATACAACATCCTCTAATGCACTTGAGATCAAAAAGGGAAAGTCCAGGGACGTATCAGGTCGAAATCTAAGTTAGCCTCCACCGGGGAGATGTACTATGGTGGAGGATATAGTAGTCTAAATAGATAGATTTATAGATGGCTTCGGAAACCTGTTATTGTGTGCTGTGGTCGGAGTGATTGTGGGACTCTGTTCCATTCAATTGAGGAAGCCATTGCAAACCCTCGCTTATCAATGGCCTTTCTAGGACAAACTGAGGAAAGAGATAGCCGATTTCCACGAGTTAGGCTACTGGTTTTGATCAAGGATGATAAGTATATGGGTTGGCAGAATTTGATGGCCTTGAAAGTAATTAGATTATATTTAAACGGTATGTAAGATGCGGTATGTAATAGGGAGCCAGTGTAGTTTTTGAAGAAAGGAAATGACATGGCTAGTTCTATCAAGTCTAAAAAGAATTCTGCAAAGGGCATTTTAAATCTTCTGGAATTTAGCCACATTTTATTTACTTATGCCATAGAGTAGGGTGTTACAGTAGTCGACTGCTGATCATTGAGTTTGCAAGCAAGTCTCCACACTGAAGAATTTGCGGATGCATCCGAGGTGATAGTGTCAGGCACGACAAACCTTGGTTATGTGGCTGGTAAGGGTGTTTCCAGAGTCAAAAGTAACATCTAGGTTCTTGACTGTATCGGTAGAAGAGATATAATTTCCAAGAAGTTGGGTTGGAAATTTTTGGATGAGGGACTCTCTGGCTTGTCTGTCACAAATGATAATGAATTCTGTTTTCCCTGGGTTGAATTTCAATTTCACACCATCCATCCACTTCTGAACACAGGTGAGACACTCGGTGAGCTAAGCAAAACTGGAATCAAAGTTCCTATGATCAAGTGCTAGATATATTTTGGGTGTAATCTGCATATAGATGGTGGGTGACATTGAAACTGGAAATGATATTACTGAGGGGGGTACTGTAAAGGGTAAAAAGGAGGGGACCCAGGACAGAGCCCAGGGGTACTCCATAGGGGGAGTGAAAAGGCATCTGAAAAACTACTACCTACTTTAACCTTCTGTTTGCGGTTTGAAAAGATAGGATTTGATTCACCTCAATACAGTGCCATCAACCCCAAACTAATCCTTGCGGCAATAGAAAAGAATGTTATGATCAATAGCATCGAAGGCCGCTGAGAGGTCCAGCAATGTGAGCGTAACAGCCTTACCAGAGTCTATCGAAGCAGCAATATCATTTTGGAATTTCAGGAGTGCTGTTTCTGTGAAATGCAATCTCCTGTAGACGGATTGGTTAACAGTGGAGAACCTCTCCTACCAGGAGATCTAGAGCTGATTAGTTTTTAAGGGGGTATTCAGCAACAACTGTTGCCATGGCAACACTTTTAAGATTTTTGGGTCTTTAAGTTTGTGGGTGTTCCACAGCCTACACCACTGCATGGATTTTCAACAAATTTTCAGGATATGTAAACCCCAAGAGTATATACACCAGAGTCTATCGAAGCAGCAATATCATTTTGGAATTTCACGAGTGCTGTTTCTGTGAAATGCAATCTCCTGTAGACGGATTGGTTAACAGTGGAGAACCTCTCCTACCAGGAGATCTAGAGCTGATTAGTTTTTAAGGGGGTATTCAGCAACAACTGTTGCCATGGCAACACTTTTAAGATTTTTGGGTCTTTAAGTTTGTGGGTGTTCCACAGCCTACACCACTGCATGGATTTTCAACAAATTTTCAGGATATGTAAACCCCAAGAGTATATACACCAGAGTCTATCGAAGCAGCAATATCATTTTGGAATTTCACGAGTGCTGTTTCTGTGAAATGCAATCTCCTGTAGACGGATTGGTTAACAGTGGAGAACCTCTCCTACCAGGAGATCTAGAGCTGATTAGTTTTTAAGGGGGTATTCAGCAACAACTGTTGCCATGGCAACACTTTTAAGTTTTTTGGGTCTTTAAGTTTGTGGGTGTTCCACAGCCTACACCACTGCATGGATTTTCAACAAATTTTCAGGATATGTAAACCCCAAGAGTATATACAGCTGAGTAGGTTTTGGAGAGTATCTAGCAAGACCTGTTGCCATCGCAAAGCTATAAATACTTTTCCATCTCAAACTTCTTAATTGAAAATGGGGCACTATTAAACCGATGATGCTACAGTTGCATTTTTATGTCCTGCTTGCCAAAGGCCGGGGATGAGAAATTATGAAATGCCTTGCGTGCGTGCGTGCATGCATGCATTCATGTGTGCCTTTGTCATATATTTCCATCAGCCTTTATATCTCATTCATTTATAAAGATATCTTCACCAAATTTGCAGAAAATGTTTATCTGTAAACATATCTGTAAAAACATTTGTACTCATTTTAAAAAACAATATGGCTGCCATAACTGATTGTTTGAGAATCCTTGATATGTTCAAAAATTTAAAATATTGCAGCTAGCTCTGTCAGATTTGCATGAAGTGTAAATGGTTAGGAAACCTTGCGTCTGAGTAATTTTAGCCTTGTTTAAAAAAAAAAATGACCACCATATCACATCTGATGTCAAATGGGGGAGAGGGGAGCATATAAAAATCCCAAACATCTCCCTTATCATTAGTCTTCGGGGTTTGGAATGAGAAAACAACGGATTGGAAATCGTGGTCCGCAAATCAAATTTCACCTTTGACCCCAGCTTCAAGGTCTTAGAGGGTCATCATGCTAAAATGGCCTGATATCTAAGATATCATATCTTCCATATAATTAGTTCTGGGGCTTCAAAGTATGAAAAAAAGCTTGTAAGAAATCAGAACCTTGACCAACTGTGTGTACTGGTTTCCTCTGGCCACCAAACTACCCGTTCTGATGTGACCTGTACAGTGTTGAAAGCGATGTAAAACCCCAAATAAATAATTAAATAAATACAGCCTTTGTAGTCCTTTATTATTTATATAATAAAATATACAACAACAGCATTCAAAGAGCGCATACCTCTGCCAAGGCAGAATAATAAGTAAATTAGAAAGTCGCGTAATAATAAGTAAATGAGAAAGTCTGGATTATTTTTTTGCATCCAGGTGGTGATCAAGATCACTCTCAAAATTTAATGGGATCTAAGTTGCACTTCAACCCATCTGTGAATTTTGATTAGTGAGTTAGATGCATAGCTGACAAGGTATATTTTTGAAAAAGGCTCCCTAATAAGTGATTAGTGAATTAGATGCATAGTTGACAAGGTATATCTTTTGAAAAAGGCTCACTAATAAGTGGGATCTAAGTTGAACCAAGACCCATCTTGTGATTTTTTTCATGAATATCTAAGTAATAGTATTTGTGTTACCCTGCTAACAAACAAACAAACAAGCAAATAGACAAACGGTCATGAAAATAATACACCCTTGGCAGAGGTAATTATATGGTATACCAGAACTTTGTCCAAAAGTTCTTCTTTCTGAAATAATGCTACAGGTTGATTCATCAAATTTTTGTGTAATTTGATGTTTTTATTTCATGTTCACATTGTGTAAGTTACTGCGATTCCTGTAATGTCTTTGTGGAAAGTGAGATCTTTATGAGACTCTTTCGTGAGTGTGCATATAAATAATCTTAGGTTGCAGAGTCTTCAAACAGGAATGTGTGATTTTGTGTCTCAGAACATTAGTTTCATAGGTGAATATAATAAAGTTACAATTTAGGTCTTCGATATTTGTCATTCTATTTAAGGCTATGATTTTGTTACAGAAACAATATTGGCAGTTCATCTGGGAAGAGTCGATCAGAATTTGGAAAACCATGTATTAATTATAAAATGTCTATTGTGCGTGAGGAGGTCCGTGCGTGTGTGTGTGTCATGCAGTATTCTGCATGCAGTGTGAGGGCTGTTGGGTCTTATGCTTAAATAATGTTAGTTAACTTCTCATGCCCCCCCCCCCCCCCCCCCTCCATTTTTTTGCTGCTTTTGCAGTGAACAATGGGGCCAGTAGCTACTTTGCGTAAGTTGCGTGTAACTCCAACACCACTGTATTTAGAGAATTTCGCAAAAAATATCTTGTTCAGCAACTTTCTCTATACCAACAAGATGGTACCCATTTTAGAGGTCCACCTCAATAGCTAAGTGAGTAAATAGCTATTTTTCTGCTTTTTACAGTGACATAAATGAGTAAATAGCTTTTTTCTTTGTTATTATTAGCTACAGTTCTTTGAACAAACATATGTTTTAGCAACTCTTAGATGTTCTATGTAATGGCACATTTTCAGAGCTGTAGCTCCATAGCTTACAGAGTAATAGCTATTTTGACATTTTGCTAATGAATGAATCACTTGTAACCTAAAAACCAATGAATTTAAAGTTTTTTACCCCACATCCCTTAAGGGGTGTCGGGGTATTGTTTTCACCCATGGTGTCCGGATGGGCGGGTGGGTGGCGGGAAAAAGTTTGTCCGGGCTGTATCTCAGAGACCTTGAGGTGTAGGAAGTTGATACTTTGTAGGGACATTAGTTAGGAGGTGTAGGTGTGCAATGTCATGGTCTGGCCTTGATTTGACCTTTGACCTTGCCGTAGTGACCTTGAGTTTGAAAATCTTGTCCGGGCTATATCTCAGAAACTAAAGGGTGTAGGAAGTTGATACTTGGTAGGGACATTGGTTAGGAGGTGTAGGTTTGCAATGTCATGGTGTGACTTTGATTTGACCTTGACCTTGCCGTAGTGACCTTGACCTATAAAATCTTGTCCAGGCTTTATCTCGGAAACGTAGGTGTGCAACGTCATGGTGTGACCTTGATTTGACCTTTGACATCGCCGTAGTGACCTTGACCTTAAAATCTTGTTCAGTCTATATCTCGGAAACTGTAAGGTTGAGGAAGTTAATACTTGGTATGGACATTGGTTGGGAGTCGTAGGTGTGCAATGTCATGGCGTGACCTTGATTTGATTTTTGATCTTACTGTAGTGACCTTGACCTTTAAAATTTTGGCTTGGCAATATCTCTGAAACTATTAAGTGTAGGAGGTTGATGCATGGTAGGGACATTGCTTAGAGGTTGTGGGTGTGACACGTCATGCTGCAATCTTGATTAGAGCTTTGACCTTGTCATAGTGACCATGAGTTTTAAAATCTTGTCCGGGCTATTTCTTGGAATCCGTAAGATGTAGAGTGTTGACACTTGGTAGCGACATTGGTTAGGTTCTATATCTCATGGCATTAAAAAATATTTCCCTGGGCTGTGGGTTATCTTCGATGCTATTTTTTTTTGACTGGGGTTAATTATTTTGGCTTAATTTCTTGTGTCCTCCATATTTTTGTTGCTTTTGCATATCTAGGTCAATAGCTAAGTGAGTAATGGGGCTAGTAGCTAGTTTAAGTAAATTGCATGTTACTCCAAAATGACTGCATTTAAGGCATTTTGCCAAAATATGTTGTTCAGCTGCTTTCTCTACACCTTAAAGATGGTACCTGTTTTAGAGGTCTATCTCAATGGCTAAGTGAGTTATTAGCCATTTTATGCATTTAACATTGAGTAGCATAAATGAATGGCATTCTTCTTTGCAACTGTTAGCTGTGTAATAGTTGCAATGATTTGGTTAAATATGTTGTTCGCCTACTTTTTGATGTTCAGTGTGCTGGCATATTTTCAGAGCTCTAGCTCTATAGCTAACTGGGTAATACCTACTTTGACATTTTGCCGAAGAGTAAATCACTTGTAACTTCAATACTATTGATTTTAGAGGTGTTTTTTTTTTTTTTTTTTTTTTTTTGTGAAATATGTTGTCTTACTTTCAATCACTTATAACTTCAGTACTGAAAAATTGCAAATTTCTGAATTTTGGCCGCCATCTTAAAATTTTTAGGAAATGGGAAAATTTTGGTCATTTCAAAAACCATAACAGATAAAGCGAGTTTTGGCAAATATTGGACCCCCTGGGTACTAAGGACTTCAATAGCTTCTGTAAAATAGAGAAAAATACATCTTGTATTTGACCACAGATGTGTCCTAGGTCTACTTGATGCTCTGTGTCGTGGCATATTTTCATAGCTAGTGCTTCATATTTGTATATCTTTTAGTGTTTAATCCCTGACAAGAGATCATACCACTGCGGTGGTGTTGTTGTGACCATAGTGGATGATTTAAACAAAAGGTTATAATGTTAAATATCAGTATAAATAAAGAAAATTACATGAAAAAATAATATCACGTCGAGACATCTGACTGAATTCTAAAGTTTGCTGAACTAGTTTATTGATTTAACAATGTTTAACATTTTTTTCGGTTACCTGGTTCACTACTTTGTACTTGATTTCTAAAGGAAATCCGACTGTTTTCTGGTAACCAGGTAACCTATCAAGACATTTTTCCTATTTAGTATCATCAATGGGAGAACAATTAGTAAGAGATAGCTATCATCAACAAAAATTTAATTTATGATGCTTGCATAACATGCACATCAGTTTGTCATCTTTGTAACTATAGAAACCAATAAGACTGTCCAGTAAGGAATTGCAGAGAGACATGATTGCACATAAATTTGTATTCACAATGTATATTGTCAGAGAGACCAGTCTCTCTGTCTAAATTCCAGTATTTGTAGAGTATTGATCTGTTTGTTTTCCTTTCTTGCCAGCATCCAGAGTTAATTACTTGCATGGTAGTGTAACTTGGACTCATGCAAGGGTAATTGTTCAGCTTGTTTGTGGGTGATTTATACAGCTTTCTGCAAGGTTAGAGAGCTGATTTTGTGGCTTAGACCTATATTTATAAAGTCAGTCAGTTATTGGACACACTTAAGGCAATTACTCCACAGTTGAGCTGTGTCCGAACCTAAGTTACATTTCCAATGCAAAATTAGGTTGTATGCAATATTAGGTTGTATTTTGTAATGTAGTTTAACTTGCATTCAATGCATTGCATTGGGTTGTATGTTATCCATTTGTTTACAAAACTTAATACAGATTTCCTTAATGTCACATTATTTTAATTAAGTTTAGGTCTATTACTTATTAGTGTTTAAAGTGGCTTAAATGTCCAATAAATCGATTGATTAAAATGGAATTTTCTATTGCAAGTTTGCAAAATGAAGATGATGTCATTTTGTCATTCTGTCAAGTTTAATGTTAAATTTATGTTTCTTGTTACAACTGTAAGAGCTCAGCAAAGAGTAAGCATGTTTCAGATTGCAGAAATCAGTCATACACACCAAAAACCTACTTGTACACCAAAGCATACCCGCTTTAGTCTTACTCACCCCCTGGCGTTCTCTGTGGTGCTTGGCCCTTTTTCTGTCCCTGGATACTGATATTGGTAGACTGTTTTAGTTTTGTTGCACCGTAGAGTCCCCTTTCAAATAGGGGATATTAAGTGCTATAAAGGTTAAAGTAGAATTATAATAACACACTGCAATCACAGTTATACCTGTCTAAACAGGAGTCTGCTAAGTTTGATTCTGTTTGAAATAAAGCAAATATCAGGTCCTTTGAAAAGGTCTGTTCCATTGATAGTTACATTATTATTTGGATTTTTTGCTTGAATAAAAGATTTTCTCTGGTTGGACATGGTTCTACAAATTTTGTCTGTATGTCCTATGTTTTTATTTGGATTGTTTTGCTGATGCATGTATCAATTAGGTGTAAGAGAATATCGGATACAGCACAAAGTGATAATGTGATTGCTTTCTCAGGAATTTGCCAGAATAAACACAAGTTGATATGCATCAGTAACACTATCCATCCGGTGTATTTCTGTTTTTTGCTGTTTATTTTGTTGATCTATTTCTTTTGTGAATAATTGTATCCCCGACGCGAAGCGGGGATACTATGGATTCATCATCGTTGTCGTCCGCGCCCTCGTCCGCAGAGATTTCTTGTTAGCGACCTACAGTCCACATTTCTTTCCGGATTTCTTTCATATTTGGCAGGTGGCTTGATATGGTAGAGGACTCGCCACCCAATCTTTTTGGTAGGCTTTATGTCTAAATTAGGCCTGTGGTAGACAAAAATGTCTAAAATGTGGAATATTGCTTGTTAGCGACCTACAGTCCACATTTCTTTCCAGATTTCTTTCATATCTGGCAGGTGGCTTGGTATACTAGAGGGCTCGCCACCCTATCTTTTTGGTAGGCTTTATGTCTAAATTAGGCGTGTGGTAGACAAAAATGTCTAAAATGCATTAAAATTCATGAAATCATGCACTAAATCACTTATAACTTGAAAAGTGTTGCATTTAGAGCATTTTGTTAAAATATGTTATTCAGATACTTTTTTCATAGCTACAACATGGTGAGTAACTTGGGTGTCTGTCTCAATAGCTAAGTGAGTAATAGCTACTTTTGGGCTTTTCAGTAACTTCCATCATGAGTAAAATCACTTGTAACTTGAAAACTATTGCATTTACACAATTTTGTATAAATATGTTATTCAGCTACTTTTGGGTCAGCTATAACATAGTAAAATTTCAGACCTGTAGCTCATGGCATAGCTGAGTAATAGCTACTTTTAGGTTATCACTGTTGAGTAAATTACTTATAACTTCAAAAGTATTACATTTAGAGTATTTTGTTTCAATATGTTATTCACCTATTTCGGAGTCAGCTATAACATAGTGAAGTTCCAGACCTGTGGCTCATTGCATAGCTGAGTAATAGCTACTTTGAAGTTCACACTGTTGAGTAAATCAGTTGTAATTGGAAAACTATTGCATTTACAGAAATTTGTGTAAATATGTTATTCAGCTACTTTTGGGTCAACTATAACATACTGAAATTACAGACCTGTAGCTCATGGCACAACTGAGCAATAGCTATTTTCAGGTACTGACTGTTGAGTAAATGACTTGTAACTTGAAAAATATTGCATTTGGAGTATTTTGTTAAAATATGTTGTTCGCCTACTTTTGGGTCAGCTGTAACATCGTGAAATTACAGACTTATATAGCTCATGGCATAGCTGAGCAATAGCTATTTTCAGGTTCTCACTATTGAGTAAATCAGTTGTAACTTGAAAACTATTGCATTTACAGTATTTTGCTTAAATATGTTGTTCACCTAATTTTGGGTCAGCTATAACATAGAAAAAATTCAGACATGTAGCTCATTGCATAGCTGAGTAATAGCTACTTTGAGGTTATCACTGTTGAGTAAATCAGTTATAACATGAAAACTATTACATTTACAGTATTTTGTTTAGATACGTTATTCACATAATTTTTGGTCAGCTATAACAGAGTGAAATTGCAGACCTCTATGTCATGGCATAGCTTACCAATATCTATTTTCAGGTTCTCACTGTTGAGTAAATCATTGTATCCACTGTATAGCCGCAGTGTGTAGAGAGATTTCACCATTACCGCTCTAACGAAAAAAATATTATAGCTAGCCTTCTCAAGTTTGCAAGGTATATTAGAGGGTGCACCACAGTATTCTATTGGTAGGCTTTATGTCTAAATTAGGCCTGTGGCTAAATTACTTGCCTACTAAAAATGAGTAATTCTGCATTTTCTCTAAAAGTAATGCAGATAGCAAATTTTTCTTAAATAACTCATTCACCTACTTTTGGGAGAGCTTTCACATGCTGAAGTTCCAGACCTGTAGGTAATTACTCACCTACTCAAAATGAGTAAATGCAAATTATCTCTAAAAGTATTGCACATAGCCAATTTTTGTCAAATAACTCCTTCACCTACTTTTGGGAGAGCTTTCACTTGGTGAAGTTTCAGACCCGTAGGTAATTACTCACCTACTGAAAATGAGTAAATGCAAATTATCTCTAAAAGTATTCCAGATAGCCAATTTTTGTCAAATAACTCCTTCACCTACTTTTGGGAGACCTTTCACTTGGTGAAGTTTCAGACCTGTAGCTAATTATTCACCTACTCAAAATGAGTAAATGCTAATTATCTCTAAAAGTATTGCAGATATCCCATTTTTATCAAATAACTCATTCATCTACTTTTGGGAGAGCTTTCACATGGTGAAGTTCCAGACCCGTAGGACGTAGGTAATTACTCACCTACTGAAAATGAGTAAATTCGAATTATCTCTAAAAGTATTGTAGATAGCCAATTTTTCTCAAATAACTCATTCGCCTACTTTTGAGAGAGCTTTCACTTGGTGAAGTTTCAGACCTGTAGCTAATTATTCACCTACTCAAAATGAGTAAATGCGAATTATCTCTAGAAGTATTGCAGATAGCCAGTATTTCTCAAATAACTCATTAATATGAAAACAACTTATAGGAAGTCATGGGCTGCAAACCTTTTCATGTGGTCAGATTTGACCTTGGGCCCCTCCTGCTTATTATTGGTCCTAGAGGTTTGCAATGTGAAAACGACTTATAGGAAATCATGGGCTGCAAATCTTTTGATGTGGTCAGACTTCACCTTGGACCCCTGCTACAGGGTCAAATAAGGGTAGCCAAACTTAAAAGTGCTTTCAGCTTGCCTATTAACAAAAAATGCTGTTTATCTTCTAAACTATGTTAGTTGGCCTTTGTCGGTGGATACAACCAGCATCTGGCCACAGATGCATCCTTAGTCTAGTTCATTATGGAGTTATATAATGTATGATAGATATATAATTCTGCATGCAGCAACACAGTTATTTATTTGCTGGTCACTCTGTAAGTATTGAGAATTTTGAGTGTCAGATTGTAGTTATTCATCACCGTTTTGAGTGTAATGTGAGTTCATTTGTGAAATCGGCTCTATTCCATTATAAGAATATAAACGAAAAGCATAAAATACTAACAGACTACTTATAGAGAAATTTACTGAATTGAGGAAAGAATTTTTCGCGGTAAGTTTTCCTGCGTTGTCATACATAAGCTGAAAGGGGTTGATTTTCAAAAGTGGCAGAAATAACTCTTGTGTTTATGTAAATATAAATGAATTCCCAAAGTCCCTTCAGCAGTGTGTCCTGGTGGCCAATTTTACTTCTAAAACATGTGCCATTTCAACTAATGCAGTCTCTAAATAATAAATAGGACTGGCAACAAAGCTCAAATGACTGTTATCCATTATCAGGTATACTGTATATAGGTTTTCTGTTGTTCAGACCTCCAGCAAGAATGAGATGCAGCTAGCTCTGTTTGAAGATGAAGTTCTGATCTCCCTTAATCATGTTTTATTAAAACATTACAACATATTATCTGCATAGAAATTTGTACCAGTTCGTTCAGTCTTTTAACATGACACTTTTACCTCTTATTATCTCCCGCCGGCCCACAGCCTTAGGTCAATAGCTAAGTGAGTAATAGCAATGGTGGCTACTTTCAGTAAAGTGCTCCTAACTCCAAAACGAGCATTTCTGTAAAATACGTTGTTCAGCTACTTTCTCCATGCCTACAAGATGGTACCATTTTTAGGGGTCTATCTTGATAGCTAAGTGAGTAATAGCTATTTTCTGTTTTTAACAATGACCAAAATGAGTAAGTTGCTTTTATCTTTGTAACTGTTACTTACAATATTGGTCTTGAATATGTTGTTGAACAACTCCTTCATGTACTATATCATGGTGGGGTTTCCAAGGTGTAGCACCATAGCTAGCTGAGTAATAGCTACACTAAGTTTAACATTTGACCATTGAGCAAGTCACTTATAACTCAAAAACTATTGAATATACAGGATTTTTGTCAAATATGTTGTTCACCTACTTTTTGATGTACTGTGTCGTGGTGAATTTTCAGAGCTGTAAGTCCATAGCTAACTGAGTAATAGCTACTTTGAAATTTCTTAATTTCAACATTCAGTAAATCACTTATACCTCCAAAACTATTGAATTTAGGGAATTATTGTCAAATATGTTAATCAGTTACTTTTTAATGTTCTGTGTCGTGGAAAAGTTTCAGAGATGTATCTCCATAGCTAACTGAGTAATGGCTACTTTGAATTTCAACATTGAGTAAATCACTTGTAACTCCAAAACTATTGAATTTAGAGAATTATTGTCAAATATGTTGTTCACTTACTTTTTGATGTACTGTGTCATGGGAAATTTTCACAGCTGTATCTCCATAGCTATCTGAGTAATAGCTACTTTGAGGGTTTTCCATTGAGTAAATTACTTAGAACATCAAAACTGTTGAATTTAAAGGATTTTTGTCAAATATGTTGTTCATCTACTTTTTTATGTACTGTGTAATGGCAAATTTTGAGAGCTGTAGCTCCATAGCTAACTGAGTAATAGCTACTTTGATGGTTCTCCATTGAGTAAATCATTTATAACAGCAAAACTGTTGAATTTAAAGGATTTTTGTCAAATATGTTCTTCACCTACTTTTTGATGTACTGTGTAATGGCAATTTTGAGAGCTGTAAGTCCTTAGCTAACTGAGTAATAGCTACTTTAATTGTTTTCCTTTGAGTAAATCACTTTTAACAGCAAAACTGTTGAATTTAGAGGATTTTTGTCAAATATGTTGTTCACCTACTTTTTGATGTACTGTGTAATGGCAAATTTTGAGAGCTGTAGGTCCATAGCTAACCGAGTAATAGCTACTTTAATGGTTCTCCATTGAGGAAATCACTTATAACAGCAAAACTGTTGAATTTAAAGGATTTTTCTCAAATATGTTGTTTAGCTACTTTTTTATGTACTGTGTAATGGCAAATTTTGAGAGCTGTAAGTGTATAACTAACTGAGTAATAGCTACTTTGATGGTTCTCCATTGAGTAAATCATTTATAACTGCAAAACTATTACATTTAGAGGATTTTTGTCAAATATGTTGTTCACCTACTTTTTAATGTTCTGTATTGTGGCAAAGTTTCACAGCTGTAAGACCATAGCTAACTGAGTAATAGCTACTTTGATTGTTTTCCTTTCAGTAAGTCACTTTTAACGGCAAAACTTGAATATCTCAAAAACTGTACGAGATAGAGCGATTTCGAGCGAATTTTTGACCCACAGGGTAGTACAAGAGGGTCATATGCTACTTTTGGCGGCCATCTTGGATTTTTGCGGAAAATGAAAAAGTGTGAATATCTCGAAAATCGTAAGAGATAGAGCGATTTCAAGCGAATTTTTGACCCGCAGGGTAGTACAAGTGGCCTATGCAAAAGGGAAAAATTTCAATTTTTGCCACTTTTGGCGGTCATCTTGGATTTTTGCGGAAAATGAAAAAGTGTGAATATCTCGAAAACCATAAGAGATAGAGTGATTTCGAGCAAATTTTTGATCCGCAGGGTAGTACAAGAGTGTCATATGCAAAGGGGAAAACTTTCAATTTTCCCCACTTTTGGCGGCCATCTTGGATTTTAGCGGAAAATGAAAAAGTGTGAATATCTCGAAAACCGTAAGAGATAGAGCGATTTCGAGCGAATTTTTGACCCACACGGTAGTACAAGTGGCCTATGCAAAAGGGGAAAATTTCAATTTTTGTCATTTTTGCCGTCCATCTTGGATTTTTGCGGAAAATGAAAAAGTGTGAGTATCTCGAAAACAGTAAGAGATAGAGCGATTTCGAACATGCCAAAAATGTATTAAAGACTAAAGAAACCTGTTACTTAACAAGCTAGTAGAAGATATCTAGAAACAAGCAGCACTGTTGTCTGATGCTCAAAACAAGTACCACATAATTTGTAATAAATTAATAATAAGTAGTGGATCTCCCTTGGAGAAAAAAATAATAAAAATTTCCTTTCTGAAATGAAAGTATGTGTTCAAGTGTATGTTGCAGCAGTAAAATTGTAAAATTGTACAAGACTTCTAGTTTTGTCACACACACACCCTCCCTCCCCCGAATTGACACTAGTATAGGGATCGAGAGCCATGTTGAGGATCGATATCGAATGGAAATTTAGGGTGGTGGATCGATCGATATTTCAATATCGGGACTGTGAGCGTAAGCCGTGGGCGATAATAGAGGTTCTTTGAAAACGTGCACATATAAATTCATAAAAGTATCAAAAGATGCTATTTATGCAACAAAAATATATTTCTGCAATATAAAATAAAATAAAATGAACAAAACGCATATTACACAAGATTTTCCATGCTTTCCTGTGTACTAGCTGTCAGGTTTTGTTTCTCTTCCGTGAAACCAGAAGTTGTCACTGACAATGTAAACAAAGATGGCGCCAGACTTGAACCAGTTTATTTCGGTTGTAAGTGTGCTTTTAAGGCGTTTATATAATAAATGTTTATTTAAGCAGTAAAATTACTCTGTTTATTTTATTTTTCTCTGTTTCTTATATGTGGTTTCGATATTGAAATGCTGGTAGTATGTGTCGATATCGGGAGTTCCGTGGGATGATCGATCGATATTGAAAGATCGAGCACCAATCCCTACACTAATTGACACCACCATTGATGTTAACAAATCTTGATTGACATTAAATACAAGTCAGTGGAAACTCTGTCAGAACTTTTTTTTTAGTATTTAATTTATGGACATGTTTAACTCTCCTGAATTTGCATTAAAATATTAGTTTAAAACTAAAATATTCCTTCTATTATCTAAACACAATGTTACCTTCCTAGGTAGTAGTCGGTAGCAGGCGATTTTCTTTAAAAGTGAGGGATGAAGAATGAACAGACAAGTGTGTTGTGTACACAGATCACTGAACTTGCAATAACAACTTGTTACTGGTAGTTTCAAAGCAAATGATTTGTGGCAGCATAGGTGAGAACAAAAGTACATGAAAGGTGCAGAAGATTAGGACTTATCAGTAAACACTGAAAAAAATTTGTGTTCCCTTCTGTATTTATAGTAAATCCTCCAGGTATATATTATAGACCTTGCAGAATTAAAAAACACTGACTTTACTGTTTGACACTAAGTTGTTTACCTATTACACCACTGTGTTAACAAAATTGATGTGGCCACAAGGGAGAAAAACAGTTTTATGGGGGTGGGAGGGGAAGGTTCCTCTCTCCAAGGTTAATGGAAATAATGGGGATTGTGTGGTGTATGCCACTACATTGTACACACAACAGTGGTGAATATTTGTACTGAGTACCAATGTTTATACACAAAGTAGAGTCAGTGGGTGTTGTATGCACAGTCACCCTAAATACTGGAAACTATCAAATCCTTCATATATTCCATATGCAACAGACTTCTCCTGTTTTATAGACATATGAATACCAGACATTATACCTCTGGGTTAGTTGGAAATGCTGACTGTTGAAAGATCTGTCTGTATTGCAAATTACCAGGTTTCCTGCCAGTGAAGTTAGTGCATGCAGGCTGAGTCTTGAAATTAGGACAGTAAATATTATTGTGAGTGGTGGAAAAGCCAATAAAGGAAGTACCAGTGATCTTGTAAACAAGCTGCCCTTTTGCCAGACTTCACCAGCCACCAGTTCTTAATCAAATCTCAATGTGTTGTTTTGTCTAGTTTTATCAAAGCACAACTAGCTTTTTAAACTTGATGCAAAACCACTTGCACCATCAAGACGTCATCTCAATTATATGTGCATGTCATAATATATTTTATTAAGTGCCCTTCCTGTTGCTAATTTTAGTACTCTGAAGTATTTTTCCATCTAGGCAACTGGTGTTATTCTGTTTTATTTATTCAAAGTAAAAAAAAAAATTACCAGACTTTGGATTTAAGTTATGCAACAATTTCTGAAAGTAAGATTATGAAGATTGTACCTGGTAAGTTTTATTTTTTTGTCGTCACCTGTGCCATGGCAACACTTTTAATATTTCTGGGTCTTAAAGTTTGTGGGTGTTCCACAGCCTAAGCCAAAACATATATTTGCACCAAACTTTGAAGTTTTAACCCCAAGAGGATCTAGAGCTGATTAATATTTGGAAGGTATCTAGCAGCAGCTGTTGCCATGGCAATGCTTTAAATATTGTTCAGTCTTAAACTTCTTAATTGAAAAGGAGCGCTATTAAACTGATGTTACTACAGTTGCATTTGATCTTCAATTGGCCAAAGGCAGTAGTTGGGAGATTATGAAATGCCTTCCATGTGTTCCTCCTGTGTGTATGTCTGCATTTGTCACATTTTTACTTAAACCTTTATGAAGATATCATCACCAAATTTGCAGAGAATGTTTATGGCTGTGAAAACATGTCTGTAAAACATTTTGTACTCAATTTAAAAAACAACATGGCTGCCATAGCCGATTGTTTGAAAAATCATTGATATTATTGTAGTTTGGTTGGGGGTGTAAAAGAGTTCTTCTTTGATGTTCTTATTTATTCACATAACAATTTATTATTCAACAATGATCAACAATTCACATATAATTATATTCCAGTATCACTTGTATATTTTTCATTAAAGTCTATTTCCAGTCTCTTCTCAATATCTATATTAAATATCAGTTACTACTTTATTTCCTATTCTATATTATTCTCTTACTAATTTCATCTCATATTCCAATATTCTATCTGAATTTTATCTCATATTATGTCAGTGTTCTCTCTCAATATTCTATCTCTCAATTCAATCTGCCTGGAAGCTTACATGTCCCTTTTATTTATACCTAACTATAACAATACCTAAAATAACACTATTGTCTTTAAGAATAATTATACAAAGGTTGGATGACAATACCAAACCATAAACAGCTGTCAAAACAAACATATATAATACCTTTCAAGTGACATCTGACATGGCAACCAAACAAGGGTGTTAAACAAGGTAATTACATAATTGAACAAGATGGACATTGGAGACAATACAATAAGCACAATAGACAAAGACATAAACAATTTAACACATGTTTAAAACACATACAGAATCTACATGCCCAAAAGAGTAATTTATAAAAGATGATCTAAAGACTTTCATATGTTTACATTTTCCAGTTTATAGATATTTCCCAAACTATAACAATATTTTCAAAAATTTAAATATTGCAGCTGTGTCAAATTTACACACAATGTAAATGGCTAGGAAAGTTTGCCTGAGAGTAATTTTGGCTTTGTTTTGAAAACAAAATGGCCGTCATATCACATATTTAATGTCAAGTGGACGGGGCACAACAAAAAGCCTAATATCTCTCTTATCAGTCATTGGTGCTAGGGGTTTGGATTGAGAAAACAACTTATTGGAAATCGTGGTCTGCAAATTTTTTGCAAGTGTCATATTTGACCTTTGACCCCAGCTTCAAGGTCATGCTAGGTCATCATGGTAAAAGAGCCTTATATCTCCCTTATAACTGGTTCTAGGGCTTTTTCCAACTGGAGTTGTTTCTAAGATTTTCCAAAATCACAATGTTGTTATCCATTTGTACCTGCGGGCTGGGTTCTTGCCTGCCAAGGCTGGCTATATTTATTATTATCTCCCGCCGGGCCCTAACCTGGGAGGGAGATTATGAAATGATGCCTGTGTGTGCGTGCGTGCGTGTGTGCATGCGTGCGTGCGTGCATTAGTGTGTCACGCAGATTTCTCCAAAATTACTACAGCTACAGATTTTTTTGTAAATTAATTGTCCCAATGAATTTTCATGGCATTGAAAAAATTTTTGGTTTTATGGACTTCGGCCTGAAGATAAGTGAGTAATAGCAATTTTAACTACTTTGAGTAAAGGACTCATAACTCAAAAACTATTGCAGTTACAGCTTTTTCTTCAAATATGTTGTTCAGCTACTTTGTCCTTAGCTATAAGATGGTACATAGTTTGGGGTCCCATTGCATGCCATAAGTGAGTAATAGCTATTTTTTCATATTTGTAGCAAAATAATGACATAAGTAAATGTCAAATATAATGTATTAAAGTTAGGGATTCTTTTCAAATATGTTATTCATCTACTTTTTGATAAGCTATCACATAGTAAAGTTTCATACCTGTTGCACATTGCATAGCTGAGTAATAGCTATCTTGAAATTCTGACTGTTGAGTAAATCCAGTGTTACTTCAAAACTATTGCAGTTAGAGTATTTTCCTAAAATATGTTGTTCAGCTACTTTGTTCTTAACTATAACATGGCATATAGTTTGGGATTCTATTGCATGCCATAAGTGAGTAATAGGCTAATAGCTATTTTCTTATTTGTAGCAAAATAATGACATCTATCTTTTTATTTATGTCGGAAATGGAGCGAGATTTCGACTAAATTTTTTACTCATAGGGTATTTGGAGACTCTACTGGCCACTTTTCCCAAAAATCGTTTTCCCGCCACTTTTGGTGGCCATCTTGAATTTCTGCGTAAAATGCAAAAAGGCGTTTATCTTGGAAACGGAGCGAGATAGGGTGATTTCGACAAAATTTTTTACCCACAGGATATCTGCAGAGTGTACTGGCGACTTTTCCCAAAAATCGCTTTCCCGCCACTTTTGGCAGCCATCTTGAATTTCTGCGTAAAACGAAAAAAGCATTTGTCTTGAAAACGGAGCGAGATCGATTTCGACAAAAATTTTTGACCTGCAGGGTATATGCAGAGTCTACTGGCGACTTTTTGCAAAACAACGTTTTTCCCGCCACTTTTGGCAGCCATCTTGAATTTATGTGTAAAATGCAAAAACACGTTTATCTCGGAAACGGAGCGAGATAGAGTGAATTCGACAAAGTTTTGACCCGTAGGGTATCTCAAGAGTCTATTAACGACTTTTCCCCAAAATCTTTTTCTCGCCACTTTTTGCGGCTATCTTGAATTTCTGCATAAACGCAAAAGCGTGTTTATCTTGGAAAACGGAGCGAGATAGATCGATTTTGACAAAATTTTTGACCCGCAGGGTATCTGCAGAGTCTACTGGCGGCTTTTTGCAAAACAATATTTTCCCGCCACTTTTGGCGGCCATCTTGAGTTTCTGCGTAAAACGAAAAATGCGAAAACGGAGTGAGATAGAACAATTTCGATGAGTCTATTAGCGACTTTTTCCAAAAATCATTTTCCCGCCATTTTTGCATTTTTGACAGCCATATTGAATTTCTGTATAAAAATGCAAAACTTATTATCTTGGAAACGATGCGAGATAGAGTAATTTTGGTGATAAGTAAGTCATTCACCTACTTTTGCATGATCTACCACATACTAAAGTTGCAGATCTACAGCTCTTTACATAGCTGAGCCGTAGCTACTAGAATGAGTAAATATCTTTTATCCGTAAAAATATTGCAAATACACAATTTCCTCTAAATAAGTCATATACCTACTTTTGGGTGATCTACCACATAGTGAAGTTGCAGAACTGTAGCTCTTTGGATAGCTGAGTAATAGCTACTAAAATGAGTAAATGTCTTTTATCTCTGAAAGTATTACAGATAGGCAATTTCTTCTAAATAAGTCATTCACCTACTTTTGGGTGATCTATCACATAGTGAAGTTGCAGATCTATAGCTCTTTGTATAGCACAGTCAGAGCTACTAAAATGAGTAAATGTATTTTATCGCTAAAAGTATTACAGATACACAGTTTCTTCTAAATATCTCATTCATCTACTTTTGGCTGATCTACCACATAGTAAAGTTGCAGAACTGTAACTCTTTGCATTGCTGAGTCATACCTGCTAAAATGAGTAAATGTCTTTTATCTCGAAAAGTGTTGCACATATTAGGCAATTTCTTCTAAATAAGTCATTCACCTACTTTTGGGTGATCTACCACATATTGAAGTTGCACAACTGTAGCTCTTTGGATAGCTGAGTAAGAGCTACTTAAATGAGTAAATACCTTTTATCTCTAAAAGTATTTCAGATAGGCAATTTCTTACAAAGAAGTCTTCTATCTCTAAAAGTGTTACAGATAGGCAATTTCTTCTGAATAACTCATTCACCTTTTGGGTGATCTACCACATAGTGAAGTTGCACATCCATAGCTCTTTGCATAGCTGAGTCATACCTGCTAATCTAAATCTAAATCTACTGCTTTGCATGCGCAATATCTATCCCGAAGGGGAACTCGGTGCGCTGACTATCATATATAATATCCGAGTCATAGTGGGGGACGTGTCCAGGTCTGTATTCCGATGGTTGTGGGTGTGAACGTGGGGAAGAAAGCTAGGTCGGAAAAGCAGATTTGAAAAGGTGGGTTTTCAGGTGCTTTCTGAAGGATGTGACAGATGGACTGGTTCTTACATGGACAGGAAGTGAGTTCCAGAAAACGAGTAGATGTCTTTTATCTGTAAAAGTATTGCAGATAGGCAATTTGTTCTAAATAAGTTATTCACCTACTTTGTGGTGATCTGCCATATACTGACATTGCAGAACTGCAGCTCTTTGGATGGCAGAGTAATAGCCACTAAAATGAGTAAATGTGTATCATCTCTAAAAGTGTTACAGATAGGCAATTTCTTCTAAATAAGTCCTTGACCTACTTTTGGATAATCTACTACATAGTAAAGTTATGGAACTTTAGCTCTTTGTATTTCATCGTAATAGCTACTAAAATGACGAAATGCCTTTTATCTTTAAAAGTAAATTAGAAAATTGATAAATTAAGGTTAATTTAAAAAAGAGAAAAAGTCAGATGTTGTGAGCCACATCCATGTGTTCATTAGTCTACATATTTTGAGTTTCAAGGTCACAATGTGTAAGGTGTTTGATATCAAAATACATTGGCAAAATATTGGATATCTTATCAAAGGAAAATATAATATCGTAGGATTCATAGCTGTAATGGTTGTAATCTTAAACTCTTGAATTTGGTATCCTGAAAATAGATATAGATTTTCCACATACCATATACAAAACCAACTCTCAAAATTAGCTGATGGAATGAATCTCCTATCTCCTGCTCTTCGTAAATATGTTTCATGGCAACATAAAGGAAATGAAACCCACTGTAAAGCTCAAGGGATACAAGTGCCAAAATTTGCACTTAACATAATGGGAGAGTGTTGGGGTTGTAGATGAATTGTTAAGCATTTTGTATGTTGATATGTAACTCATAAATTATTCCAATAATGTCCAGGATCTGGGTATTCTTTCTGTCAACCAAATAAAAATCTGTCATAGAGAAAATATTGACATGTAGTGATCTCCAAGATGTTGTCATGTCTTGTTTTTAAAATCTTCTAGATGGGGAATTACACACAGCTCATCAACTAATGAGCTTTTATCCTATAATAGAGGGTAACAGAAGCCGCATTGATTAGAACAGAAATGTGCAACTTTGGGAATGTGGAAATGAGTTTCAATAATATTAATCATTGGTCCATCGATAGAGATTTTGATGTACTATATTCTAGTGGGTAAATTCTTTAGTTGTGTGCATATCGATATTGAATGTAAAAATATTTTAATTTTGGCTGATATCGGGGGTGTGATGTTATCTATTAAATAATCAGAAACTGGGATACTGAAAACGTTTTTGTCTTAGCATAACCCATACAGCCAACAGGAAGAGAACTTTACCAAAATAAAACATGAAATTTTCATCAAAAACACATTGAAAACTACCAAAATGAGAGATAAAAGTGAGGAATTTCTTCAATTTAGGCTTTATTTCAAATATTTACATGAGTGTACAGTTTTACTTACAATGACGATACTGATCTATGTCTCTGAACATTGATATCGTCAAACATGTCCCAAAACAATAAATATCGCCAATATCGATAAACGATGAACCCAACCCACTACTATAATCAGATGGCAATATCAAAGCCCTATTGTACCTTTGTGACCTAGGTGTTGTAGTAGAACCAACTTTGAATTTCTATAAATTAATGATTTAGGTAATAGTCCATCTCAGAGATTTTGCAATGTTATTTTTAGACTGCCAGATCCTCAAGATGGAGAAGCCAAAACAAAATACATTTGTGATCCGTGGGCTGCAGTGGACAACTGTTGTAGAGCGGATGTTTTTTGTGGAGACTGCGGAGGAGAGGGAGGCATGGATCACTGCCATACACGAAGTGGCTGACAATCTCCAGGTCAGATAAATTGGGAGATAATGTACAAGTGGATATTTTCGCAGGGCATTAAATTTAGCTATTTTAGATACTGATCTTTAAAGAAAATTAAATCCTAGTGAAATTTGAGGTCATGTGTGACCTTGATTTGACCTTTGACCTTGCTGTAGTGACCTGGACCTGTAAAAACTTGTCCGGGCTGTACCTTAGAAATTGTAAGGTGTAGGGAGTTGATATTTGGTAGGGACATTGGTTGGGGGTTGTAAGTGTGCAATGTCATGGTGTGACCTTGATTTGACCTTTGACCTTGCTGTAGTGACCTTAAACTATAAAATCCTGTCCGGGCTATATCTAAGAAACTCTAAGGTGCAGGAAGTTGATACTTGGTAGGGACATTGGTTGGGAGTTGTAGGTGTGCATTGTAATGGTGTAGTCTTGATTTGACCTATGACCTAGTCGTGGTGGCCATGAGTTTAAAAATCTTGTCTGGGTTATTTATTGGATTCGGTAAGGTGTAGAAGGTTGGCACTTGGTAGGGAAATTGGTTAGGGGGTGAAGGTGTACAGCTTTGTAATTTTTTGTTTACTGATTAATGCTGTCATCTTGCTATTGAAATATCTTGATTTAATACTTTATCTTTCATACATTTTCTTTCTTTTAGATTTTATTTTCTCTACTTAACATTATTTGGAGCTTAAAATAACTGACACTGCTCTGAAAGTATCCAGATCTTTGTACTGTTTCACTACTTCTATATTTCATGGTGTTGCAAACTATTTCCCCAGGCTGTGGGGTTTGGGCATCTCTGATGCTATTTTTATGTAATTCTGAAAGAATAAAACAGATTTTTGATGTACATGTTAGTATATCAAAATCTTTACAATGTTTGTACACAAGGTTGTCTCTTTTTAAAATAAATGAATATTTAATGCACACTTGCAAATGCAAGGCAGTTTGCAAACATAGGGTATCGCCAAACAGTTTGCCTTCACTTTAGTATAGGGATTGGTGCTCGATCTTTCAATATCGATTGATCATCCCACGGAACTGCTGATATCGACACATACTACCAACATTTCATTATCGAAATAACATACACCAAACAGACAAAAAAATTGTTAATTTTACAGCTTTAACGTAAATTTATTGTATAAAATCTTTAAAAGGCGCAGTTTCAACTGAAACAAAAAGGGGGTCAAGTCTGGCACCATCTTTATTTACATTGTCAGTGACCTACTTCTGGTTTCACAGAAGAGACACAAAACCTGACAGCTAGTGTACAGGAAAGCATAAAACGCTTGTTTTATGTAACTTGCGTTATTTTTAATTTATATTGTCTGGGCTATATCTCAGAAACCATAAGGTGTAGGGAGTTGATACTTGGCAGGGACAGTAGTTATAGGGTGTAGGTGTGCAACGTCATGGTTTGACCTTGATTTGAGCTTAGACCCTGTCGTAATGACATTGACCTTTAAATTTTTTTGTCCAGGTCATATTTTTGAACCTGTAAGGTGTAGGAAGGTGATACTTGGTATGGACATTAGTTAGGGATGTAAGTTAAGGCAACATCATGTCACACTGTTTGTTTTGAAAGTCTCCTAATCTTTGTACAGTGTCTCTTCTTCTATATCTCATGTTGTAGTAAACTATTTCCCTTGGCTGCGGGGTCTGGGTATCTCTGATGCTGTTTAAAGTAGAAAAATTCAAAATGGAAACACTAGAATCCATAAGGACCACTCTGATTCCAGGGGAGTAATTATACTCAATAGTAGTGATCTCAATGGGTATACAAATATCTCGGTACCCGATCGCTGAATAGCTACCTGAATCCTAAATCATCAAATACCTGAGTACCCTCATCAAAGCAAAAGTGCCCATGATGGCCAACCGAGTACTGACATGTCTCGACTTCATAAAGTCACTTCAAAAGGACACTATTCAGTTAAAATGTACAACAATATTGTTTTCTCACCTTAATACACCATTTATAGTATTATATTTGTCTTTTATTTTGGTTGTTTATGCAGTGTCAAATGCAGGAACCCTTTGAAAGTCGTCAGTATGTTAAAACAATTATCTAATTCAACAACATAAAATGCTGTGAATTGCCTGTATAATGCCATGTATTACCTAAATAAATAAAAGTACAAAGTATTCACACAGTATTTGCTGGCTTTGCATCAATAAAAATTGACTTATTGATCCCCCCAAAAAATAAGGTTGCAATTCCGAAACTACATTCGACCTTTGGTTAATGTTTAACTGATAGGTCATGTGACTCCATTTTTATGGACATAATCAACAACCGTGTTTTGAATGTATAGATGTCTTTTTATTTAACACTTCTTCCATGTCCTAGTGTTTTGAATGCATCGATGAGTGAAGCAAAAAACAGTATTGTCCTAAATGGTTGGATCCCATGATTTGTGTGAGTTTTAAGTTTATAAATGTGAAGATTTTTGTAGGATTACGTATTATCGTCCATCAGCTCCAGTACCCGGGTACCTGCCCATTAAAATCTTTACCCACCCGGTCCCACAAAAATTGATTTATTGAAAACACTACTCAATAGACATCTCAGACACCTACCTTCTCATCCCCATCCACCCAATGTCAAGGAATTTCCTACAGTTCACCCACAAGTCTCAAATTTACCAGTTTACCTCTCTTCCCTTCGGGTTAACGACAGCCCCACAAGTCTTCACAATGATAGTAAGGAAGTGAAGCTTATGGCCCTCTCCAGTGCAGTCAGACTTCATCAGTACCTGGACAACTGGCTTATCAAGGCTCAGTCCCAAAGAGAAGCACAACTGAGTACAAAGATCATTGTGAACCTGACACACTCCTTGGGGTGGATAATCAACTGAAAAAAACCCCCAAAAAACAGAGTTGATACCCACTGAGGTGTTTTCTAGACAGATGGCAAAAACTACAGGGCAGGCCTTGGTCCTGAAAAATAAAGTAAAAGTTAGCTTTGACTGCAAGATGTTTGGTGTCACTGATGGGGTTGCTTGCATCAACAGAGAACATGGTCCCAGAGGGTCGCCTTCACACAAGACCTTGTCAGTGACACCTCAGGGAGAACTGGAAATATCCTCAGTCACTAAACAGCCTTCTTCTTTGGTTGGAGACCATATCATATCACCTGGACTGGTGGCAATATCCCCTCAACATGCTAAAGGGTTTAGACCTTCTCCCAAAGACCACAATATACAGATCTTTACCGATGCCTCAAATGCAGGTCCGGGCACTCATGTAGATGAATTAGATCAAGAGTAAAAAAAAAGCTCTCTGGTCAAACTTGGAGAAAAGGCTACACATAAATGTACTAGTACTGAAGGCAGTAATCTTGGCCCTGAAGCAGTTCAGGGATCAGTGCCAAAATGACACTCTGTTGATACCCACAGACAACTAACTCAACAGTGGTAGCCTATATAAACAAACAGGGAGAAACCCACTCAGTGGAGATGTGTGCTGTCCCTGTGGGATTCATGAGTTGCGTAAATGTGATGGGTGACCCGTTGTCCAGGACATCTCAGATCCAATCAACAGAATGGCCACTGCACCTTAAAACTCTAAAGTGTTTATGCTGATCTGTCAAATATAGTTCACTCCTCATATAGACCTTTTTGCCACTTGTCTGAACCACAAACTTTCTCTGTACATATCCCTATAGTTCCGGACCAACAAGCATGGAAAATAGATGCTCTGAACTTAGACTGGTCAGGTCTCACAGCATAAACGTACCCTCCCACATCTCTCCTTCAGAGGGTAATCCAGAAAATATGTCACTGTAATTGCCTCATAATACTAATAGCCCGAGGCTGGTCAGTGATGTCCTGGTTTTGGGACCTAGTGAAGCTGTCAACGGAAATCCCACTCCAACTTTGAGTGTCAACAACATTTCTCAAGCAGTCCCACAACCAAGTGTTTCACAACAGCCCACAACATCTGAACTTTCATGCCCAGTGTCAAGGAGTGGACAGGTCTAAGAACAAGGCTGTTCTGTGGAAGTGGCAGAGAGAATTGCTGCCCCTCAAAGGTCATAATAATAATAATAATAGTAGGATTTATATAGCACAAAATTGATACAAATCCTCTAATGCGCTTAGGTCCAAGAAGGGAGAGTCCAGGGACAGGCATGGGTCGGCATCATCCACAAGAACCATCTATAAGTCAAAGTGGGCTCTATTTGAAAAATGGTGCAGAGAGAATTTTCATTCTCCAAACCCACTGTAACACAAATCTCAGACTTTTTATGTACCTGTACCAGGACCTAAATACATGCCCATAAATCATTGATGGCTACAGGACTGCTATTGTTGACGCCTTGGGCCCAGCGGGGCCCATATCTCTCAAAACTCTGAGCTCAACCAGCTGCTCTCCACCTTTCACAGGGATAGACCCCATAGTTCCAGTAATCTCCCCAAGTGGAACCTTCCTATTGTATTAAATGAGCTCAAAAAGCACAAAAGACACAAACCTTATCATCTAACCTTTAAAAATGCCTCCTTGCTAGACTTGGCTTCTGGCAAGTACTGGGGTACTGCCTGGATCGCACTATGGACCTGAGAGTTGCTAGATCCTTACTTTTTATTTCCTTTAAGAAGGGTAATAACTCAGATTGGCTACCCCACCGTTTTGGTTAAAGGCAAACTATCCTCTTGGGGTATAAAGAAGCAGATCAACAAGCCATGTATTTGGTCCTGGTAAAACCTCACAACATTAGGGCCTTTGCAGCCGCTAAAGCCTTATATGGTGTTGTTTCGGAGCACCAAATCATGCAAGCTTGTCACTGGAAGGCACACCACACCTTTACCAATTTTTATCTAAAAGACCCAACTTGGTCAGTATGTTCCTGGGCAGCTTAATAAGTCCTTGATGTTTCATCTCAGAATAGTCACCCACGGGGAAAAATAAAAAGGGGGCCTAACGGTTACAATCAGCACTTAGTGTCACATGGTAAGCTACTGTAGCGCAATAAAATTGAACATTTTTGTAGCTTTTATAAGAAAAGAAAGGACTGGAGAAAGTTTGGCAAAATTCCAACTGGAAGAAGGAAGTTGTGTACTATGTGACATTGAGGTAGCAGATGCTGTCACCAATTGGGTGACTGGTGCATTATATGCTCATTTTTCTTGAGTTGGCTGAGCCAAATGTGGCTACCCAAGTTAGCTGTTATAAAATAAACCATTTTCATCAAAATTGGTATGAAATATTAAAATGTGTAAAAATAATAGGAGTAAAGATGAGAATTTCTTCTGATTTCTTGACTGTCTGTAACGCTTTCCTATGGTTTTACATGCAGATAATCAAGGAGCCAGTTATTGTATTTTTTTTAGTTTCAGTAATTAAGTAAAGTAACAAACATGATACTAGTACCTGTGTGGGTAGAAAGCACTTTTATTACACTACAATAGCTTACCATGTGGGACTTAATGCTGTTCTCGGGTTGCCACACCCGGGGCCAACGTCTTAGAAAAAAAGATCGTTCTTGTTAGCCACCGGATATACTGGTAGTTGTCGTCACGTGATAACTTCTGACCAATCGCCCTACTTTCTTGTTGGCCATGATTGACTGATAGCAGTTTGTAAATATACAGACATTTTCATTTATTTCTCAGCTTTTACTTATTGTTGGAGGCTCATATTTGCATATTTCTTGATATATATATCATAGATCATTCTGTAAAATTTTAATTTTCACAGAATAAGTATTTCTTTGATTTTCGCGTGTTTTGAGTTTTCCTCGGTACAGGCAATTGTACGTCTTTTTATTGCGTATAAAATGTCGATTCACCAAGCAAATAAAGACAAACCGAGAGCTCAGAAATGCCGCCACTTTTGCTTCAGTTTTGATATACACAACTACTGCCCTACCTGTAGGGAGGCTGGCAAGGGAGACGACCCCTGTGTCACCTTTGAAAACCCCTGTCAAATCTGTACGTCTTTTTCAGATGAACAGTTACAACAAATCCAGAACAGGAAACGTTATTTAAAAAAGCAAAAAGCGGCAACTAGTTCCAAAGATGATGAACTAGATCTTTTGGGTGAAGGCAACGGGGATTCCTTCACTGGATCAAATGCAGACCTCGATAGTGCTGCTGATAATCTTTTCACCTCAGCCCCCCGTCCTCAACCTCTCGCCTTCAGCTCCCTGTCTTTAAAAACCCCAGCCAAGGCTGTTCCACCCACCCCAGGTACTGCTTTGCAAAATAAAATCCAGAAAAATCTTGAGAAATCCCTGGGTGATTCCTTAAATATACACATACAGCAGCAAATGGGTTCCTTCCAGGCATCCATGTTGGAAGCGTTTCAGTCACTCCGAGAGGAGTTGGCTAAACAAAAGAAAGTCGAGGTAGAATCCTCGCTTCCTGCTTCCAAACCTGGCTCGTCCAGTAACAATGCTGCCCATCTGGATTTACCCCCTCCGAGATCTGGTACTAACCTTCCAAGCGAGGCGATGGATGTGCACTCCCTCCTCGGCTAGTATCCACCCAAGATTCCTCGGAACAGTACGTTGCCCCCTCTGAAGGTCACCCCGAAGAGGTCTCGTACTCTCACAAAAAGCAAAGCCATAGGCAGCCAGTTGACCCGAACTCTGCCTCGGACCAACTACATGAGGATTCCGATCAACCGCGGATCCCTTCTTCTAGATCTAAAAAACACTCTGACAAGAGCAAACATAAATCAAGATCTAGATATGTGTCATTCTCTTCAGAGGAAGATCAGTCCCCTGTAGCCAGACATAGGTCTTCTAAGCCCTCTAGGGCTCAGCCCTCAGGAGCAGCTTCTGATCAAGACCTCCCACAACATGATCCAGACCCCCCTTATTATAGGGAAGTAGCTTTGTCTGACATGCCCTCACAATACTCTGAAGAAGTAGACACCTTCAGGCGTATTCTCTCTCTCCCTGACCCCAGGGAATCTATGCCCAGGTCGTCAACTTCGGTATTAGGTCTGGATGATGAAAAAGGCCATCAAGAGCTCAGACCTAGAGGTCCTTCCTCTATTCTTCCCCTTAGCTCAGTTATCAAGGACGCCTTTGATAAATTCCAACATGACTTTAAGGCTGCCAATTTATCTGAGGGAAAATATGTCAAGCCTCCTCCTTTCACTTCAAAGTGGTACAAGGTGGGACAGCCCACTTTTCAGGACAAAATTCAGGAGTTGAATACAGACTTTGCTAAGATCTGTATTACTCGTAGACCTCCTGGGGCCCCAGTAGCCAGAGTTCCCCTGCCAGTTCTCAAGGAGCTGGAACTTCAGGCTAGACAAAATATCTCAACCCTCAACTTCACCGCTGCATTTGCCAAAACCTCCTCTTCTTGCAATGCTTCATTGGAAAAATGCCAACATAGCATTAAGTCAACTGTCAAGAAGATTAAATCTCAGATTCAGAAAGGTGCCAATCCTGAGAAAGCAGCAAAGCGCGGATATGAGGAAGTAGCTGTCTACTTAGATTTTTGGAACAAGACAGTACTTGTCCAACACAGGGCCCTCACTTGTCTCAGCAAATCTCTAGCCCATATTCTCCAGAGGGAGTTATACTCTATGGCTAATACCGGCTTGCTCAGGCGTGAAGCCGAGATGACTCGAGACGTCAAGAACTCAGGAACTCGTCCTTTTGGGGCTCTTCCTTGTTCGAGTCTCAACTAGTGAAGGAAGGTGAGGACTTCCTTCTCAAAAAAGGCACCTCAAAAGATTCTCAGGGTTTCGCACCCTACCAGAATAAGCCCTTTCGTGGTCCCCACAAGAAAAGAGGCTCCTACAGAAAACGCCCCTATGGGGGCAATACCTCTCAAAGCAGTAACCAGTCCTTTCCCTCGGGAAGAGGAAAACCCAACTTCAGAGGCTCCAGGGGTCGTTTTCGACCCCACAATAGGGGAAGGGGGCGTGGAAACCCCCCTTCCCAATGACTCCTCCAAAGCCTCACTCAGTCCACCAGTAGGAGGTCGCCTCCGTTCTTTCAGGAGAGACTGGCTAACAAACAAATGTTCTCAAAACGTGTTAAACATTATCACCAATGGCTACGTTCTGCCATTCCGTTCAAAGCCAAACTTGATCAGATTTCCTCTGATTCTATCAGAGTACAAGGCCCAACAAAAAGACCAAGCCTTGGCCACTTGTATCCAGTCTCTCCTGTCAAAGAACGCCATCGAAAAGGTGGAAAATGTAAAATCTCTCGGGTTTTACAGTCGCCTGTTCCTAGTACCCAAGCCTCACCAAAGGTGGAGGCCAGTCATAGACTTAAGCAGGCTCAACACTTTTCTACACGTAGAAAAGTTCAAAATGGAAACTCCAGAGTCCATCAGGATCTCCCTGATTCCAGGGGAGTGGGTATCGTCGATAGATCTGTCGGACGCTTACCTGCACATCCCCATCCACCCAAACTCAAGGAAATACCTAAGGTTTTGCTACAAGGCTCAGGTGTTCCAGTTCACCTCCCTCCCGTTCGGGCTGGCCACAGCCCCCCAGGTCTTTACAATGATCGTAAAGGAAGTGAAACTAATGGCCCTCTCAAGAGGACTCAGAATTCACCAATACCTGGATGACTGGCTGATCAGGTCCCAGTCTCAGGAGGAAGCCCAAGTGAACACACAGGCAGTGGTAGACCTAACTCAGTCCTTGGGGTGGATAATAAATCAGGAAAAATCAGAACTGAAACCTACTCAGGTGTTTTCGTTCGTGGGCTACGAATACCACCTAGATTCAGCCCTTGTAAAACCCACTCAAGAGAGATGGCTCAAACTTCAGGATTTAATCCTACGACTCAAGTCAAAACGTGTTTTGACTGCAAGATGTTTGATGTCTCTAATTGGGTTGCTAGCCTCAACGGAGAAAATGGTCCCGGAGGGACGCCTTCACATGAGGCCCTTTCAGTTTCATCTCAAGGAGCACTGGAGATATCCTCAGTCGCTGGACAACCTCCTTCCCTGGACAGAAGCCATTGCAGCCCACCTAGATTGGTGGCAAAATCCCTCCAACGTGATGATAGGTGCAGACCTTCATCCCAAAGACCACAGTATCCAACTCTTTACCGACACCTCAAACGAAGTTTGGGGCGCTCACTTAGACCAAAATTCTACAAAGGGTCTGTGGTCAGATCGGGAAAAAAGGCTACACATAAATGTCCTAGAATTGAAGGCGGTCTCCCTGGCCCTTCGAGACTTCAAGGACCAGTGCCAGAATCAAACAGTGTTAGTTGCGACGGACAACTCAACAGTGGTAGCCTACATCAACAAACAAGGAGGAACACACTCAGCAGAGATGTGCGCTCTCCTGTGGAAGATCATGACCTGGTGCCATCACTACCACATAACATTGAAAGCCAGGCACATTCCAGGGTGCCTGAATGTGATGGCCGACCTACTGTCCAGGTCCAACCAAGTGCAGTCAACAGAATGGTCTATGCACCCACAGGCGTTCAAACAGATCTGCCAGAAGTGGCTCACACCTCATGTAGACTTATTTGCCACTCACCTGAACCACAAACTCCCACTGTACGTGTCTCCTATACCAGACCCAAGGGCCTGGGACATAGATGCTCTAAACATAAACTGGACCAACCTCACGGCCTATGTGTACCCTCCTACAGCCCTCCTTCACAAGGTGATCCAAAAGATCAGGCAATGTCATTGCCTGATCATCGTAATAGCCCCAGGCTGGCCAGGGATGCCCTGGTTTTGGGACCAAGTGCAGCTCTCAACAGAGATCCCACTACAACTCCCAGTGTCAACGACCCTACTCAAACAGTCCCACAAGTTTGTGTTCCACAACAACCCCCAGCACCTGAACCTCCACGCCTGGTGTCTAGGAGTGGACAACTCCAAGAACAAGGCTTCTCTGTGGAGGTGGCAGAGAGAATTGCTGCCCCTCAGCGGTCATCAACAAGGACCATCTACAAGTCAAAGTGGGCCCTATTTGAAAAATGGTGCAGAGAAAATTCGGAGGATTTCTCCACTCCATCTGTGAAACAAATCTCAGATTTTTTCATGTACCTGTACCAAGACCTAAACAGGCGCGCCTCGACCATTGATGGTTACAGGACTGCAATCGTTGACACTTTGGGCCCAACGGCCCAACATATTGCACACAATGCAGACCTTCATAGGTTACTCTCCAGTTTTCACAGGGATCGTCCTAAAAGTTCCAGAAATTTGCCCAAGTGGAACCTTTCTGTTGTCCTTAACGAGCTCACCAAAGTACCATTTGAGCCCATGAAAGACACAGACCTCAAACATCTTACTCTCAAAACTGCTTTCTTGCTAGCCTTGGCCTCCGGCAAGCGCCGCAGCGAAATCCATGCCTGGGTCGCGAACAAAGTAGCTAATTTAGGCCAATGGGAAAAGGTAGCCTTGTTCCCTTCTTCTGATTTCATAGCCAAAAACCAACTAGCAAGAGAAGGTTCTCAAAGTGTGTCACCAGTGACTATCCCTGCTTTGACTACCATTGTAGATAGACAGTTTAAAGAAGACAGGACCCTGTGTCCCGTGCGGGCCCTGAGGTTTTATTTGGACCGAACAAAAGACCTGAGAGGGTCTCGTTCTCTCTTTTTCATCTCCTTTAAGAAAAGACATACCTCAGACACCAGACCCGCTACTCTCTCTTCATGGTTGAAGCAAACCATCCTACTTTGTTACAAACAAGCAGATCAACAAGCCTTGGACTTGGTCCAAATCAAAGCGCATGACATCCGGGCCTTCGCGGCCTCTAAGGCCTTTTACGGTGGGGTATCGGTAGACCAAATCATGCAAGCCTGTCACTGGAAAGCTCACAACACATTTACAAATTTTTACCTAAAAGACCTTACTTGGTCGGACACCGACAACAATATGTATCTGGGACCCGTGGTGGTGGCACAACAAGTCCTAGATCCTTCCCCTCAGACCAGTTGTCCTCGGAAAGAAAAAAAGGGGGGGGGGGGGGGGGGGCACATCCGCTACAACCAAGTCTTCAGGAGTCTTTCCCAGGATCTAGGTATTCCTTTACCTTCAAGATGTTACGGGTAAGGTCATTTTATTCTTTAGTTATCAAGTAATTTCTATTAAGGACTTATTTAGTTGTCATTAATCTCATATTCAGGGTTAAAAATTTATGAGATACCCAACCACTGGGTTGGTCAGTCACACGTGAAGGGCCCTTAGGGACCCTTAGACCTCGAAGTGAGCACTGCTGCACTTCCGTCCTACAATCAAACATCTAAACAATTTTTAGCACTGTCTCTCATTTACTTAGGTTTTTGGCTCGCTACAGGCCCGGTCTTCGGGATCGGGGCACTGTAAATGGGACTCAGACTGGTATTTCTGGCACTATCCTATACATATTAATTCAAATCTTAGAAAAAAGATCACATATCTTCCAGTCTCAGCTGTAATCCCGCCACCGGGCGGTTGAATTCAGCATTAAGTCCCACATGGTAAGCTATTGTAGCGTAATAAAATTGAAAATTTTAATTACTTAAACGTAGCTTTTATAAGCTACAAGCTTACCATGTGGGACTTAGGAGAGTCCCACCCTGCCTCCCTGCTGTTTACAGCTGAGGGGTAGGTTTAAAAAATTTCAACGAGAAAGTAGGGCGATTGGTCAGAAGTTATCACGTGACGACAACTACCAGTATATCCGGTGGCTAACAAGAACGATCTTTTTTTCTAAGACGTTGGCCCCGGGTGTGGCAACCCGAGAACAGCATTAAGTCCCACATGGTAAGCTTGTAGCTTATAAAAGCTACATTTAAGTAATTAAAATTTTCAATTTTGTATGGTTCAATATTGTAATAATATTTATTTTTCATTGAAGATCCTGGAGGCCAATGAGGCATCACAGGATGTGGACATGAATGATGAAGAGGCAGAGAGCGACTCCCGGGGAATGGGTGCCAGCAAGAAAAAGGTACTGATACAATGAATATTTGAACGCCCTTTTCATGTCCCTAAATACAGAATTGTAGCTTGTAGGAAAACTAAAGATATTGCTGAAACTTTCTTACTTGATGAAAGCATTGCGGAAGTAGCTGAAACTTTCAATCTTCTCAGTAGAATACAAAACAGTCACTTGCATTCAAGAAATGGCAGAATTCTTTGTTCTGATGAGATGCTTTTGGCTTGAAAATACTATGATATGTTATAGGAGTAAAAGACGTATTCGAGTGCTTTATGATGATTTTAAACTATCGATCGGCTGAATATTAAAGCCACGAAGCCCGAAGGGCTGAGTGCTTTAATATAGCAGATCGATAGTTTAAAACCATCATAAAGCACGAGATCCAGTGCCATGTGGGCTGTTCCATTAACTAAACGTGCATAGTGATGGATGTGCAAACAGCCTTTTGGTTAAAATATTGTTAGGAAATCCCCCACAGTATTCTGTGATCTCATATTAATGAGTAGTCGATCTTTAAATGAAATATTGATAAAAATCCCCACTGAATTATTTAACTTTATATTTGCTGCATATAATTTACGTTTTATTTTACCGGGCGTTATTTATTTACAATTGTACGCGAAGGGACTATGAACACAGAAGTCAACAGCGTTGTTTTATTTACCGTTTTATATTTGCGATTCCAGCATGGTGCAAAAGATGTGTCCAAGGTCACTGCGCAGCATACCATTTTAGAATTTAGTTATCATTGACAATATCCTTTAAATCCCCGGTTTGATTCCCGGCTCGACCTGAAGTCTAAAAGTTGGTAGATGCTTGCTGATGCCCAGTGGTTTTCAGTGCAGAATCGTGACTAACTAGTATGTGCTGCTTTCCTCCACCTCCGCAACTACCTGTCTTGATATGATCTTTACAGGTATGTGTTGAAATTAAAGTTAAAACAAAATCATTCAGAAAATACCTTTGAAAAAAAATTGTCCCATCCACACCTCCTTAAAATGGGACGGGATTTTGATTTATTTAGTTTTCATCACTGAAGGACCATTAAGATACAGTATGTAAATATATCTTGTGAATATTTGAAAGTCCTGTTTTTTCTGACTTGTTTATGTGAGAGATAAATTGCAAGAATTGGTTTGTCATTCCACAATGTTTCACAGAATATGCATCACTAGTTGTGCTTGTTTTCTCGAAGGTTTCAGTAACTACCGGTATATTGTGCAACAAAACATATTAACAAGGATATAGCACTTTAAAATAATTCAGGAATAATCACCAATAGACTTCCTGTTTACCATCACTGTTGGAAATATTTTTTTTAGTTAATATTATTTAGAAAAGATTTCTGATAGCTAAAACTTGGTCTAAATGAAACTGTGATATATGTCTACGAAGTGTGTATTTTATCCGAATTTGTGCAGTTTATCATTATATTTGGCAATAAATGATCAGGAAAGTATTGACAAAAGTCATTAAAAAGTGATGTTCATGCCAGTTTTTTTGTTTGTTTTTTTTTTGTTTTTTTTTTTGTCACTTCTGTTACAAGGATACTGTTAAACAATTGAAGATCAAAGAATCTTGGCATACCTTTGTGAATGTGTGAGGTAACTGTGATTCAAGTGTTGTCTCACAAGCAACTCTGTCTTATATTTGGCACATGACTCACTTCATGTCAAGTTACCACAAGATGTAAATATACAAAAGATAAATTGGGTAGTCTGTCAGTCTCTCAGGTGGCTCAGATCCACAAAAGAGACTCTATGTTTGTGCAATTGTCAAAATTTGATCAAATTAAATCTCGAGTCGGGGTGGGGGGAGGGGGAATTGCCATTGAGGATATCTAAAATTCGCCACCTCTAAAACTTGGGGGATGGGGGGGGGGGGGGAATTGCCATTGAGGATAGAGTAAGAAATCTAAAATTCGCCACCTCTAAAACTTTAGTTAATTCTATGATAAACATGATGCTTTGTCTTAAACTTGGTATATTTCATTTTAAAAAAACCTTGATTTACTGTACATTCAAAAAATCTTACCTCAATTCTTTATTTTTATTAGTATTTCGACATGTGGCGAATTTCAGATATGTGGTGAATTTTAGATTTCTTACTCTACCCATTCTATTACTTTGACTTGTGGGAAATTCTTTACAGAATTACCATAGATTTTGGTTATATTGTCTTTCTCTGCTGGTGATTTTCAAACACTATGGAGAACTTGACATTTCTTGCCCTGACTGTCAATGGCTCAGATATAATCTATTTCATGATCCAGAGAATTTTCCTGTGATTTGCCCAAGGGACTGTTCCATTGTGAAAAATTTTCTGTGAACCTCCCATTTTTTGGTCCATTCTGGAGTCAAAGTACGCAAATGCTGAGGTAATTCCTCTGTAATGGACACCCACTCACAACACCCTCCCAAACACTAAACAACATTTCCCAGGTAAGAAATATGTCTTTGATTGTATGTCGATCGTAATGCAATGGTAAGGTATGGAACTGTTCCTTGAGTGATCAGGAAGTTATGTTCATCCTGTTATGTTTGGGGTTGATTCCTTAAAATCATGAGTACATAATTTATTTGTGGATCATTTAAGTCTGCGGGAAAGACAACAGAATTGCTAAGTAATGTTAACGAAGCCTTCTGAAAATAGATCTCATCAAAACTTGGACACAAAATACAGTCAAAACTTTCATTTTCATGATTTTAAATTCCAGCCCTTCCAAAATACAGTCAAAACTTTCATTTTCATGATTTTAAATTCCAGCATCCTAATAAATATTTGTGTTTATAAAATCATAAAACTCATTTGGGGCAAACTAAAACCTAGTCAACAGATTGTTCACTATTTTAGTATTAATCCATTTAATTTTAATGCGTGTTCTCATGTTCTTTAATGTATGTACTTCTTGCCTGTATGGTGAAATTGGTGAGTATTGTGTGATTTGAAGTCATACATACTATATCCTTGAAAGGGGAACAGAGTGAACTTACATTCTTGTTTGTATTTGTAATTTTGATAGTTTATTCTCAAAGGCTTTTATTTCACCCCGAGAAGCATGATATATTGTCACCTGATGTTTGTGTATAATTCACAAGCATATCCTCCTTTCTGTTGGACCATCTCTTTCTTGGAAAATCCATTCCCCAGAGGAAGTCTGCGCATCAGTCTTGCCTCTACAGAAATAAGTCATGTCAAATAATTCAATTTAAATATCCTGTGTTTACACCAGATCTAATTCCTGCTCTGCTTTTTGAGGGGACTTCAACTTATGATTTAATATTTATGTTCTGGCCATGTTTTCTGTCCACACTGTCTGTTTCAGCTGTTGCCAGGGCTTAAGGGGGAGAGTAATGGATGTCAATAATATAATATAGCCAAAATTTACAACAATGGGAAATGACTCAAGTTAGGACATCAGAGCATATTTGTTTTACAAACAAGTCAAATATTACTCTTTTTCTTGAATAAATTTTGTAATCCACAATATTTCTTTTCGGTCGCTGTATTTACATGTACAAGATTTCTGTCCTACTTTTGTTGTAAATTTGCGTCTTATTCAAGGCTTTGGGAGTGTTGATGGTGTGTTTATTGTAAAAAGTTTTCTTTTCTAGAACTATCAGACTTATTGTCTGATATACACAGACTTATGTACAAATATGGATAGGAAAGTTGTCTGCTCAGTTTCCACGTATTAAAATTAAATGGATTATCACTAAAATAGTGAACAACCTGTTGATTCAGCTTTAGTTGACCCCCAATGAGTTATATGATTTTTTTTAAACAGAAATTTTTATTGGGATGCTGAAATTTCAGTTTTTACCCCACAGCCCTTAAGGGCTGTTGGGGTATTGTTTTCACCCATGGTATCCAGATGGGTAGGCGGGCGCGGGTTGAAAATCTTGTCCGGTCCATATCTCAGAAACCGTAAGGTGTAGGAAGCTGATACTTGGTAGGAACATTAGTTAGGGGGTGTAGGTGTGCAACATCATGGTCTGACCTTGGTTTGACCTTTGACCTTGGTGTAGGTGTTGACCTTACCATAGTGACCTTGAGTTTGAAAATCTTGTCCGGTCTATATCTCAGAAACCGTAAGGTATAGGAAGCTGATACTTGGTAGGAACATTAGTTAGGGGGTGTAGGTGTGAAACATCATGGTCTGACTTTGGTTTGACCTTTGACTTTGGTGTAGGTGTTGACCTTACCATAGTGACCTTGAGTTTTTGACCTTGATTTTTTTTAAACAGAAATTTTTATTGGGATGCTGAAATTTCAGTTTTTACCCCACAGCCCTTAAGGGCTGTTGGGGTATTGTTTTCACCCATGGTATCCAGATGGGTAGGCGGGCGCTGGTTGAAAATCTTGTCCGGTCCATATCTCAGAAACCGTAAGGTGTAGGAAGCTGATACTTGGTAGGAACATTAGTTAGGGGTGTAGGTGTGCAACATCATGGTCTGACCTTAATTTGACCTTTTACCTTGCCGTGGTGACCTTGACCTATAAAATCTTGTCCCGGGCTATATCTCAGAAACTGTAATTTGTAGGAAGCTGATACTTGGTAGAAACATTAGTTAGGGGGAGTAGGTGTGAAACATCATGGTCTGACCTTCATTTGACCTTTTACCTTACCGTAGTGACCTTGACCTATAAAATCTTGTCCAGGCTATATCTCGGAAACTGTAAGGTGTAGGAAGTTGACACTTGGTAGGGATATTGGTTAGGGGGTGTAGGTGTACAACGTCATAGTCTGACCTTGATTTGACCTTTGACCTTGCCATAGTGACCTTGACCTATAAAATCTTGTCGGGGCTATAACTCGGAAACCATAAGGTGTAGGAAGTTGATATTTGGTAGGGACATTGGTTAGGGGCTGTAGGTGTGAAATGTCATGGTGTGACCTTAATTTGACCCTTGACCTTGCTGTAGTGACCTTGACCTATAAAATTTTGTTTGGACTATATCTTGGAAACCGTAAGGTGTAGGAAGTTGACATTTGGTAGGGATATTGGTTGGGGATTATAGGTGTGTGACTTTGATTTGAACTTTGACCTTACTGTAGTGACCTTGACCTACAAAATCTTGTCTGGGCTATATCTCGGAAGCTGTAAGGTGTAGGAAGTTGATACTTGGTAGGGACATTGGTTGGGGATTGTAGGTGTGCATCGTCATGGTGTAGTCCATGACTACTTTCTGATGCTATTTTCTGTTAAAAGAAAACATTTAAAATCTTAAAAATGTAACTTTTGACTGTATTTGTTGTCACTGGAATAATTTTTTTTTTTATCAGAGGAAATGGCCAGAATTATTCAGACATATCATAGATTTTATTTGCCATAATTAAAAGAGAATTAATTGATTTTCATCAATACTGAAAGTTATGTTTGTTTTTCTACAGTAACTGTAGTATTGCATATTACTGTACATTATACTCCCTCTGAATCCGGCCTCAGTTGCCAGTTTGTTAACAACTTTTGTATTTTATCACTTGGGTCTCATGTGGTTTGTGGGTTCGAATCCAGCCTGTGAAGATATGTGGGTTTCACCAATGTTTTCATTGATTTGTCCAGGTATGATCCACACTGTAACAGGGACATAAAAACTCCCTCATGTTAATTTGATTTATTAGAAATTCTTCCCACATTGTGATTCGTATGGCTACATCAATGCCTCCAATCTCCCCTGATGCACAGCTAGCACATTTATGGCTTACTTATGACTATAAAAGGTATCCCCCAGTGGCAGGCTTCACATCCTATAGCAAGTTTCCCCTTTTTTTATTCTGATAGTATTAAACATTTAAAATTAAGGCTGTGACGGGTGGTTAAAATCCATCCCGGTACCCGAGCTACGCAAATTCGTCTCACAGTTCGGTGTTTTAGTATGCACGTTTTTTCCTCTCCATAAACAAAACGGCGGTTTCCGGCAACGATGTCTTAGCATTAAAATAGTGGTGAAAGGTAAGCAAAACTTATTATATTGTTATAAAATGAGGAATATTATATAAAATTTACCAATATACAAAGAATTCTGCCATCTTGCAGTGTTGTCATTCTTTGTCATCCTAAAAAACGTGATAAAGTGGGCGACAATATAATATATTATAGTAGTTAACGACGATCGGGTGGACCAGAAAGCACTCGAGATCTTTCCAAATCGACTCCACTCGTGAATACCGACCACCCGGTCGCAGCCTTATTTAAAATGTATATAAAATCTGTTGCAGACCCTGGAAGACTTTGAATTCTTGAAGGTCCTGGGCAAAGGAACTTTTGGGAAGGTGATCCTTTGTCGAGAAAAAGCGAGTAATTACTTCTTTGCCATCAAAATACTGAAGAAGTCAGTCATCATTGCTAAGGTAGGAACTGTTGCATGAGAACTATGAATGTACCTTTGAATGTATTTTTTCATCATTTTGTAGCTTTTTGTCAGTATTTAAAGCCTAATGTTAAGGGGTCAAAGACAATTCAACATTACCTATTTGTCAGATATGATGCTGTAGCAAACATCTTAATTATTTTTTCTGCAATGAAGGTTTTTATGCTGGTGTGTAATTTCCTTGACAGAGACTATCATCTTTATTCTTACATAAGTGAATAAGCATGTTATAATGTACTACAATGTTTACATTACAGGATGAAGTGACACACACAATGACAGAAAACCGAGTATTACAGAAAACTCGTCATCCATTCTTAACAGTAAGTGGATTAACCTATGTTATTCTTGTCCTGTGTTACTATTTGTCTTGTAGCCTTGATTTATATTTTTAGTGACTTGATTTGCCATATACAGTTTGCAATATTAATTTGTGATCCGGACAAGTCAGGGTCATCATTTTGCTTGACTCCTGATTTGAGTTGGCAGATTAGAGTTTGCAGGTAAAAAAGCAAAATTAAATATCGGGGGCCATATTTCATGGACAATACTTAGACCATTCCTAACTTAGATTTTGAGTATGACTTATCTTTCAAGTGAGATATTATGAAACCTTATTATGAACGTTCCTAAGCCTAAGTTGATTTTAGAGTCTTGTAAACAAACAGACGACAGCTCAACGACAGTAAGTATTTGTTTATGAGAAAAACATATGCGTATCCATTTTTCTTCCATTCAAAATTTTACAAACAAATATACCTTTAGAAGAAGTTTCTCCTTACTCAAAATCTAAGATGACAGAACATGTTTTTTTTTTTGTTTTTTTTTTTGGCTTAATTGCAATCTATGACTAGCAGTTATATTAGTGATGTTCATCAAAATCCTGTCTGCTGTGTATTGATCAGGGTAATGTAATATGGGGTCAATCAGTACCATGGGCTTATAAAAAGTCTTTCTCAACCCAGGTGTTTTGGATATCCTCAATCAGCTGGCTTATTCATCATGCCTTAAAGGAGAGGAGTGATTTTTATGTTGATAATCTTCCTTTAACAACACTGTAGGGACCAATCTCTGCTCATTATAAAGCAGGCCCATTAGTTGTCTGTAAAAATATTATCACAATAAGTCATTAACACCTGCTTCTTAGAACTGAAATACTTACTCCAACAACAGAACATTTCATTTGCAGATTTAGGATAATAAAGATGCACAGTACGTGGCTTAATGGGGACTGTCTTTATTTTCTTCAACAAAATATATTTGTTTTTGACATCTTTAACTGGTGTAACTCTTTCATGCTTCCTTTGAGAACCTGACATTCTCCTTCTAAACTGAAAATGACATTGATTGTAAATGCAGATCAGGAAGACATACTTTGATAGGGGTCTGCAGTTGATTTTATTCTATCCTGTGCCTTTACCTCACAATATTCATTCATACCTCCCAATGTTAGCAGCTTAGAGACTGTTTCAGTGTCCATTTTATTTTTATTTTTTAGTTTGAATTCTTTTTTTTTTCTTCTTTTTTTCAGATGATCAATGTCTGTGCATTGATTTTAGCAACTCGAGCATTCGTTCAATATCTATTTAGACTTGATTAAAAGGTTTTCTGATTAATACTTACATATTAAGTGGCTATATGTTCTGCTGGTTGTGGCTTTTCAGAGCACTATTGTCTAAAATTCAGCAACTGATGTCTTGGCTTACTACATCCAGGGTTCTCACTGGTCAGGGTAGAGGTATTTCCTTTTAAGTCAGGAAACTTAAAGTTGTGTAAAAGTCAGGGAAAAGGTTGGAGAATGTTATTTAACAAAGGAAGTTGGAACCGTGACATCTTTAGCCCATTGCTTATGTCTTTTAAGATGACTTATTATGTCTCTGTATCTCTTTCAGTACCTATTTTTATCAATTGATTACATCTTTTCTGATAAGCCTTGCACATTCATTTGACTTAAACAAGTGAGGTACTGATTCTAGCCCTAAAAATTGTATTGTCTTGATATGAGCAACTGAAGTACCCATTCAGTATCTATTTAATCCATAACTTCTGGCTTATTAGATCACTAATGTCTATACCTTGATTTTAGTAACTGTAGTACTCATGCCAAAATAAACCAATATTGACTTGATTCCAGCAACTGAAGTCCCTGGTCTGTTACTTGTGGCTTTTCTGCTCACCAATGGCATGTATGTCATCTTGCTTTTAGCCACTGAAGTATCCATTAAATACCCATTTAATCCATTACTTGAATTGTATAGCCAATGTCTGTACCTTGATTCCAACAACTGAAGTACTTGGTCAATTGATTGGGACATTTTAGACTTGTGCTGTGTATGTTTTACTTTTAGCAATTGAAGTACTCATTCCAGACCAAAGACCGGCTGTGTTTTGTGATGGAGTATGTGAATGGAGGAGAGCTCTTCTACCACCTCTCAAAAGTGCGCATCTTCTCCGAGGAACGCACGCGTTACTATGGTGCTAGCATTGTGTCAGCACTTGGCTACTTACACCAGCACAACATCGTCTACAGAGATCTTAAGGTCAGTAGAAACCGTCATATCACACCAGTGTCCATAGTGTCAGTCAGTGCTACAGTGATGAATTACCAACTCAAATTGTGACTTAAGCTACAAGTATTAGACACATCTGCATGCAGCATGTTCCAAAGAAACCTCAAGAGAGAGTAGGTTCAAGAAATATCCAGGTTATCAGATTGAGTATCTTCGAATGATGGTGGCTGAAAAGGCTGGTAGAAACAGCCATATGTTAATTCTCAAGGATCAGTATTTTGGCTTTAACATCCAATCCTTTTATGTAATGAAGTCTTATGTTAACTATGACCTGAGTTTATGGTGAATCATAAAATGATGAAAGTTTATGACATGTTTTACAATTTGTTTTATTATTTTTATGCAGCTTGAAAATTTGTTACTTGACAAAGATGGCCACATCAAGATTGCAGATTTTGGTCTCTGCAAAGAAGACATGAGTTTTGGTGCAATGACAAAAACCTTCTGTGGTACACCCGAATATTTAGCGCCTGAGGTGAGTGATTTTGTTCATTTCAAGGTTTTGAAGACGTATTCTGAAAACAACTTTTTTTTGTCACCAGCCTTACTGTGTGTGATATAGGGATTGCTTTGTCCTCCATCTGCAGTGTCGGTGCAATGCTTGCTCTTCTGGACAGTATCACAAAAAAAAAAGAAAAAAAAAACAAAAAAAAAAAAAAGAGCTTGATGAATAAATTCAAATTTGGCATGTGAATGTGAATGGTTTATATTGCATATTGCACTCTAGGCTCACATCTAGATTCTTGACCAATCCATAAATTAGACAGGGTTTGTCAATAAGAAGATATATATTTTTTTATTATTTTTAGTAGAATTAAAAAAAATTACTTTGAAAGTTGGTTGTAGAAATTCTGATGTAATGCATTATATTACATGTGTTCATGCATGGCTTATCAAGATTTCATGTCATCAGAAGGAAGATAATGCTTTGGTTGTTGGTGTGATAATATTATGTTTTGTGTCACTCAGTTTTAAAAGACCGTGATCACACCTCAGTATAGTTCAATCACATGTTGTGATCTTTGGAATGAAAGGCTTAAATGTACATGAAGTGACATTCTGTACACATGTTTAGTCCCGAGTGTTACTTAAGGGCATGAATTTTCAACTTCACAAATTTGGGGAACATCAGTTTTGCAGGAGGTTAGTTTTCCTATATGTGCAGTAGGTTATTGGGGCACTGTGGTGTTGATATTATGGTGAATGCTGATATTAATCCTCTTGTGTTTTCTGTATGTACATTGTTGAAAAGAGTGATAAGAATTGTGCAACGCTTACTGCAGTCATAGTGACTGGGACAGTGTTATGGAAGTATTTAATGGTAAATAGTCTATATTTTTGACATTTGTAGGTTCTTGAAGACAACGATTACAGCCGTGCAGTAGACTGGTGGGGCACTGGGGTGGTGATGTATGAGATGATGTGTGGTCGCCTGCCTTTCTATAACCGAGACCCTGAAGTTTTGTTTGAACTCATTCTCATGGAGCCCATACGCTTCCCCAAAACACTGTCTGAAAACGCAAAGTCTCTGCTTGCTGGACTACTCATGAAAGACCCAAAGAAAAGGTAGTGTAAAAGCTACAGTCAGTGAGTAAACACTAAAAATAACAGGTTTAAGTTGTAAATCAGCACCAAGAAATGCCAGGCATATTCTTACCATTCTCAGTCACCAAATGATCAACAAAAGGTGGAAGAAAGAATCTGTGTAATAGGGTCAGTAACACCGATATATCAGTATTGATACCATTCACTGAAATACTTTGATAACAATTTACAGTCAGCATCTAGATTTTAAGTATATATATATATATAAGTGCAGTAAATGTAAAATACTACAAATCTCCCCTAAATCTGAAAGAAAATATAAACTTTTATCAGATATTTTAGTTGGTTTTGTAATTGCATGATTTCTTTTGGCAGAACTGCCACTTTGTGTTTTCATGAACTTCCTGTTAGCAGACCTTTTTGATTGGGGATATGCTAGAAAACAACTTCATGAGAGTCCCAGAAACAAAATGGTTTGACATTGGCAGAAAACTGAAATGAACAACGTGCTACTGACCCCCCTACCCTAGTTTGTCCCAATATGATCCAGCAATTAAAAGATATGAGAACACAACTTTGACTTTGCTAATATATACATTTGTATGTCATGTACAAGTTGGCATTTTGTACAAGTTATAACTTGTACGGCTGAGTTGTACTAGTTATAACTTGTACCAAATCTTTTTCAAATTTTGTACAGGTTATAACTTGTACAAAAATTATGCCTGTACTATTTTTCATTGATGTTTAGTAATATGTTTTTGCTTTTAACTTTTCAAAGTACAGAAATTTCAGCTTGGAGGGTCGTCTGCAAATTATTAGTCAAAAATTGTTTTTCCACCATGTTTGGCAGCCATCTTGAATTTCTGTGAAACAAACACATTTATCTCCCAAATGGTGTGAGATAGAGCAATTTCAGCTATATTTTTGTCTCAGAGAGATGCTCAAGTCATTTGCCTATTTTTCAAGAAAGTGTTCTCCTGAGATCTTTTGTAGCCAGCTTTAATTTTTACATAAACCGGAAAAACACATTAATCTTAACCAGAACAAGACACAGTGATTTTGGCCATGTCACTATAGCTCATTGGGATGCTTTGTTTTTGCTGTGCAAAACGGTTACTCTTTCTTTTGCAAAGCAATACTCTAGTTATTTTTGCTGATTGCTCTGTATTTCTGCTTCTAGGTTAGGTGGTTCAGAAGAAGACGTTGCAGACATCCAAGCACATCCTTTCTTTGACCCCATTGACTGGCAACTCCTAGTCCAGAAAAAGGTAGGTTCTCATGTGTATGTAGTGTATTGCTGATCCAAGGTGGTCACAGAATTAATGCTTTGGTCTGTTTGATGAGGGCAGTTATTCAACAGTGTAATTCATATGTATAGGCGTGGTCAACATGTTCCTGACATAATGCGTAGACGATTCTGCACATTGTTTTAAAGAAAATGAAGCCAAGATGTTTTTGTTTTTTTAAAATTTTTTAGTTGTTTTAAATTGTTGCCTTCTGCATGAAGTAGCTAGAGGGTTATTTTTAAGTAGATTCACAGAACTCGTAAGTTCATTTTCATAAATTAATAGTGAAAAAATTTGATCTGATTAAAATTGTTTTTGATGGGGTAATGTTGAAATTGGGACGTGTTATTTATTGTCTGAAGTTAGACTTATAAGAGGCCCTATCAACAGGGTTCTGTAGATGTGGTTCAGTTACTAACCCATGTTTGATGACTCTGAAGTTTGAACATAATCTTTGGTATACCCTTGTTTTATGTAAATTGTAGGAAGATTATCCAATTCCTTGTCTACGACTACAAATAGCCGTAAATAGTTCATGGTGTAACTCCTACACAAAATTAAGAGGAAAAGAGGGGGAATTTGTAATAGTTTAATAAAAGTACAACCACAAAAATAACATTTTTGACATCTTTGAATCCTTTCACCTATTATTTGTTAGCCTGTCACTTATGTTGAGGCTTCAGAAGTAACTATCGGTGTGTCTATTGCCTGTGTTGTATATGGTTGCATGTTGGGTGTTGGTGTGATAGGCATGTTTTGTGTTATCTCTGTATATCTGCATGTAGTGAAGCACTGATTTCAAGTAACAACCATTAAACTTTTGCTATCCGAACATTGATGTCTGATAGTGTTTTGCTTTTAAATTTGATTCATTCCTACTTGAGTCTTTAAAACTTTAATACTTTCTTCCAAAAATCACTCATAAGATTTTGGTTGTATCATTCTAAAGTTTTGATTTTTGCATTTGCTGTAAACAGATGTGAATTATTTTCATTGACAAGTTATAGATTTTGCCCTTGATTGTCAAATAGTTTTTTAATGACACAGTAGTTGCATGGTTAACAGTGGCTCTAATTTTATTGTACACTTGTGCTTATTAGTTATCAGTCTTTTCAATGTTTGATCTCCTTTCAAAAAGCTTTTTTTTTTACTGCATGTTGTTTTATTTCTGTGCAGTAGAACATATATAGATCAACCCTCTACTTCATGCATATTGAACGGATAAGGATAATCTGTTAAATGAATGACAGTATGTATTCCTGTTGTTGACTAATTAGAAAGCATATGAACTGTGTCTCTGATTTTCAGTAAACTCATAACTGGGCTTTTGGAACACTCATTTTGAACAATTACAACCAAGATAAAGGTGATTACTTGACATAAATGAATTACTGGTTAATTAATTGCCCATGCTTTCCAAAGTGCCCCTCCACGATCTTACAATATCGATAATAAATTCCAATATGTCATTTAGATGTAAACTTTCTACACTAAAACACCATAATCAGTCTGATTTCTTTATTTTTTATATCCATTATCAGCAAAATCTTCTTATTTTAACAGGTATTTTACATTTTATTTTGCAGAGATTTCTTTTTTTACCCCACAGCCCTTAAGGGCTGTCAGGGTATTGTTTTCACCCACGGTGTCTGGATGGGCGCGCGATCGGCGGGAAAAAGTTTGTCCGGGCTGTATCTCAGAAACCGTAAGGTGTAGGAAGTTAATACTTGGTAGGGACATTGGTTAGGGGGTGTAGGTGTGCAACGTCATGGTCTGACCTTGATTTGACCTTTGACCTTCCTGTAGTGACCTTCAGTTTGAAAATCTTGTCCGGGCTATATCTTGGAAACCGTAAGGTGTAGGAAGTTGATACTTGGTAGGGACATTGATTAGGGGGTGTAGGTGTGCAACATCATAGTCTGACCTTGATTTGACCTTTGACCTTGCTGAAGTGACCTTGACGTATAAAATCTTGTCCAGGCTATATCTCGGAAACTGTAAGGTGTAGGAAGTTGATATTTGGTAAGGACATTGGTTAGGTGGTGTAGGTGTGAACGTCATGGTCTGACATGGATTTGACCTTTGACCTTGCAGTAGTGACCTTGAGTTTGAAAATCTTTTCTGGGCTATATCTCGGAAACTGTAAGGTGTAGGAAGTTGATACGTGGTAGGGACATTGGTTAGGGGGTGTAGTTGTGCAGCATCCTGGTCTGACCTTGATTTGACCTTTGACCTTGCTGTAGTGACCTTGACCTATAAAATCTTGTCCGGGCTATATCTCGGAAACCGTAAGGTGTAGGAAGTTGATATGTGGTAGGGACATTGGTTAGGGGGTGTAGGTGTGCAACGTCATGGTCTGACCTTGATTTTACCTTTGACCTTGTTGTAGTGACCTTGACCTATAAAATCTTGTCCAGGCTATATCTCGGAAACCGTAAGGTGTAGGAAGTTGATACTTGGTAGGGACATCGGTTAGGGGGTGTAGTTGTGCAACGTCATGGTCTGACCTTGATTTGACCTTGCTGTAGTGACCTTGACCTATAAAATCTTGTCCGGACTGTATCTCGGAAACTGTAAGGTGTAGGAAGTTGATATTTGGTAGGGACATTGGTTAGGGGGTGTAAGTGTGCAATGTCATGGTCTGACATTGATTTGACCTTTGACCTTGCAGTAGTGACCTTGACCTATAAAATCTTGTCCGGGTTATATCTCGGAAACCGTGAGGTGTAGGAAGTTGATACTTGGTAGGGACATTGGTTAGGGGGTGTAGGTGTGTAACATCATGGTCTGACCTTGATTTGACCTTTGACCTTGCTGTAGTGACCTTGACCTATAAAATCTTTTCTCGGCTATATCTTGGAAACTGTAAGGTGTAGGAAGTTGATACTTGGTAGGGACATTGGTTAGGGGTTATAGGTGTGCATTATCATGGTGTGACCTTAATTGGATCTTTGACCTTTTCGTAGTGGCCTTGACCTTTAAAATCTTGTTGCACCTGTGCGTCTGTCTTTGAGCCACAGATTTTGCACCAACACCATACATAAGCATTCATTGAATGTATTACCACTTCTGTATGCATGGTAATATTCAAAACATCTAAACCATAATTCAGCCATGCAGATTTAGATAAAGAGTGTTGTAATTTTAGTTTACTGATTGATGCTGTCATCTTGTTATTGAAATATCTTGTTTTTATACTTCATCTTTACATGCATTATCTTTGTTTTAGACATTATTTTCTCCATTTAAACATTGTTTGGACCTTTATATAACTGACAGTGCTCTGAAAGTATCCTGAACTTTGTACTGATACAGTACTTCCATATCTCATGGTGTTAAAAATATTTCCCTAGGCTGTGGGGTACGGGCATCTCTGATGCTTTTTTTTTTTGAAACGCCCAGCTTGTTTTCATTGTCGTAAACGCCCATCCCCAACTTTTGCAAATATTCCGTTACATTGCCCATGGGTACTTCAGAGAGCGGATACAGTATATAATATTTTAAGTTATGGCTTGTCACACTTTAAGCAAAATACAGAAGCCTGGACATCCTATGATCTTATTAAAATCTTTCGTCTTGTGATACAGTAAGTTATAGGTCATTGATACTCCACTTTCTAAGGAATATGTGAGAATATCTTTAGTGTCCTGGCCACAACAGCTTTTTGCTGAAAGTGAGAAATTCTTTATGTCTTAAATTAATATTTTTCAATGATAAAGAAATAATCTTACAATAGGGAAACTCATTATTAGTTTTAGCAGGAAGTGTCTGCAAGCATAAAAGTATTTTGAGTGTGAAACCCTCTGTTTTTATCCGGAATTTTATCTATGTAAAATACATATCACTGTAAATTTAATTTTCTGAAATCTAAAATTAGGTACAGATACACTTCTTCCTGAGAAAAAACCCATGCTTTATTTTATGGACAAGAACAAAATAAAATAAAGAATATCTGTGAAGTGGGTCCATGTTATAACACAAAGTAACAAGGGGTATCAGTGCAAAAGATAAATATAATGGTCTGTCCAAACTGCTGTTATCATTGATTGAACATTACATAATTGTTCAATACTGAATTGATCCTAAACAGTGATAATACTAATACTTATTGGAACCTGTAACTTGGTCTTCTTAGTTCTGTCGCATTAGCTCTTAAGAGCATGGCTGTATTGTCTCAAGAGAATTCACTCAACAAGCCAGATAATCTAATTAAGTTCATTAAATCTATAAGTTAATTCATAACTTAAACATTACCTTATTCTGCAGTTTATTATATCCACCGGATAGCATCCAGTGGATACTATGGATTACGTATGAATACGCCGCCGCAGTGTGTAGAGATTTTCTCGTTACCCCTCTAGAGGCTAGGGTATTATAGATAGACTTCTCAAATTTTTAGGTTACATTCATAACAATAAAATCTTGCCTGGGAATATTTTTGGCCTCATTTTGAAAAACAAGATGGCCGCCACAGGCGTTTTTCGACTTTCAGCAAGGAGTTTTGTTGGCCCTCTAGAACAAAGGGAATTATAGGTAGAGATCTCAAATTCGCAAGATGTGTTCATCATTACAAAATCTTGACTGAAAATATTTTTGGCCTCATTTTGAAAACCAAGATTATAACTCGCTTATTATTGGTCCTAGAGGTTTGATATGGTAAACCAACCTATAGGAAATCATGGGCTGTGAATCTTGTGGTGTGGGTGGATTTGACCTTGGATCTCTCCTTCAAGGTCAAACGAGGATAGCCAAACTTAAAAGTGCTTATAACTCGCTTATTATTGGTCCTAGAGGTTTGGGATGGTAAACCAACCTATAGGAAATCATGGGCTGGGAATCTTTTGATGTGCTCAGATTTGACCTAGGGCCTCTCGTTCAAGGTCAAATGAGGATAGCCAAACTTAAAGTGCTTATAACTCGCTTATTATTGGTCCTAGAGGTTTGGGATGGTAAACCAACCTATGGGAAATGACAGACGGGAATCTTTTCGTGTGGTCAGATTTGACCTTGGGCCTCTCGTTCAAGGTCAAACGAGAATAGCCAAACTTAAAAGTGCTTTCAACTCGCTTATTATTGAAAAATGCTGTTTATCTTCTAAACTATGTTAGTTGGCCTTTTCCGGTGGATACATCTTGCATCTGGCCACAGATATATCCGTGGTCTAGTTTCTACGCAGTTTAATCTTTCACCATGCTATGTTTACCAGATACAAGTTATTTTTTTTGAACAATAATCTTTTAAAAAAATTAAATAAATATTGAGTTCCAAACACTGTTTGCCAGTTTCAACAAGATTTCAGTTTTTGGAAAGTGTAAGATTTGCTTAGAATGCCGCTTTGCCTTGATTGAAACTTTTAGCCCAGATAGCTGACCAACATTTATTTTTATTTTTAGTGATTTCAAATTATCAGATGTTAGTGATCGGACCGGTTTTCGGGGCTTTGAAACCGAACGAAATCCGGGATTTCGAAAGTGTGCAGAGATATGGTAAAAAGTTTTATGCAAGCGTACATGAGATACATCCTCAATAGGAAATATGCATTCGCGAGATATTTTGAAGTTTGTAAACTTCATTTACCATGAATATTAAGCTTAAATGTAAGTTATTTCTTCAAATATATATATTCTTGGTTGTTTTGACAAAATATTAACCAGTAGAAAGCCTAATATAATGGCGTTTTCAATAACCGGTACTTAAATATTCTTTGCGGATTTCGTCATTTCTGCCTAAACGAAACGAAATGCGGTTTACCGGTTTACCGTTCACACCACTATCAGATGTATATACAACAAAAATGTTCAAATAATAAATATGATCCACATAGAGTTGAGAGTATCCCAGTATGCAATGGAACCATATCAGCCATGATAATGATGACATCTTTTTACATTTCAACATAATCTCTGTGAAAACTAATAAATTGTGTTAACCTTGATATATTTTGTGGGCACTAACATGCACGCTGTCATGTTGTCCGTTGCAGTATAATATAACCAATGAAGTGCACTTTTATGATTGTAAATTACTTCAACAGGTTGTGGTACATGGAATCAACAAAATGCTCAGTCAAAATGTGTAAAACTAAATAAAGGGAATAGTTGGATGTTTTGTGTGAGTGAATTTTTTTGTGGGAATTTCAGTTTACAAAAGCATGAAATTTTCATGGGAACCAAAATTTTTATTTGTAGTTTCTGTAAAATCAACATTAATACCTCAATAATATTGCAAATAAGGAAAATTTTACCCTTATCACTCACCCAGCAAATATATAAGAATATTATAAGACCCATCAGAAACTTCATAAGCAATACGCAAAGTCATATTTTATCCTTTATTTTGCCTGCAAAAGATCCATTATTGATATTGACCATAAAATTTTCACTTAAATATTCATTATATTCATGTTTTCACCCATGGTGTCTGAATGGTTGGGTGGGCGGGCAGCGAGAAAAAGATTGTCTGGACTGTATCTCAGAAATCGTAACATTGGTTGGGGGTTGTAGATCTGCAGCATCATGGTGTGACCTTGATTTGACCTTTGACCTTGCAGTAGTGATCTTGAGTTTGAAAATCTTGTCCGGGCTATATCTCGGAAATTGTAAGGTGTAGGACGTTGATGCTTGGTGGGGCCCATTGGTTAGGGGTGTAGGTGTGCAACGTCAAGGTGTTACCTTGATTTTAATCTTTGACCTTACCGTAGTGATCTTGACCTGTAAAATCTTGACCGGGCTATATCTCAGTAACCATATGGTGTAGATAATTAAGCGTCCCGCAAGGGACGCTTGTTTGTGTATGGGAGAGCTTCAGGCTCCGCCGGCTCCGCATTTTGTTTTCCTTATAACTCTGTAACCGTTAGGCGGATTCTTTTCAAATTTGGCAGGTTTAGGCAGTAGCCTTGGGGAATTTTTTTGAATATGCTGCAGTGACATTTCAACCAATCAGAGAGGTCACATGACCAAAAATGTCTTTTTTCGATGGGGAAGCTTGTCCGGATGATAACTTGAAAGGAATTTTATCAATTCACCTGAAACTTGGCAAATACATTCATTCTATTAAAATCTGGAAATCATTAGATTTTGGCATTGATTGGTCAAGAAATGGCCGAGTAATTAATGATTAATTAATCATTACGAATTTTCCAAATAAGGAAAACACAAAAATGCTTATATCTCGAAAACCGTGCTAGATAGAGCGATTTTGACGAAATTTTTGACCCGCAGGGCATCTCTGCGGAGTAGTTATCCCAATTTTCAAAAAATTTTTGTCTCGCCCAAAATGGCGGCCATTTTGAATTTTCGAAATTTTCGCAAAAATTGCAAAACACAAAAATGCTTATATCTCAAAAACCGTGCTAGATAGAGCAATTTCGACAAAATTTTTGACCCGCAGGATATCTCTGCGGAGTACTTTTCCCAATTTTCAAAAAATTTTTGTCTCGCGAAAAATGGCGGCCATTTTGAATTTTCGAAATTTTCGCAAAAATTGCAAAACACAAAAATGCTTATATCTCGAAAACCGTGCTAGATAGAGCGATTTCGACGAAATTTTTGACCCGCAGGGTATCTCTGCAGAGTAGTCATCCCAATTTTGAAAAAATTTTTGTCTCGCCAAAAATGGCGGCCATTTTGAATTTTCGAATTTTTCGCAAAAATTGCAAAACATAAAAATGCTTATATCTCGAAAACCCTGCTAGATAGAGCGATTTCGACGAAATTTTTGACCCACAGGGTATATCTGCAGAGTAGCCATGCCAATTTTCAAAAAAATTTTGTCTCGCCAAAAATGGTGGCCATTTTGAATTTTCGAATTTTTCGCAAAAATTGCAAAACATAAAAATGCTTATATCTCAAAAACCCTGCTAGATAGAGCGATTTCGACGAAATTTTTGACCCGCAGAGTAGCCATGCCAATTTTCAAACAAAAAATTTCTCGCAAAAAATGGCGGCCATTTTGAATTTTCGAATTTTTCGCAAAATTGCAAAACACAAAAATGCTTATATCTCGAAAACCGTGCTAGATAGAGCGATTTCGACGAAATTTTTGACCCGCTGGGTATCTCTGCAGAGTAGCCATGCCAATTTTCAAAAAAATTTTGTCTTGCCAAAAATGGCGGCCATTTTGAATTTTCGAATTTTTGCGCAAAAATTGCAAAACACAAAAATGCTAATATTTCGAAAACCGTGCTACATAGAGCGATTTCGACGAAATTTTTTATCTTCAGGGTATCTCTGCAGAGCAGCTATCCCAAAGAGCTTTCACTTGGTGAAGTTTCAGACCCATAGCTAATTGCTCACCTACTCAAAAAGAGTAAATGCGAATTATCTCTAAAAGTATTGCAGATAGCCAATTTTTCTCAAATAACTCATTCACCTACTTTTGGGAGAGCTTTCACATGGTGAAGTTTCAGACCCATAGCTAATTATTTACCTACTCAAAATGAGTAAATGCTAATTATCTCTAAAAGTATTGCGGATACCCAATTTTTATCAAATAACTCATTCATCTACTTGTGGGAGAGCTTTCACATGGTGAAGTTTCAGACCCATAGCTAATTACTCACCTACTCAAAATGAGTAAATGCGAATTATCTCTAAAAGTATTGCAGATAGCCAATTTTTCTCAAATAACTCATTCACCTACTTTTGGGAGAGCTTTCACTTGGTGAAGTTTCAGACCCATAGCTAATTACTCACCTACTCAAAATGAGTAAATGCGAATTATCTCTAAAAGTATTGCAGATAGCCATTTTTTCTCAAATAACTCATTCACCTACTTTTGGGAGAGCTTTCACTTGGTGAAGTTTCAGACCCATAGCTAATTACTCACCTACTCAAAATGAGTAAATGCGAATTATCTCTAAAAGTATTGCAGATAGCCAATTTTTCTCAAATTAATCATTCACCTACTTTTGGGAGAGCTTTCACTCGGTGAAGTTTCAGACCCATAGCTAATTACTCACCTACTCAAAATGAGTAAATGCGAATTATCTCTAAAAGTATTGCAGATAGCCAATTTTTCTCAAATAACTCATTCACCTACTTTTGGGAGAGCTTTCACTCTGTGAAGTTTCAGACCCATAGCTAATTATTCACCTACTCAAAATGAGTAAATGCGAATTATCTCTAAAAGTATTGCAGATAGCCAATTTTTCTCAAATAACTCATTCACCTACTTTTGGGAGAGCTTTCACTTGGTGAAGTTTCAGACCCATAGCTAATTACTCACCTACTCAAAATGAGTAAATGAGAATTATCTCTAAAAGTATTGCAGATAGCCAGTTTTTCTCAAATTAATCATTCACCTACTTTTGGGAGAGCTTTCACTTGGTGAATTTTCAGACCCATAGCTAATTACTCACCTACTCAAAATGAGTAAATGCGAATTATCTGTAAAAGTATTGCAGATAGCCAATTTTTCTCAAATAACTCATTCACCTACTTTTGGGAGAGCTTTCACTTGGTGAAGTTTCAGACCCATAGCTAATTACTCGTCTACTCAAAATGAGTAAATGCGAATTATCTCTAAAAGTATTGCAGATAGCCAATTTTTCTCAAATAACTCATTCACCTACTTTTGGCAGAGCTTTCACTTGGTGAAGTTTCAGACCCATAGCTAATTATTCACCTACTCAAAATGAGTAAATGTGAATTATCTCTAAAAGTATTGCAGATAGCCAATTTTTATCTCCCGCCCGGCTCGCCGGAGGGAGATCATAATTTGCACCATGTGCGTGTGTACGTGCGTGCGTGCGTGCGTGTGTCACGCAGTTTTCTCTGAAACTACTACAGTTACACATTTTTGGTAAATCACAAGTCCTAATGAATTTTTTTGCTCTTCAATATTTTTTGGGTTTGGTGAACTTTGGCCCACTTTTGAGTGAGTAATAGCTATTTTAGCTAATATAATTATATGGCTTATAACTCTGAAACTATTGCATTTACAGTATTTTGTTCTAATATGTTGTTCAGCTACTTTCTCCACAGCTACAACATGGTCAGTAGTTTAGAAGTGTATCTCCATAGCTAGGTGAGTAATAGCTACTTTGTCAATTTTTAATTATAACCATAATGAGTAAATGGCTTGTATCTTCATAAGTATTGCAGCTACACAATTTTGTTCCAATATGTTGTTCAGCTACTTTCTCCACAGCTACAACATGGTCAGTAGTTTGCAAGTGTATCTCCATAGCTAAGTGAGTTATAGCTACTTTTTCAATTTTTAATGATAACCATAATGAGTAAATGGCTTATATCTTCAAAAGTATTGCAGCTACACAATTTTGTTCCAATATGTTGTTCGGCTACTTTCTCCTCTGCTACAACATGGTCAGTAGTTTGGAAGTGTATCTCCGTAGCTAAGTGAGTAATAGCTACTTTTTCAGTTTTTAATGATAACCATAATGAGTAAATGGCTTATATCTTCAAAAGTATTGCAGCTACACAATTTTGTTCCAATATGTTGTTCAGCTACTTTCTCCACTGCTACAACATGGCCAGTAGTTTGGAAGTGTATCTCTATAGCTAAGTGAGTAATAGCTACTTTTTCAATTTTTACTGATAACCATAATGAGTAAATTGCTTATATCTTCAAAAGTATTGCAGCTACACAATTTCTCTCAAATATGTTGTTCATGTACTTTTTTGTGAACTGTAACATATTTAAGTTTCACAACTGTTGCTCAATGTACAAGTGAGTAATGGCTACTTTATTGCTACTTTTAGTGAAAATGTGAAAAATCAGAAATATCTCTCAAACTGTGAGATATAGAGCAATTTCGAGCAAATTTTTGACCCACAGGGTAGTACTAGAGTATCCTATTGCTAAGGGGGGAAAAGTTTGGTGAACTTTGGCCTACTTTTGAGTGAGTAATAGCGCTTTTACCTAATATAATTATATGACTTATAACTGTCAATGAGTAAATGGCTTATATCTTCATAAGTATTGCAGCTACACAATTTTGTTCCAATATGATGTTCAGCTACTTTCTCAACAGCTACAACATGGTCAGTAATTTGGAAGTGTATCTCCATAGCTAAGTGAGTAATAGCTACTTTGTCAATTTTTAATGATAACCATAATGAGTAAATGGCTTATATCTTCAAAAGTATTGCAGCTACACAATTTCTCTCAAATATGTTGTTCATGTACTTTTTGTGAACTGTAACATATTTAAGTTTCACAACTGTTGCTCGATGTACAAGTGAGTAATGGCTACTTTATTGCTACTTTTAGTGAAAATGTGAAAAATCAGAAATATCTCTCAAACCGTAAGATATAGAGCAATTTCGAGCAAATTTTTGACCCACAGGGTAGTACTAGAGTATCCTATTGCTAAGGGGGGAAAGGTTTGGTGAACTTTGGCCTACTTTTGAGTGAGTAATAGCGCTTTTACCTAATATAATTATATGACTTTTAACTGTCAATGAGTAAATGGCTTATATCTTCAAAAGTATTGCAGCTACACAATTTTGTTCCAATATGATGTTCAGCTACTTTCTCCACAGCTACAACATGGTCAGTAATTTGGAAGTGTATCTCCATAGCTAAGTGAGTAATAGCTACTTTTTCAATTTTTAATGATAACCATAATGAGTAAATGGCTTATATCTTCAAAAGTATTGCAGCTACACAATTTCTCTCAAATATGTTGTTCATGTACTTTTTTGTGAACTGTAACATATTTAAGTTTCACAACTGTTGCTCAATGTACAAGTGAGTAATGGCTACTTTATTGCTACTTTTAGTGAAAATGTGAAAAATCAGAAATATCTCTCAAACTGTAAGAGATAGAGAAATTTCGAGCAAATTTTTGAACCACAGGGTAGTACTAGAGTATCCTATGCTAAGGGGAAAATGGTTTGGTGAACTTTGGCCTACTTACTCACCTCCTCAAAATGAGTAAATGCGAATTATCTCTAAAAGTATTGCAGGTAGCCATTTTTTCTCAAATAACTCATTCACCTACTTTTGGGAGAGCTTTCACTTGGTTAAGTTTCAGATGCGTAGCTAGTTACTCACCTACTCAAAATGAGTAAATGTGAATTCTCTCTAAAAGTATTGCAGATAGCCAATTTTTCTCAAATAACTCATTCACCTACTTTTGGGAGAGCTTTCACTTGGTGAAGTGTCAGACCTGTAGCTAATTTCTCACCTACTCAAAATGAGTAAATGCTAAATATCTCGAAAAGTATTGCAGATATCCAATTTTTCTCAAATAACTCATTCATTTACTTTTGGAAGAGCTTTCACATGGTGAAGTTTCAGACCCATAGCTAATTACTCGCCTACTCAAAATGAGTAAATGCGAATTATCTCTAAAAGTATTGCAGATGGCCAATTTTTCTCAAATAACTCATTCATATACTTTTGGAAGAGCTTTCACATGGTGAAGTTTCAGACCCATAGCTAATTACTCACCTACTCAAAATGAGTAAATGTGAATTCTCTCTAAAAGTATTGCAGATAGCCAATTTTTCTCAAATAACTCATTCACCTACTTTTGGGAGAGCTTTCACTTGGTGAAGTTTCAGACCCGTAGCTAATTACTCACCCACTCAAAATGAGTAAATGCGAATTATCTCTAAAAGTATAGAATATAGCCAATTTTTCTCAAATAACTCATTCACCTACTTTTGGGAGAGCTTTCACTTGGTGAAGTGTCAGACCTGTAGCTAATTTCTCACCTACTCAAAATGAGTAAATGCTAAATATCTCGAAAAGTATTGCAGATAGCCAATTTTTCTCAAATAACTCATTCATTTACTTTTGGAAGAGCTTTCACATGGTGAAGTTTCAGACCCATAGCTAATTACTCGCCTACTCAAAATGAGTAAATGCGAATTATCTCTAAAAGTATTGCAGATAGCCAATTTTTCTCAAATAACTCATTCATCTACTTTTGGAAGAGCTTCACATGGTGAAGTTTCAGACCCGTAGCTAATTACTCACCTACTCAAAATGAGTAAATGCGAATTCTCTCTAAAAGTATTGCAGATAGCCAATTTTTCTCAAATAACTCATTCACCTACTTTTGGGAGAGCTTTCGCTTGGTGAAGTTTCAGAGCCGTAGCTAATTACTCACCTACTCAAAATGAGTAAATGTGAATTATCTCTAAAAGTATTGCAGATAGCCAATTTTTCTCAAATAACTCATTCATCTACTTTTGGAAGAGCTTTCACTTGGTGAAGTTTCAGACCCGTAGCTAATTACTCACCTACTCAAAATGAGTAAATGCTAATTATCTGTAAAAGTATTGCAGATAGCCAATTTTTCTCAAATAACTCATTCATCTACTTTTGGGACAGCTTTCACTTGGTGAAGTGTGAGACCTGTAGCTAATTTCTCACCTACTCAAAATGAGTAAATGTTAAATATCTCTAAAAGTATTGCAGATAGCCATTTTTTCTCAAATAACTCATTCATTTACTTTTGGAAGAGCTTTCACATGGTGAAGTTTCAGACCCATAGCTAATTACTCGCCTACTCAAAATGAGTAAATGTGAATTATCTCTAAAAGTATTGCAGATAGCCAATTTTTCTCAAATAACTCATTCACCTACTTTTGGGAGAGCTTTCACTCCGTGAAGTTTCAGACCCATAGCTAATTACTCACCTACTCAAAATGAGTAAATGAGAATTATCTCTAAAAGTATTGCAGATAGCCAATTTTTCTCAAATAACTCATTCATCTACTTTTGAAAGAGCTTTCACATGGTGAAGTTTCAGACTCGTAGGTAATTACTCACCTACTCAAAATGAGTAAATGCGAATTATCTCTAAAAGTATTGCAGATAGCCAATTTTTGTCAAATAACTCATTCATCTACTTTTGGAAGAGCTTTCACATGGTGAAGTTTCAGACCCATAGCTAATTACTCACCTACTCAAAATGAGTAAATGCGAATTTTCTCTAAAAGTATTGCAGATAGCCAATTTTTCTCAAATAACTCATTCACCTACTTTTGGGAGAGCTTTCACTTGGTGAAGTTTCAGACCCGTAGCTAATTACTCACCTACTCAAAATGAGTAAATGCTAATTATCTCTAAAAGTATTGCAGATAGCCAATTTTTCTCAAATAACTCATTCATCTACTTTTGGAAGAGCTTTCACATGGTGAAGTTTCAGACCCATAGCTAATTACTCACCTACTCAAAATGAGTAAATGCGCATTTTCTCTAAAAGTATTGCAGATAGCCAATTTTTCTCAAATAACTCATTCACCTACTTTTGGAAGAGCTTTCACATTGTGAAGTTTCAGACCCATAGCTACTTACTCGCCTACTCAAAATGAGTAAATGCTAATTATGTCTAAAAGTATTGCGGATAGCCAATTTTTCTCAAATAACTCATTCATATACTTTTGGAAGAGCTTTCACATGGTGAAGTTTCAGACCCATAGCTAATTACTCACCTACTCAAAATGTGTAAATGCTAATTATCTCTAAAAGTATTGCAGATAGCCAATTTTTCTCAAATAACTCATTCACCTACTTTTGGAAGAGCTTTCACTTGGTGAAGTTTCAGACCCGTAGCTAATTACTCACCTACTCAAAATGAGTAAATGCTAATTATCTCTAAAAGTATTGCAGATAGCCATTTTTTGTCAAATTAATCATTCACCTACTTTTGGGAGAGCTGTCACTTGGTGAAGTTTCAGACCCATAGCTAATTACTCACCTACTCAAAATGAGTAAATGCGAATTATCTCTAAAAGTATTGCAGATAGCCAATTTTTCTCAAATAACTCATTCACCTACTTTTGGCAGAGCTTTCACTTGGTGAAGTTTCAGACCTATAGCTAATTACTCACCTACTGAAAATGAGTAAATGTGAATTATCTCTAAAAGTATTGCAGATAGCCAATTTTTCTCAAATAACTCATTCACCTACTTTTGGGAGAGCTTTCACTTGGTGAAGTTTCAGACCCATAGCTAATTACTCACCTACTCAAAATGAGTAAATGCGAATTTTCTCTAAAAGTATTGCAGATAGCCAATTTTTCTCAAATAACTCATTCACCTACTTTTGGAAGAGCTTTCACATTGTGAAGTTTCAGACCCATAGCTACTTACTCGCCTACTCAAAATGAGTAAATGCTAATTATGTCTAAAAGTATTGCGGATAGCCAATTTTTCTCAAATAACTCATTCATATACTTTTGGAAGAGCTTTCACATGGTGAAGTTTCAGACCCATAGCTAATTACTCACCTACTCAAAATGAGTAAATGCGAATTATCTCTAAAAGTATTGCAGATAGCCAATTTTTCTCAAATTAATCATTCACCTACTTTTGGGAGAGCTTTCACTCGGTGAAGTTTCAGACCCATAGCTAATTACTCACCTACTCAAAATGAGTAAATGCGAATTATCTCTAAAAGTATTGCAGATAGCCAATTTTTCTCAAATAACTCATTCACCTACTTTTGGGAGAGCTTTCACTCTGTGAAGTTTCAGACCCATAGCTAATTATTCACCTACTCAAAATGAGTAAATGCGAATTATCTCTAAAAGTATTGCAGATAGCCAATTTTTCTCAAATAACTCATTCACCTACTTTTGGGAGAGCTTTCACTTGGTGAAGTTTCAGACCCATAGCTAATTACTCACCTACTGAAAATGAGTAAATGCGAATTATCTCTAAAAGTATTGCAGATACCCAATTTTTCTCAAGTAACTCATTCACCTACTTTTGGGAGAGCTTTCATTTGGTGAAGTTTCAGACCCATAGCTAATTACTCACCTACTCAAAATGAGTAAATGCTAATTATCTGTAAAAGTATTGCAGATAGCCAATTTTTCTCAAATAACTCATTCACCTACTTTTGGGAGAGCTTTCACTTGGTGAAGTTTCAGACCCATAGCTAATTACTCACCTACTCAAAATGAGTAAATGAGAATTATCTCTAAAAGTATTGCAGATAGCCAGTTTTTCTCAAATTAATCATTCACCTACTTTTGGGAGAGCTTTCACTTGGTGAATTTTCAGACCCATAGCTAATTACTCACCTACTCAAAATGAGTAAATGCGAATTATCTGTAAAAGTATTGCAGATAGCCAATTTTTCTCAAATAACTCATTCACCTACTTTTGGGAGAGCTTTCACTTGGTGAAGTTTCAGACCCATAGCTAATTACTCGTCTACTCAAAATGAGTAAATGCGAATTATCTCTAAAAGTATTGCAGATAGCCAATTTTTCTCAAATAACTCATTCACCTACTTTTGGCAGAGCTTTCACTTGGTGAAGTTTCAGACCCATAGCTAATTATTCACCTACTCAAAATGAGTAAATGTGAATTATCTCTAAAAGTATTGCAGATAGCCAATTTTTATCTCCCGCCCGGCTCGCCGGAGGGAGATCATAATTTGCACCATGTGCGTGTGTACGTGCGTGCGTGCGTGCGTGCGTGCGTGTGTCACGCAGTTTTCTCTGAAACTACTACAGTTACACATTTTTGGTAAATCAGAAGTCCTAATGAATTTTTTTGCTCTTCAATATTTTTTGGGTTTGGTGAACTTTGGCCCACTTTTGAGTGAGTAATAGCTATTTTAGCTAATATAATTATATGGCTTATAACTCTGAAACTATTGCATTTACAGTATTTTGTTCTAATATGTTGTTCAGCTACTTTCTCCACAGCTACAACATGGTCAGTAGTTTAGAAGTGTATCTCCATAGCTAGGTGAGTAATAGCTACTTTGTCAATTTTTAATTATAACCATAATGAGTAAATGGCTTGTATCTTCATAAGTATTGCAGCTACACAATTTTGTTCCAATATGTTGTTCAGCTACTTTCTCCACAGCTACAACATGGTCAGTAGTTTGCAAGTGTATCTCCATAGCTAAGTGAGTTATAGCTACTTTTTCAATTTTTAATGATAACCATAATGAGTAAATGGCTTATATCTTCAAAAGTATTGCAGCTACACAATTTTGTTCCAATATGTTGTTCGGCTACTTTCTCCTCTGCTACAACATGGTCAGTAGTTTGGAAGTGTATCTCCGTAGCTAAGTGAGTAATAGCTACTTTTTCAGTTTTTAATGATAACCATAATGAGTAAATGGCTTATATCTTCAAAAGTATTGCAGCTACACAATTTTGTTCCAATATGTTGTTCAGCTACTTTCTCCACTGCTACAACATGGCCAGTAGTTTGGAAGTGTATCTCTATAGCTAAGTGAGTAATAGCTACTTTTTCAATTTTTACTGATAACCATAATGAGTAAATTGCTTATATCTTCAAAAGTATTGCAGCTACACAATTTCTCTCAAATATGTTGTTCATGTACTTTTTTGTGAACTGTAACATATTTAAGTTTCACAACTGTTGCTCAATGTACAAGTGAGTAATGGCTACTTTATTGCTACTTTTAGTGAAAATGTGAAAAATCAGAAATATCTCTCAAACTGTGAGATATAGAGCAATTTCGAGCAAATTTTTGACCCACAGGGTAGTACTAGAGTATCCTATTGCTAAGGGGGGAAAAGTTTGGTGAACTTTGGCCTACTTTTGAGTGAGTAATAGCGCTTTTACCTAATATAATTATATGACTTATAACTGTCAATGAGTAAATGGCTTATATCTTCATAAGTATTGCAGCTACACAATTTTGTTCCAATATGATGTTCAGCTACTTTCTCAACAGCTACAACATGGTCAGTAATTTGGAAGTGTATCTCCATAGCTAAGTGAGTAATAGCTACTTTTTCAATTTTTAATGATAACCATAATGAGTAAATGGCTTATATCTTCAAAAGTATTGCAGCTACACAATTTCTCTCAAATATGTTGTTCATGTACTTTTTTGTGAACTGTAACATATTTAAGTTTCACAACTGTTGCTCAATGTACAAGTGAGTAATGGCTACTTTATTGCTACTTTTAGTGAAAATGTGAAAAATCAGAAATATCTCTCAAACTGTAAGAGATAGAGAAATTTCGAGCAAATTTTTGAACCACAGGGTAGTACTAGAGTATCCTATGCTAAGGGGAAAATGGTTTGGTGAACTTTGGCCTACTTACTCACCTCCTCAAAATGAGTAAATGCGAATTATCTCTAAAAGTATTGCAGGTAGCCATTTTTTCTCAAATAACTCATTCACCTACTTTTGGGAGAGCTTTCACTTGGTTAAGTTTCAGATGCGTAGCTAGTTACTCACCTACTCAAAATGAGTAAATGTGAATTCTCTCTAAAAGTATTGCAGATAGCCAATTTTTCTCAAATAACTCATTCACCTACTTTTGGGAGAGCTTTCACTTGGTGAAGTGTCAGACCTGTAGCTAATTTCTCACCTACTCAAAATGAGTAAATGCTAAATATCTCGAAAAGTATTGCAGATATCCAATTTTTCTCAAATAACTCATTCATTTACTTTTGGAAGAGCTTTCACATGGTGAAGTTTCAGACCCATAGCTAATTACTCGCCTACTCAAAATGAGTAAATGCGAATTATCTCTAAAAGTATTGCAGATGGCCAATTTTTCTCAAATAACTCATTCATATACTTTTGGAAGAGCTTTCACATGGTGAAGTTTCAGACCCATAGCTAATTACTCACCTACTCAAAATGAGTAAATGTGAATTCTCTCTAAAAGTATTGCAGATAGCCAATTTTTCTCAAATAACTCATTCACCTACTTTTGGGAGAGCTTTCACTTGGTGAAGTTTCAGACCCGTAGCTAATTACTCACCCACTCAAAATGAGTAAATGCGAATTATCTCTAAAAGTATAGAATATAGCCAATTTTTCTCAAATAACTCATTCACCTACTTTTGGGAGAGCTTTCACTTGGTGAAGTGTCAGACCTGTAGCTAATTTCTCACCTACTCAAAATGAGTAAATGCTAAATATCTCGAAAAGTATTGCAGATAGCCAATTTTTCTCAAATAACTCATTCATTTACTTTTGGAAGAGCTTTCACATGGTGAAGTTTCAGACCCATAGCTAATTACTCGCCTACTCAAAATGAGTAAATGCGAATTATCTCTAAAAGTATTGCAGATAGCCAATTTTTCTCAAATAACTCATTCATCTACTTTTGGAAGAGCTTCACATGGTGAAGTTTCAGACCCGTAGCTAATTACTCACCTACTCAAAATGAGTAAATGCGAATTCTCTCTAAAAGTATTGCAGATAGCCAATTTTTCTCAAATAACTCATTCACCTACTTTTGGGAGAGCTTTCGCTTGGTGAAGTTTCAGAGCCGTAGCTAATTACTCACCTACTCAAAATGAGTAAATGTGAATTATCTCTAAAAGTATTGCAGATAGCCAATTTTTCTCAAATAACTCATTCATCTACTTTTGGAAGAGCTTTCACTTGGTGAAGTTTCAGACCCGTAGCTAATTACTCACCTACTCAAAATGAGTAAATGCTAATTATCTGTAAAAGTATTGCAGATAGCCAATTTTTCTCAAATAACTCATTCATCTACTTTTGGGACAGCTTTCACTTGGTGAAGTGTGAGACCTGTAGCTAATTTCTCACCTACTCAAAATGAGTAAATGTTAAATATCTCTAAAAGTATTGCAGATAGCCATTTTTTCTCAAATAACTCATTCATTTACTTTTGGAAGAGCTTTCACATGGTGAAGTTTCAGACCCATAGCTAATTACTCGCCTACTCAAAATGAGTAAATGTGAATTATCTCTAAAAGTATTGCAGATAGCCAATTTTTCTCAAATAACTCATTCACCTACTTTTGGGAGAACTTTCACTCCGTGAAGTTTCAGACCCATAGCTAATTACTCACCTACTCAAAATGAGTAAATGAGAATTATCTCTAAAAGTATTGCAGATAGCCAATTTTTCTCAAATAACTCATTCATCTACTTTTGAAAGAGCTTTCACATGGTGAAGTTTCAGACTCGTAGGTAATTACTCACCTACTCAAAATGAGTAAATGCGAATTATCTCTAAAAGTATTGCAGATAGCCAATTTTTGTCAAATAACTCATTCATCTACTTTTGGAAGAGCTTTCACATGGTGAAGTTTCAGACCCATAGCTAATTACTCACCTACTCAAAATGAGTAAATGCGAATTTTCTCTAAAAGTATTGCAGATAGCCAATTTTTCTCAAATAACTCATTCACCTACTTTTGGGAGAGCTTTCACTTGGTGAAGTTTCAGACCCGTAGCTAATTACTCACCTACTCAAAATGAGTAAATGCTAATTATCTCTAAAAGTATTGCAGATAGCCAATTTTTCTCAAATAACTCATTCATCTACTTTTGGAAGAGCTTTCACATGGTGAAGTTTCAGACCCATAGCTAATTACTCACCTACTCAAAATGAGTAAATGCGCATTTTCTCTAAAAGTATTGCAGATAGCCAATTTTTCTCAAATAACTCATTCACCTACTTTTGGAAGAGCTTTCACATTGTGAAGTTTCAGACCCATAGCTACTTACTCGCCTACTCAAAATGAGTAAATGCTAATTATGTCTAAAAGTATTGCGGATAGCCAATTTTTCTCAAATAACTCATTCATATACTTTTGGAAGAGCTTTCACATGGTGAAGTTTCAGACCCATAGCTAATTACTCACCTACTCAAAATGTGTAAATGCTAATTATCTCTAAAAGTATTGCAGATAGCCAATTTTTCTCAAATAACTCATTCACCTACTTTTGGAAGAGCTTTCACTTGGTGAAGTTTCAGACCCGTAGCTAATTACTCACCTACTCAAAATGAGTAAATGCTAATTATCTCTAAAAGTATTGCAGATAGCCATTTTTTGTCAAATTAATCATTCACCTACTTTTGGGAGAGCTGTCACTTGGTGAAGTTTCAGACCCATAGCTAATTACTCACCTACTCAAAATGAGTAAATGCGAATTATCTCTAAAAGTATTGCAGATAGCCAATTTTTCTCAAATAACTCATTCACCTACTTTTGGCAGAGCTTTCACTTGGTGAAGTTTCAGACCTATAGCTAATTACTCACCTACTGAAAATGAGTAAATGTGAATTATCTCTAAAAGTATTGCAGATAGCCAATTTTTCTCAAATAACTCATTCACCTACTTTTGGGAGAGCTTTCACTTGGTGAAGTTTCAGACCCATAGCTAATTACTCACCTACTCAAAATGAGTAAATGCGAATTTTCTCTAAAAGTATTGCAGATAGCCAATTTTTCTCAAATAACTCATTCACCTACTTTTGGAAGAGCTTTCACATTGTGAAGTTTCAGACCCATAGCTACTTACTCGCCTACTCAAAATGAGTAAATGCTAATTATGTCTAAAAGTATTGCGGATAGCCAATTTTTCTCAAATAACTCATTCATATACTTTTGGAAGAGCTTTCACATGGTGAAGTTTCAGACCCATAGCTAATTACTCACCTACTCAAAATGAGTAAATGCTAATTATCTCTAAAAGTATTGCAGATAGCCAATTTTTCTCAAATAACTCATTCACCTGCTTTTGGAAGAGCTTTCACTTGGTGAAGTTTCAGACCCGTAGCTAATTACTCACCTACTCAAAATGAGTAAATGCTAATTATCTCTAAAAGTATTGCAGATAGCCATTTTTTCTCAAATAACTCATTCATTTACTTTTGGAAGAGCTTTCACTCCGTGAAGTTTCAGACCCATAGCTAATTACTCGCCTACTCAAAATGAGTAAATGTGAATTATCTCTAAAAGTATTGCAGATAGCCAATTTTTCTCAAATAACTCATTCACCTACTTTTGGGAGAGCTTTCACTCCGTGAAGTTTCAGACCCATAGCTAATTACTCAGCTACTCAAAATGAGTAAATGAGAATTATCTGTAAAAGTATTGCAGATAGCCAATTTTTCTCAAATAACTCATTCATCTACTTTTGAAAGAGCTTTCACATGGTGAAGTTTCAGACTCGTAGGTAATTACTCACCTACTCAAAATGAGTAAATGCTAATTATCTCTAAAAGTATTGTGGGTACCCAATTTTTATCAAATAACTCATTCATCTACTTTTGGAAGAGCTTTCACATGGTGAAGTTCCAAACCTGTAGGTAATTACTCACCTACTCAAAATGAGTAAATGCGAATTATCTCTAAAAGTATTGCAGATAGCCAGTATTTTTCAAATAACTCACTTCACCTATATTTTGGGAGAACTTTCAATTAGTGAATTTTCAGATCCATATCTAATTACTCACCTACTCAAAATGAGTAATTGCCTATTATCACAAAAAGTATTGCAGATAGCCAGTATTTCTCAAATAACTCATTCACCTACATACTGGAGATATTTCACATGCTAAAGTTTTTTTATGAATTATTAAAATAATTTTTAATGCATTAAAATTAATGAAATCATGCACTAAATCGATTATAACTTGAAAAGTATTGTATTTAGAGCATTTTGTTAAAATATGTTATTCACCTACTTTTTCCCACAGCAACAACATGGTGAGTAACTTGGGTGTCTGTCTCAATAGATAAGTGAGTAATAGCTACTTTTGGATTTTTCACTAACTTCCATCATGAGTGAAATCACTTGTAACTTGAAAACTATTGCATTTAGACCTTCGGGGTAGTACAAAAGTGTCCTATGCAAAGGGGAAAGATTTCAATTTTCGCCACTTTTGGCGGCCTTCTTGGATTTTAGCGGAAAAAAATGAAAAAGTGTGAATATCTCGAAAACCATAAGAGATAGAGCAATTTCGAGCGAATTTTTGACCTGCACGGTAGTACAAGAATGTCCTGTGCAAAGGGGTAAAATATCAATTTTCGCCACTTTTGGCGGCCTTTTTGGATTTTTGCGGAAAATAGAAAAGTGTCAATATCTCGAAAACCGTAAGAGATAGAGCGATTTTGAGCAAATTTTTGACCTGCAGGGTGGTACAAGAGTCTCCTGTGCAAAGGGGGAAAATTTCAATTTTCGCCACTTTTGGCGGCCATCTTACATTTTTGCGGAAAATGAAAAAGTGTCAATATCTCGAAAACCGTAACAGATCGAGCGATTTCGAGCGATTTTTTTACCCGCAGGGTGATACAAGAGTGTCCTGTCCAAAGGGGAAAAATTTCATTTTTCGCCACTTTCGGCGGCCATCTTGGATTTTTGCTGAAAATGGAAAAGTGTCAATATCTCGAAAGGCATAACAGATAGAGCGGTTTCAAGCGAATTTTCGACCTGCAGGATGGTACAACAGTGTCCTATGCAAAGGGGAAAAATTTCAATGTAGTATTTCTTCCCCTGCGGTACTCGGCGGGAGATACATACCGCGGCAGTGGTCTTGTTCTCAAATAACTCATTCACCTACTTTTGGGAGAGCTTTCACTCTGTGAAGTTTCAGACCCATAGCTATTTATTCACCTACTCAAAATGAGTAAATGCGAATTATCTCTAAAAGTATTGCAGATAGCCAATTTTTCCCAAATAACTCATTCACCTACTTTTGGGAGAGCTTTCGCTTGGTGAAGTTTCAGACCCATAGATAATTATTCACCTACTCAAAATGAGTAAATGTGAATTATCTCTTAATAGTATTGCAGATAGCCAATTTTTCTCAAATTACTCATTCACCTACTTTTGGAAGACCTTTCACACACGAAAATGAAAAATTGTGAATATCTCGGAAAAGCTATTTCTTCTGCTTTAATGCTCGGCGGGAGATACACACCACGGCAGTGGTCTTGACAAAAATTTTTGTCTCCCCACAAATGGTGGCCATTTTGAATTTTCAAAGTTTTTGCAAAACACAAAAATGCTTATATCTCGAAAACCGTGCTATATGGAGTGAACTCAACAAAATTTTGGACCTGCTGGGTATCTCTGCAGAGTAGCCATGCCAATTTTCAAAATATTTTTGTCTCGCCAAATATAGCGGACATTTTTAATTTTTTTATTTTTTGCAAAACACAAAAATGCTTATATCTTGAAAACCGTGCTAGATAGAGCAGACTGCGCTGACTTTGGTTACCACAACAGTATAAGGCTAGAAACGAAGCATTTTCTTAATACTTTAGCACTCACCTTTATATCCTTTTCGGGACGCTTTGTTTTTGCTATGCAAAAACATTATCTTTTTTTTTTGCGAGCGATCCTCTAGTTGATACTTGGTAGGACATTGTTTAGGGGATGTAGGTGTTCTTTGTCATGGTGTGATTTTGATTTGACCTTTGATCTTGGTGTAGTGACCTTGACCTATTAAACCTTATCCGGGCTATATCTCGGAAACCGTAAGGTGTAGGAAGTTGATACTTGGTAGGGACATTGGTTAGAGAGTGTAGGTGTGCATCGTCATGGTTTAACCTTGATTTGACCTTTGACCTTGCCATAGTGACCTTGACCTATAAAATCTTGTGCAGGCTATATCTTGGAAACTGTAAGGTGTAGGAAGTTGGTACTTGGTAGGGACATTGGTGTTCATTTTAATACTTTATCTTTACATAAATTTTTTTCTCTCTTAAACATTAATTTCTCAGCTTAAATATTATTTGGACCTTTACAAAGCTGACACTGTCTACTCTGAAAGTCTCCTGAACTTTGAACTGTTTCACTTCTTCTATGTCTCTTGGTGTTGAAAACTATTTCCCCGGCTGTGGTGTATGGGCTCTCTGATGCTATTTTTGAAGGTCTGTTAGTCACAATAATATATTGAAAATATATTCCATTCAGAAGTAACCACTAGCTACCAGTGCTTCTTTCAGAATCAAACTCAAGACTTAACTTTTCTGGCTTCTTATCACTACGATTATTTCTCTCTTTTGGTGTTGAACCACTGTAACTTCTTTGTATTAGTCTATCCCTTCTCAAATAATCAACACCTAAGTGGATGGTTGTATCAATTTATTGCTAAATGAATTATTCAAAATCATTTAACGGTGTCATAACAGTAAACTGCTGTAACATAGTGGACACGTATCATTGTATCCCCGGACGGAAGTCGGGGATACTTAGGATTCAGTATGGTCACGCCGACGTAGAGATTTCCTTTTGGACGCGATAACTTTAAAAATATTTGAGTTAGACCTTTTCAATTTGGTATGTGGGTATATATGGGCAATGCCATGAACACTATTGCTTTGTGACCTTGACCTTCAATTTCAAGGTCACTGGTGGCCTCTTAAAGGTCAGATTTTGGCCATTTTTCACATTTTGGCCCAGTTCTCATACACAGAAAGTTAGATCATCCTATGGCTGGTATATATAATATATATGTCCTCTGTAAGCATGCAGAAATTTGACCTTGAGGCTCTTCATTGACGGTCATCCACAGACCGCCAAAGTACCTCACCAAGGCCATTTTTGGCCTTTCTGGAGATATTTTCACACTTAATGCTGACTATATTTCATGGAAACTATTGATAATGGCTTTGGAGGTTGAGTAGATGATGGAGTACCAGCATCCAGTTTGTTGACCTTGGCTATTGTTTTCAAGGTCACCTTAGGCCTGCTAAAATGACTCAGAATGGTACCTTAGACTGTGAGGCCATATACCTCCTTTATTATTGGCTGCTACTGCTCTAACAAAAATAAATATTTTACCTAGCCTTCTCAAATTTGCAGGATATATTCATAACCATAAAATCTTGCCTGGACACCAGGCCACCAGGGACGTTTATTCGACTTAAAGCAAGGACTTTTGTTGGCCCTCCAGAGCAGTGCTCGTATCTCCCTTATTATTGGTCCTAGAGGTTTGGGATGGAAAACCAACCTATAGGAAATCATGGGCTGGGAATCTTTTTGTATGGTCAGATTTGACCTTGGACTCCTCCTTCAAGGTCAAACAAGGATAGCCAAACCTAAAAGTGCTCATAACTCGCTTATTTTGGTCCTAGAGGTTTGCAATGTGAAATCAACTTACAGGAAATCATGGGCCGGGAATCTTTTGATATTGTCAGATTTGACCTTGAACCCCTCCTTCAAGGTCAAACGAGCATAGCCAAACTTAAAAGTGCTCATAATTCGCTTATTATTGGTCGTACAGGTTTGGGATGGCAAACCAACTTACAGGAAATCATGGGCTGGGAATCTTTTGGTGTGCTCAGATTTGACCTTGGGCCTCTCGTTCAAGGTCAAATGAGGATAGCCAAAATTAAAAGTGCTTATAACTCGCTTATTCGTGTTCCTAGAGGTTTGCAATGTCCCACTAACCTATTGGAAATCATCGGCTAAGAATCTTTTGATGTAGTCAGATTTTACCTTGGGCTTTTCCTTCAAGGTTAAGTGGTGGTTGATTGGCGAGTTTTCTTTCTGGTGGATACAATTTGCATCGGTTCTCCGATGCGCTACGTCTAGTTACATTTGTATCTTTCTTTAAGCAAACATTTTGTTTACTTAGTGTCAGTACAAGTTGCTCCCATAAACACTTATGCCCCCCCACCCCACAGGGGTATATTTGTGTCAACCATAATACTCTGTATGTCGCGCTTCAACCATGTCCCATCTGGGGATACACTGCATCAAGACGCAATCTCTAGTTTGAACTTGAAAGGGAATTTGCTGATTTCAGTGTAGTCATTTTGATGGAAACAAAGGTAAATAAATGATGGCAGTGTACTCTTTATTTAAATTTTTCTTGCATGCATATTTAGTGATAAAAATTCTATAATTCATGGTAATTTTAACAATACACACATATTATTTTCTTGTCGGCACCATTGTGATGTGTAGTTTTACTTCTTGCAGCATAGATTTTATAAAATTCCACTGGATTGTGTTCTGTCTGTTGCTGACTTGTATCTACAAAAGATAGAACTTATTTTCTGTTGTTGAGACCCCCAATGTTTGTTCCTCTTGTACTCTACCTACTCGGTAATAATTTCAATACCGCTCATAACTTTACATTTATTAGATTAGATAACAGGTTCTGAGTTTAATAAAAAATTAGAAAACCAAATTTGGGGTAATAATATTATCACTATGGTGGTATAACCAGGGCTGAGAGTTTAACTTTTTGGAGCACTTGCTGGCAGGGCAAGAGATATTCAGATTTCACTTGCCATTACCTAAAAGCTACTTGCCGGTACTTTGTTGTTACAGAGGTTATTATGTCCACCCCCCTGGGGGGTGGATATATTATTTTTGCTTTTTTCGCCGTCCGATGTCCGGCGTCCGATGTCCGGCGTCACGCATGGTTTCCGCTCATTTAAAGGAAAAGTATTAGAGCTATTGTCACCAAATTTGGTATGCAGGCTTATTGGGTCAGTAGCTTGCTTGGGATTGCTTTTGGCTGTTGTACCTCTTTTGCTTACTGAGTAATACTTAAGTACAGCTATTTTCAGTACCCATTGGTTTCCGTGCATTTAAGCCAAGATAATTAAAGATATTTTACTACAATTTTGAATACAAGATTGTTATGTCCATAGCTCGCTTGGTATTGCATTTGGGACTGATAGCTTTGTCAGTACATGAGTAATAGCCATTTAGGTACTTCATTGTGTATTTTCAGTACTACTTTTGAGTAATTTGCTAATATCTCAGAAACCGTAAGAGATAGAGCGATTTCGACAGAATTTTTGACTCACAGGGTAGTACAAGAGTATTCTGTACAAAATTGAAAATTTTCAATTTTCGCCACTTTTGGCGGCCATCTTGAATTTTTGCGAAAAACGAAAAAATCTTAATATCTCAGAAACCGTAAGAGATAGAGCGATTTGGACAGAATTTTTGACTCACAGGGTATCTAAGGAATGTACTCTTTGCAATTTTCCTAAAATTTTCCCCTCCCCAAAAATGGCGGCCATTTTGAATTTTAGAATTTTTGCCAAAAATGGCAAAACACAGATTTGCTTCTATCTCCTTAACCGTGCGAGATAGAGCGATTTCGTCGAAATTTTCAACCCACAGGGTATCTAAGGAATGTAATCTTTGCAATTTTCAAAAAATTTTCCCCTCCCCAAAAATGGCGGCTATTTTGAATTTTCGAATTTTTGCCAAAAATGGCAAAACACAAATTTGCTTCTATCTCCTTAACCGTGCGAGATAGAGCGATTTCGTCGAAATTTTCGACCCACAGGGTATCTAATGAATGCAATTTTTTGCAATTTTCCAAAAATGTTCCCCTCCCCAAAAATGGCGGCCATTTTGAATTTTCGAATTTTTGCCAAAAATGGCAAAACACAAATTTGCTTCTATCTCCTTAACCGTGCGAGATAGAGCGATTTCGTCGAAATTTTCGACCCACAAGGTATTTAAGGAATGTAATCTTTACAATTTTCAAAAAAAATTTCCCCTCCCCCAAAATGGCGGCCATTTTGAATTTTCGAATTTTTGCCAAAAATGGCAAAACACAAATTTGCTTCTATCTCCTTAACTGTGTGAGATAGAGCGATTTAGTCAAAAATTTCGACCCACAGGGTATCTCAGCATTGTACTCTTGGTAATTTTAAAAAAATTTGCCCCTCCCCAAAAATGGCGGCCATTTTGAATTTTAGAATTTTTGCCAAAAATGGCAAAACACTAATTTGCTTCTATCTCCTTAACCGTGCGAGATAGAGCGATTTTGGCAAAATTTTCAACCCAGAGGGTATCTAACGAGTGTACTCTTTGCAATTTTCCAAAAAGTTTCCCCTCCCCAAAAATGGCGGCCATTTTGAATTTTTGCCAAAAATGGCAAAACACAAATTTCCTTCTATCTCCTTAACCGTGCAAGATAGAGCGATTTCGTCGAAATTTTCGACCCACAGGGTATTTAAGGAATGTAATCTTTACAATTTTCAAAAAAATTTTCCCCTCCCCAAAAATGGCGGCCATTTTGAATTTTCGAATTTTTGCCAAAAATGGCAAAACACAAATTTACTTCTATCTCCTTAACCATGCGAGATATAGCGATTTCGTCAAAATTTTCGACCCACAGGGTATCTAAGGAATGTAATCTTTGCAATTTTCAAAAAATTTTCCCCTCCCCAAAAATGGCGGCCATTTTGAATTTCGAATTTTTACCAACAATGGCAAAACACAAATTTGCTTCTATCTCCTTAACCGTGCGAGATAGAGCGATTTCGGCGAAATTTTCGACCCAAGGGGTATCTAAGAAATGTACTCTTTGCAATTTTCCAAAAAATTTTCCCCTCCCCACATATGGCGGCCATTTTGAATTTTCGAATTTTTGCCAAAAATGGAAAAACACAAACTGGCCTTAACCGTGCAAAATAGAGTTATTTCGTTGAAATTTTCGACCCATAGGCTATCTAAGAAATGTACTCTTGGCAATTTTCAAAAAATTTTCCTTTTCCCAAAAATGGCGGCCATTTTGAATTTTTGAATTTTTGCCAAAAATAGATAAACAGGAATTTGCTTCTATCTTCTTAACAAAAGGTTGATAGGGTGGACATTACACATGATAATGTGTGTTCTTCTATGCTATCCTGTTTCTATTCATATGTCGCAGCTACAAGCAACAGGGCGTCCTATTTCTAGTTTAGTATGTCTTGGGATTAATAATTACACTTTAATAGGGTTTTCTGCATGACATATTGCTAGTCATTATGTCCACCCACTGGGGGGTGGGCATATTATTTTTGCTTTTTCCGCCGTCTGCCGTCCGGCGTCCCACTTGGTTTCCAGACATTTTAGGCAACAGTTCTTATCCTATCTTTACCAAATTTGGCATGCAGTTTATTGGGTTAATAGCTTGTATGGGATTGCTTTTGGTGATGATAGCTCTGTAGCTAACTGAGTAATAGCTACTTTGCTACTTTTAAGTATCTCTTTGGTTTCCAGACATTTTAAGGAATGCTATTAAGCCTAGCTTTCTGAAATTTGGTATGGAGGTTCATTGGGTTAATAGGTTGTATGGGATTGCTTTTGGGGGTAATTGCTTCATAGATGAGTGAGTAATTAATTAAATAAATGAGTAATTGGCTATTTTGAATACTGAAAAAGGCAAATGTGCTCATATCTCCTAAACTGTGCGAGATAGAGCGATTTCGTCGAAATTTTCGACCCAAAAGGTATCTAAGGAATGTACTCTTTGCAATTTTCAAAAAATTTTCCCCTCCCCCAAAATGGCGGCCATTTTGAATTTTCAAATTTTTGCCAAAAATGGCAAAACACGAATTTGCTTCTATCTCCTTAACCGTGCGAGATAGAGCAATTTCGTCGAAATTTTCGCCCACAGGGTATCTAAGGAATGTAATTTTTGCAGTTTTCAAAAAATTTTCCCCTCCCCAAAAATGGCGGCCATTTTGAATTTTCGAATATTTGCCAAAAATGGCAAAACACAAATTTTCTTCTATCTCCTTAACCATGCGAGATAGAGCAATTTCGTCAAAATTTTCAACCCATAGGGTATCTGAGCATCGTACTCTTGGCAATTTTTAAAAAATTTTCCCCTCCCCAAAAATGGCGGCCATTTTGAATTTTCGAATATTTGCCAAAAATGGCAAAACACAAATTTGCTTCTATCTCCTTAACCATGCGAGATAGAGCAATTTCGTCAAAATTTTCAACCCATAGGGTATCTGAGCATCGTACTCTTGGCAATTTAAAAAAAATTTTCCCCTCCCCAAAAATGGCGGCCATTTTGAATTTTCGCCAAAAATGGCAAAACACAAATTTCCTTCTATCTCCTTAACCATGTGAGATAGAGCGATTTCGTCGAAATTTTCGACCCACAGGGTATCCAATGAATGTAATCTTTGCAATTTTCAAAAAAAATTTCCCCTCCCCAAAAATGGCGGCCATTTTGAATTTTCGAATTTTTGCCAAAAAATGGCAAAACACAAATTGCTTCTATCTCCTTAACCGTGCGAGATAGAGTTATTTCGTCGAAATTTTCGACCCAAGGGGTATCTAAAAAATGTACTCTTTGCAATTTTCAAAAAATTTTCCCCTCCCCCAAAATGGCGGCCATTTTGAATTTTCAAATTTTTGCCAAAAATGGCAAAACACGAATTTGCTTCTATCTCCTTAACCGTGCGAGATAGAGCAATTTCGTCGAAATTTTCGCCCACAGGGTATCTAAGGAATGTAATTTTTGCAGTTTTCAAAAAATTTTCCCCTCCCCAAAAATGGCGGCCATTTTGAATTTTCGAATATTTGCCAAAAATGGCAAAACACAAATTTTCTTCTATCTCCTTAACCATGCGAGATAGAGCAATTTCGTCAAAATTTTCAACCCATAGGGTATCTGAGCATCGTACTCTTGGCAATTTTTAAAAAATTTTCCCCTCCCCAAAAATGGCGGCCATTTTGAATTTTCGAATATTTGCCAAAAATGGCAAAACACAAATTTGCTTCTATCTCCTTAACCATGCGAGATAGAGCAATTTCGTCAAAATTTTCAACCCATAGGGTATCTGAGCATCGTACTCTTGGCAATTTAAAAAAAATTTTCCCCTCCCCAAAAATGGCGGCCATTTTGAATTTTCGCCAAAAATGGCAAAACACAAATTTCCTTCTATCTCCTTAACCATGCGAGATAGATCGATTTCGTCGAAATTTTCGACCCACAGGGTATCCAATGAATGTAATCTTTGCAATTTTCAAAAAAAAATTTCCCCTCCCCAAAAATGGCGGCCATTTTGAATTTTCGAATTTTTGCCAAAAAATGGCAAAACACAAATTGCTTCTATCTCCTTAACCGTGCGAGATAGAGTGATTTCGTCGAAATTTTCGACCCACAGGGTATCTAAGGAATCTACTCTTTGCAATTTTCAAAAAATTTCCCCTCCCCAAAAATGGCGGCCATTTTGAATTTTCGAATTTTTGCCAAAAATGGCAAAACACAAATTTGCTTCTATCTCCTTAACCGTGCGAGATAGAGCGATTTCGTCGTAATTTTCGACCCACAGGGTATCTAAGGAATGTAATCTTTGCAATTTTCAAAAGAATTTCCCCTCCCCAAAAATGGCGGACATTTTCGAATTTTTGCCAAAAATGGCAAAACACAAATTTCCTTCTATCTCCTTAACCGTGCGAGATAGAGCGATTTCGTCAAAATTTTCCACCCACGGGGTATCTAAGGAATGTACTCTTTCAAAAAATCTAAGGAATGTACTCTTTCAAAAAATATTCCCCTCCCCAAAAATGGCGGCCATTTTGAATTTTCGAATTTTTGCCAAAAATGGCAAAACACAAATTTGCTTCTATCTCCTTAACCGTGTGAGATATAGCGATTTTGTCGAAATTTTCGACCCACAGAGTATCTAAGGAATGTACTGTTTGCAATTTTCAAAAAATTTTCCCCTCCCCACATATGGCGGCCATTTTGAATTTTCGAATTTTGGCCCAAAATGGAAAAACACAAATTTGCCTTAACCGTGCAAAATACAGTTATTTCGGTGAAATTTTCGACCCACAGTGTATCTAAGAAATGTACTCTTGGCAATTTTTTAAAAAATGGCTTTCGAATTTTTGTCAAAAATGGCAAAACACAAATTTGCTTCTATCTCCTTAACCGTGCGAGATAGAGCGATTTCGTCAAAATTTTCGACCCACAGGGTATCTGACCATTGTACTGTTGTCAATTTTTAAAAATTTTCCCCTCCCCAAAAATGGCGGCCATTTTGAATTTTCGAATTTTTGCCAAAAATTTCAAAACACAAATTTCCTTCAATCTCCTTAACCGTGCGAGATAGAGCGATTTCGTCGAAATTTTCGACCCACAGGGTATCTAAGAAATGTACTCTTGGCAATTTTCAAAAAATTTTCCTCTTCCCAAAAATGGCGGCCATTTTGAATTTTCAAATTTTTGCCCAAAATAGAAAAACAGAGGTTTGCTTCTATCTTCTTAACCGTGCAAGATAGAGTGATTTCGTCAAAATTTTCGACCCAACCAATGCAAAAAGGCATGAATCTGAAATAATTTACATGTACACTAATAAATATTTAACCATCATTGATATATTTCACAAATGAAACAGGGTCTTGTAAGACTACTGTACAATTTTGGCAAAAGGTTCATGGGGTGGACATTACACATGATAATGTGTGTTCTTCTATGCTATCCTGTTTCTATTCATATGTCGCAGCTACTATCAACAGGGCGTCCTATTTCTAGTTTACTATGTCATGCAACTTGTCCCAAAGTTGTCCCACATTGGTCTTGCAGTAAACCTTGAAGTTAGTAATCATTTATCAGACCCAAAATAAATTTAGACATAACTCAAAAAAATTCAAAGGGTAAAAAAAAGGAAGTAATATTTTACCCAGTTTTAGTTACTTGCTGTCTGGGCAAGTGAAACACAAAATCAACTTGCCCTGACTGGAAATTCACATGTTGTGGGCAAGTGGCCAATTGTTAACATCCACTAGTAACAGATTATAGATAGTCCATTTACAAAGATAGCAGAGAGTTGGTTAGAAAGTGGGTCTGTGAAGAGAAGATGGAGTCATGTAAATATTTCAGAGCAGATGTTTGGAGTATTTTCTATGATATTTTTAAAGTACACAGAAAAATTCAGGCCAGGTGATGATGAACAAGTAATCAGTAATGATACAGCAGAATTTCACTAATTAGAACCCCAGTTATCTCAAATTCTGGCTTCAAACTTTTCTGACATCTCTTCTTTTCATGTTAGTGGTCTGCCAATTTCAATGGGTAATAGATATAATAATATGTAATTATATCTTTGTGTGTATTATGTATCAGACAAACCTCTTAAACATATATTTACCCCAACTTCTTGATTTGGCACATTTTTGACCTATAGTACAGCAGTTTTTTTTTTTTTTTTTAAGTTCAGCCCATTCTTATCTGAATACCAGGCCTCATTGTTAAGTATAATTAGGTGTCTTCTGAACTTAGAAGAATATGTTCCTCAGAGTTTGAGGGACAGGTTTTACTGACACTAGTAAGCCATTCAATGAATAAACACACCCCAGTATAGTAAAAATGCTCTACTTTAAATGTACATGTTTTGATAAAAGCAAAATACAGTGGACACTCATTTATTGGAGTCTCTCAGAAGACATTGCTTGAAGGGTTTGCTTACAATGAAAATGGGGTTTTCATTAAATGGAGAGTGGTTTTGAGGTCGGATAAATCAAAATTCAAATAATAGAGGGTCAGATAATAAAGGTTCTACTGTATTACTAAAATTGTCCTGAATGTTTTTGATGCTTTTCTTCATTTGATGACTGGTATTGATACCAAAATACCTGTGGCTGAATCCTTTTCAAACAAGTCAGTAGAACAAACATCACAAGCTGTGATTGTAGATTTTCTTAGATCAAAATTCACAAAAATGTTAGTATATCTAGGAATTCTAGATATCAGAATCTAATTCTTTGTGAAAGTCCCTCTAAGGACCCAGTATTTACTTCTGCGTGAGTGACCTACTACTTAACATAGTTCTTGATAAAGGGGTTTTGATTCTATATATGTTTCACTGTATATATGTACATGTGGTGGATGTATGTATGTCTGTGTGTATATAAACCCCCGTCTGTGTCTTTTGTCCCCACAGATTACGCCCCCTTTCAAGCCGCAGGTCACTTCAGAGACGGACACCTGTTACTTTGACGAGCAGTTCACCAAGGAGCCCGTGACGCTCACTCCCCCTGGTGAGAACTCCCTCGCTGCCAGCGCCTCACAGTTCAACATGCCCTACTTTGAGTCCTTTTCCTATGGAGGCAGGAGCTTACTGAGCTCGTCCATCGGCTTCTGCGACACGGAAATGTCCTAGCCTGAACTCAATTGTGTGTCGATGCCATGGTACGGTCGAACTTTTGTTATTAGGAAGAAAGTATTTAGATCAGATTTCACTGCAGTCAAATTCCTGATTGGTGATATATAAAGGGACCTGAAAAATACTTCTGTTTAGACACTGTCAGGAATGTCAGATAAAAGGGTAAATTTTCATTGAAAAATATTTACTACCACTGTGAAGGGAAGTTGATTCAACAGAGTTCCTCTTGAAGGAGTTTTATTTTTAAGAGGTGAAAGGTTTGGGTAACAGAGCTTATGATGTACCAGTAAGGTTATGCTATTGTACTATTTAAAAAAATAATAATAAAATTGCACATGACCACATATATTTATACATTATAAGTGTACATGCGTGGTATTCTCTCCACCGGGTGTTGTACGGTCAGAAACGTATCAAAGCTTACCTTAAAAACCTTGGATCCCCCTCAAGTCTGTTAGTGCTGTTCTATGTGTGTTTTATCAGCAACAATATAGGTATTTAGTGGGAAACACAAATTTCCTGTATTTTCCATAATATTTTTGGCGGTTTTTGGGGCATAATTCAATATAGTGTACCAGCTGCAATGTAGGGAGGGCGTTGTGCTTGTTCAGAGGTGGATCACTTGTAAATACAAATCTCAACAAAATTCTAGAAAGTTACAACCCAATTCATTTGTTGAGTGGACATCTTTTCTTGATAATACAACAGAGCAGTTGTAGTTGATTTTGGAGTGGAATTCACAGTAGTGGGATGGTACCAGATGTTCAATATCTGGATACTGCAATTGCAAAGCTGTAGTGACTTTGAGATAAAACAAAAAGTCATGTTTGAGCAATGTTTCTCTCAAATAGACCTCTTAATAGGAAGTAAAATTAAGAAGAAGAAAACATGCACGTCAAAATTCTCATAAAAACCTAAAAATATGCAAAACTGTAGGCTAAAATAGTAGGATCTGTTCAAATATTTAAGTTAACTGTTATCCCATTATTTTATGTGCTGAGCATTGAGATCCTGGTTCTATTATGTTCTATTTGGGTATTTCAGTAAAAATGATTGCTAGACTGGGCTTACTGGGTACTACCATCTCATTCCTCGATAACAATCATGTCAGGTTTTTTTTTTGTCAAAATGATGCTTGTTGTACAGGGGTTCGGTGTTTTATATACTTTCACATGTTTTATTTATTTTTTTGTTCGAAGGTTAAAAAGAGAAAGAAGTGTGAGATGCATCATAGTATGTGAAATTCCGCAGGAGGTAATGCCCCCCCCCCAACCCTCCTCCTCCTCCCTCCATTCAACTTCCTTGTTTTGTTCGAAATTCTTGACCCCTCCGTCATTCTTGTGACTACACTAAGTTTACAGTCTCCCTTTATGGAAAATTACACATATTCTTGTTATTTCATCTCACTCTGAAAGTGTGCACAGCTAGCGTTGACTTCCACATACTGTGTTGGATTCCACACGTCTGTCTCTCAGATCAGTTGCTATTCTTTGTGGCTAGTGTCGTCTGCATAAATGAATAGTTTTGATTTACAGGAAAAATCCATCAAAGTTGTATGTATAGTAGAGATTTTTGTACATAGAATGTGTAGTCTTTTCGTTCCTTTGATATCAATGGTACAATATGTAGTCACTTTAGAGATATAATTGTATTTGTATGACATTTATAGTTGGTCACGTTGAATTTATCATGTACCTTTTAGCATTTCGTTCTCTTATCAAATATTGTACACAGAATGTCTTATTTTTATTAGTTTTATTGTTTGTGTATTATTTAGTGTAACGGATGTTAACATTGTGTAAATAACATTATTGTAAATGACATGTTTTCTTTATATGATATTTGTAAACACAAAAAAATATATATATTCTGGTAATCTCACAGTAGTGAGTCGCGCAAATATTAGTATTGTTGAGCTTTGAAAAGATAGGTAAACTAAACTTAAAATATCAAAATGTAGTGACTTCGTTTCAAACCAATATTGCAGTCTCAATAAATCAAATATCCAAGCTTTTTCTGCAGACTGACTTTTCAAGTATTTTGTTTACAATAGATTCTGTACAGGTCGAATGTGCGTAAGTCAAATTTAGGTATACAGGGCACCTGTTTCAAGGTGCTGTCATCACAAAATACAGGATTTTTGTAAATATATTTTGAAGTTAGTTTCAACTATAACCAATGTTGGTGTATGATACAGGTTCTAGGTATATACAGTTTGTTAAAGTTAACACAGGGTTTAAGTTTAAAACATTGTTTTTTAAGTGAATTTGCAGTAAGGATCATAGTTGAGGAAAGTTCACACAAGCAATCCATGGCCTCATGTTTTTAGTATGGATAGGGCCAAGTTATAATACAACCAACAGCATCAGGTAAACTGTTCATATCATCATAAGTTTATCAAAATTATCAATTTCTACAAATACTAAGGCCATCTCATACCAGTATTTGTTATTGTACAAGTGTCCTCCATTCTAAACATTTGGTGATGTTTTCTTTCATTTAAAATGGCAAACTTCTTAACATAAACATCAGTATCTATTTTTCATCTATTCAGTGTTGCACTTCATCCCAGAGATATTTATATTAACTATCAAAGTATAATACATTATGCAGGTTTGTCACAGAGTATATTTGCAGTGGCCTGTAATGTGAGAAATATTCAGCAGATTGCCATCTCACACTTATAGATAAAAATATATATATATATCTGCTATAGGCTGAAAGCAAAGAGAAAATGAAAAAAAAAATATTATTCAGTATATAAATTTTGGCACAAAAGATATTAATTCATTAAATTGTTAGACATTCTCAGTATTTTGTGAGTTTTGTGACAACTATTAGTGGTTCATTGTTTAGCTTAGTACTTGGGGACACATTTAAAAATTGGCACACAAGCAGTAAACTCCATCTGTAGCCAATCTGGGTGACTGAAACAGAAGTATACCTTTGTAACATTAATGTTGATTGGTTGTTTGTCCATGTTGATCCACAGATATTATGTCCCAAGAACAGTGTCACCTTTTGAAAACTTTCTGTAAAGAACTAGGTTCCTTGGCTGAGTTTTTTAATGTAAATAACTGGTGATAACTTGGGTTTTTATCAGTGTATAGTTTATTCAAAAGAAACCTCTCTTCTTTCCATACGACCAGAACTGATGAGGATTTTATGTTGTAAAATCTATGTTGTACTTATTTCTCTCTTATTACCAAGAAGAGCCATATCTGATCAGTTGGATGATTTCAAGGAATTTGGGTTGATGTCACTCATTTTTAATAGGGTTACCTAGGTAATGAACTTCTAATACTGTGGCATATTCTACATTACTGACTCTGTTATCTGCTTAAAGTCTCTGTCAACAGATGTGAACACTGTTTAGTTGAGAGTAACGAATCAGTTTTTCAAGACTTGCACAGCCCTACAAGATCAAGCCACACGCCTGGTATATTCCTCATTGAACCTAGGTGATGAGTAGTTATGGAATTTTATTACGTTTGTCACTATAAGATGAGAGAAATATCACTGGAATAATCAAAGGCCTGATTTGAGTGTTTTTATTAAGGTAATAATTTTAAAAAAATGTTCAAAATAGTCTATATTCATTTCCAGCTGAAGCTTGTTATTCCATCGATGTGCTTATGTCAATGTTTCTGTATTTACAGGTGACTTTTCGTAAGAAAAATTAATATATCATTATTTTGTGATTTCTCATATGCCTATTTAGTCATTGCTGTCCAGGAATATCAGTTACTCTTTATCGAACTTTGCTTACAGTTGTATATATAAAATTTGATTATATATTTAAGTACACAGATAGTGCTAACTCTATGTGACGCTTGCACACTGCATTCTATGTTCAGTATAAATTAAATCTTAGTTGTAACAGGCCTTTTTGTTGAAATTTTGATCAGTGAATTAGAATCAGTCCCTGGAAATCTCTTTTACAGACGAAGGACTCTTTAGAACATTGGCTGTTTCAGGCATTTTAGGTTAAAAATGTTATATTTTAAGTGTTTATGGGGTTGATCTGAAAAGTATTCCTGTGACTTTCAAGCACTGAATTACAGGAAAATGTGGATAGTGAAAATTAATTTGGAGTTTAATTGTGTTTAATTTAATTGTCTGCTCATCTCCAAAGAGGAAACTAGCCAGTTTGAAATTTAATTCACAATAACTTCTTAACATTTGAAAATTAGTGAAATTTTCTCGCGGTTACAAATCTCACATTACACAGCATCTGTTTTTTAGTGATAAGATATTTAACTAAAGCCATTCAGTATTCCAGCAGATTGCCTTTTAGTATCATGTCTGGTCCTGTCTGACCCCCTCCAGTTCTGATTATGATACTATGCAGGGAGGCTGATGGTATAAATAGACCATTGTAAGTTTCAGATGGAACTCTGTTTGAGAAAGGTTTAAATAGTGCCAACTCTACACATACATTCGCGCCTATCACTCCAAGGTATGCCTGACTTGAGTGCATCTAGAGGTATCAGTGACCTAGTGATTATCAAGGTGTCATTGCGAGTTGTAATTCCAGCCCATGACAATATGTGAGCAATACTGGTGACCTGTCTAAATAATATGACCTTACAGTTAAGAGTATGTACAACCCAGAATCTGACATTCAGATACCTTTACAATATTGAACCAATAATAGGTATTGCTGGATATCTAATTTTTTTGTATGTTGCAGCTTAGAATCCAATAATAAAGAGCGTAACCATTGTGAAGGTCAGTTTGCCTCTGTAAAACATTTGAAAAATGAAGTGAGGTTGAGTATCAGGGAGATTTAAAATGGCTTCAGAAATTTCATTGCGGCTGAGCACCAGGCTTTTAGGCAGTATCTTTGGGTCACATATCTGCTGAATAGATGCTGTTTGATTTCTGCGTGGTCTTGTTTTTTATCTGATACATCTTTGCTCTCAGTTTGTGACTTCACTTAATGATATAATTATTAACCAAGACGATAACACAGATCATAGGCACTAAATTTACTCCAAATGATGTGCCAAGATCAATAAATGTCAGGAAGAGTCAAAACCTCATAAAATAATATTTATTTAAATCAAGTTACCTCAGCTGCTTAGTTTGCTCAGTTTAACGGGCATCCAGGCATTAACAGTAAAACAGAAATTGATGAAAATACCTAATTTTCATCGATTGAAATACATAACTTTAGTGTGACCTGATTAGTTTTAACCACAGAAAGTCCATCATATTTAAGTCCATAAACGTTTCTTAGCTTTCTTTTTATGAGATAAGTAGTCAAATTTTATGTATTTTTGTTAGCAACAGCAATAAAGTGACAAATTTATTGAGAAATAATATGACATGCACTCGTCTGTCTTCTTGTGAAAGCCATATATGTAAATTGTAATTAAAGCAAACTGAACAGTTGCCTCTAGATAATAAAAGACACTTTTGTTAGATACTGACGGTTTCTATTCTACAGCTCTTTAATACATGCATATAGTCTAGACTTGATATTATTAGAATATGTATTTTATATGCATTACTATTATTATTTAAACAGTAATAAATGCAATATCTCTGTTATTTTGTTCTTTGAATGTTGTCTGCACCCACCATTGGGTGAGTGTAGTGTGAATAAAGAGACAGAGCTTGTGAGATATTCACCAGTGTAAACTCTGGAAATACAGCTTATCTACCTGCCTTCATTTTCCGCCGGTGTAGATACCCAAGCCCTCCTATATCAACCCTCTTCCAGTGTAGGTTCCAGGCGGCCTATCAGAATCTACAGTCCCACAACTTCGAAAATCACAGCTGTAGGAGTACCGATTACACTATTATTTCACTAATGTATCTTTTTCTTTTTTTTCTTTTATGGTGCACACTGACAATATAATGTCCAATATAGATAAAACATACAAAAACTGTTCAGGGAAACAAAAGGAGGAGATCTCAATGCACATGGAATCTGCAGACTCTCTTTGTAAGAGACAGCATTTCAAAATTTAGGCACTTGCCAGCCTGTGGGGCCAAAGAGAAAGTCTCTGATATTTCAAGCTGTTAGAATCTTTAACACAGGGTTTCATAAGACATTGAGATCTTTTTGCGATACTTCAAGAGAAATGACAATTCCAGTACAGCTGGTCAAAAAAGAAAGAGATTTCTTAGGTTTCTGCATTCAAATCTGTCTTTCAAAGGTCAATCTTGACAAAAAGTTCCATTTGCCTTTCATAGCAGGTTGTCATCGCAGCTGTATCTTGACCAGCGATGCTGGTTGAAACTTTGTCTGCAATACTTTGACCGGGATGAGTTCTGAGAGCATTGTACGACCTGTATAGTAGTAAACAATATTGTAGACTGGTTTCCTTACTGGGTAAACTGCCCTATTATGTAACTCAGGGGATGTTTAGAAGTGGGGTTATAATAGAAGCATTTTAAGTAAATTCATTGACCACCTTTGATGTTAAAGAGACTTTGGCCAAAAACATTTAATAAAGACAGGATTCAGAACTATCAAAATGTTTGTTGGAGTTATAAATTATTTAAACCATCAGTCAATCTCAATTTAACCCAAGCACTTGCAATCGTTTCATTGACAATAATGTTTGCTTTAGTTTAAAATTGTTAGCTATTCAAAAGTTATCAAAATTTTTACAACATACATTTCGATAAGGTGAATCCAACGTTTTGGATTGCAAAATTTCCGAGGTTAGGTAAGTTTAATGACTGATTCATAGTACACTGAATCTGAATATATGAAACCATATAAATAAACAGATTATATAAATCGAGAGAAATTGGGATATTAATCCAGAAGTTTGGTTTAAAACCTGCACATTTTCACCCCAAAGGGACCATAAAAAGCACACGTAAAACCATACTTTTATTGCACTACAATAGCTTACCATGTGGGACTGAATGCTAACTCGGGAGGCTGCAGGACTCCAGCCAACGACCAAGTAAAATGGACGTTTGGATTTGCTCGAGTCCTTAGTTTAGTATGTACCATAGCAGTGTCATTTGGTAATTCGTCCTTCTCTCGTTGGCCGCCATATTGGAAAGTGTTTGAAATTCTTCTCAAGATTTTTACTGTTTTTTTTTTTTTACTGATTATTGGATGTTCATTCTTAGCCATTTGCTTCTGTTTATTATATAGACATTTATGACATAGTTTGAATTTCACAGGATAAGTATTTCCTTTAATATTTGTGTCTTGTGACTTTTCCGCGTTTCAACTCAGATTTTTTTATTGCAGTAAAAATGCCTACCCATCAAACTAATGCAAAACCAAGATCATCTAAATGCCGTCACTTCTGTTTTCTTTTTGATTCTCACAATTAGTGCCCCACATGCAGAGAATCTGGCAAGGGAGACGACCCGTTTCTCACTAATCAGTCTCCATGCAATATCTGTGCTAGTTTCTCCGAAGAACAACAAATCAAAATCAAACATAGACGTCAGTATATTAGAAAACAGAAGACATCGGATCCTAATACTAACAAAGATGATCTTGACCTACTGGGAGATGACGGGGATGCGTTTTCAGGTTCTCAAGCAGACCTTGAGGGTGCTGCTGCCAATTTGTTTTCTTCACCTCCCCGTCCCCAACCCCTACGTTTTGAATCTTTATCATTTAAAGACTCCACAAACTGTCCCACCCATCCCAGGTACTGCATTGCAGAACAAGATAGAGAGTAGGCTAGAAAAATCCCTGGGTGCGCATTTTAGCATTCAACAACTAATGGGGGTGTTTCAGGCTTCCATGCTGGAGGCAATGAAGTCCTTGCCTAGGTCCTCTACTACTGTGCTAGGCCTAGACGAAGAGAAAGGCCAACAAGAGCTTAGGCCAAGAGGCCGTTCTGCTATGCTCCCCTTAAATCCAATTATCAAAGATGCTTTTGAGAAATTTGAACAAGACTTCTTGGCCTCTAATTCACCTGCGGTTAAATACATTAATCCCCTGGCTTCAACAGCCAGATACTACAAGGTGGGACAACCTTGTTTTGAAGAACTCCATACAGATTTTGCTAAAATCTGTATTTCCCCAAAGCCCTCTGGGGCCCCTGTGGGCAAGGTTCCCCTACAAGTTCTTAAGGACTTGAACATCAAGCTAGGCAGAATCTTTCTACCATCAATTTTACAGCTACTTTCGCTAGGACTGCCTCTATCTATAACACTGTTATGGAGAAGTTCCAGCACAGCATCAAGGCTACCTTCAAATGGGTTAAAAACCAAATTCAAAAGGGTGCCGATCCCGAAAGAGCTCCTAGACGTGGTTATGAAAGCGCCTGTGATTATTTTGAAATCATGAATAAGAGAATTCTTATTCAACAGAGAGCCTTAGCCTGCCTTAGCAAATCTGTGGCCCACATACTCCAGAGGGACCTATATACTATGGGCAACACTGGCCTTCTGAGATGAGACAGAAATGACCCTTCTTCAACCACATCTAGGAGACTCGAGACATCAAGAACTGAGGAACTCGCCTTTCTGGCCTTCTCTTTTCAAGTCTCAATTAGTGAAGGATGGAAAAGACTTCCTCCTTAAGAAAAGGCACCCCTAAAGACTGTCAGGGTTTTGTACCCTATCAAAACAAGCCCTTTCGTGGTCCCTACCACAACAAGAAAAGAGGCTGCTACAGGAAACGCCCCTATGGGGGCAATTCCTCTTAAAGCAGTAACTAATTGTTTTCCTCGGGTAGGGGGAAACCAAATTTTAGAGGCTCCAGGGGTCGTTTTCAACCCCACTCAAGGGGACGAGGGCATGGAAACCCCTCCTCCCAATGACTCCTTTCAAGCCCCCCCTCAGTCCACCAGTAGGAGGTCGCCTCCATTCTTTCAGAAGAGACTGGCTCACAAACAAATGTTCAGACAATGTGTTAAACATTATCACCAATGGTTACGTTCTTCCATTCATCTCAAAACCAAATTTAGTCAGAGCCCCACTGATTCAATCAGGTTACAGGGCCCTTCTTGTATCCAGTCTCTGTCAAAGAACGCAATAGAAAGGGTGGAAAATGTAAAATCTCTCGGGTTTTACAGTCGCCTATTTCTGGTACCCAAGCCTCACCAACGGTGGAGGCCAGTAATAGACCTAAGCAGGCTCAACACCTTCCTACTTGTAGAAAGGTTCAAAATGGAAACACCAGAGTCCATCAGGGCCTCTCTGATTCCAGGGGAATGGGTGTCCTCGATAGACCTATCAGACGCCTACCTTCACATCCCCATCCACCCAAACTCAAGGAAGTACCTAAGGTTTTGCCACAGGTCACAAGTGTTTCAGTTCACCTCCCTTCCCTTCGGACTAGCTACGGCCCCTCAGGTCTCTACAATGATTGTAAAGGAGGTGAAGCTGATGGCCCTGTCAAAGGGAATCAGACTTCATCAGTACCTGGACGACTGGTTGATCAGGGCCCAGTCTCAGGAAGAAGCACAAATAAACACTAAGACAGTGGTGGACCTGACTCAGTCCTTAGGGTGGATAATAAATCAGGAGAAGTCCAAACTAAAACCTTCTCTAGTGTTTTCGTTCGTGGGCTACAAATACCATCTAGATTCAGCCATTGTAAAACCCACTCAAGAGAGATGGCTCAAACTTCAGGATTTGATCCTACGACTCAAGTCAAAACATGTTTTGACTGCAAGATGTTTGATATCGCTAATTGGATTGCTTGCCAGAACAGAGAAAATGGTCCCAGCGGGACGCTTTCACATGAGGCCCTTTCAGTTTCACCTCAAGGAGCACTGGAGAGTTCCCCAGTCATTGGACACCCTCCTTCCTTGGACAGAAACCATTTCAGCCCACCTAGAATGGTGGCAGAATCTCTCAAACGTGATGAAAGGTGGAGACCTTCATCCCAAAGACCACAGTATCCAACTCTTTACAGACGCCTTAAACTAAGGCTGGGGCGCTCACTTAGAGCAAACTTCTGCAAAAGGTCTGTGGTCAGGGAAAAAAGCTACACATAAATGTTCTAGAGCTGAAGGCAGTTTATCTGGCCCTTCAAAGGTTCAAGGACCAGTGTCAAAACCAAACAGTGTTTGCTGCTACAGACAACTCAACAGTAGTAGCCTACATAAACAAACAAGGAGGAACCCACTCGGCGGAGATGTGCACTCTCCTGTGGAAGATCATGCCCTGGTGCCATCATTACAAGATAAAATTAAAAGCCAGACACATTCCAGGGTGTCTGAATGTGATGGCCGACCTTCTGTCCAGGTCGAACCAAGTCCAGTCAACAGAATGGTCACTGCATCCGCAGGTGTTCAAACAGATCTGTCTCAAGTGGTTCACTCCTCATGTAGATCTTTTTGCCACTCTCCTGAACCACAAATTTCCACTATACGTGTCTCCAGTCCCAGAGCAAAATGCTTGGGATATAGATGCTCTGAACATAAACTGGTCGGGTCTCACTGCTTATGCTTACCCTCCAACGGCTCTCCTTCACAGGGTGATCCAAAAAGTCAGGCAATCCAATTGCCTGATCATCGTAATAGCCCCAGACTGGCCAGGGATGCCCTCGTTTTGGGACCTAGTGCAGATCTCAACAGAGATCCCACTTCAACTTCCAGTGTCAAGAACTCTTCTCAAACAGTCCCACAGTTATGTGTTTCACAGCAATCTACAGCATCTCAACCTCCACGCCTGGTGTCTAGGAGTGGACAGCTCCAAGAACAAGGCTTCTCTGTGGAGGTGGCAGGGAGAATTGCTGCCCCTCAGAGATCGTCAACAAGGACCCTCTACAAGTCAAAGTGGGCCCTATTTGAGAAATGGTGCAGAGAAAATTGGGTGGATTTCTCCACTCCCTCTGTAAAGCAAGTCTCAAACTTCTTTATGTACCTGTACCAAGATCTAAACAGGCGCCCTTTGGCCACTGATGGTTATAGGACAGCCATTGTTGACACTTTGGGCCCAACGGGCTCCATATCTCTCAAAGTTCAGACCTTAACAGGTTCCCTTCACAGGGATCATCCCAAAAGTTCCAGGAATCTTCCTAAGTGGAACCTTTCTGTTATTCTCAATGAGCTCACTAAAGCACCTTTTGAGCCTATGAAAGACACAGAGCTCAAACATCTTACTCTCAAAACTGCTTTCTTGCTAGCTTTGGCCTCCGGCAATCACCGCAGTGAAATCCATGCCTGGGTTTCAAACAAAGTATCCAATGTAGCCCAATGGGAAAAGGTTGCTTTGTTCCCCTCTTCAGATTTCATAGCCAAAAACCAACTAGCAAGAGAAGGTTCTCAAAGCGTGTCTCTGGTGACTATTCCTGCTCTACCATTGTAGATAGACAATTCAAAGAAGACAGGACCTTGTGTCCGGTACGGGCCTTGAGGTACTATTTGGATCGAACCAAAGACCTAAGGGGGTCTTGATCCCTTCTCTTTATCTCCTTTAAGAAAGGACATACCTCAGACATCACACCCGCTACACTCTCCTCTTACTAAAACAAATTATCCTACTTTGTTATAAACAAACAGATCAACAAGCCTGGGACCTGGTCCAAGTCAAAGCGCATGACATTAGGGCCTTCGTGGCCTCTAAGGCCTTTTTATGGTGGGGTATTGGTGGACCAAATCATGCAAGCCTGTCACTGGAAGGCTCACAACACATTTACAAATTTTTACCTAAAATACCTTACTTGGTCAGACAACGACAACAATATGTATCTGGGACCAGTAGTAGCGGCACAACAAGTCCTAGACCCTTACCCTCAGCATACTCATATTCGGGAAGAAAAGAAGTGGGGGCACACCTGCTGCAGCCAAATCTTCAGGAGTCTATCCCAGGGTCTAGGTATTAGTTACCTCTCCAGATGTTTATGGTAAAGTCTCTTATGTTTTAACTGTATAATGTATTTAGTGTTTATCAATGTACCATAATCTCATATTTAGGGTGGCAAAATTGATGAGACTCAACCCTAGGGCTGTATTATAGCAGTGATGCCCTTAGGGGCTATTATCTTGAGTGAGCATGGCTGCACTCTCTTCTCTCAAAACATCCAGACAGTACCCGTGCTGTCATTCATTAAACTTTGGTTTTTGGCTACTTACAGACCCAATTTTAGAACTGGGGCTCTGTAACTGGGACTTAGACTGGCCTTTTGGCAATATTTTGGTATATTTTAATTCTAAATTCAAGAAAAATGGACAAAATTCTTCCAGACTCAGCCATTAATGTCGCCCCTGGGCAGTTGAATTCAGCATTCAGTCCCACATGGTAAGCTATTGTAGCACAATAAAATTGAAAATTTTAATTACTTAAACGTAGCTTTTATAAGCTACAAGCTTACCTTGCCTCCCCTCTGTATTCCAGCTGAGGGGCTACGGGCTAAATTTACCACGAGAGAAGAAGGACGAATTACCAAACGACACTGCTATGGTACATACTAAACCACGGACTCGGCCAAATCCAAACGTCCATTTTTCCTGGTCATTGTCTGGAGTCCTGCGGCCCCCCGAGTTAGTATTTAGTCCCACAGGGTAAGCTTGTAGCTTATAAAAGCTACATTTAAGTAATTAAAATTTTCAAGTTTATTACAGACCAGTTGGAAATAGACATTTGTACGCGTATATATATCTAGTCATGGTCTTTTCTTGCCACACAGCCAAACTTCAAAGTATTCCTGTTTATGCACTTACAAGCTTCTGTAGCAGACACAGATTTTCCCAGTAAATTTAGTGTCAATGCAAGTGAAGAACTGGACCAAATGTGCATGGTTTATGCATACAATATGTTTTAATATGAACAGAAAATAAGAAATATATGTATATATTATATATCCAGCCAAGTTTACAGGGTCGTTGGAATATGAATGAAGGGCCTGCACTCACATGACCTCACATGACATATTTTAAATCTAGTCGTCGTTGACAAACTTCTCATGTAAAGTTTCAACTTTTGTGCTTCAGTAATAAAACAATTAGGTTACTTTTACCATAAACACCCAATCAGGAACATAGTTTGATGGTTACAGTACAAGTTTTAAGTTTATATTTTGATGTGCCCATCCTTACACCACATGTACAGCCCAAGCTCTAGTGATTGACACTAGCAGCATCCTTAGCTTTATCCAGCCTGCCACTGGGGATAGAACCCAATGACAGAGGACCGCCATTTTAATTTGTAATCTCCCTGTATCTGAGATTGAACCAGATGGACAAGTGTGTTACCCACTAGGCCACAGTGGCACAGGGACAAAGATGGCTTGCTTTTATAAGGCCCAACTCGACCCGTAAGAAGTATCATGTCTGCAGTGGTCAATTTAATGTTGATCAGGGCGAGGAAAGACATTGAAAAGATGACACCTTATGGCTTTGTTTTGAATGGTTTTTGACATTTTTGTCAAGTACGTAAGATTCAAGACAAACTTATAAATGCATCCACTAATATTTGGTGTATAAATCTTTCTTGTGCTGGAAACTGAACTGTGCTATCTTTTGATCTTATCTGATGGACATAGTGCATCCAAACACCTACTTAAAGAACCAGTTAAGGTTGTTTACATGTTCTTTATGTGTCAATATCCTTGTTTGGTGTCTGAAATCCAATTCTTGGAAAGAGTAGGTGTGGGCTATTCATATATTACAATTCTCTATGTTTCTATCACATGATCGAGTCATGATAAAATCTGACAAACACCTCAAGATCAGAAACTAGAACACTTCAGAAATACTATGGTTTGTGTGGTAAATTTGGTTACTCACATGTATACAGATTCATCACTTGTTAGTTGTAAACAATTTCTATTATGTAAAAAAATTCAAGAGTTACCCGATAGCTCTCGTGTATGATTAGGTGGACCTGCACATCTCATCTTCTCATAGGACAAATTTAAGCTATTTGTCTCCATTTTTTCACAGAAGCTTATAAAACTTGAGTAGTGACACCACAAGTTGTAACACCATTTAGATAAGTCACAACTGTCCTACGACTGAAAACCATCGGTCGTGACTACTTAGAAGAGAAATGGTCACTTACTATACGGTTTACAAGCATATTTTAATGGGAGAGCATCTGCAATTGCCACAAGTACACCCTGGCCTATTTGACCAAGAAAGACAAACATTACACTGTATCATCGGAGTGATTGGAAGGCCCACTCTTGACAGCTGAGTTGGGGTATTAGGCCCCTGTGATTTATATATAGGTCCTCCGTGGCCTAGCGTGTTACCAGGTTTAGCATCTAATCACAGGCTGCCACCTTCGTGTGGGTTCCACTCCCTCGAGTGGTAATGCTGAGACCTGTTCAAATATGATCCTGGATGTTGAACGGAAGATAAAACCACCTTTAAGTTTGATCTTCATACACGTTGTTATTTTAGTCCTCGTATCATTATATGTTTCTGATGTAATATATCTGTTACTGGCTCAAATACACATTCTAGCAAGTACATTATGAATGGCTTCAACCTACAATTCTTAGACATGTGGATGTTATATGTTTTTATTACTATGTATCTTGACTATTTGTTTCGATATTGATATTTTGATTAAGATATGTGCAAATATTCCAGTCATCGACACGTGATCAATATCCATGTCACCTCCTGAAAATCTCAAGTCAAACAATTAAAGATTGGGATAGTTTATCCACAAATATGGACTTTAGAATGTATGAATCATATTTTACATAATACTATAGACTTTCCTCAAGTCATTTTGTCTTAGGTATTATATGAGGACTGAATAACTTTTTGGCAAGAATGTGGGGCTGACATCCCTCAGTAATTTCCCCACCCATCATGATGGGTTCATAATGATTCCATGTATGTCAGGTTTGGTGGAATAAGAAATACAAAGACTCGGAGCAAGTCTAACATAATACAGATGATGAAAGAAAAGCAATAAGAGCATATTTTTAAGGAGGATACATTTTTCACCTGGATTTTGTATTTTGGGCTAAGATCCTAACTATCGGATATCTAGCATTGATCTGATATATCTTTCACAAACCATATTTGAGAGACAATTTTTGTGTACAGATGTAAAGTTAGTGTATGTAGGCAAATACATGCATTTGTTTCTGATGTTGTGTAGGTGTGATTAAAATGCAATGTAAATGCAATAATTATTACTATAAGTACCTACCAAATGAATTTGTACTATGATATATATATATATATATATATTTGGCATATTGTTCATATAAATATTTATCTTGTGTTGATAAATATCTTGAAACTATGAACTGACACCACCTGATATGCCTATTAATTTCATTCTGGAGCCCTCCACGTGTTCTGTTACACGAACTATAGCACAGTGCATACCAGATTTCTCTCTTCATATTTTCAGTTCCCACCACCCTGGGTTGCCAGTGTGAGCACACAAACTTCATTTTAGAGTGATCTGTTCTTAGATCTGTTTAGCTACCTCAATATACTGGAACCACACCATTTTGTACACTCAAGTTTCCTGCATGTACCAGTATCTTTATCGTTCACTGATGTTTCAGTCAGGGTATTTCTCCAGAGAGAGATGGTGGTATAGCAATTAACACACTTCCCACCACAGAGAGTTGTATGTTTGAACCCATACCCAACAGACGAACTTGGTATTTGTTTGCTAACAGTGTACATTGCCTCAAATCCCTTATGACATGACCTTTACAACCTGCTGAAAGCAAGATTAGGACCTGTCAATCGGACAATAAAGTCGTCTAGCTCTTTCTATAATATCTTGTTCAGCCCCTAATATCTTCAGTATCTGATGTTGTGCTTTAAAATATTAGAATTTTGGTGTTGAGCCACCGTCCCTGTGATGAGTATCCCAATTAACTTTACCACTTGATGAGAAAGCTAGTCATTCTATCCATCATAAACAATCACCACAGAGGTTCTTCCTAAAACTCGGACAAAAGCGGCGATGCCGTCGCCGCTTGGACTAATATCGGCGATGTTAATTTTAATTGAGAAGAAGTGAGGAGGGGTAGATGGCCAGCGGCGATAGCGGCGACAGTCCAAGTAAAGCGGCGATAGCGGCGATGGGGAGGGGGAGGGGAGTATTAGGTGCGGCGACAGTGAAATATTGCTGGATTATATATTTGTAAAATATTGTTAGAAACCCCATCGTAGCCTCACGTTTTCAGCACTCTATGTGTGTACAAGTACCAGCATTTTATATTTTATTTGTTTTAAATATTTCGTGAAGGCAGTATTAGGTGCGGCGACAGGTAAATATTGCTGGATTATATATTTGTAAAATATTGTTAGAAACCCCATCGTAGCCTCACGTTTTCAGCACTCTGTGTGTGTACAAGTACCAGCATTTTATATTTTATTTGAAAACATGAGGCTACGATGGGGTTTCTAACAATCTTTTACAAATATATAATCCAGCAGTTCACTCACTAAACCCCCACCTGGAGCCTCATGTTTCCTCAATTAACAGCCACAAGCGGCGATCGCCTATATTTCTGTCCAACTTGGAAATGGGGAGGGGGTGTTGGGGGACGTCAAGAGGAAGGGTAGTTGGCCAGCAGTTTATTGTCCAAGGCAAGCGGCGATGGCTGTGATGTCTTTTTATTTGTAAAATACTGCAGGAAATCTGTGATCTGTGTCAGTTTATTATATATTTCTTGCAGGAAAGCCCCCATCTGGAGCCTCATCTTTCCTCATTAACATTTGATGTACAAATCCACGATGTAATCTGTGTCAGTTTATTATATATTTCTAGAAAAACAATTTTTATTTGTAAAATATTGCAGGAAAGGGCGCAGGAAAGCCCCCATCTGGAAATGGGGAGGGGGTGTTGGGGGACGCAGGTATTTTTTTGGATATTTCAACAGAAGACACCTATATAACCCCTTGTGCATTTGATTGGCTGAATTAATGCATAACACAGCCCCCCCCCCCCCCCCCCTCCCAATATCCCATCGCCGCTGCCCCCCCCCCCCCCCCCCCCTCCATCCCATCGCCGCTATCGCCGCTTAGTCCAAGTAGAATTCCAAGTTGGACAGAAGTCCGAGTTTTAGAATGTACCGTATAGTACCCACCACAGATTACATGAGATTGTGAATGCTGATGAACCCAGTCAAGTGTTTGGTTTGTCGTTGCGTAGTGTAAATTTATCATTCTCAACTATTTCTTTGCGCATCTTATGATATTTTAAAACATTTTTTTAAGAATATTCTGTTCATTTGTGGTATACTATAAACTAGTAATGCTGAGATCGATATGTTAATGATATGATATTTTAACAGCTTTTACTGTTTACTTTCAAGAAGTCTTTGCTCTGTTTATGTGTAATTGTACTGCTGTTGTAAAATTTGTATTGTCATATTGTAACAGATTGTGTTGCAAACTTTGTCAGATTAATTACTATTAATGTAAGCTTATAACACAAGATTTCATTTGTGAGTATAATGTTTAATTTAGATCTTTGTGCTGAGAGGGGAATTTCACCCTGGCTCAAACTGCACCTTCCAGAGGTGTAATGACCATACCCTGGATAAAAATTAGCGACAATGTATGCATATTACATGCTGTCCAAATTCTAAATTATATACATTTCCCCCAGTATTTCCCACATTTCTCAGATCCTATTAGTTTAACTCATTTTACTATATTTGTCTCTTTCTCTCCATCTTGTTCAGCTCACCCCTCCCTGGGTACCGGATGTGACGTCAGTGATCGATACCAAGTACATCCCAGAGGAGTTTGCCATGGAGTCAGTTGACCTGACACCACCCAGTAACACAACACATCTGGACTCCATTGAGGAGGATGACGAGATGCCCTACTTCAAGCAGTTCTCTTACCATGGCAGCAGAGGCAGTCTGGGCAGCTACCTCAGTCCATCAGCAGATAACAACTTTTAGTGGGCTGAGAAATGAAGGATTTGAACTAGAGAGGCTGATGTCGTGTTATGTGGAGATATAAACACGGAGATTGACACAACTTTGAAAAAAAAAAGAAAAACCAAAACACATCAATGTTGGAAAATGTTTTGTTTTGTGGAAATTCATAACATAGGGAAACGGGGAAAATTTGTCACGTTTGAAGCTAAAAAGATAAAATTTGGATTTTTTTTTTAATTAACCAGAGAAAATATCTGGTTCTCTGGAAATGTAAACAACACTAATATAGGTACGGGTTTTAAGAAAGTTGTCAACAGGAAAACTGTTTTATTGTCAGTGTAATGTAAACATATTGACAGAATGAAGAACTATGAAGTACACTTACTCAAAAAGAAACACAGATGTTGGCACCCATTGTGTATAAGTTGCACTTCTTTTTGTCAACTGTTTTGGCTTGTTTACTAATTGTTTGTTGATTATTAAAGATGTTTGTTTCGGTGACATTTAAGTATATATGTATATAAATGTTGTGCATCATTAAGAAATGCTAAAAAGAAGTATTGTATAGAATTTAATTGAGGCAATAGTGAGATCTGAAGGAAAAGGTTAGAATGTGTTTTTATTATTTTGACAAGTGAAAATATGTGGTGAATTGTACAGCAATATGTTCTTCTGTATATAAAGTCAGTGAAGTTTGCAAGAAGTGTAATTCTTCCTAAGAGTACGTTTCAGCTTGTGATGTAGACATGGAATTTACACATGGGAAATAAATCTTTCATGACTCTGAAAGTTTATTAGTAAGCATTTTGGTGTCAGGAAAATGTTGATGTTATTCTAGGATACCATTGTGTCACCAGCCTGGATAAATGCGCTTAGGGGTTACTTTGTCCATGATCATTTTGGTTTGAGGGTAAGCCCTTGACTCAAGTAATCTTAGACTCACCACAGTGAGAAAATTACCAATGATATTAATGTTAAAATTGGGCAACACTGCAGTTCAGAAAGGTAAAAGTCTCTTTAGCTAAGATATCTACCATTTCGAATCTCAATCATGGAAGGGCAAATATTTCAGTTTATTGTCCATATCCTCGTTAGTAGGCTAAATAACTTTGGTTCATTGAGATGAGATTTTTGGACCGCAGTGGCACAGTGGTAACACACTCACCTCCCTCCTCTTAGAGTCAAACCCTGGACCTTATGTTGCTTACTGGTGGTTGGCAGTTTACAGTGCAGAACCTTGACCAACTGTATGTACTGGTTTCCTCTGCCCACAAACCTACCCCCTGTGATATGACATGTACAGTGTTGAAAGTGACATAAAACCCCAAATAAATAAATTGAGATGAGATTTAACCAATCATGTACGCTGGGTTCTACATTATAAATATAACGTGGGCAATTTAGTTGTTGTTTTTAACAATTTCGTGAGTTATTCAACCTATGTAGTAATCTTATATAGAAAAGATTGTTATATCTTGATTACTATAAATTAAAAGTGTATAACTTGTCTTTCAGGTGACCTTTAAATAAAGCAATCACAGAAAAAAAATAAAAACAGGTTACATTTTCACCTTTTGTATTTGTAAAAACGTATCTTGATGCATATATTAGCTATTATGTTCGTTAAAACAAATGTATACATTTATCAAATGTTAATATTTGCTAGTATTATGTATAGTGGAATTCTAAGAAAATAACTTCACATATGTGGGTTCATCATCATCAGTACTCTTATGTAAATAGAGAAGAAACAGGATATGATTATAAAGTAACAGTCACAATTTGACATAAGATATGACGTTCCTATTGCTCGTTGAGTTTGTCTTTATTCACACAATGTTCTTCATCTTGATGATTTCTTTATAACAAACATTTTGGAGGGAATAACGATATTCTTAGCATTGTTATAAATTCTTTGAACTTTACGTTATAATAAGGTAAATATTTACTATTTGTTCACATGATTTACTATGTAACCTCTTAAGATTTATTGAAACTTCTGTTAAAAAGTGTATGCTTTCGTTTTTGTCTGTGGCAGCTGATAAATTGTCATCACCCCCTGGTGACAAATATCTTCAACTTTTCGTCTGACAACTACAACAGGTTGACACTAAACATTTTCACAGTTACAATATTGAAAGGAAATATGTTACGTGTTGAATATATATACTACAGCTTTACTGATACATCTGGAGTTGATTTTTTAAATTATTTTTTTTGAATTTTATAACATTTTCAACTGTCTTGTGACAGTTTCCTCCACGACTGGTGAATGGTTCTGTCTGAGATCTTTTCATAAAGTCACATGCACAACTTTTCCTTGCTATGACCTATTTTATTGGCTTTTTTCAGTAACTTTAACCTATTTTGTATACAATGTTCACAAACTTATTCATGCAATTTAAAATAATATTAGAGCATCCCTGTAAGCTTACCACACCTATGTTATTACCTATGTTTGCTTCATGTTAAATGTGCACCATTATATTTGTCTGTGCTACATTTGTATTATAATTTCCAATTGCACCATATGTACGCCTCTTTGGTTATCAGTTTGCTCTTAGTCTTTTGAGTGTTACATGTATGTGAGATTTAATTGTCATTTATTACTGAGGTTTTTGCAGTTTATGAATAAGTTCCTTCTTTGTGCATTGCACAGCTTGTCTTACTGTAGTGTGTAACCAGGCAATAAACTGCTTCCTAACTTCACTCCAGTCTGATTTGTTCAGTGACCACTCTACAGATCTTCATCATCCCCCTTGTCTGAATATAACCCATTGCATTGTATTCTGATACTGGCTAACATTCTTTTTATAACAAAATGTTAAGCTATCAGGTAGATTTCAATAACTTTTAGACATTAAGAAATGGACTCTATTTTCTTACTTGCAAACACCTTATGTGCCTATTTTTTACAGATGTCTTAAAGCCAGTTGTATAATGTCTGAGGCTTACCTGCTTGCCTCAGTAATCCAGCACACATTGTAAATTGGCACAAACAGTTCATAATATCTAGCTGCAAATTTAACTGATCAAGATCACTGATACAAATTAAAACTTGGTAAACTGTATGTTGATTGGTTCATTGTGTTCTAATATATAAAAATGGGTGCTTGGTGGTTAACACTTTCGCCTCCTAGCTGTAAGGTTGGCGGTTCAAACTCTGTGCCATACCCAATGTGGGAAAGCTGCATGGTAGTTGGCCACTGATGCCCGGCAGTTTACAGTGCAGAATGTTGGCCAACTGGTATAATGTAGCCTCCTGGTTTCCTCTGCCCTTCAAACTACACGGGTGGTCACAAAGATAAACAGTCATAGAGATAATCTAATTAATCTACTCCAAACGCAATCTCTTCCCCACAATGTGGAACTCAGTGCACTAATTAAACAAAATCATTATCATATGGAAGTCGAGGGGCGTTCAAGGTCAGTAATCCAGGATTGTGGGTGTGACCGGAAGGGAAGGAAGACTAAGTTGCGAAGCTAGAGCTGAAGAGGTAAGTTTTGAGGTGCTTCCTAAAAGATGCAACAGAGGGACTATTTCTTACATGGAGAGGGAAAGAGTTCCAAAGGGCAGGGGCATAGTGACTGAAGGAATTAGAAAAGTGTTTAATTGATTTGTGAACTCTACGATCAAAAGTGGTGGTTTGAAGGAACTTGAGTTTGGAGGTACTTCGATAAAGGGTCTTCAAATCTTTCAAATTTAAAAAGTGTAAGCTATACTTATAAAATGCTTACCATAACATTTGCTTTGTGTTATATTGTTGCTTAAACCCTTTAACTGTTTTTATGTCATAATTTCTGAAGACCATTTGTCTCTATGACCGTTTATATCAGTGACCACCCATGTGCCTGTCGTGATATAACCTAATGTGTTGAAAGCGACGTTATAACCCAATTTCATAAATTAATTTTTTTCATAAATTAAGATTTTTTCAAATCTTTCTAAAAGGTTATTAGGTTTGATTAGGTAGATTTCACAATGGCTCTTTACTGCTTCTGATTGAAAATGTGCCAATCTGGAGAATAAATTGTTTATTTTTGCTTGTTTTACATTAAATTAAACTTAAGGTGAACTTATAATCAAACTTTGCAATGACACAAGCGAGCCTTGAAAATATGCTTTACACCAAAATACCAATAAAAACAATACATGGGTTTTTTTTAAAGAGCGGTAATACAGTCTCTACTTCAAATCAGCTTTCCACATTAGCAAGTAACCAATCAATATGCAGGTTACAAATTATTATTTTAAAACCAATGATTGTGATGAGCAGGGGATGATTTCATTGTGTATATTTTGTGTGCCTAATTATGGCATGTGCCAAGTTAAGTTAAGCCAGGTATACGGTACACAGGTGTGCCAATATACACCCAATAGTATAACTTGCTATACAAATAAAAAATTAGGGAGCTAGCACCCGATAAATAACTCCTTGTAGAGAGGCTAATCAAATGATGAGATATTGAAAGACAAGGAATTATGAAATCAGAGCATATTTTTTAAATATGCAACAGTGATTCGGGTAATAATGCTTACACAATTTTTAAAATATTTTTACATATTGTCAAAAATCACTAACAAGATGGATATACTAGTATTTTAATGGTTTGGACTGAAAATATACTAACAAGCAAATTACTGTACACATGAATCAATGTCAAGCTTCATGAGACAATTAATATAGAATTGGCTTGTCACATGATTCAAAACTACACGAAAGGCCCTATTGATTTTGGCTTGATTTCTCATCTGTCAGCACTGTCATGCAAAAGGCTGAGAGTAGCAGTGACAGTCAATTTTGTTTATTTAGTTGTTTACGTGGTAGGCTACCTTATCGGTTGTATTGTGATGAGTAGTTGGAGGGGCAGAGGAAACCTGTACATACAGTTGGTCAAGGTTCTGTACTTTTAACTGCCGACTGATGGCAACCAACTACCAACTTTCCCGCTTGAGGTCAGGCGGGGATTTGAACTCTGACCTCAGAGGTGGGAGTCAGATACATTCAACATGTATTTCATAATTGGTGGAACACTGTATAGTATATGTAAGTAGGCGCATGTTTATTTTATGAAACTTTAAATAAATGACTCAAGCAACTTCTCTACAACATCAATTCAATATTAACACCAAAACCAAGAACATGTATTCATGAAATAAATGTTCAATAAAAAAGTTGGGTATATCTAAACTTGTGGTCAGTTGATTAACATGTGTGACACTTAATAGCAAAGGTAGTCAGGGTATAAATCAAGAAGGTGAAATATCCCTTCTTTTAGTGGAGATGGGCAAATAACCTGATATTCCCTGGACAGTCCCCATCCCCCGAAAAGTAACACACAAGACTACAGAACATCATTTTTTCATACTTATACAACAATCATTAATAAGTACACTGGTAATAAATTACAATCCACGATTAAATCTATATGTGGCAATACAAGTTAAGGGTCCAGTTCAAGCTAGGATTACACACTTTTACAGAAGATTACATACAACTTTAAGATCACTAATTCAGCAAATTGATTACATTTACAATATATTGCATACCATAAAGGTGATCTTAATTCGCTGTCGGAGGATTGATAGCCAGGTAACCATTACTTTCTAAATACTTTTAAGTTTGCCTCATCAGAGCAACATACAGGATGGCCTGCAGAGGGTCAAGGGTAAATGGACAAAACCCCACTAGGCATAACTCCACTCAGACCAAACCCCATCGGGCAAAACCCCACTCAGATAAATAAGAATAAGGTCTGAGTGGGGTTTTGCAATGGATTCAGGGACAAGATGACCAAAGATTACTGTGATTATATAATTATTTATTTATTTGGGGTTTTACATCGCTTTCAACACTGTACAAGTCATATCAAGATGGGTAGTTGGAAGGGCAGAGGAACTGTAAACTGCCGACCAACAGCAAGCAATTACCAGCTTTCCCACTTGAGGCCATGCCGGGGAACCGAACCCCGGCCTTAGAGGTGGGAGGCGAGAGTGTTACCACTCTGCCATCGTGGCCCCCTACTGTGATTATATAGATGAGATATAGACAATTACTATTAAAGTTCCATGTAACAACATCTAATAATAATGTTTAACAAAATGTGTATAATAAAAGTTTGAAAATTAAGAAAAGTTATAAAGGTTGTAAAATTCTAAAACAAGATGAAAAACATCAAGTCAATACAATTATAAAAATGATTACAATAACTGGTGTCGGTTGATGACCAGCAAAATTTTACTGTCCAGTTCCAAGCTCTGTAAATTCAAAAGTGACTCCAAACTCCCAGGAGCCTATGAGCTCTCCCTACTCTAAAGTTGATCATAAAGAGGATTGTAAACAATTTCTTTCAAGGAAAGGCCAAGAATTCCCTTATCACCCCCATTCACAGACAAAATGCTCCAGTGCTCAATCACTTAGGCAGCCGTTACACTTTCCAAGGTTATTGCTTTAGATGCCAACTGACACACGTAATGTCCAAACACCACAACTGAAAACTGTACACCAGCACTGTAGCACCCCATCACCATTTACATATTTCGAGATGCAAATATTTTGTAAAATAGTTAATTACAAATGATTTAAATAATTCAAATCCTAACTGGTCTTAATTTTTATATTTTGCATACACAGTCTCTTACTGAGTGGCTTGTCATGTGAACATAATCTGTGAATTTTCCCAATTCAACGAGGTCAATTGGTGCATTTTTAAACTCCGATCAAGAAATAGCCTCGTTATAATTTATTCATATTATGAAGATGAACACTGTAACTCACTGCTTCAAAGTATCAGTTGTGCATGAATAAAACATACAAATGTTGGGGATCTTATTCTGTTTAACATGAATGTATACTGCACACACCAAATGTGGGAACACTTGGCCATCCAAAAGATTTACAAATTGCATGAGTGTTTCAACGCAAAATCAGAAGCCATCAAGAGATTGACTAACCATGAGTTTCTACAATCTGATTTGAATCATTGAATTGAACATAGGGCTTGTTAAACACTACCACTTACAGTTTACGAGAGCTCTAAGGTAAAATCTTATCTCATCAAAATGTAGTAACCAATCAGGTCATGTAATTTTGCAATCCCAAACATGCAGGACAAATTAAATGAGAGATACAATACTTACCAGTCTCGAAAACCACAGGGTGTTTTACCTTGAGCAAGAAGCCAACTGTTAAATCTGAAACTATTCACAACTTATGATTTTTTCAAGTCTCAGGACCAACAAAAAATAAATTATAAAGGACCCTGAGGCACAACTGTGTTTTCCATATCAAATTTGACAACCTGGAGAGGTACCCAATATTACCGTCTATATTTTTACCCGACCCCAAAATGTTGATGTTGATTGCTCTTAGAATCTCAAGCCAAATCTGTGTTATATTAAGCCGAAGTTAAACAAATACTGTTGAGGTTGAGCGTTAACAGCAGCTTTAACCAATGATAAACAACATCCAACAAACATGCCCATTCCAAGTTTCAATAAAATTCATGGGGACTTTGATATAATAATGTTAAATACTTTCTTTGTAAGGAGCCGTGAACTAATGGCAATACTATTTCTGAGGAATTCTTGGACTTTAATCTAGAACACCTGCATATCAAAATACTTGACCAACACTGGGACAATTTAGAAATGTAATGTATGATTCACCATATATCACCCACAAGGGTAACAGAAAACTAGACCAGGTATGAATTTTTTTCTTTAAAACTAAGAGAGGTTGACACAGTGGCTTAACGAGTAACACATTCTCACCCAATCTCTTAGCTTCTGGTTTCAATTCCTGACCTGATGAGGGCTAGGTGGTAATTGCTTAACAGTACCTGATGGTTTTCACTATAGAATCTAAGCCAATAAGTGTACAGTTTCCTCAATTCCATCCACTATATGTCATGATATGTACAAGGTGTTATAAACCATGCTGAACCTGAATGGATAAGCCAGTCTTTAAATCTAAGACCCCAATGTATTACTTTATGCATGAATCATTCTCTCCCTACACCGGGCACAGAGACAGTATCTCTTGGGCCTGGACAGTTCATGTTCTGGTGCTGGGGTGTTGGTCGGGGCCCCAACAAGACTATTTAGATCCACAGATATCTTGCTTGGACTGTCTGTCCCTGTCAAGTTATCCAGGCTGATGCTCAAGCCACGGTTTCCTAATGAAGGCAGTCTCATCGGTGGCTTGTGGATACGTGTTCTCTGATGCATTCTAAAGCCAAACACAGAATTTGCGAGTTCACCTTTCAATGGAATTATGTCGGTTACGTGTCTGTCCCATTCAGTCTGTATTTTCTCCCATCGTAACCGTGGCTTTTCCATTAGTAGGTCCACCTTCTTCCTTTTTATCACCAGTTGAACATCTCCTGTAGGAGAAGGAGCTCCTCTGATTGAGGAGGTTTCTGACATCATATCTGTAGTGTCCAACATCTGTGTCCTAGTTCTTGACCTGAGGGTTTTTACCAGGGTACCTTCCCTTTTCAGTGGGTAGAATGGACTCTCCCTCACGGGTGGGTTCAGTGGGTTCTCTTTCAGCTTCATGGCACAATTGTGGCCCAGTTTGCGTAGCTTGCTCTGGCTTTTGGAGGACACATGGACCTTTTGGTGAGGAGGGGTGTAGAGTCTGTACCAGCTCATCTTACAATTATGGTCAAATTTAGGAGTTTATGTCTCTTCTAACTGTTGATGAAATCCAGGTGTGATGTACAGTTGAATTTAAAGGAATGAAATTTCTGTTGTATTTGTAAGATCAGCAATGAAGTTAAACCCAGTGGCAAAGGTGCCAGAGAAAGCTGCGAGTTACTTGAAAAGTCATTACTAATCCATCTCACCAGTAGTGAGGGTAACTGGATGAAGATATACCATAGTTCTGAACTTTAAGTATCATATCCTTTTACCACAGGGTTATCTGGGTGAGCAAACAAACAGTTACAAAATTTTATCCATTGTCAAATTCAAGCCTTAGAAACTGGAAATATAATTATGTTAACCCATTGCTGAAAGCAAATGTATTTAGACAATGGTATTTATCTTTCACAACACTTTGGTTGGTCCAAATTTGTTTTAATGACTTTACATGCTTAAATTTTCCACAGAAATGTTAAACTATCAAACAAAGTACATACATTTTTTTAACATTGAGAACATTAAAAACATCTTAATTCATTGTCTAAAACAAACGTTTTATTCATAGGAGCAATATATTATTTTATTCACATCATTGTTTAAAAGTTAACATGCAATTTTGTAATATATTTATAAATTAGATTGATATCCATATTAAACAAAACATAATCAACAACTGATAAGCCTTTTTTCAAAAGGTAGTTATCTTTGAAATAATTGTAATGTTCAAACTAGAAATGGATTTTGGTAATTTTCTCTCGTAAATCCAGATTTGTCAGTAAGTAAACATGTCTCTCTGTCACTAAATGGTGTAAATGCTTGGCAGTTGTTGGTCTGTAGTCTCCTAATCCAATAACACCATTACAGTTATTTGCTCATGTCTCATCCCCCTTTCATTGTGTGAGTAGGTATAAATAATTGTCAGGAACAAGCTGTTATTTAGTTTATGAAGAGCCAATAAATGCCTTAATACTCTCGTCTAGAAGTGTCAAAAGGAATGGTATATTATTTATTGATTTATTACAATTTTGTTGATTATGAACTTTGCATTGAGAAAGTCATTTAGGATTAGCCTGGCTTTAGCGGACATAGACTTTTTTAAATGTCCACATATTTATTTTGGTAGTCTTTGTGTGAAAGAATATCTGGATCAGATTGGATTTTTTTATAAATATATTGTTCGACTTTGACACTCAATGAATGATATTAAGGCTTCTCTTACATCCCCTCGTACGTGTATACACACGTAAGTGTGCTGCAAATATTGTTCAAAAATAAGAGCATGCATGCCTGGTAGTGGGGTAGTGAAAATTTGCACTTGCAAACAATGTAAATTCTTTTGACAAGAGTGTCAGTAATTGAATATCAAAGAACATACTGCATGCACGCAGGGAAAATGTGCATGCCAATTTTCATTGCGGGGTCTGTGCGGCCTTGATATTTTGTTATAAAATCATGTGTAGCTTAATGTGGGTGTTCCACCACACGACTAAGGCTCCCGATTAAGGGTTTTTGAGGGTCGGTTTCAAAAATTTGCTTAGTCCCAGGCTTCCTGTAAGGGTCGGTTGTGGTCGGTTGAGGCCGTGTGAAATATCAAACATGTTTGATATTTCTCCCGACCCCAACCGATTATTTTTTCCCGCCATAAACAAAATGTCCAGTCCCAGGCTTCCTCAGGCCTCCTCAGACCAAATTTACACAGTCCTATGCTGTTCCAGGCTGCCTGCGACCCTTAGTCGCCGACCCTTAGTCCCAGACCCTCTATTCTTAGTCCCAGGCTTCCTGCGACCCTTAGTCCCATTGCAAAACAAAAATCGGCTATCTCGGTCTGGGGACGCCTGGGGACGCCTCAGGACACCTTGTGGGGTCGGGACTTAATCCTGGGTTAGTCGGGGCTTAGTCCCAGGAGGCCTGAGGCGTCCTGGGACCCAGTCGGTTTGTGTACGACATGATCATGGTTCAAACCGACCAGAAAAATGGCTTAGTCTGTTCTTAGTCCCAGACCAGTTAGGGACTGTCTGGGGCCGCCTGAGGCGTCCTGAGGCTTCCTGAGGACGATCTGTACTTAATCCCAGACTTTGAAACCGATCCAGTTTTGCAGTCCATTGGTCAATTTTTTTCCATTTTTTTCCAAGACTGTCCACGATTAAGGGTCCCAGACCCAATCGGGGCTTAATCCTTTGGTGGAACAGGGGCATAAGTGTCCCTGCATATCAGCCGATTTTTCTCTGTAACCAGGACGTACGTGCACGTACGATGGGATGCAATTATATAAGAGAGGCTTAAACTCAATAAACTATTTAACTTGGTCAATCGACTTTTAAATGTTATAAATTCACTCTATAACTCAGAAATTTTTTTAAATTCAATAAATCGGCTGTTGAATTCACTTAATCAACTTTAAAAATCCATTGATTTTTATGCCCAATAAATCGAATAACACAGTTGTTGGCAGTTTGGCAGTTGCACTATGCCAATTGGGTTGTAAACCCACCTACCGATGAGGAAAAATAGAACCAATAATTACCCAATTTTTTCTTGTACCAAAACTTACCCAATTTGAAATATCTCAGTTGACTTTTGTTATGGATATGAAAGCAAGCCAATTATGCTCTTATACCCCAGCTCTACTGACATGATTTTGCACTGAGGAACCAACATGTGGAACTGTGCAATATGCCTTTTCACTAGGGACAAATCACGTTTTGCCAATCTTCCCCTTCCTTTTTCAACAGGACTAACTAAAGTAGCCTCTCCGAGTTATAAATACGGAAAGGTCCTTATCATAACTTGCGAAAGTAGAACTTGAGTATCAGTGAAATGTTATGGTGCCAGACTGGATTCCAAATGGGGTTAGATTCCACATCAGGGCATTATAGCATCACAGTACACTCAGTATCAAAGGTAAGCTCTCTTTTGACAATGCTATATATATTTTGCAAATATCTGTAAAACTGTAAACTTGTTAAAATGTGACCTGCCACTGAGTAGTTGTAAAATGTCTAAATTTGTCCCAGGTAATGAAATTAATTATTTTGTTTCAACCTATTTAGATTTAATGTCTCGATAGAGAAATGTTAAAGTGGGCAGATTACAAGTTGAAAAATCAATTCACATTATGACAGTAGTCTTGTCAATCAAGTTCTATTTTTGTCTTGCTTAATAAATAGATGGAAAATATGATATTATAATAGATGTGTGCTAACATACTCACATGGTCACTTTTTAGTAAAAAAAATCACTCAGAAAGAAGGACATTATGGCAGTATGCATCTTCTTTTGAAAGGTTATCTCTCCAACTCATGAAAGTTACCAAATTTCCCCTAAAAATGGCGCACTAGTGGCTTGTAAATTTTTCTTCTTTTGTAACAATGAGGCATCTAAAGTAATGGTAGGTCTACAACTTGCTGTAGACATTACAGTTTGTTTGCTAGTTAGTTTTCAACTGAAGAGTTATCTTACCTAGAATGCTGTTCCATGAGTGCCAGTTCATTCAATTTTGTATATCTATGACCATAATGCCCAGGTCACACACTGGAGATGGTACTATGATCATGTTGGCAACTATATAAGAGTTCTACGATTTTGTACAATGTTTTACAATGTTTCAACTGCGCTTAGATTAAGCCTCAACAAAACAAGATTATACTGAGAATTCCCTGCAAACTGGTGAAGATATCCGGCGATTTTCCTACAATTACTCCATGAATTAGATACAAGGTGGAGAGAAGAAATGAGATACATGAAGAATCTTCTAGTAACAAAGAAAGAATGAGTATAGTGAACAAAAGTCAGAATATCCAACCAATTTGAGAACAAGAAACTGGTATGACTCACTGGCAACTGCCTTACAGCAGAGCTACAAAATGGAAGAATATGCTATCATTGTGACGAATTGTCATGGAGAACTTAAATATCAGCAAATACAGGCAACAATTTTAAATAAGTTGTCGTCACCGTGAGGTGGCAAAAAATGAAAAGGACTGAATACAAAGGGAGAAAATGAGGAATCCACCAAGAACATTGAAGAATTTACTGTTCAATTATGTTTGCCATTAAAATTCGCCAATCTCTGACCTGGGCACAAATGGTTAATACTTCTTGCTAGAAGAACATGGCCACTGATGGTCAATAACAGTAGAAAAAGAGTAGTTCAAACTTCTGTCACCAAAAATCAATGTCCATTTCCTCCACTCACCTTATATAGCCATCGGACAAACACCTGATACCAGAACAAGAATGAATCACAACCTTTTTTGTAAACTGTGGAAGGTTACTGAAATGGATGGAAGGGGATGGGGACACACATGTAAAAGGAAGGTGATAGGGTGCAAAAGAGATGGTAACTAATGATAACTGACGTTGAGGCATTCAGAGGCGGAAATTTTGAGCAATCCCCAAATTTCCATGGGATGCTCAAGGAATGGACAGTGGGCCACAGTATCACAAGTCTCATACAGACATCGGACAGTACTTGAGGGACAGGGGCATTTGATATGATAATCAATTTGGAAATTCATGATATATGTACCCTGTCTATTTGCATTAACAATATAACTTCATTTTATTTTGAGGAACTGCCAGGCTTTATTGGCTTGATATAGTTGGCATATAACAAAGGGACCCATTTAAAATGCACCAAACCTTATGTTTTGACCGATTTTAAAATTTTCTCCAAAAAATGTCTTCCATGTAAAAAGGACTCTTATTGGTTAAGACTTATTCATTAAATGAAGTTCTTTTCATTGATTATGTTGACCGAGCATAGTATTTGAGAAAGTATAAACATTTTGTACTGGGGAGAATCTTTTCTAACACATGGGAACATGTCACAGGGGTTATTTATCATAACAGAGGTTAGTGTATATGTTACAGTAAATGTACAAAATCAGTAAATGCACGTATTTACTGAAATTTTTACTGATTTGGTCAGCAAATACATGTATTCCCTAAAATTTTCAGCAAATACATATATTTACTAATTAATGCTCGACGATAGGAGAGGGTTATTGTGATCAGTTTGTTTCTGTCTGTCTGTCTGTGCACCGTTTCGCCCTTAGAACTCAAAAACTATAACCCCAATCAAGCTCAAATTTGGGCAGGTATTTCATGGGGTACAGACGGATTCTTCCAAATTTGGTGTAATTTGTTTGAAAATTAAAGCCAGGAGAGAGTTTTTCTTATTTTTAATTGGGCTTTTACAGTAAAATCTGCTCTTCCTCACGAACGTAAATCAATAATCCACTCACAATCAGGTTTGTACGGAAGCTCTGAACTGCCAAAGTTTTTTTATTTTACTAACTTGAATATACGAGTTAGTTAACTTGAATATTCAAGTTAATAACTGGAATATTCGAGTTAGTAACTTGAATGTACAAGTTACTAACTTGAAAATACCAGTTACCTAACTTGAATATACCAGTTAACTAACTTGTATATACGAGTTAGCTAACTTGAATATACAAGTTAGCTAACTGGAATATATGAGTTACTAGCTGGAATATATGAGTTAGTAACTGGAATATACAAGTTACTAACTTGAAAATACCAGTTAACTAACTTGAATATACGAGTTAGCTAACTTGAATATACCAGTTAACTAACTGGAATATACGAGTTAGCTAACTGGAATATACGAGTTAACTAACTGGAATATACCAGTTACTAACTGGAATATACGAGTTAGTAACTGGAATATACCAGTTACTAACTTGAAAATACCAGTTAACTAACTTGAATATACGAGTTAGCTAACTTGAATATACGAGTTAACTAACTGGAATATATGAGTTAGCTAACTGGAATATACGAGTTAACTAACTGGAATATACCAGTTACTAACTGGAATATACCAGTTAGTAACTGGAATATACGAGTTAGCTAACTTGAATATACTAGTTAACTAACTGGAATATACGAGTTAGCTAACTTGAATATATGAGTTAACTAACTGGAATATATGAGTTAGCTAACTGGAATATACGAGTTAACTAACTGGAAGATACCAGTTGTTTAAATGTATAAACTTATCCACATATATCAAATTTAAAATATATTGTAAATACAAGAAAATAGTAATAGTTTATATCACATATCACTACTTGTGAAATCGTAAAGTGATCTGAAATAGTTAAGGGTGACCTAGTATTGATTTATAAATAAATATCAAACTTTGTTTATGATGAAGCCATTTAAAGTTTTAAATAATTATTAATATAGATTTACACACAGCAGATAACACTCAACTATTAAAGATTTAAAGTCTTTGTGATGATGTCAGTAAACACGTGTATTTACGGGACCACAAAAAACACAGTAAATACTGAAATTTTTAGGGAATATGTTTATTTACTGACCAAATCAGGAAATACACGTACTTACTGATTTCACATATTTACTGTAACATTTACATAAAAGCACGATTGATTCATCCTTTTATGGTATATGGAATTAAAAATGAAGATCTTTTTATTTTAAAAGTTGAAGTCATGTATTTATACCTCATTTTGAATTTCAATTAATATTAAATTATATTCATTTTGAAATCTGTTGTTAAATGGCACACAATTATTTTCATTTCCATCCAGGCTTCCACATTCACATACAAAACAAGACTACTGGCGCAGCGGTTATCTCCTGCCTTAGGATCAGTAATAATGGAGAACTAAGGGAGATATAAGGCCTTTGTATATTTTGTTTTGGAAACTAGGTCAAAATTACTATCAAGCTAGCTTTCCTAACCATGTATGTTTTGTGCAAATTTGATGAAGCTAGATGCAATATTTCAAGTTTTACATCATCTTAGTGATTCTCAAACAACTGACTATAGTGGCCATTTTTTCAAACAATTGGCTACGGTGGCCATTTAGTTTTTCAAAATGAGACTAAAATTTTTCACAGGCAAAAGATTTGCCGCCTTTGACTTCTCATGGGCTGTTTTTACATTCTGAAGCCCTAAGAGCAATAATAAGGGAGATATAAGGATGTTTTAGCATGATGACCCATTTGACCTTGAAGCAGGGGTCAAAGGTCACATTCAACACTTGGAAAAGAAACTAAGGCCATGAGTTCCTATAAGTTTTTACATTCAGAACCCCTAGGAGCAATGATAAAGGAGATACAAGACCTTTTTAACAGAATAACCCCATTTGACATTGAACATGTGATATGGCGGCCATTTTATTTTGGAAACTACGATAAAACTAGACAAAAGGTTTTTGTACACAAAAACAAAGCGTCCCTACAGCTTGTAAGTTTTATATAAAATGCTAAAGGATCAATGTGAAGAGGTAAATGTTATTGGTGAAGGGAAATTCTCCTGAAAAGCAATCAGTGCCTGTGAACGGGTTCTGTATCAGGTGACAGTGTGTTTTCAGCTGCAAAGTAGAAGTAAAAGCATAAAAGGACACAAAAGTTGTGCCCTGGAAATGGTAATCAGAAGTGAAGTACAAAGTTAACTGTTACAGTGAAAAAAGTAGGTGAAAAACACATTTAAAGAAGATACTGTAAAATTAATGTAATATTTTGAGGTACAAGCAATTTACTCAACAGTGGAAACTTGAAGTAGCTATTCCTCAGTTATGCAATGAGCTACAGGTCTGAAAAGTAAACTATCTTATAGCTGACAAAGAAAGTAGGTGAATAACATATTTAAAGAAAATGCTGTAAATGAAATAGTTTTCAAGTTACACATGATTTACTCATTACGGAAGCTACTGAAAGGTCACAAAGTAGCTATTACTAACTTAGCTATTGGGAAAGGTTTCCAAGTTACTCACAATATTGTAGCTATGGATAAAGTAGTCTGCAAAATTCCCAATGTTATAGCTGATCCAAAAGTAGATGAATAACAAATTTACAGAAAGAACTCTAAATGTAATAGTTATCAAAATACAACCGATTTACTCAACAGTGAGAAAATGAAGGTAGCTTTTGCTCAGCTATGCAATGAGCTACAGGTCTGCAATATTAGTATGCTGTAGCTCATCCAAAAGTAGGTGAATAACATATTTAAACACAATTCTCTAACAGCAATAGTTTTCAAGTTACAAGTGATTTATGCAACAGTGAAAACCTGAAAGTAAATATTGCTCAGCTATGCAATGAGCTACAGGTCTGCAATTTTACTATATTATAGCTCACCCAAAAGTAGTTTAATAACATATTTATAAAAAATTCTCCAAATGCAATAGTTTTCAATTTACAAGTAATTTGACTAACTATGGAAGCTACTGAAAAGTCAGGAAGTAGCTTTTACTCACTTAGCTATTGGGAAAGGTTTCCAAGTTACCTTGTTGTAGCTATGAATAAAGTAGCTGAGTAACATACTTTAACAAAATACTGTAAATGCAATACTTTTTTAGTTATAATTGATTTAGTGCACGATTTCATGAATTTTAATGTCTTAAAAATTATGTTAAAATTCATTAAAAAAATAGACCAAGGACACATTTGATGTATCCAATGGAAAAGGACAACTAACATGGTTTTGAAGATAAACAGCATTTTTCAATAATAAGCAAGTTATAAGCACTTTTAAGTTTGCCTACCCTCATTTGACCTTGAAGGAGGGGCCTGATTAGGCGTACACAGTTAGAAGTAGAGAATTTTTGCTGGACATCTGTTAGCCTTCTCCTGATTGTTGAAGTGTACCACTTCCTCAGATGTCCCTTGGTCAAACTCCTTTATGTTATGTGTCAAGCAGCTACTTCACTAGCTCTCAGAATTTCAACTGCTTCATTCAGATTGACTTTTTTACCTTCTCTCTAAACATCCATGCTCTTGTAGCCTTGTCTTTCGTCCCAAGAACGACACGGTCTCTTAACAAACTGTCAGTCATTGCTTCAAAGTTGCAAGACTTTGAAAGTAGTCTTGGTCTGTTAACCCACTGATCCACATTTTCATTGGGTCCTTCATCACATGAACAGAACATATACAATCCGTAAATCTCATTTTGGGTTGGTTTGAAATAACTTTCCAGTGCCTTTCTACACTTTGCTGGATCTTTGCAGTTTTCATCTGTTATCTCATGATTTCTTAAGAATCTAAAACAATCTCTACCCATAACAGATCTTAAAGTTGCAACCCTTACATTCTTTTATTTCTCCCTTAGTCCAGTGGCAATTTCGTTATTTTGCCATTCAGCTATGAAAAATGTCCAATTACTAAATAAGTCACCTTTCACCTTCATTGGAGCTGGAAAAGGGATATTAACAAAAGCCATTCATAATATTTCCAATGTTCTGTGCATTATATGCTGTTATCACTATTTGTATCCTATTATGAGATGTATTCCTCTCTAATAGTCACACACCTGACAACATATTTATATATTTTTTTAAGAATTGCAAGAGATAGTTACATAGAAGTTATATCTGTTTCTATTGTATTGTATAATCACAGACACACATATATAAATGTATTTTTGATCTTGTTCCCAACATTTAACTACTGCTGTTTACCTTTATAAAAGGATCCTTAACAGTTCAAGAGGAGGTCATTCCCATAAACTGATATACTTGGACTGCATACTCCACTTCATAACTGTCTTAGCCTTTCCCAAAGTCTCTACTTACAACTGTATACCTCTAAACAGCGCCCAAGGCCAAATCTAACCACATCAGAAGATTCCTAACAGATGAACAGACCGATATGCATGCCTTGAACAATTTATCATCCTCAATAGACAAGGTATCTTTTAAATGTAAAAGCATGTCTCTGGGCCTTGTACTTTTGGAGTTGTTCATGAGGATGTGGATGCATACCAGACAATGCAGAGTGATACCATGTCAGCTGACATAGAAACAAAGAAACCATAATTTTTTTTGTGCATTACTGATCATCAGAGCTGCTCAGATGGACCACTTAATAACCAATAATAAGATTTCATAAACTCAATCATGGGTAAAACCCATGTATGTACACTGCATGACTGAAGTGCTGGAAATTGGAGAATCTGACTTCATCAGTAGACTGCTAGACATTGACAAACAAATGCACTTTCTTTTTTATTTTAAATTATATTTGATTTGATTTTTTAACATAATTTCCAGCACATTTTTCAGCAAATATTTCAGAACATTATGAAAAATACTTATAATGCAATCAAACTGTTGTGTCTACATTGTACATATAAATGCCTGTGGCAAGGGTAATAAGAGTGCACAAGTTGTTTTTATAAAGTGGGATGAAATGTTACCTGTCCCAGACTTCGTATATTTCAATCTAATCCACTTGTGTACATTGCTGGCTTTAAAAATGAAGCAATTATAATATTGTAGGTCATTGCTTTCATTAACAAAAAATGTGTCCAGTGTATAAATTAACAAATTATGTGAAACCTATATTATCTGTATATGATGTCAGTAACGCAGGATATTATTTTTATAATGTACTGTGGCATATTACAGGAAATAAAGTAAATACAATGCAATGTATATTATTATATGGACTTGTGAAATATTATTTGTATTCATCTTGGGCACATCGATCACCAATATACCATCAGACAAGACAATGATATAAACTGGTCTGATATTCAAGAGCTGATTAAATTGGGGAAACAATCAGTGCATCTTAACAAGGCTACATGGTGTTTTCATCCTTGAAGTTTACAACAGTGTCTTTCTCCCAGTGGCAATTCTCATTTAGTGAGTGTTAAAAAAGGGTTGAATCTACTACTAAGGTGGCATGAACCTGTATATTTTTACAAAACCAGGTTGCAAAGTAAATACACTTGTGAGAGATATGAAGGCCAACTGTGAAACATTTCAAAAACATAAAAAAACAACTTCCATGTGATTGTAAGATGAGTTAGTAGAATAACACGTGTACCTTGTCTTTAGTCATTTACACAGAAGATATGACTTGTTACACCTGAATTTATAACACAACTTATCTGTAGGTAAGTCATATAGGATATTAGCAGTATTAATTTTAGGAAAGCCAAAAGATTTCCTATAGGTTGGTTTCACACCCAAAACCTCTACAACCAATAATAAGCGAGTTATAAGCACTTCTAAGTTTGGCTATCACCGTTTGACCTTGAGGGAAAGGTCCAAGGTAAAATCCCTCCACACAAGAAGATTCCCAGTCCATGATTTCCTACATGTTGGTTTACCATCCCAAACCTCTAAGACCAATAATAAGCGAGTTATAAGCACTTCTAAGTTTGGCTATCCTCGTTTGACCTTGAGAGAAAGGCCCAAGGTCAAATCCCTCCACACAAGAAGATTCCCAGTCCATGATTTCCTACATGTTCGTTTACCATCCCAAACCTCTAGGATCAATAATAAGCAAGTTATAAGCACTTCTAAGTTTGGCTATGCTCGTTTGACCTTGAAGGAGAGGCCCAAGGTCAAATCCGACCACACCAGAAGATTCCCAGCCCATGAATTCCTACATGTTCGTTTACCATCCCAAACCTCTAGGACCAATAATAAGCGAGTTATAAGCACTTTTAGGTTTGGCTATCCTCATTTGACCTTGAACGAGGGGCCCAAGGTCAAATCTGACCACACCAGAAGATTCCCAGCACATGACTTCCTACATGTTGGTATACCATCCCAAAACTCTAGGAGCAATAATAAGCGAGTTATAAGCACTTTTCAGTCTGGCTATCCTCGTTTGACCTTGAACGAGGAGCCCAAGGTCAAATCCGACCACACCAGAAGATTCCCAGCACATGATTTCCTATATGTTGGTTTACCATCCCAAACCTCTAGGACCAATAATGAGCGAGTTATAAGCACTTTTAAGTTTGGCTATGCTCATTTGACCTTGAAGAAGAGGCCCAAGGTCAAATCCAACCACACCCAAAGATTCCCAGCCCACGATTTCCTATATGTTGGTATACCATCCCAAACCTCTAGGACCAATATTAAGCGAGTTATAAGCACTTTTAGGTTTGGCTATCCTCGTTTGACCTTGAACGAGGGGCCCAAGGTCAAATCTGACCAAGCCAGAAGATTCCCAGCACTTGATTTCCTATATGTTGGTATACCATCCCAAACCTCTAGGACCAATAATAAGCGAGTTATAAGCACTTTTAGGTTTGGCTATCCTTGTTTGACCTTGAACGAGGGGCCCAAGGTCAAATCTGACCACACCAGAAGATTCCCAGCCCATGAATTCCTACATGTTCGTTTACCATCCCAAACCTCTAGGACCAATAATAAGTGAGTTATAAGCACTACTAAGTTTGGCTTTCCTCGTTTGACCTTGAACGAGGGGCCCAAGGTCAAATCTGACCACACCAGAAGATTCCCAGCACATGACTTCCTACATGTTGGTATACCATCCCAAAACTCTAGGAGCAATAATAAGCGAGTTATAAGCACTTTTATGTTTGGCTATGCTCGTTTGACCTTGAAGAAGAGGCCCAAGGTCAAATTTGACCACACCAGAAGATTCCCAGCCCATGGTTTCCTACAGGTTGGTTTACCATCCCAAACCTGTAGGACCAATAATAAGTGAGTTATAAGCACTTCTAAGTTTGGCTATGCTCGTTTGACCTTGAAGGAGAGGCCCAAGGTCAAATCCGACCACACCAAAAGATTCCCAGCACATGATTTCCTATATGTTGGTATACCATCCCAAAACTCTAGGACCAATAATAAGTGAATTATAAGCACTTTTAAGTTTGGCTAGCCTCGTTTGACCTTGAACGAGGGGCCCAAGGTCAAATCCGACCACACCAGAAGATTCCCAGCCCATGATTTCCTACATGTTGGTTTATCATCCCAAACCTCTAGGACCAATAATAAGCGAGTTATAAGCACTTTTATGTTTGGCTAGCCTCGTTTGACCTTGAACGAGGGGCCCAAGGTCTTATCAAGGGACGCTTAATTACTATTAGGATAGCTTTCCTAGCCATTTACATGTATCTTCTGTGCAAGTTTGATGAAGCTAGGCGCAATATTTCAAGTTTTCCAGCATCTTCGTTATTTTCAAACAATTGGCTATGCCGGCCATTTTGTTTTTCAAAGTGAAACTAAAATTTTTCACAGACAAAAGATTTGCAGGCCATGACTTCTCATGGGCTGTTTTTATATTCGGAAGCCTTAGGAGCAATAATAAGGGAGATAAAAGAATGTTTTAGTACAATAATCCCATATAACCTTGAAGCAGGGGTCAAAGGTCACATTTAACACCTAGAAAAGCTTCTCAGGTCATGACTTCCTATAAGTTGTTTCACATTCTGAACCCCTATGAGCAGTGGTAAAGGAGATACAAGGCCTTTTAAATAGAAAAATAGCCCCATTTCACATTAAACATGTCATATGGCGGCCATTTTTTTTAAACTAGGCCAAAATTACTACCAGGCTAGCTTTCCTAGTCATATATCTTTTGTGCAAATTTCATGAAGCTAGCTGCAAAATTTCGAGATTTAGAGCATTTTTATGATTCTCAAACAATTGGCTATAGCAGACAATTTGGTTTTCAAAATTATGCACAGGCATGTTTTCATAGCCATAAACATTCCCTGCAAATTTCGTGGAGATATTGTTATACATGAATGAGATATTAAGGTTTATGTAAAAACTTGATGAACAGATGCACACACAGAAGGCGTTTACAATCTCCAGAACACGGCCTTTGGCCACTGATAGGATAATAGACAATAGTTTCTGAGATTTTACAGCACTTATATTGGTACTTTGGAGGAAGTAGATATGTCAGAAACTTGTGTATAAGAAATTCAGAAAAGAACAAAGATAACTAAATTCATTATTGCATCTACAAACAGAGAATTATTTTACTTTTGTCAGTTACACTTTTTATGGTACAAAAAGTCAATAGTAATCTGACTCATACAGACATTTTCAACTGAAAATTTATCTATCTTTTTTCTAATAACATAATAAAACATAAAATCAACAAATCCTTTATTACTCTATTCAAATATGCAATAATTACATGGTAACCTACATAAACATACAAAATTGCTTAATCTCAAGAAATTTGTCATTGACAAAGTGACATGGTTTGCTTAATCAATATACTGATTACTGAAAAATCACTTATAAAGAACTTAAAAGAGGTAAGAATCCTTTTTCACCACCACCTAAAGATATACTTTGCAATGCTTAAATATAAAGTATTATTTTTTTTCTCCAGGAACCACAAAAACTATCCAATGAAACAGGTTTCAACAGTATATACCTAATGAATCTTAACAATTAAGTTTAACTCTGCATCTGTGACATATATTATAACCCTTTGTAATTAGTGGTAAATATCTCTCTAAATTCACTGACATCAGTTACTCTACCATACTCTGTACTTCAACAATCTGTACTCCTTATCATTTTCCACCAGAATCCACAAATCTCCAAATGCATCAAGTTGCATCTGAAATGGTTTACCCTGGAGTTTCAATCTCAACTGGCAAAGAGACTTCTCTTGGTCAAATCCAAATATATCCACAGCTCTTTGTGTGTAGTTTGTTGTTATAATATTTCTGTGTGTGTCAATCCCACAAAGAAAGTTATGATGGTCAGACATTAACTTCTTCAAAGTGTTTCCCTTTGTGTCACACACAAAGATGCACCTGTCACAGAGCGAACTAACTACAAATGAAGTTTTCATTCGACACATAGTGTTTCTAACATTGGGCTTGGAGATACATGTAAGTTTCACTGTTCCACCTGGAGTAAAAGACATCATTTTAGGTGTCGTGCCTTTTTTGTTTCTGAATGACAGTATTTCATTCTTATCAGCATTCAGTACATATAGGACTCCATGATACATCTGTGCACCTGAATACTGACCTCTCTGCAACACAACATGGTAATTCTCTGGGGTCATGATATCGATTACATACAGTCCTTGTGAAGTTCCTATCACTACTTTACTATTCTGTAGCTCTTTCATGACTAGTGGAGTACAGAATGGAACTGCAACTTCCTTTATCAATTTGCCCGAAAGGTCATAATATAAGATTTTTCCATTTAAGGAAACACAAACATAATTACCTGTATATAGAATTGCATAGCTTGGACTGGGCAGTTTGATATCTTTCACCAAAGATAATGACACCTGGCTAAAAGATGTTGCAAAATCTTCACAGACATGATGATCATCCCTCATCCAACCATCCCAATTGATTTACACTGTGAATCCACAACACTGAATTCACCAAATATAGTTTCCAGTATGTCTGTGACTTTAACATCAGAGAAACTAAGTTTAGCCATCGCCAAATTGAGAACAAGGGATTGTGACTTCACATCACTACATGTTTTTACCTTTTCCATCAAGTCTGCCTGAAGTAGCGTTAATAAGGTGGCATTCAATGCATTGTTTGTTGTGAGAGCAGACATATTCATCAGTTGTTCAGCTTGTTCTATTTCGGATTCCAAATCAAGTTTTACCTTTTCTAAATTACCAAGTGCATCTGCTTCGATCTCTGCTAGGCGATCCTCGTGTTTACATTTTAGGGTCTCCAACATTGCTACAACAAGATCAAAGTGATCTTGAACTTGTTTCCTAGAATTAGCAAATGACTTTTTTGTCTCTTCCATTTGACTTCTGATGGTCTGGATCTTCTTTTTGAAATAACCAACCTTGCCCCTTATGGCTTGGTTATATTTCTTCAACTGGGGTAACAATCTGGCAAGAGCTACTTCAATAGTCTCAGTCTTGTGTGTGTCATGCTCAGTCAGTTTACAGAGAAAACACAGTGGTACACTGCAGTCTGTACAATGTGCTTCTATCAGCTTCTCTGGATGCTTACTGCAAAAGACCAACTCATCTATAGCTTTATCAGCATTACTATCTGAATCTAGTGGCACTATCGTATGGCCTTTGAGAAGTGGAATGTTCAAGTGACTGGAGTGACACTTTGGACAGAGCTCTAGTTTGCAGTCATTGCATTTCCATTTGGCCACAGACTCAGAATCCATACATTGCTTACATGTTATTTGACATGTTTCTACTGTCTCAGTCTTCACATTTTGGGCATCAACCAGCTTCTGTATAAAGACATTATGTTCTGTCCTATCTACAGCTGAAAACATGCCACACTGTGGACACTCCCAGCCAGCAATATCATTCTTTGTTGTCTGTGGTAGTTCATCTAGGCAGCCTTTACAGAAAGTGTGCAAACACTGTTTCAGTGTAAATGGGGTTTCCAGTGGGTATAAACACTGGGGACACTGGAAGGCCTCATCGGTCAAGGTTTTATGACACAGGCTGCTACAGCCAGCCATCACTGCTGGAATCTGAAATACAAAGCCAATAAATACTGAATGTTTTTTCTCAAAAAAATTACAAACTGGATATTTCACTCAAGTTATATTCATTGTTTTTGGGATATAAGAATACAACGCATAACATAGCTGGTCAAGATTCCTCACTATCAATCACTGGACATCTGCGAATATCTCCAAACCTTTCCATTTACTTAGAGATATGTAGAAGGGCTAAGAAAATGAATACATACAACTGGTCAAGGTTCTGTACAAACCACTGCTCAACGGCAAACTACCAGCATTCCCACTAGAGGTCCCCTTGGAGTTTGAACTTTGATCTCAGCGGTATAGACCGGTGACACGATCCCAGGAAAGCATTACACACTTGTGTCACAGTAACATAGATTTCAATGTCATGTAAAAACCATAATGCATGTATATCAATCAAATGTCACCTCATGAATTAAACCTGGTTTCACCTGTTGGATACAATCAAAAACAATCTGCACAATCAACACACCTATAGGAGTTACATCGATTTCACCTGTTGGATTCAACTTCATTTTATCAGCTGTATCTAACTACAAATAGCTTGCAAAATCTACACTAAAGCCAGTACTAAAGCCAAACTGTTAATCATCCATTGTGTTGTAAATATAGATACATATTCTATGCTATTAAAATATCTATAATTTCAGTTTAATCTGCTTCATCATTTGTGTATTTCAATACTGATTAATGCATACAACTATTAGGACAAGTTTGCACAAAAGTGAACAGTAAAAGCACCTACTAAGAAAATAGTTTTAAAATCCCTTGTGTGCTGTAATCAGAAAATATATCAGCCATGAGCAGTGCGATATCAGATTCAGTCCTCAGGTTGATCCGTTTTCACTGACAAACAAGACCACTGCCGTGGTATGATCTCCCACCGCACTACATCAAAAAGTAGGTGAACAACATATTTGACAAAACTCCTTTAAATTGAATAGTTTTGCTGTTAAAGTGAAAGCTCTCCCAAAAGTAGGTGAATGAGTTATTTGAGAAAAATTGGCTATCTGCAATACTTTTAGCGATAATTCGCATTTACTCATTTTGAGTAGGTGAGTAATTAGCTATGGGTCTGAAACTTCACCAAGTGAAAGCTCTCCCAAAAGTAGGTGAATGAGTTATTTGAGAAAAATTAGCTATCTGCAATACTTTTAGAGATAATTCGCATTTACTCATTTTGAGTAGGTGAGTAATTAGCTATGGGTCTGAAATTTCACCAAGTGAAAGCTCTCCCAAAAGTAGGTGAATGAGTTATTTGAGAAAAATTGGCTATCTGCAATACTTTTAGAGATAATTCGCATTTACTCATTTTGAGTAGGTGAGTAATTAGCTATGGGTCTGAAACTTCACCAAGTGAAAGCTTTCCCAAAAGTAGGTGAATGAGTTATTTGAGAAAAATTGGCTATCTCCAATACTTTCAGAGATAATTCGCATTTACTCATTTTCAGTAGGTGAGTAATTACCTACCAGTCTGAAACTTCACCATGTGAAAGCTCTCCCAAAAGTAGATGAATGACTTAAAAAGTAGATGAACAACTTATTTGAGAGAAATTGTGTAGCTGCAATACTTTTGAAGATATAAGGCATTTACTCATTATGGTTATCATTAAAAATTGACAAAGTAGCTATTACGGTTTGCGAGATATTTGTCATTTTTCACATTTTCACCAAAAGTAGCAATAAAGTAGCCATTACTCACTTGTACATTGAGCAACAGTTGTGAAACTTAAATATGTTACAGTTCACAAAAAAGTAGATGAACAACTTATTTGAGAGAAATTGTGTAGCTGCAATACTTTTGAAGATATAAGGCATTTACTCCTTATGGTTATCATTAAAAATTGACAAAGTAGCTATTACTCACTTAGCTATGGAGATACACTTCCAAAACTAGTGACCATGTTGTAGCTGTGGAGATAGTAGCTGAACAACATATTGGAACAAAATTGTGTAGCTGCAATACTTTTGAAGATATAAGCCATTTACTCATTATGGTTATCATCAAAGTAGCTATTACTCAGTTAGCTATGGAGTTACAGCTGTGAAAATTCACAATACAGTATATCCAAAAGATAGGTGAACAACATATTTGACAAAAATCCTCTATATTCAATAGTTTTTGAGTTATAAGTGACTTGCTCAATGGTCAAATATTAAACTTAGTATAGCTATTACTCAGTTAGCTATGGTGCTACACCTTGGACACCTCACCATGATATAGTACATGAAGGAGTTGTTGAACAACATATTTCAGGCCAATATTGTAAGTAACAGTTACAAAGACAAAATCAATTTACTCATTTTGCTCATTGTTAATAACAGAAAATAGCTATTACTCACTTAGCTATGAAGATAGAACCCTAAAAATGGTACCATCTTGTAGGCATGAAGAAAGTAGCTGAACAACGTATTTTACAGAAACACTCTAAATGCAGTCGTTTTGGAGTTATGAGCACTTTACTCAAAGTAGCCACCATTGCTATTACTCACTTAGTTATGGTCCTAGGTGTGAAATAACAGCATCAAATGAAAGGACATAAGCAATAAGGTCATAAAAAACATTGAAAAGGCCAAGGAGAAACAACCAGTGTGATGTACAGCCCTTTATAAAAGCGTAACACTCAATAACACACGCACGGAATGCATTTTATAATCTCCCGCCCGGCCGGCGGGAGATAAAAAACCCAAAAACAAACAGAAACCGCCAGGAATACTGTGAGATTCCAAGGCCCATTTTTAAAATTGTTATACTTAAATCTATATATGTCTATTTGTCATATTTTATGTAAATGGATATAAACAATATTAAAAAGCTATTCATGCTTCCACTAGTGGATCGGGGAGGGGGGGGGAACTCCCTCCTTGAAAAATAATGTAAAGGGGTTCAACCCAAAGTACAAAATTATTTCTTGAGAGTGGTATTAAATTTACAGAAAATACACTATATTTTTACCAAAATTAATTTTTTTCCTAAACCCCCCTAGTTATGGTATATGTGATGGGAACCCCCACCTTACTTAAAAGCTGGATCTGCCCCTGGGTTCATATAATCAAGTATGTTTCTAGTTGTAAAATATATGCTAGTTAGAGGGCTGTTCATTTCTGTGATATATGGTAAACCTTGCTCCCTGCTGAAACTCTGGGAATTGGGAAGTAAATCTTTTTCATCTTTTTCCTCGAAAACCTCAATTAGGACCAACCTAAATATTGTAAACCTATTGTATAGCAAACCCAAGGTCCCAATAATTTCAAATGGTTTGAAATTCTCATAAACCTTCCTGATTCTTATCTGATCCTATCCGGCAACCTGGAATCATACAGAAATTGTAAACCTTTTTATCTGCCTGGGCGATATTTGAAAAGATTTGAATCTGGCCAATAGGATTGCATCGCCGAGGACCATAAAAGTATACAATGTCAAATGATTCCATCCTGATGGGGTTTACAATGAAAAGGATTTAGATAGGATTAAAAAGATGTCAATATGGCTTCCTGATGGGGATTGGATTAACAAGGTGACATGAAAGGTTTGCAATTCTCTATATAAACCCCCACGATTCAGGCCTCAGCATTCTTTTCATGGCTAGCAATCAAGGAGTACTCATACTTCTGAGATATAACTGGACATATTTTTAATACTTTGCAATAGTTTAGATATTGCCTAGTGGCATTTCTGTTAGGTTTTGGAGTTCATATTTGGGGTGTTAAAAGTCAAGTTGTTCTCAAAATGCCACCAAAGAAAAAGCAGAAGAGAATGTCTGCTGCAACAGACAGAAAGACAAGGTCCACAAGCCCAGAGTGTGAGAGTGGGAAAGCTTTCAAAATATTTGGCCATTATTGAAATAGGATTGTTTTATTTGTTTTAATTGGTACACGGCGATTAATTTTTGGTAGCAATTAAGGCAGTGACACATATGTATGACAAAGATGACAGACTGGAACGTTATGATAAAAAGTGGGCGATAGTAGGGAAATATGAAGCTCGATATGCATCTTTAATCAAAAGAAATCCACGTAAAGACACTTAAAACAAGGTTTTTGTGTCCAAGTTGCAACTTACTTGTTTTGTGTATTCCCCGTCTGCCGTGAAGGTGTACTGTCAGATCACTTCCATGTTTCAGTGTCCCTTTACGCGAAGGGAAAGTTTTCATACAGTATTCCCCAAAAATCGATACAGGATAAACTTGTTGACCCTTGTTCTCCACGTGTTCATACTACTCCAACTGGAGGTACCAACTCCACATCTTTCAATTGCAAAAATAAATCTGGCGAGAGAATGGTGCAGACATAGAAATCGAAAAAAAAGCCTTTTCATATACGGAAGCCTGTAAGGGTCATGTATGACATTTTTTTTTTGGAAATTTCGACTTTTATAACTCGAAATTTCGACTTTTAAACTCGAAATTTGGACTTACAAACTCGAAATTTCGACTTATAAACTCGAAATTTCGACTTACAAAGTCGAAATTTGGACTTACAAAATCGAAATTTCGACTTATAAACTCGAAATTTCGACTTACAAACTCGAAATTTTGAGTTTAAAAAGTCGAAATTTTGACTTACAGGTCAAATCAAGGTCACACTATGATGTTACACACACACACACCCTAACATATGTCTTTACCAAATATCAACATCCCACACCTGACAGTTTCTGGGATATTGCCCGGACAATATTTTAAGCATCAAGTTTTACTGTTATTTTAAGTTAAAGGTGACAATAAAGTCAAAATATCTTTTCAGGAAATCATAATATTTATGTCTCGTTTTATTGTAAAAAAGTATAGTTTAAGGGAGCTAAGGGGCTTTAAACACCGTCTTTCAATGAGGTGACATTAAAGTCAGAGATAGCGGGCTGAACCAGAAGCATGTAAAAGAACATAAAAAATAGCATCAGAGATGCCCAGACCACACAGCCTTGTGAACCATTAATAAGCACCTTGAGATCAGATGGGAGATTGGATGGGAGATTATAGAATGTATCATTTATTATTTTTGCATACATATAAAATTAATTTTAATATCACAGGGTGAAGGCTATAGGGCACATTGATGTCAAACAATGATGTCACACAATGCACCTGTCCCCAAACCAATATCCATATGAAGTATCATGTTAACAAGATTTTAAAGGGCAATATTGTTATGATGAAAATTTCGAGTCTGTAAGTCGAAAATTTGAGTTTGAAAGTCAAAATTTCGAGTTTGTAAGTCAAAATTTCGAGTTTGTAAGTCGAAATTTCGAGTTATAAAAGTCAAAATTTCGAGTTTGAAAGTCGAAATTTCGAGTTTGAAAGTCGAAACTTCGAGTTATAAAAGTCGAAATTTCAAGTTATAAAAGTCGAAATTTCAAGTTTGTAAGTCGAAATTTTGAGTTTCAAAGTCGAAATTTCGAGTTTGTAAGTCGAAATTTCGAGTTTTAAAGTCGAAATTTTGAGTTATAAAAGTCGAAATTTAAAAAAAAAATATTTCTCCTACATGAACCTTATAGGCTTTCGTATTCATACGATTTCTATGGGTGCAGAACACAAAAATTCCTGTGACATTGACGTATTTTACAGGTGGCGTCCACTTGGATCCAATGTATTGCTTTTTTTACCCTTTTCATGTGATTAGTAAACTCAAGCTAGTACGTGTGATCCATGGAAATCGTATAAAAAAGCTTTTTTATACGATTTCTATGGTGTGTTCTACTCTAGGGTTTTTTGAGACTATGAATGAGTGGATTTTATAACAGCCTGGATTTTGCACTCTCAGTGGAAGTACTTCCTTCTAGAGGGAAATGCTCTCATACTGGGCGTTCAGACTAGTGATTCAACTCGGGTTGACACAGATTGAACCAGATTGGAGACTAGTCTGAATGCTCACAATCCGGGTTGACAAGGGAAAAACTCAACCCCACTCGAGGTGGATTGAAGCAGATTGAAGCAGATTGGCTCAACCCCCTTTGTAGTGTGAACCCTCTCAATCCGGGTTGACAAGGGTTGAGTGTGTTGGTACTGTAAGTAATGGATTTACTGCCTTGCAACAATTGCCTAACTTAAGATTTATATATACATAGCTTAATCCTTTGTAAGCAGGAACCTAATTAACACATAGGCCACCAAGCAAGATTGCTGTGCCATTTCTGTATTATTGCAATTTGGTATAAAATGAATATTTGTAACTGTAGTAGGATGATGTGATAAGCAGACCTATCCCAAAGGATTGCAATAAGTCTGTTGCTGAAAAGTGGTAAAATCTTAAAAATATAAACATTCTCTTTGATTAATTATAAAAACTTTAAAAAGTATTTATCTGAATGGTATCTAATACAAAATTGGGATCTTTTATAGTTTTAGCAATGTGGAAAACTAATTGCAATTTAAACAATTCACATGTATTACATTAAGCTAAATTTGGAGGCTTTACTGTACTCAGCAAATCCAGATTAAACTCTGTAGTGTGGACACTCAATCCGGATTGAGATGAATCTGCTTCAATCTGCTTCAACCCTCAATCCTTGTCAACCCGGATTGTAGTCTGAACAGGGTCATAGAATCATAGTGCACTAAGGAAGGACCTTGCACAAGGTATAGTGTTCTACTAGAAATTGCGTCATTTTGATGCATTACTTCATTTTGAAAGCATCACCCAGTGGGAAGTACATGGGGGGGGGGGGGGGGGGCATGTCCAATGTTGCCTTTCAGATCTAATTAGTTGAATATTTGGGCGTCTGGGTGTCTGCGCAGGAAATAATGAAGCCTAACCATTAATTCAATCCAACTTGTTTACTTCACGCCAGTCAATGGAAGCCTTCAAGGTTTAAACAAGAGCATTTTCTTCATTGCTTGGGCATCTTCTAACTTATAAGGCTGTCGCTTTTCATCAATGGCTGAAATGGCCTGTAGGAAATTCTGTCTGCTCTTAAATGCAGTTTTTGGGGGTATCCCGTCATGTGGGGTGACGGGACAGAACACAGTCAGGGCCCATGGATCCGTCTCAGCCTTCGGATCCTTCAGTGGAGTTTCTTAATGCCTTCAGTTTATGAGCCTTCCAGGATCAGTTTTTAGAAATTGGAACATATCAAATTTAACATCATGTTTACTATGATCAAGAAGGATTCTCTCATGATATCATGCAAGACACAGTTGTACAGATTACATCTGATACATGCTCCACTGAGTTGCCCATAAAGTAAGCCATGTTCATCCCAGATAGCAAGACTCTGAAGGGCCACCACTGGCCCACCAGTGGCATAGCAGTCGGCCCGATATTGGCTGTAGCTGGTGGCTAGCCATTGGGGTGACGAGCTGGTAGACAGTGGTCCACCATTGGCAGCCAACAATAAGGTTTTCTGGTGGTCCATCAGAGGTCCTCAGTGGCCTAGTGGTTAGCAAGTTTGGCATCTAATCATAGGCTGTCACCTCTGTGGGTTCGAGTCCCACAAGTGGCAATTCTGAGGACCTGTCCCAATATGACCCTGGCTGTTGAACGGGACGTAAAACCCCAACTTTGACTTTGGTGGTCCATCAGTGTCCCACTGTCGGCAGCTAATGATAAGCTTTTCTATTGGTCCACCAGTGGACCACCTTCAGTAGCCAACAAGGTTGACTGGTGGCCCACCCGTGGCCCACTGTTGGGGGCATGCATCAACTTTTTATGGTGGTTCTCTGATGGCGTGACCAGCTGATAGACAGTGGTCCACTGTTGGCAACCAACAATAAGGTTTACTGGTGGTCCATCAGTGGCCCACTGTTGGCAGCCAATGATAGACTTTTCCATTGGTCCACCGGTGGGTCACCTTCATTAGCCAACAACCCAGAGAACATGCAGACGTTGGCCTAACATTAGTACATCTGTTGGTTCGACGTTGGCAGCCACCTTTGGCCCAATGGCTTTTTGGCCGTCGGTCTGACGTTGGCAAACCAATGATAAAATTTTACTACCACTATAGCATTAGCCAATCAGATTGCAGTATGGAGTTATGTGGATATTGTTTAACAGAAAGTAAATAATTGACAGACTGTGGGTGGATTTTAGTTAAGGGAATCCCTGATAAGTCACATCACATGACCAAATATAAACAATGGTGGAACAGTATCTTAAGATGATATAGTCCATAATCTAATAATAAAATTGTCATGTATAGAAACAACTTTTCTTATTTCAATTTATAATGAGAATGTTATTTTTATGTGTAAAATTGCTAATTAGTTAGTTAAAAATTGTGGGCTCACTGAAATATGATTTTTAGACATACAACAATGAATAATTTTTTATTAAGTGTCCCAAAATCCCATATTATTGCTCGCCACCATCTTGAATAAAAATCCACCATTGGCTCACCGTTGGCCCAACCTCGGCAGCCTGAGTTTTGGTTGGCAAGCCTTCGTTGGGCCAATGTTGTTGGCAATATCTACTGATCATGCAACCAATAGCCATGTTTGCCCAACGTTGGGCCAATGTTGGCCAAATCTGCTGACCATGCAACCACCAGCCAACATCAGTCTGATGACAGATGCTAGCTGGGAACAAGCTTGACTGGTGGTCCACCAATGGCAGCCATCTGTCAGCAGATGTTATGGTTTGGATGTTTTGAATATTACAAATACATACAGAACTGGCAATTCATTCAATGAATGCTTATGTGTGGTGTTGGTGCAAAAAAAGTGGCACACTTGATGAAATTCCATCAGTTACAATGGGAAGTTGCACAAGTAAAAGCTTTAATGAATTCTAATATGACTTTAACAGTGCCTAATCAACAAAGATACAAGCAAAAAATATTAAGAGAGATATAAAATCATAATTTTATTTTCAGACAATCCAATAAACAATACAGTGATGCAATAATATAGAGTAAATAGAGAAATACAGTACTTAAATGTCAAAATTGGTATATCTGTTACGTAGCTTGGACTCCAAAAAATAAATTACTGGCACTCCCATTTTTGGTTGTCATTTTTTGGCATTATTTTTTTCAAGGTCTGTCAAAACAAATGTTATTCAGCAGAGCTTGAGGTTTAGCCACCAGAGGACCACCATTGGCCCACCAATTAAGTATAGCTCTTACAGATCATAGTTGCATGTGTCAGATAGAAATAATTTGGGGATAATTTTGGGTTTCATCAAAACACAAAATTATATCAAATGGAAAAATGAAGATATCTTTAACTTTCACTTAAAATAAAATATTTGCCACCAGTGGCCCACTGGATGCCCATCATGGGTCCTGTACTACTTATGTAGTGGGTGGGCCATTGATGGACCACCTGTGGCAAATATATAAGCAAGCAATATATAAAGTAATAAAGTGGAGGAAAGACTGACTGAACAAAATAAAGGAGTACAGAATAAGTTTGTTTATATAAATGACATTAACTTATGTTTGGTGAAAGAAAATGCACATTTTATCTAATTTTTCCAGGATTTTTACACCAGTGGGCATAGGGGGTGTTGGAGTGAGTCCGCATAGCATGCCAATCCTATATGGGGGTCAGTAACCCACATACGGTAGCCTGGAAGGTCCTGAGTTACAGAGGAGTATGCCAAGAGTCCCCATTCTGGCATCTAATCACAGGCTATCACCTCTGTGTGGATTCGACCCCCCCCCCCCCAAGTGGCAGTGCTGAGGACCAGTTCAAATACGACCCTGGCTGTTGCATGGGATGTAAAACATTAACTTTATCTTGCTTTGTCAATGCAACTGGAAATACTTGCAGTAAAAAATAATCTACCACTACTTTTGCCAAATGGGATACAGTTTGACAAAAGAGACTCGATTTGCTTCTTGTAGTGGAAGAGTCACAGTGCGGAGGACACCTGAGCTGGAATACAAAAATGAATGGTCAAGAGTATTCAATATTAACCAGTTAACTTTACGTTGGTCTACTAATGGGGAAGAAATCTCAGCAAAAATGTATATACTTCTTCAAACATACTTGAGAGGAGCACTGGTCTAGTCAGTAGGAGACAAAATGTCATGTACAGACGGCATTAATTGTGGCTAACCTGGCTGTACCCACTGCCACAAACTATAACACCCATTTTGGTAAAATTTATTTATTTATTTGGGGTTTTACGTCGCTTTCAACACTGTACAGGTCATATCACAACGGGTAGTTGGAAGGGCAGAGGAAACCAGTACATACAGTTCATCAGGGTTCTGTACTGTAAACTGCCGACCAACAGGAAGCAACTACCAGCTTTCCCACTTGAGGCCTTGCTGGGAACCGAACCCCGACCTCAGAGGTGGGAAGCGAGAGTGTTACCACTCTGCCACCGCGGCCCCACCCATTTTGGTAAAAGGGAAGAAACTCTCAGATTAAACAAGAGCACTCAGAGAGAATATACCACCACCAAGGCAGAACATCTCAAATATCGCCTATACGAGTGCAATGATAAAAAAAACTCCCACAAGTGACAATGCAGAGGACCTGTCCCAATATGACAATATGATATTGTTGACATTTCCTGCAAATTTCACCCAAATCTGCCTACAACTTTTTTTAAAATTTATTTATTTTTAACATATTTGATAGCATACAGTGACACTACATAAGTTTCATATAATGATAAATTATGAAGAAAAAAAGAGATAACTGATGTTTTTTCATGAGAACATTTGACATAAGCACATACATACATTTTACAAAAGAAAAGAAATTAACCATCAACCGTATTATTAGAAACAATGAAGCCAAAAATTAAAAAGGGGCATCAGACTTGTACACACAGGAAATTTAGACTAACAGTGTAAATGAAAGTTTTCACATTATATCGAAAATGTTGATCCAATGGTCCCACATATTCATAAAAGATATTTCGTTTAAATTCACCTTGGCTAATGCCCTCTGTTCATCTGTTCATCAAAAAGAAGAATGTTTAACATGAAGCCCTTTTTTGAACACCAATAAATATATTTTTTGGTTACTAGTATAACAAGATTAATAGGCCAATAATCTTTGTTTCTCTCAATATATCCAAGTATTTTCATGGAATCTGTTACCTTTAATTTTATTCCAACTTTATTGGAGATCCACGATTCTATATTTTGCCAAATAGGTATAACTTTAGAACAATGACAAAAAAGACGTAAAATTGTTTCTTTTTGATCCTTGCAAAACACACACTTATCACTCTCTGACAGTTTAATTTTTCTAAGAAAATATCTAGTTGGTAAAATACCAAAAAGTATTCTGTATTGAAACCATATTATTGAATTATCTTTAATCGACTTAAAACAACTGTGAAATATATTTTTCAATATTTCATCATCATGATTGCTTAACATATTTGTATCCCTGGCACGTAGCGGGGATACTATGGACTCATCATCGTCGTCGTCCGCGTCGTCGTCCGCATCTGCAGAGATTTCTTGTTAGCGACCTACAGTCCACATTTCTTTCAGGTGGCTTGATATTGTGGAGGAGTCACCACCCTATCTTTTTGGTAGGCTTTATGTCTAAATTAGGCCTGTGGTAGACAAAAATGTCTAAAATGTGGAATATTGCTTGTTAGCAACCTACAGTCCACATTTCTTTCCAGATTTCTTTAATATTTGGCAGGTGGCTTGGTATGCTAGAGGACGCACCACCCTATCTTTTTGGTAGGCTTTATGTCTAAATTAGGCCTGTGGTAGACAAAAATGTCTAAAATGTGGAATATTGCTTGTTAGCGACCTACAGTCCACATTTCTTTCCAGATTTCTTTAATATTTGGCAGGTGGCTTGGTATGCTAGAGGACTCGCCACCCTATCTTTTTGGTAGGGTTTATGTCTAAATTAGGCCTGTGGTAGACAAAAATGTCTAAAATGTGGAATATTGCTTGTTAGTGACCTACAGTCCACATTTCTTTCCACATTTCTTTCATATTTGGCAGGTGGCTTATCGCTTAAAAGTATTGCAGATAGCCAATTTTTCTTATATAACTCCTTCACCTACTTTTGGGAGCTTTCACTTGGTGAAGTTTCAGACCTGTAGCTAATTACTCACCTACTCAAAATGAGTAAATGCTAATTATCTCTAAAAGTATTGCGGATACCCAATTTTTATCAAATAACTCATTCATCTACTTTTGGGAGAGCTTTCACATGGTGAAGTTCCAGACCCGTAGGTAATTACTCACCTACTCAAAATGAGTAAATGCGAATTATCTCTAGAAGTATTGCAGATAGCCAGTATTTCTCAAATAACTCATTCACCTACATTTTGGAAAGCTTTCACAAAATGCTAAAGTTTTTTTTATGAATTTTTAAAATAATTTTTAATGCATTAAAATTAATGAAATCATGCACTAAATCAATTATAACTTGAAAAGTATTGCATTTAGAGCACTTTGTTAAAATATGTTATTCAGCTACTTTTTTCATAGCTACAACATGGTGAGTAACTTGGGTGTCTATCTCAATAGCTAAGTGAGTAATAGCTACTTTTGGATTTTTCACTTACTTCCATCATGAGTAAAATCACTTGTAACTTGAAAACTATTGCATATACAGAATTTTGTGCAAATCTGTTGTTCATCTACTTTTGGGTCAGCTATTACATAATAAAATTTCAGACCTGTAGCTCATGGCATAGCTGAGTAATAGCTACTTTTAGGTTATCACTGTTGAGTAAATCACTTATAACTTGAAAACTGTTGCATTTAGATTATTTAGTTTCAAAATGTTGTTCACCTATTTTGAGGCAGCTATAACATAGTAAAATTCCAGACCTGTGGCTCATTGCATAGCTGAGTAATAGCTACTTTGAGCTTCTTACTCAACACTAAATCATTTATAACTTGAAAAGTATTGCATTTAGAGCATTTTGTTAAAATATGTTATTCAGCTACTTTTTTCCATAGCTACAACATGGTGAGTAACTTGAGTGTCTATCTCAATAGCTAAGTGAGTAATAGCTACTTTTGGACTTTTCACTAACTTCCATCATGAGTAAAATCACTTGTAACTTGAAAACTATTGCATTTAGAGAATTTTGTGCAAATCTGTTATTCACCTACTTTTGGGTCAGCTATAACATAGTAAAATTTCAGACCTCTAGCTCGTGGCATAGCTGAGTAATAGCTACTTTTGCCTTTGCCGGTGGATACATCTTGCATCTGGCCACAGATGCGTCGTTGGTCTAGTTTCCTATTTATTTCTTATGGGTAACTCAACATTTTTACAATTGTTTAATAGAATCCTATAATAAAGTTTACATCCTTTTTCTGGTAATAAAAACTGCTTGATGGAAAAGGGACATAGGTCTTTGAAAGTGAAAGTTTCCATTTCTTTTACAACTACAACTTTTTTTACAACTTTTTGACTTATTTTGCAGACAAGTAAACAGGCATTTTCACGTTCTGAGCACCAGTCCTTCAAAACATAACAAGCCCAACACAAAGTCATTTTATTGATCAGTACCGAATACACACATATACTTCATGAGAGGTTCATCTGGAAATCGAAACCGAAATATACTTTAGGTACTTGTAGACTTTGTGTGTAATGTGTGGTATTGGCGTTTCCAAACAACAATGTGCAGCTGAATATAGGTTGCAGCTCAATTTACTGTAACATTTCCATGGACAATTAAATTGTGGATATCAATAAAGGAATGTTGAGCACTATAGAATAACTTTAGTAAGTACAATTTGTTTAACATAAACAGCTAGTACTATGTACTTGTAAATTATGTACGTATAACTGTCCCTTGTAATTGCATCACTATGATCAGGGGCGGATCCAGCTTTTATGTAAGGTGGGGGTTCACATCGAGTAAGGTCGAGGTTCACATTGATTAAGGTGGGGGTTCACATCAGACATATTATAACTAAGGGGGTCGGGGGGGCATGCCCCCCTGGAAAAAAATTAATTTTTGGTAAAAATAGAGTGCATTTCCTCTAAATTTAACACCACTGTCAAGAAATGATTTTGTACTTTGGGTTGAACCCCTTTACATTATTTTTCAAGGAGGGGGGGGGGGGGGGGGGGGGGTTCGAACCCCCTGAACCCCTCCCTGGATCTGCTAGTGATGATAATATGTGTGTTTAAGGGATTGCTACCAGTATAATTTTTTTGGTATCATGGAAAGCATTTGATCATAAACTGTTTTATTCAAAGGTTTTTTTACACTCCTGCATCTTAGTCCCCAGATCTGCTCACTCTTGGTTTGGGATCTGATGTGATAAACTGATTACACCAATTAGAATGAAACTGTTGAAAGTATTGACTTCATTTGTGCATTAATTAATATTTTTTGCACATTTGTTTTCTTTACAACAGTGCATGAAAAAGTGATTTTTATTAGTGAAAAAGAGGGAGTGTTTTTTTCCATCAATTTGAAATAAAACCTCTTCCCAGATGTTTTGCATGATGGGGTATGCAATATAAACAATCCAATGGAGTTGTTATCTGTAGCCTGTGGTTTTATGTAGATGAGTGTGATAAGAAAGGGGGAGAGTGTTCCAGCGACTGAGGGACTAAGATGCAGGAGTGTTTAGTGGTTTTGGTGTTAGTTTTCCTTAAGCATCAGTCACACTTTTCCATTCGGTCATTTCTATATGAACTTGATTTCTGCTTCTCGACCTTGTCCATATGGCTCCGAAAAGAGACCTCACATCTGGGTGGTACAACTTTGTCAAAAATGACCCACATGCAATGCCTAATAGTCAGAATTGAATGGGGGCACAATTTTTAAGCCACTATATATCTTGTAGTTTTAGAAATAATAATTTAATTGGTTAGCAACCTAAAACCGAGTTTAATTTGACCTCTGATTCCAATTAAGACTAATATTGGTAAACAATGCCAAAGTAATATTTCTGAGACATTGTAATGCTCATTTGTAATGGTTTTCTCACATTTGCAATTAAACATTTAGTAAATGGTATATAAAGAAACATTTTGATAACCTTGTGTTATATATTGCCCGGAATGCGTCCAACTGAAAGGCAAACCCCACTGAATCACCTCGAATACATCCTACCCATATATGAGGTGTAATGAACATGGTGAAACCACAACCAGAGGTAGATAAGCCCTTTCTATTGGAGCTCATGACCCCAGCATTGAAAGGTCTGGGCAAGTTAGAACTCTTCACAAATGGTTCTTTGCTGCTGCTACTCAATTATGCCAAAGTCAGACATTGGTTATTTTTGAAAAGGAATAGACACTTTTGTGTGTAGGAAGTATTTTAGTGCAACTAGTTATGAAATATGAAGTTATACAAGTCATTCTTTAAAATATTTTGATGAATTAGACTTATGTGATTTGGAGGAAGCCTGTGTGAATACCAGTTCTGTTTGTACTTAAAATTCTGCAAACAACTGCTACATACAAACCTAAAAACGTCATTTTCATATATTCAGGTACACATAAAACATGTGTTCAGGTAATTTATTGCTAATAAGCAAAATTTCTGGTGGTTCAAAAGGATTGATTTGTTGTGCAACATAAGAAGTCCAAATACAAATTTTAAACCACAACTGAGGTAAAAGTGAGAATAGAGCACTAATTGTCACATCAAATCTTTATAGAAAATGGAAAATTGTTCAATGTTATTAGATATTCTCTAGTAGGGAGCTGGACGAATCGGCACTTTGCCAAATCGGCCCTCGGCAAATCGGCCCCCTAAAAAAGTTGGCCCTGGACAAATCGGCCCGCTAAAAATTCAGCCCTGGACAAATCGGACCCCAGTTGAAAAGTTTTGTAATTAAAACTTATTTATAGACCTGCAGAGAGCATTCGACTGGATTGATAAATATATTTATTCAGGATTATTAAAACAGAAAAATGAGAGGTCCAATTCAACAGAAACGACATGCCTTAATTGAAATAAGGATGAATTGAAATCTTTATAATTATGAAAAAGGTGAGAACTTTGGCTAGGTGTCATTGGTACACATCAAAGATAATTGGCTCATTTAATTAATCCCTTTTAACCTATATCCATTACATCCAATTATACTAAATGCATAGCCTCTACAGATGGGACCAAATCTTTTGTGATCTTTTTAGAGAAAACAAGAAGCCTTTTATTGAGAAATGCATCATTTAATTGTAATCAGGCTGGATGGGTTGATAAATATATGTGTCTATATATTGACAGTAGAGACAATAGCTTATATGTTGTTTAACTAAGTGTAATTAACACATATGAAAGATGTCAGGATACTGTAATCAATCCCTTGTAACCTAAGAATTATTAACAGTGCAATTACATTGTCTGCACAGCCTCTGTTGATGGGATTATAATTTTAGTGATCTTTGGTATTTGTTTAATATAGGGATAACTAGCTTAAGTGTTAAACAAACAATATTAGAAAACAGTATTATAATTGTTCCCTATGATGTACATGCAGAGGATTATATCATCTCCCCCCTTGTGAGCATCAAAGAGAACAATAGGCATAAGTTCATATCTGCACAATTTAATACAAATAATTAATATTATTACTATTGTTATTATTAATTTTATAATTTATCTCACAGGTAATCCCAATGTATATGGGTTGTTGTAAAAAAATATAAATCGTATGTACACTTATCTATCTATACCTAGGGGGCCGATTTGACCATATATTATTTTATAAGGGGCCGATTTGACCATAAATTATTTTATAAGGGGCCAATTTGACCAGGTAATTTTATTTTGGGGGCCGATTTGACGGGGGCCGATTTGGCAAAGGGCCGATTTGTCTATGATTCCTCTAGTACTGATTGCAGTAAGCTGAATATGCATACCGGTATTTAATTTTTAGCCTTTTTATTGATTGTGTTATACTGTGTATTTGTTTGGGAAGTTGCCTTTCTAAAATTTCATTTTTATCCAGTTGTGTGTTTCTTGTATACTTTAGAAAAAATATTAACTATTATTTTTCTTTTTACCAGGTGAGTGTTCAAAAAGATGGCAGCAGCAAATGTACCAGCAGACAAACCAGTGGCTGATGACATGTTACAATGTCACCTGTGTTTACATCCACTGGAGAAACCTGTCACACTACAACAGTGTCTGCATACATACTGTAAAGAATGTCTGACTGAAATACCACAGACCAGTAAAGATGATGTCACAGGGTGGATGTGTCCCACGTGTAACAGGTTTACATCTGAAGAGGATGTGAAGGAGAATGATTTTATAGAAAAGGTGATTATATCTGAAAAGGTAAATGAAGTCAAACATCCAGTGACATGTAAACAATGCAGTGGTGAAACTGATGTTAAGTGGCAGTGTGAGGACTGTAGAATTGAACTCTGTTCCTCATGCAATGTAAATCACATCAAAATACCAATGCTTAAACATCATGTGGTTGTTGAACTTGATACAAGTAAAGCCAATAATAATATTGTTGATGAGTTATTATTTTGTGATAACCACAAAGACAGACTGATAGAACTGAACTGTAAGGTTTGTGAACTACCTTTATGTGTTCTGTGTAAAGTGAAAGATCATGACACACATACAACAGAAACTGCCAGTGATGCACTCAAAAGATTGGTGCCAGAAATAGAGCAGAGAAATGAGACAGTAGCTGCAAAAATGGTTCATCTTGAGAACAAAATAAATGTAATCAGGAGTAAAATTGAAGACACCAAAAAGGTATATACTGAGACAAAACAGAAAGTCCATGAGCGGATTGAATATTTGATTGCAGAGTTGAAAAAAATAGAAGCTGAACAGGAAGAAGTTCTGAACGTGAAAGAAATGGTAGCATTGAAAACACTGGAAGAAACAAAACTTATACTGGAGCAAAAAGTTGAAGAAACAAAACAGCTGTTAAATATGACTGCATTAACTCTTAGGCATGCACAAAATGCTAGCTTACTACAACAGTTGCAAGGTGGACTATCACAAAAAGTTCAAGTCTCTAGTGAAATTCAGTCAGAACCATTACTTATCAACATTCGAAACTTTAGGTTGAGAAGTGCGATGAAGGATGATAAGGTTCACACAGACATGCAAAGAATATTTGGTAAACTTGAGAGAACATATGCAAAAAGTAAGGTTACCAGAGAGGGACAACTCCTAGATAATCATTACCTTTGCCAAAATATATCAACCTGCGTTAGTAAGATTTCACATAAACCTATTAAGACTGTTAAATGTCTTGGACATTTTTCCAGATTTTCATTTATAGATGGACACATATATGTACCTTCAGACCAGAATATAGCAGTATATGACCTGGATGGTTGCTTGATAACTTCTGTAGAAGTACCTTTCTATCCTATGGTCATTAAAAAGCTTTCAAATGATCAATTAGCACTAGGTAGTCTGTCAGGACTGTATCTTTCTGATACTCTTACACAAGCTGATGAAGCTGTTTTACTTGTAGATGGTCAATATTCAGATATAGATGTATATGGAGACACTTTTCATGCTTTAACCTGTGACCCTAGTGAGATTCTAACTTTGAAGCTCACTAAAATTGTGAAGGGTGATGTATCCACTCAGAAGCCAGCATGGTTCACAGAGAGTAGAGTAATGCTTTCATGTATCTCAAAACCAAGCATCATCAATACATTTTGCAGACAAGAAGACGCATATTTAGTGAGTTCCATTGAAGATAAATGCATATTCGTATGTGACATTATGGGAATACTTTTGAAAACTGTTAAACAAGGTTTGGTAACATTCATATGTGGCATTGATCAAGATGAAAATGTTGTCATGGCTGATTTTTATAGTCATTCATGTTTTGCTTATGATGCAAAACAGGGAATGAAAAAGTTGAAGCTAACTGCATTGCCAGGTTCGCCAATTGATGTCCTTGTGGATAATGTAGAAAATGTTTGGGTTTTGGTAGAAAACAAAGGAGAGTATAAGTTTGTGAAATATTGTTACAAAATGTGTTAAGATATCAGCCTAGTTTTTCGAGCCTTTTATACATTCTGTCACTTGTACTGTTAACAAGGAAAAGTATGTTAACTTGTTCCAGCCTTTAGAACCAAAATTGATTTGAGTTTTCGACAAAATTCTTAGTAAAATTCTGTGATGTTACATCTGAAGTATTATAGATTTTTCAGAGAAAAATGCTTATTCAGTTGAATTCAATTTTTATTCACACATAGATATTCAAATCTAAGTGTGTGTAAAATTAAGAGGAAATGAAACAAATGAGGACACAATAACTGTACTAGATATTTGTAAATATCTATAATAAGCAATAAGTAATTTAGATCACTCCATCAGCCTCACATTAGGTCAACAGACCTAAAAACCTATTGCTCTCATTATTATTTGATCCAGGGCTTTGGAAAGTGATTATTTATAGGGAACCATAGGCTGTGAATTGTTGAGGGGCCACATGGTGCACTATTTGCATTCTGTTTAAGCTGTACTGCTTCAAGAAACAATGTATAATTTATTCTGGCTTAAACTTATTTCTAACATGTAGGTCATATTATAACGAGTAGTTTAGTATTTGCTAAAAAGCAGTTATATACTTGTTGGTTAAGATTCAGTACTGGAAATGAATGATCAACAGCAAGCATTTACCAATTATCTAATTTTGGGTAAAGTTGTAAAGATCAGTTTTCTGTTGAGATTGTTGAAAGTGTTAATGTTTCATTAAAAAGTCTATTTTTAACGCTTATAAACTTGGTAGCTTGAGAGCATTTTAAGATCACCTATGTAAGTTACAAACAAAGAGACCCTGTTCACTATATCAAACTATACATATACCTCTGTTACACTATCTGGATTTTAACAATGTAGGAACACTATTATCAAGTTGGTACTAGGTATAATTAGACCTGACCCTGGTGCCTGTCTAATCAAACTTCGAATTTGACATTAGTTGATAGACTAGCTACCCAAGATTATTGGAGACAGAAGTATCACTACTGTGAGATGGAATTGCCTTCAATGACCCCCCCCCCCTCCCCCCATTTCTTTAAATTTGATTGATCCTTAACTCTTCTGACTGATTTTGAAAGATGAAGTTGTTTGGAAGAGGTATATTTTCACGTCAGTAGAATAGACTGCCATATGATCTTGCTTACACCTGGGGTTCTAATTCTGTAGTAACAAGTGATAAGATGATGTTTTGATAAAGTGTTTATTATATATGGCCTTAATAGTTATTGTAACCTTTGTGGTAAAGGTTTACCTTTTATGGTATATTGTGATGTGTTTTGTGTTGTTTTACCTGACCCACTGGGGATTTCTGTTTAGTATTTTTAAAATTTTGTATGTGCTGCTTTATAATAATGTGTTTAAAGGTGTAAAAGATATAATATATTTTCTGAACATGTACCAAATAAATTCTGAAACATGTCTTTCACTCTTCCACTTTGTAACTTCTGGCTTTGCAATTCTCTTATTTGGAATTTGACCTTTGCCATAAACATTCTCTGCAAATTTTCTGAAGACGTCTTGATGAATTAATGTGATAAGGTGTTTTACAATCTCCTGTCCAGGCCTTTTCAGACATATCTGGAAAGCTGGCTTATTTGAGCTCCATTGAGCAGGCACATGTGAGCAGGCACACATGAAATTCATGTTTATCTGATTTATGGTTATTACTTTAAGTATATTCTACACAGATGAGAACTGTGATGAGAACTTTTTTTTTTTTTACTTGGAAGTGAAAACAAACTGTGTGACATAGAAACTACCAAACTACAAAAATTAATTTATGTGCCTACTGTATATTAAGACATATATATTGTAAGAATTATTTCTGTAAATAGAGGAATAAATTTGGGAATAAATTAGTTTTGTTTTACCTCACTGATGTAAGTAGGTCACTTATGACGAGTTATCGGGCAGAAGAATGGTCACTGGTAGGGTTGTGAAAAGTCAAATGTCAAAGTTTAGCGTGTGTTATTTTTTTCAACTAAATCAAATCTTGTATTTTATACCAATACAATTATAAGATGCTCAAGTCAAAGTTCACAATAATGTTCAGTGACCTGTAACAAAAAATGACATATATCATCATCTGGCTTTTTAAAAAAGCTGCAATGCAGGGAATGTACACGTGTAAACTTTCTCTTTTGTTTGTTTTATTCTATTTTGAAATGCATAAAAGACATTTGACCTTTCAATTATTTAGCTCTAAAACGTAGTGACTAACAACCCTCACACATTGTCATTCGATTGGTGTGTACCGAATGCTTCATGAAAGGTTCATACCGAAATCCAAACGGAAATACATGTATATTTCGGGTACTTACAGATCGAAGGACAAAGTTGGGGGTTGACGTTCCACTTAACAGCCAGGGTCATATTGAAACAGGTACTTGTGATCAGCATTGTCACTTGTGGGTGTCAAATTGGGTACTTTGAATTTGTTTGTGAAGGTGTGTGTGTTGCTTTGGCCTGAGAAAAATAACATGCGGCTGAATGGGTTGGATTTAAGCTTATATTAGCACATATTCATTGACAAACTGCATAGATACGCACAAAAAGGTGGAACACTTTTGAATCACTTAGGTAAGTATAATTTGGTCAACATATACAGTTTTTACTTGTCTAATTGATATGTGTCAAAGTTGTGGTTTTACGTTCCGTTGAACAGCCAGGGTTATATAAGGACAGCTCCTCAGCATTGTTACATGTGGAAGAATTGACAGCCTGTGGTAAGAAGTCAAACTTGCTTACCACAAGGCCACTGAGGACCTATATTGATAAGTGAATTGATTCTGTGTAAATGCATACTGCACAGCTACCCAAGTTCGTCACCTGCCTTAAAAAACTGAAAAGGACCAGATTGATACTGAAACAAACTGAACAGACGGGTTTGGGCACACATGTATTACTCTACAAAGAGAGATAATTGCTAATAGATTTAAATATTGTCAAAAAAATGCAGGTGACGAACTTGGGTAGCTGAGCAGTAGTCACCAGGGAACATAAGAAGTGGTCAAATTATCTGTGTGACTGTGATAGGCTTTCATCTCTCCTTCCAATGTTTGCGTGAAAATTTTAAGAAGTATAAAGTATTTTTCTTGCATTCACTATGCGTGCAACTCGTTTGAGAATCTTTTCCGACATTAGCTGTTCATTTGATGTGTGATTCTCCCTCATTTTACCTTAAGGCTGTGATGTTACTGGTTTATACCATGGGGACGGCTGAGCGAGTGGCAAGGATGGGCGGACAACAGGAAAAGGCTTATTTTAGACTTGCTCCAAGTCTTTGTATTTTTGATTCCAGCAAATCTGACATACATGAAATCATTATGAACCCACTTGATTGGGAAAAAAAGCTTCTGTCAAGAGAAATACAAGATCAGCCCCACATTCTGGTAAAAAAGTCATTCAGTCCTCATATAATACCTTAGACAAAATGACTTGATGAAAGTCTAGGTTTATTTGGGTTGTATCTCAGAAACAGTGAGGTACAGAAAGTTCATAGTTGGTGGTGACTATTCCCTCGTTTAGACATTCACCAAGTCATTTTGTCTTTTGTGTAATATATGGGTACTGTATGACTTTTGGAGAAACAGTCAGCCCTGACAAAAGTTTTTTTTTCATAGACAATTCCCCCTTACCCCTGAATGTTTGAGATATAATGAACTCCTGTAAGTTTCCAATTTAAATTAAACTATTCAGGTTATATGGATACAAATACTAAGACTTGGAGCAAGTCTGTTGCCCCAACTGTAAGGTGCAGGAAGTTGTTACATGGGAGGTGTATTATTAGGCGGGTGTGGCTCTCCAACGTCCTAGTGACCTTGGTTTGCCGTTGGGTCTACTTTCACATTTAAGACATGTATCTACAATCACAAAACTATTTGCATTCCTGTAACTGGTAGGGGCCACGGTGGCAGAGTGGTAACACTCTCGCCTCCCACCTCTGCGGCCAGGGTTCGATCCCCGTCATGGCCGTAAGTGGGAAAGCTGGTAGTTGCTTGCCGTTGGTCGGCAGTTTACAGTACAGAACTATATGTACTGGTTTCCTCTGCCCTTCCAACTACCCGTCGTGATATGACCTGTACAGTGTTGAAAGCGACGTAAAACCCCAAACAAACAATCCTGTAACTGGTTGTTGTATTTATTTTAACTTAATTGTGCTATCTCCATTCAGATATATACTTAAAATTTTTACTTACATTTTACAGCTTCATCTTTTGTATGTTACAAATTAATGTTGTAATCTTGCAGTTAAAATATCTTGTTTTGATACTTTTTCTTTATATTTATCTTTGTTTTGAGCTATATTTATCCAGTACCTTAACATAACTGACCCTGTTATTTTTCACCTACTCTGTCCAGACTATTTTCCTGGGATTTGGGGTATGGGCATCGTGATGTTATTTTACCAATGAATTTGATGTTTGGCTTGCATATAAGACATTGCTTTGAATTCTTTGTCAGTTTAGTTGTCACATTGTAATCTTGCAAAGCTTTGCCAACTTTCAATACCCTGATCCATTTTATACATTTTTCAATGCCTAGAAAAGTTAAAGACAGGAACAGTTATTGAAAGAAGTGAAGTAAAACTTCACAGAGACAGTTGTTTGGAATCATAGACAATTCAGCCCTTTACCAAATAGGCCCTCTTCAAATTAGACTTTCCTCAAGTCCTTTTGTCTTAGGTATTACATGAGGACTGTATGACTTTTTACCAGAATGTGGGGCTGACAAAAGTGTATTTCATCCCTCAGTAATTTCCCCACCCATCACAATAGGTTCATAATGATTCCATGTATGTCAGATTTGGTGGAATAAGAAATACAAAGACTTGGAGCAAGTCTACCTTCAAATCGGCCCCCAGAAAAAAGTATCCTGGTCAAATCGGCCCCCTTGAAAATAACATCCTAGTCAAATCCGCCCCTGGAAATTTTAACCTGGTCAAATTGGCCCTTGATGTTAAAATGCATATAAATCTGCAAATATCCAGGAATAACAATGTCATTCCTGAAATTGATCATCATAGAATAAAATATAAAACAGTTTGATGTCTGAGTAGTTTAGCACAGACACTAACCAATCAGTAACATATATTAAAACTAATTGCTTTTAAAATATCACAGAAGTTGATATCCCATTTGCAGGTGCTATTCACATTGGATAATTGCAATTCTGACATAAACAAGAATATAAAGGATATAGGTTGAAGGGGTTCGAATGCTTCGTGTAGGTCTATAAATTTCACAAATAAATTATTTATAAAGTTGTCAACTGTGACCGATTTGCCAAGTGCCAGATTTTCAGGGGGCCGATTTGCCGAGGGCCTATTTGGCAAAGGGCTGATTTGTCCAGCTCCCGTTCTTGGGAATTACACAGACTACAACAGACTAGACATACTTCACACATCCAGTTCACAGCTATATGGGATACACCACAGCATTATGCCTCAGAGGACAAAGGCCCATCACATAGCAGAAAGACCAAAGAGGCCAAAGTGTACATCTGATGAACATGTAGTGGACATCCTGGCTTTGTGAAAGATTTGGTTTAGTTGGGAAAAGTATGTACATCTCAGGAAGGAGGATAACCAAAAACTACTCGAGGATATATGAGCTGTGTGTGAAGCAACAGGTGACGTATTTTTGTAGTTTTCTACAGGTATTCCTGTTGACTACAAATTGTAATATGAAATATGTCATTGATACAAACATTTACAGTTAATATCGCTCCTGTAAACCTAGGAAAAGGCATCAACTAGCCGGAGTATAGTCAAAAGTTTGAAAAAATTAAATAATGTGACATTAATTTCAGCCACTTCTTTACTTCAAAAATGACACCTACTCCGTATATTCATTCAATGACAAAATGCTAAAGCAAGACATATAGTCCTAGGCATCCCCCCCCCCCCCCACAAAAAAAAAATTGTTTGGAATCAAAGCCTGTAGCATCAGACCATTATATCGATTATCATGCATCAAATACGCCTGGGTGGTCTGAGGTAACCAGTACTACCATTTGCAATATTGAGCTAATGTAATGTATATAATAATTTAACCACATTCATTTTTACTAATTGCTTGCTTAAATTAGTCTTAACTTTTGTATCATTTATGCAACAATACAGATTAACTAGTTAGTTATTGCAGTAAATTAATTAATATCTTTATATTGTTGTTATGCCTTACTTTCAGAATGCCGCGAATTGATCTGTATGAGTAGGAAGCCTCCCCATCAACAGTAGTTTTAAAATGTCAAGGTCATCCAAACACAAAATTCAGCCAGTTTGTTTCTGCCAGTCCAATTTTAACCGTACAGCAGTCATCATCATCTGCATCCTCTTACAGTCTGCTGACACTTAAGTCAGGTTTAAATCAATAGCTACATGTTTCACCATGTAGAGAACCGACAGACAGTATCATAACTGGGCGGAACAAAGGTGCTGAATATGGGAATTCAAGGGATTTGCCAACTTGTACGTATTGAGCTCTTAGCTGAAGACATCTCTCAAGACCATGAAGTCATGGACCTGAGACTGGTTTGTTACACACCAAACATCTTCATTGTGAGTGATATTGTGACCAAAGAAGATGAATATTAGAGTACTACTCTTGTTACACACAAACTCCAGTCTCATTGAGTATGTACTCACTATTACTGCATCTAGTTCATCACAGCAGACCGTGAGCCAGTAGCCATCAGCCATCAGAACTCAGCTCTGTGAAATCCAACCTTAGTGATACATGTACCAAAGGATTGTGATGAATGTAATGATTAAATCCCTAATATGCCTCGTGAATTTGCATTGTCTAATAAATGATCTCATACAAGATGTATTGGTGCCACACTTGTCTTCAGTATATGCCAGCCAATGTTATTTATGTAAGTTGTTGGAGTTATTAAATGTTCAAGATGAACTCTACTGGCAGCGTTAACCTATTCTTCTACAAACTGTTTTAAATGGTACTTCATTATCGGGTTACAAACATGTGAGAGCATTATATTTTGTGAAATCATTATTTAATAAAGTTTAATGACAGCTGTTTAGCGAACTGCCTTGTTTTCACTTAATTTGAGGTTGAGCGGTGTAGTGGTGAAGGCACAAGGTTATATCTTGCCTTGGTCAGACTTAAGTTTGAAAGCTGATAGTAACTTATCAAAAGGTATGCGGGAAAAATCTAAGACATACTGGAAAGAAGGAATGTATTGACAAATTACAAGAATTTAATCTGTCCATTGGTTTTTTAAAATAGTAGATAAATATACATTGCAGCAATTATCCCATTATTTTTTTTGTAGTGTCAGTGGCTGTCTAATGTTATTTGTAATGTATTATCTTATGTGTAATGTTGTAAAAAACTTATCAAAAGTAAGTAAATAGTCAATGGTAAGTTCCAGTCATGAAAAAACATTCAATTTTTTAACTTATCCAGTCTGACTTAAAAGAGAAAAACAACCATACTTATAGACACACACAAGTAAGAGCCTAAAAACTTTGAACAAAATTATCTTTAACTTTAAGACCGAAACTTCAAGCTGTGAGCTGCTCATTTGCAAATAACCCATGTTAGTTGTATTTGCAAATATATTACAAGATTTAAATATTTCAAAATACCACAAAGTCACAAATTTCTTGCAAATGGTAAAAGAGAGAGCTATTTTGAGCTCCTTCCTAACCATTGATTGTGTAACCAAGATGGTGTAAACAAAAACTAGTTACCATTCCAAAATTGGACTGACGTTGGCTATCAACTGTACTGTTAGGCTTATGGTGAGCCAATAGACTTTAGTGTCTTTAGGTTTGACCTCGCTTGCTCCATCGTTGGGAAAACAGTGGATTTTTATTTAAGTTGTCAGGGAGCAGTGGAAGTAAAATTTTTTGACCGACTATTCAACAATTTTAGAGATAAGAGTAATATTTTCATTATAAATTCAGAACAAAAAACTATTACTCGACATAATGACAAAACCGAATCAGTGTCCTCTGTTTTTGATTGAGAGGCACAATGTCAAACACAGTCATTTAACAAAGGTGTCAATATCCTAGGAAACTTAACCCTGCTGACACTGTCAGAAACCTATATGTGTGCTTTGATGAAAACGTTTCTGCCAAACATGAGCATGAAACTTTCAAAGCCTGTTTCTTGCAAGTGAGCGATCTTCATTGAATTAGACAGCATCTTACCTTGTCCTCGTGGCAAATGCCTTGGTTACTAATTCTGAACTACTGTAACTCATGTTTAGAAGTTTAAGTGTCAACTTACATTAGCTCCTGTGAATTCTGAACACTCTTACACTGAACACTCTCAGACATAAATCTTAGGGAGTTCATTCATTGTGTAATGCCCATCCTAGAAAGATTCCACTTGCCTGTTGAGTACCGTTGTATTTTCAATGGTACTACATTGGTCTAGAAATTTCTTCACACTGGCTTCCCTAGCTGTTTTGTACCTTCCCTGTCTCTGTGCAGTTGCTGTTACAACACCAGATGTAGTCACCCCCTGACCCCCTGACCATCAGTCATCAGTCACACATTCATAATTTAATTTTGATGCTCGTAAGTTTAGGAATGGCCTATCTGACAACCTGCACCATATAAAATAAAGATGGCATACACCCTAACCATCCAACTAACATTACCTTTGGTCATACATTTGGCAGATTTTTGTCACTGGTGGTTTAACAATGGCTGCCTACCTGCTCATAAGGTTGAATATCAACTAACATTTGACAAATCTTTCTTGGGCCAATGTTGGATCAATGTAGTATCTGCTGGCCTAAAAGCTATTGGACAAACAGGTAGCTGTCAACATCAAACCAGACATAAACAGCAATAATTAGTCCTTGTATCCATTTTAAATTGTAAGCCAACCGTCTTTACTACCTGAGATGTGTTCTAGTGCATCCAATTCTGACTGTTCTTGACCAATCTTTTCACTCTTGAAGGTACAGAACCCAATATTGGAACCAGTATAGTGTCGTCTTGGCACTGTGTCGGCTGACATTTTGCAAGAAATAGCTAGTGCACACAAATATCTCAGACATAATTTTGTTTTATTCTCTCGACTATTTTTGGAAATTGCAAATATCCCTAAAACATTAAGGGATACAATAATTTCAGGCTCACTTTAAGGTCAGTCTTACTGAATTCTATCTTAAAAAGGTAAAATTATGTATTAACATTGACCATACACAGATGAGTTAGTTCCCCATCAGTTCATGCTACCAATCGGCACAAAAACATCATATACTTCCATAATCACTTCAGTAATCATTCTAACTCTGCATCACACTCATTTTGATTAGTGACTACCACCTTGCATGCATAACTGGATACATTAATATAACTTAAACTCCTACTTTCATATACTAGGCAGTGTTTATCTTTCATTGCCTGTACATTTGATGTTGCTGACAACAATATGTAACAATGACCCAATTTTTGGAGTTGTGTGCTTTATCTCTGGTTTTTACCCCACAGCCCTTAAGGGCTGTCGGAGTACTGTTTTCACCTATGGTGTCCGGATGGGCGGGCGGGCGTCCTGTCGGGCGGGCGTCGGGAAAAAGTTTGTCCGGGCTGTATCTCAGAAACCGTAAGGTGTAGGAAGTTGATACTTGGTAGGGACATTGATTAGGGGGTGTAGGTGTGCAACGTCATGGTCTGACCTTGATTTGACCTTTGACCTTGCCGTAGTGACCTTGAGTTTGAAAATCTTGTCCGGGCTATATCTCAGAAACAGTAAGGTGTAGGAAGTTGATACTTGGTAGGGACATTGGTTAGGGGGTGTAGTTGTGCAACGCAATGGTGTGACCTTGATTTGACCTTTGACCTTTCTGTGGTGACCTTGACCTATAAAATCTTGTCCGGGCTATATCTCGGAAGCTGTAAGGTGTAGGAAGTTGATACTTGGTAGGGATATTGGTTAGGGGGTGTAGTTGTGCAACGTCATGGTGTGACCTTGATTTGACCTTTGACCTTGCCGTAGTGACCTTGACCTATAAAATATTGTCCAGGCTATATCTCAGAAACCGTAAGGTGTAGGAAGTTGATACTTGGTAGGGACATTGGTTAGGGGTGTAGGTGTACAACGTCATGGTGTGACCTTGATTTGACCTTTGACCTTGCCGTAGTGACCTTGACCTATAAAATCTTGTCCGGGCTATATCTCGGAAACTGTAAGGTGTAGGAAGTGGATATTTGGCAGGGACATTGGTTAGGGGGTGTAGGTGTGCAATGTCATGGTCTGATCAGGATTTGATCTTTGACCTTGCCGTAGTGACCTTGACCTATAAAATCTTGTCCAGGCTATATCTCAGAAACTGTAAGGTGTAGGAATTTGATACTTAGTAGAGACATTGGTTAGGGGGTGTAGTTGTGCAATGTCATAATCTGACCTTGATTTGACCTTGCCGTAGTGACCTTGACCTATAAAATCTTGTCCGGGCTATATCTCGGAAACCGTAAGGTGTAGGAAGTTGATACTTGGTAGGGACATTGGTCAGGGGCCATAGGTGTGTATTATCATGGTGTAAAGTTAATTTGACCTTTGACCTTGTCGTAGTGACCTTGACCTTTAAAATCTTGTTGCACCTTTGGGTCTGTCTTTTGATGCAGATTAAGCACTGTTAATTCATATTAGAATTTATTAAGAATTTTACTTTCATAACTCCCCATTGTAAGAGATAGAATTTCATCAAGTGAGCCACAGATTTTGCTCCAACACCACACATAAGCGTTCATTAAATGTATTACCACTTCTGTATGCATGGTAATATTCAAAACATCTAAACCATAATTCGGCCATGCAGATGTAGATAAAGAATGTTGAATTTTAGTTTACTGATTAATGCTGTCATCTTGTCATTGAATTGACTTGTTTTAATACTTCATCTTTACATGCATTATCTTTCTTTTAAACATTATTTTCTGCATTTAAACATTTTTTGGAACTTTATATAACTGACAGTGCTCTGAAAGTATCCTGAACTTTGTACTGGTACAGTGCTTCTGTATCTCATGGTGTTGAAAATATTTCCCTAGGCTGTGGGGTACGGGCATCTCTGATGCTATTTTTTGGTCTTTGCCAACTCTAGATGCGTGACCAGTTCATTGACTGCTTGTTATTGATTATATTATTTTGTGTATTTGTTTGGGATGTGGCTATTCCACATTTGATTTATCCAGTTGTACAGTTCCTCATATACTTTAGAAATACATTAATTCTTACTTGTCTACCCAGGTGAGTGTTGAAAAAGATGGCAGTAGCAAATGTGCCAGCAGACAAACCAGTAGCTGATGACGTGTTACAATGTCCCCTGTGTTTACATCCACTGGAGTCTCCTGTCACACTACAACAGTGTCTGCACACCTACTGTAAAGCGTGTCTTAATGAAATGCCACAGACCAGTAAGTACAATGTCACAGGATGGATGTGTCCCAGGTGTAACAGGTTTTTATCTAAAGAAAATGTAAAGGAGAATGATTTTATCGAAAAGGTGATCGAATGTGAAAAAGTATATCTGAAACTCAAAGATCCACTGACATGTAAGCAATGCAGTTCTGAAACTGATGTAAAGTGGTGGTGTAGTGACTGTAAAATTGAACTCTGCTCCACATGCCATGTAAATCACATCAAAATACCAATGCTTAAACATCATATGGTTGTTGAACATAATGTGAGCAATGCCGATAATAATATTGTTGATGAGTTATTATTTTATTGCGTTAATACATCCTATCCAATGGACAATAGCTTATCCGGTCGGCGCGGACCGGCCCGCCAAACGTCAGAAAAAGACGTCCTGTGTCTCCACCGGCTAGGCCGGCCCAGTGCTGTGCACTCGCCAGATGGCGTGTCGTACTTCCTTCCTGTCTAGACAGAGTGACGTCATAGCATCTTTTTCGTTTGGCGCGTGGCTTGTGCACAGGAAATTTCTTCAGCCAGATTTTATTTTATTTCTTCATCAGCCATTTTGTTTAGAAGCTTTAATATTGTGTTCAACGGGAAGTATTATCATCATGTCTTCTCCAGGACAACGCAGGGGGAGTTGTGGACACGCTATGGCTAGTTTCGACTCTCATTTGTATTGTGCATGCTGTAGGGAGAAGGGTAAGGGCTCTGACTCGTGTGTTAAAGAACCTCATTCAGACAATTGTCAGATATGTAAAGCTTTTTCTGAGGAACAGCGTCAACAGTTAGCTACACCTTCGTATAGATTAAAGAAGGAAAAGCGTGAAGCTAAGAAAGTCACCCCTACCCCTCCAAACGAAGCGGAAGAATTAGTGGACCCAGCTAATGTAGCTGTCATAGGGGCAGTCGATAACAAAGGATCTGTTAAGTCACCTAACCCTGCCCCTCCACCAGAGAAAAAGCAAAAGAAAGATGTTAAAAAGGACACTAAGAAAGACATATCTTCCCCTGCAAAAGCTTCTACTTCTTCAAGTCAAAGCAGTGCAGACACGAAAATTGCCGAACTGGATAATAAATGGGCGGAACGTTTTAACCGCTTGGAAGCTTTGATTTTATCAAAGAACTTTGAACCATCATTCTCTGCTAACGTGAAGGTAACACCGACCCATTCACCTCCATCTTCAGTTGAAAATGTGTCTGAGCCGTTTATCCGACCTTCAACTTCCAGCACGCTTCCTGGCAATGGCTTCTCTGCTGAAAAGCATCAGCCTACCAGTAAAGCAGTGACCGACAAGCAGACTTCTTCAGCTAAGTTTCCTGGTACAGGCTTCTCTGCTACCCAGCATCAGCCGGCCAGTAAAACTAAGTCCAGCCGACCTACCTCAACTGTCAGTCGACCGACCCCAGTCTCCAAGTTTCCTGTACAAGGCTCCTCTGCCTCTGTGCATCAGCCTGCCAGTCAAACTGTTAGTAAACGACCTACTCCCATGCTGGACTCTTCTCAGAGCCGACCATCTGTCACCGACCGACCTCTGTCTACCGAACCGGCCGACACCGGCTCTCCTGCCCTTCATGCCTCTAGAAGGGATAGTATTTCCAGTCTTTCTTCAGACGCAGACAGTGTCCAGTCGGACCGACCTCCATTAGATTTATACACTGAGGAGGGTGAACTTTCTGAAGATCCGGATCAGACAGTGACGGAGCAGGACCAACCCATTTCAGAAGAACAGAACTATAGAGAGACTATGCAGGGCATTCGCTCTTATATGGGTTGGTCCCACATTCCAGAAGTCGATAACACAACAGCCACCTCAGACGATAACCCCTTCGCAGGGCCTAAGACTGTGACACCTGGAAAAGTATCCGTTAAAATGCCAACAGAGAAGTGGCTCTGTAAAAAACTGGGAAAACTAAATCTGACACTCACTGAGGGTTACCCCTCCCGTGGCTCAGAAGCCAGTGGTTTGGCTAAGGATGTTTTTCTCCGACCTCCCCGTTCACAGGCAAAATGGTACGGGCTCCACACCGACTCTCAACTAGATCTGGATAAAGTTACTACCTGGAGTACCGACGCTTCCAAGCTCAACAGCAGTTATAGCCGGATTGCCCGGTATACCGGCCTGTCATCCACTCCACCAGCTTCATGCAGGATTGCCCAGGAAACATTGCGCCGGTGGGAGAGGTCAGCTAGGGAGGCTTCTATAGTGTGTAACCAAGCAGCTAGTTTCAACCGGTGCTTGTTTAGAGTGCAACAGAACATGAAGGATCACATCAAAACTTTGGCCTCTGAGAATAAAGGGAAGGGCTCCTCAAAGAGTTCGGTGGCTATTGACGAACTTAACTACCTGCTTGACTTCAATTCAAGTATCTCACAGGCAGCCGCAAAGTCAATGGAACACTTGTCTGAATTTGTGTTCATAACAATGGGAAACCTCACCCTCGTCCGCAGGGACGCGTATCTTAGCCACCTCAGGACAGGCATAAAGCAAGATACTCTCACAGCCTTGAGAGCTGCCCCACTACACATACCTACACTCTTCCCGGACTCAACTATTAAGCGGGCAGAAGAGGAGATCGCACAATTTGAGGCAAAAGGTCACACTGCGCCTCAGCAGGGTAAAGGTCGGTTCCACCCTTATGAGCGGCCGGACAAGAAACACACCAATAAAGACACCAGACCTGAAAAGCCGGCTTGGAAAACCATAGGCAAAAAGCCGTTCAGGAAAGGGAAAGGACGTTCTTCATATTACTCATCCCGACCGGCCAAGGGCCAGCAGTCATATAAATGACAGTTACTGTATGACACCATTGCAGAACAGACTGCTGGCCGGGAGCCTTCCACAGACTGTAATTCCTCCTGTAACTTCAAATGTAAAAGTTCATGTTGTCACAAATGTTCCTACTGCGCCCGGGCATTCACAAAAGAAAGAAATAAGTCCCGGGCCAGTAAATTGTACTTACAAAGATTACACATTAAAGTCTGTGAAAAGTGTTTCTTGTGTCATTCCATTGTCTTGTGCCAAATCTGTAACAAGTGTCAAACATGCTGCCGGAAATCTGCCTGTAGGGGCCAGACTACAAAAATTTTGGAAAACATGGTTGAATCTAGGGGCCGGTCCGAAAATAGTTCAAATCCTGAGGGAGGGTTACACCCTCCCCTTCCGGACCCGGCCAAATCTTACAAGGTCACCAACTGTCGTAAGCTGCTATGGCAATCCCCACAGGAACAGCTACCTGCTGGAGGCATTACATCAGCTTATAGACAAAAATGCAGTAGAGCTGGTCAGAAATCAATCATCTCTGGGGTTTTTCAACCGACTATTTTTGGTCCCAAAACCAAACAACAAGTGGAGGCCAATTCTGGATCTGAGCAAACTAAATCTCTTCCTCAAGGTGGAGAAATTCAAGATGGAGACACCGGAAACCATCAGGACATCTCTCCAACTAGGGGAGTGGGTCACTTCAGTAGACTTCAAGGATGCCTACTTCCACATTCCAATACAGGATCAATCCAGGAAATACCTAAGATTTCATGTCCAAGGCCGGACTTACCAATTCAAGGCATTGCCCTTTGGTCTGTCCACAGCGCCCATGGAGTTCACTGTTTTGGCAAAGGAGGTGAAACTGATGGCCATAAACAAGGGTATAAGAATCCACCAGTACCTAGACGACTGGTTGGTGAGAGCCAGATCCCAAGAAACTTGTCTCCATCACACCCAAATCCTGGTCAGGATGTGCCAGGACCTAGGTTGGTTGGTGAATTTAGAAAAATCAGAGCTGGAACCCAAGCAGGTCTTCGACTTTGTAGGTTACCAGTTCGATCTCAGGTCCGGCCGGGTCAGACCGACCCCGGACCGGTGGCAAAACCTTCAGGACAAGATACAAGTACTTCTGTTATTACCGGCCTGTCCGGTTCGACAGTTCATGTCCCTGATAGGCCTCCTAACAGCCACAGAGAAACAAGTTCACCTCGGCCGACTTCACATGAGACCCCTACAGTGGCATCTCAAAAACAATTGGAGGGTACCAGAATCTCTAGAGAAGATTATCCCCCTCCCGAGAACCCTACACCCTCACTTACAATGGTGGCTAGACGAAGACAATGTACTTCAAGGTCAACCATTACACCCAGTTAGGCATGCTCTGCAGATATTTACAGACGCATCAAAAGAAGGGTGGGGCGCTCACTTAAACGAGTTCACTGCAAGAGGGTCCTGGTCAGTGCCGGAAAGCAAACTGCACATAAACTATCTGGAACTCAAAGCAGTGTTACTAGCCCTCAAAGAGTTCCAAGACCTCTGTGTAGACAAAATAGTTCTAGTGGCAACCGACAATACTACAGTGGTAGCTTACATAAACAAGGAAGGAGGCATGAGGTCAGGCCCACTGTGTGCCCTACTGTGGAGAATCTTGACCTGGTGTTCCCAGAGACAAGTGACTCTAAAAGCTCGGCACATCCCAGGCCATCTCAATGTGATAGCAGACAAACTATCCAGGCTGGGTCAGACCATCCAAACAGAGTGGTCCCTCCTTCCGGAGGTCTTTCAACAAATATGCAACCGGTGGCACTGGCCTCAAATAGATCTCTTTGCCACGAGATTCAACCACAAGTTGCCTCAGTTTGTCTCTCCAGTACCGGACTCCCTGGCTGTGGCAGTGGATGCACTTACCCTGCCATGGGACGATCTGGATGCATACGCCTTCCCACCGACCGCAATATTGGGCAAAGTAGTGGAAAAGCTATTGGACTCCCCGTGCAAGAGACTCATTCTGATTGCCCCGGGGTGGCCCAACATGCCTTGGTTCTGGGACCTGGTGACCATGTCCAGCCAGGTCCCTCTCAGCCTTCCCAACCTGCCCAGTCTACTAACACAGCCTTTCAATCAGATCCCTCACAGAAATCTGACCAATCTAAATCTCCATGCCTGGCTCCTAGAGCCACAACTATCAAAGAACAGGGCTTCTCTGAGGCAGTGGCAGCAAGAATTGAGGCTCCTCAAAGAAGATCTACCAGATCAGTCTATGAGGCGAAGTGGACCATTTTTACAAAGTGGTGTGTCACTAATCAGGTGGACTTCAGGGCACCACCTATAAAGTCGGTAGCTGACTTCCTTATGTACCTCTTTGAGGACAAGAAGTTACAGCCCAGCACCACTGATGGATACAGATCTGCCATTGCTGATAAACTGGGTCCTACAACAGTCAATATCAGCAAAGATGATAATCTCACTCGTCTCTTGGAAAGTTTCCACAGAGATAGACCCAAAGGGCGGAGGGGTATTCCCTCCTGGAACCTTTCCCTGGTGCTACACCAGCTGACAAAGGCTCCTTTTGAACCTCTTAGAGAGGCATCTCTGAAGCACCTCACCTTCAAAACTGTCTTCCTTTTAGCCCTAGGCTCTGGCAAAAGAAGGAGTGAGATCCATGCTTGGCAGCACAAGAACATCAGACACCAATCCGATTGGTCTAAGGTGTCCCTTTTTCCATCTCCCAGCTTTCTTTCTAAGAATCAGCTGGCCAAGGAGGGTCCAGAGAGTGTAGCCCCAGTGGTCATACCAGCCCTGGCTCCTACTCTAGATAGATCCCTCAAGTCTGACAGATCCTTGTGTCCAGTCAGAGCTTTGCGCTACTACTTGGACAGGACGTCAGACCTCAGACAGAGCAAGGAGTTAGTCTTTATCTCCTTCAAGAAAGGTTTCGACAAAGACATCTCCCCTGCCACTATCTCCTCATGGATCAAACAAACTGTGATCCTATGCTATGAGCTCTCTGATCAACAGGCCCACACCCTACATCAAGTTAAAGCTCATGATGTCAGGGCCTTTGCGGCTTCTAAGGCCTTCCAGTCGGGAGTCTCCTTAGAGCAGATCCTAGCAGCCTGCCACTGGAAATCTCATAATACCTTCACCCAATTTTATCTGAAGGATGTGGCTTGGGCTGACTCAGAGCTCTACCATCTCGGACCAGTTGTGGCTGCCCAGCAGATCCACCAACAGACTGGCTCCTAGAGGAGAAATGTATATATGTAAATACTGGTACATATTTGTAAATATTGCACATATAATTAAGGAATATATATATATAAAAAAAAAAAAAAAATCCCTCACGTACTTCCTCTGGGAGGATTAAATTATGGGACTGAACTCATCCCTCTCTTCCCCTACCTCTGAGCAGGTCTGTTAAAAAAGGGGGGGGGCAAGGTCGACTCTGACGGTTCCATTCCGGATAACCGGATGATGATATTCGACCATAGCCCTAGGGGGTTTAGACTTCAAGGTCTACCCGGGCTTTAGAAGGCATTGTCACTATGCCAAAATGAGTTCAAGTTCTTTAGTCCCTAGTAACTTACCCGCCTACCAAGCGGTAGTTATTCAGCTATTGTCCATTGGATAGGATGTATTAACGCAATAAAATTGCAAATTTAATAAGTAAATTAAATTTTTATAAGTTAATACCCTATCCAATGGACACACAAGACCCTCCCACCGACCCCGCTATCAGCTTACTAGGGGTCTAAGAGTTTTAGACAACGAAAAAGATGCTATGACGTCACTCTGTCTAGACAGGAAGGAAGTACGACACGCCATCTGGCGAGTGCACAGCACTGGGCCGGCCTAGCCGGTGGAGACACAGGACGTCTTTTTCTGACGTTTGGCGGGCCGGTCCGCGCCGACCGGATAAGCTATTGTCCATTGGATAGGGTATTAACTTATAAAAATTTAATTTACTTATTAAATTTGCAATTTTGTCAGAACCATAAAGACAGACTGATAGAACTAAACTGTAAGGATTGTGAAGTACCTTTATGTGTTCTGTGTAATGTGGAAGAACATGACACACATACAATAGAAACCATCAATACTGCAGTCAAAAGATTAGTGCTAGAAATGGAGCAGAGAAGTTAGACCATATCTACAAGAGTGGACCAATTTGAGAACAAAGTCAAAGTGATTAGGAGTAAAATGCAAGAGACCAAAAAGTTATATGCTGAGACAAAACAGAAAATGTATCAGCGTATTGAATATTTGATTGCAGAGTTAAGAAAAATAGAAAGTGAACAGGAGGAGATTCTGAAGGTGGAAGAAATGGTAGCACTGAAAGCACTGGAACAAACTAAACTTGTACTAGAGCAAAGAGTTGAAGAAACAAAACAGCTGTTAAATATGACTGCATTAACTCTTAGGCATGCACAGAATGCTAGCTTACTACAACAGTTGCAAGGTGGACTTTCACAAAAACTTCAAATCTCCAGTGAAATTCAGTCAGAACCATTACTTATCAACATTCAAAACTTTAAGTTGACAAGAGCAATGGATGCCGATAAGATACACACAAAGATGCAAAGAATATTTGGTAAACTTGAGAGAACAAACATACAACACAAGATCACCAGAGAGGGACAACTCCTGGATAATCATTATCTTTGCCAAAGCATATCTACCTGTTTTAGTGAGATTTCACATAGACCTATTAAGACTGTGAAATGCCTTGGTTTCTGTTTTAGTTTTTCTTTTATAGATGGACACATATATGTACCTTCTGAGGAGAAAATAACAATCTATGACCTGGATGGTAGTTTGATGACCTATGTACAAGTGCCTTTCTATCCTTTGGTCATTAAGAAACTTTCAAATGATCAGTTGGTAGTAGGGAGTCCTTCAGGACTATTTTGTTTTAATACTCTTACACAAGGTGGTGAAGCCATTCAACTTACAGATGGCAAATCTTCAGACATAGATGTATATGGAGACACTTTTCATGTTTTAAAGTATGACACTAGTGAGATTCTAACGTTTAAGCTTAATAACACCAAAAAGCACTTTGATGATGCATCAACCCAGAAGTCAGCATGGCTCTTAGAGAATACAGTAAAGCTTTCATGCATCTCAGAACCACACAACTGCAATTCCTTCTGCAGACAAGAAGACACATATTTAGTGAGATCCATTAAAGACAAATGCCTATTCATATGTGACATTTTGGGAACTCCTTTGAAAACTATTGTACCAAATGGGTTGACATTCATATGTGGCATTGATCAAGATGAAAATGTTGTCATGGCTGATTTTCATAGTAATTCATGTTTTGCTTATGATGTAAAACAGGGAATGCAAACGTCAGTATTAAGTGCATTGCCCGGTAGACCAATTGATGTCCTAGTGGATGATGCAGAAAATGTGTGGGTTTTGATAGGAGAGGGCGAAGAGTGGAAGTTAGTTCAATATTCTCAGAAAATGTGTTAGAATATCAACCATAAGTTTTACAGGCTTCCTTATTTGCTGAAATTTGTACTCTTTTTAACATTTACAAGTAAAAATATCTTAGGTTTTTTCAAGAGGGTAGAACTAGTAATGGTAGTCTTGAGTTTTCCCACAGAATTGCAAATAAAGTTTTGTGTTTATACATCTTGTTGGGTGTATTAGATTTGTCATAGTAAAAAAGAGCAATAGTGGTGCAGTAGTTATGTTCCTGGCCGCTTTACAACTCTGGTTGTTTCGAAACTGCCACATAACAATCTGGCCATTTCTGAACCTGACTGACCATAGTGTATAAATCTGACTTAGGCTTGAATAGATTAATGTGGTCAGTTAATGGCAATATTTTAATGTAGGTAGAAATTCATTGAAGAAAATGTATGAATTATATCAGTGTTGAAAACACTGGCTATGTAAAACCAGTGTGAGATTGTTTTGAAATACTCAACAAGTTTTGAAATTGCTATTAAATTTATTTAGCTGGTTTGAACCGACCAATGGTTTTGAAACATCAAGTAACAACATACTCACCTACCACCTCTGAGATCAGCCTTTGAATCTGCATGGGTTGACCTCTCAAGTCGGTAAGCTGGTGGGTGCCTGCTGTTGGTCGGTGGTTTACAATACCTTGACCAACTCTCTGTACTGCTTTCCCCCACCTTTTAAGCCTCTTTGCCATTATATATATATGTGACAGAAAGGTGCTAGCCTTGACATAATAAGGTTAATAAATTGTCACAGTAACATGCTTATTTAGGTTAATCCCTTTAACCTCTGATCTATATAAATATTCATTTCAAAGTTTTGAACTAAATCATAAGCATGTCTGAAAATTAATCCCATTTCCACACCCCAAAAGGTTAGATGAAGGCCATAACTATTAACACTGATTTTTTTTAAAATTTACTTGATTTTCAATCAAGAACTAAATAATTGAAAACATTACTGATAGTTCTGTGGAATGGCTAGTAACCTTTGATAAAAATCAACCTTGCATTTTATTATCTCTCAAACTGGAAAAAGTAGTTAATAAAAGTGGCTAGTAACCCAGCCAGATCATATTAGGAAGATTCGACCCAGGTTGACCAAGGTAAAGGTCAGGGGAAGCTGAAAGTTCAAAGAAAGGTCACAACCAGCCACCAGTTGTGCAAAAATTTGCCTTGCATTTCTATTATCGCCCCAACACGGAGGAACCCAGTTGGGTTTTATAATTTATTAATACATTAATTTATACACACTAATGCTCTATTTTTTTGTAAAGCAACAAGTAAAGGCTAAACTATAACATCCAAGTAGCCCAGACTATCATGTACTCTTATAAAGTGGCACAAGAAAGTGTGAGTGAATCCCACACCAAATAAATGTTAATATGATTAAGAAATTGCTGCCACGAAGAAATTTCTGTGAAACATTTCAGCATGTTTTCAATAAAAACAGGGGGACACTTACATGTACATTCTGTGTTCATGTATACACCCGCTCACCATCGCTGCTCAGCCAAAATTCTTTAGGATGGTATTATTAGCCAATGCTATCAAAATCTCGAGGTGATTAGATTTTGAGATTACACCATCCGTAAGAGTTTCTATACCAGATGGTAATCAGAAAGCTTAATTACACCAGAAATCCCCTATTATAGCCTAATTTCTTGCATTCAGAGCTATAAAATGTGTTGGGAGGCAACAGGAAACCAGGGTTCGCGGGTTGTGCTAGTAGACCGAAACCCCTTTCAGCCTTGTTGTTTAAAATTCTGCACATTTTGGCAAAGAGAGAATTATTCAATATGTAGTTAATTTGGCATTACCGTGAGCTTTCATTAGGTGGGTTGCTTGTAACCAACCTGCCTATTAGATTGATGTATCCGACGTCTGTCTGTCTGTTCGTCAACATTTTTGCTTCCAGACTTTAACTCGAAAATGCTTTGTCCAATCGAATTCAAACTTTACAGGGAGATAGATCGCCATCATAGCTAGGTTCCTGTCAAAAGAAGGATACTGTATTTGCACCTGTTTAAAAACATCAAAAACATCAGGAAAACTATTTACATTTTGACCAAGGAGTTTCGTACTCTTATAGATAAACTTGTAACAGTGAGACTCATAAACTAAAACTCAAGTGATAAAATGCATACAGCTAAAATCTTTCTTTAAAATATAGCTGTTTGCAGTATTCAGATTAACACCTCATCAATACCTGTTTTTATCTAAGGCCAAAGGCGGAGCTGGACAGTACATGTCTTTATTACATAAAGGCTGACATGTACATTGGAATGGCCTTTTCCTTTAGCATTAGCGTGTATTTCTTTCGGGATCTAGGTACAAGTGTATAGTATTGCAGTAAACTAATTTGTCCTCTATAAACCCAGGTCCAGGAAGTGTGGTTGACATTGGGTTCTGAGGCCACAAAGGGTTTAGCTGGTCCTTTGACTATAATTGTGACCTATTTCTATAAAACCTCAAAGAAAAAAGAGTTTTTAAAGGGGATACTTTCAAGACCTTTAGCAGATACGTCACCGGAGTAATGGAGGCAGGTTAGGGTTAAGAAACTTGTCACAGAGCTGACACTCATAAAGTGAATAAATAACATGGCTGATGGATCCAGCTTTAAATAAGGAGGGTGTTCATGTATAGGTTTACAAAATCTAGGTGGGGTACTTGGAACGTACCTGTCTCCACTCCCTGGGGAAAATGCACAAAAATAGTGCTCTTGTCAGTACTCATTCAGTTTGTACACTCTTAGTAAAAATTCAGTCAAAGTTGGGGTTTTACTCCCCATTCAACAGCCATGGTCATACTGAGACATGTCAACATTGTCGCTTGTGGGAGTCAAACCCACACAGAGGTGACTGCATGTGATGAGAGGCCAAACCTGTAAGCATTTGGTCACCTTCATTGAAAACTAGGAATCGGCTAGTTTGTTGAACAAGAGTCCATATTCGGGCATAGACATTATGATCATCTGGCTTTAATTACATAAAATAACTTTCAGCGTTATTTCCATATAAATATCTGTTGGGTAGGTTTTTAAGAATGATTCGTCATCAGCAACATTAGGTTGTAATAAAGGTTTGTGAAATTGTATATATTCATTTTTATAATTTTGGACGAATTATGATCCAGTGCAGAATGTTCAAGTTTTGAATATGTGCCCATTTCTTCTGCTGAACCCCTTAAAGAGTCTGTAGCACCATTAACACAGCTTAACACAACCAGTTAAAAAAAACATAAACAAAGCACATACATATAACATTTCGAAAACTGCCATGTTATAAGGGAAATATACCCCTTTCCCTTTTTGTGCAGCTCCCTCCCCACAGATTTCACCTTAACAGAATACTGTGACGTATGAGAATGGATTGCTTTTTCAGGCCACTGATATCCTAGTAATATTACACTGTAAACTGTACAGTAAAATTTTTGTCTGGTGCACACAAATTGTTTTAATTTAGAAAAAAGTTATTCTACTTGAGTAAATAGCCAATAATTACTTAAAGATAGTATTCGTTGCACCTTTTATAAATTGGAAACCTATACAGAAAGAAAAAAAAATACAAAACACCAACTATGGACTTCTGGCCTTGAGTTTTTTCTTCCAAGAGCGAGAGAAATTTGAATGATAAGAGCCCCTGTAAGCCATAACCGTGAGAGTGCATTAGCACCGATGAAATTCCAAATTATTACTGATCAGTTCAAGTTTATTACTGATAAATACATCCCGGTGGTAAGGAAAACTACCAAACACCTTGACTAGCCATATGTTTTTCATCACAAACTGTTTCCAGTACTTCAGTATACACAACCACATCTTGTGAAATGTATATAAAGTACTGTTACACATAATCAAACCTGTATCATATCATTGTTTAACACTATATTGTGATATATAGGAGTATTTATCTTTTGAACATTGTCTTGTTTTCAAAAGTATCTTCTACAAAGGATTCACAAAAGAACTTTTTGGTAAGTTATTATTTTATTTGGAATAATATGTTTTGCAGATTGTAAAATGTCACTTAATAACACTAAGATTACCATTTAGCACTGATGAAAGATATGCTGTTAACAATTTAGCACTGATGACTTAACGCTTGAGCACTGAGTAAGAAATGCTTATACAGTAATTAGTTTTACATTACTTCTAACGAGTCAAAGTAAATTATTTAATTTTACTTTTCACTGCTAATTTTCATTTAAAAAACATTTTGTTCAAAATAAGGTCCCTCTTCCACTATCAGGAGTTGGCTTTACGGCCTCATCAATTTTGAAGATCTTCATTTCAGCCAGTCAAATTAAACAATTCAATCTTAATTGTTTGAAGTTGTAACCTGCAATTCACTAATATTCCTTTGTTTTGAAAGGTTTTAATACTAACCAATAGGCATGGTGCAAGGGCTAGGTTTTTATGTTTGTAAAAAGTTATTACATTACCAGTAATATATATCTGAAATATTCATTTTTTTTACTAGACTAGTCAGACATTGCCAAAGACCTATACCTATGTGTTCTGTTAATGAAAACTTGTGATATTGGAACTGGGGTCAATAACTAATAACTTTAGCTTTGCCACAGATATGATAAGTTTCATCTGGCAATAAACAAATATTTTGTTACTGAAAAATACTAAGTTGATATCTTTTTTTTGTTTCAGTATGGAACTGTTGAATTTTCTGAGGGAAGTTCCGTCTTGGATGTCTTATTCCAAACCTCCACCCCAGTGAAGGAAAATGCTTCAGTCAGTGTTTTCGCAACATCAGAAATATCCAGAAATATTGCTGGGAACAGCATTAAGCAGAAAACATTTTCTTGTGAATGTTTTTACAAATCTGTCCACAAGTGCAACTTGAAGAGGCACCTTATTATGGTTCACAAAGAAAATGATACTTTCTGTTGCAAGAAGTGTAGCCAACTGTTTAATGATGCAACAGAAAGAGATGCCCATATACTAAAGCACACAGGTACCTTAATGTGTGAGCAATGTGGTAGGTCACTTGTTTCCAGGAAAGGCCTTGCAGTACACAAGACAACTGCACACCAGTAAGGGAAGCCAAAATAGGAATGCCCTATGTGCAAGCAAAGCTTCATGGAGAAACACCATTTCCAGGGGCACATAAATGTTCACAGCAATCTGACTCCATTTAAATGTTCCACATGTCAGAAAGCCTTCGGATATAACGGTAGTCTGATGACCAATGTGAAGATATGCAAAGGTGTAACACCCACACTGAAATGTGACATTTGCAGCAGCGGATAAAAGTTTAAACAGTAGCATATACATTGGCTTGGTGCAACTGGAGAAGTATAAATGTGTTTGTGTGGGGATATATTTGAAAAACAAATAAAAATTGCTATGTTTAAATTTGGGACTACAGGCTCTTTTAATTTTTCAAAGGGGGAGGGTTGAACCCCCTCCACACCCGATCTGCTAATTGACAAGACAATGTGCTAAGACTTGAAAAAACATATATACTAAGGATACAGATTCGATATTGTTTAAAAAATAAATATGTGTTGCAATGTTTATTTGATGTTTGAAATGATAAAGTGTTTTTATTTGAATTATTTTGTCTAATTGTGTGAAATATATACTGTGTTATCACAGGTCAAACACAAGGACTAGTAATGTTTGCAGTAAAATATGTTATTATTGATAAAAAATGTAAAATTAGGTGTGAATTAGTGTTTTAGTAACATTAAAACAATAAAAGACTTTTCTCCATTAAACTTTAATTTTATACACATGATTTTACACATCTATTTCATTAATGGGCAATCCAGTTGCCTATTTCACGCAATTTAGCCTATTTCATGCAATGGGAATTTTCATAGATTAGGCATAACTTGGTCATTATTTGGGCTGGAGTGTAAAATTACTGTTAGGAAATAAAGGAATGTAAATCTTTTGGCAGTGTCAGATTTGATTTTTGATCCTATCAATATCACACAAGATTACCACACATAATACCCAGGTCACACACTGGAGAGGGTGCTATGATAATCTTCACGATTGTGGAAGAATTCATGCAGTTTTGAAGTCACCTGAATTCGCCAAAAACGCGAGAGAGTGTGGTCATGTGATGAAAGGATTTGCATACTTACATGATGTAAGTTACATCACATGCTTCGAATTTTCTCAACTGTCCTGAGATTAGGCCCAGGCAAGATCATAATGAGAATACCCTACCATCTGGTGAATATGTATCTGGCTATTTTCCTAGTTACCACACGAATTAACTACGGGTAGGGAGATCTGTGAAGAATCCTCTACCACAAAGAAAGAATTAGTTGCAAACAAGGACGAACATTTGGAAAATTTACTGAGAACAAGAAACTAGTGCAACTCATTTGCGACTGCCCTATGGCAGAGCTACAGCATGAAAGAATGTGCTACCTATGGTGGTAAATCGCCATGGCAAACTTTTGAACATCATGTTGGAAGAACAAAGAAGAATTCACCAAGAATATGAAGAATTTGATATTCACAGATATTCGTTAAAATTCGCCACTGTGTGACCTGGCCCTTAACGCCATTTCCTTGTTAAACTTTCATCCTGTAATTCATATTGATCAGTGTTACTAGGGTTGGGTCAAAAGAAGTAAACAATTACCATTACATAAACTGAATATGGGGCAGCTTTTAGAACATAAACTGTCAGATTTTATTCGTTTTCTAGTACTTCCAGACTGTGCCCTTATTAACAACAGATAATTTACACAGTTTTCTTTTTTTTTTTTGTTCAGTACCTTCGAAGCTACCGTCCTACATAATGACGTGGTACATTGGTCGAGGGAGGTTTGTCAGGAAATCGAAAGTAAAACATACGGGGTGTACTTGTTTGTCTGTGTGTGCGTTTGAACTTGGCAACAATACAAATATTTGGAATTTTACTAATTGTGGGTTGGGTATTGTAAGTATAATTTGAACCTATACCTGTAAAAAGATATTAGAATGGTGGTTTCTAAACCACGGAAAAGTGACGGAAACGGACAATCGCCTAAAATCTTCAAATCAACATATAACAAAATGTCTTACTTTTAAGATATAATTATGCTAAGTTTTCAGTTATATCATCTATGGACGGGCCTTATTCATATAATAGTGCTGGTACATTCACCAACTAGAAATTTCTGTGACAAGTCTAACATTTTATTTACATAATTATTATTCCAGGACATATTATGGTTAATTTTATGCTATACATGAACATTGTACAGGTAATAATGAATATTTTGGTTGTTGTCTTATTAAAATCGAGCAAATATTAAGCTTTTTACAGGAATTTTAACAAAGCCTTTGATTTCCCAGTGTTACGTAAATGTGCAATTTTTTCCGTGGATATTGGTGTTCAGTATCTTCCTTTTAAGATATATTATGTAAGGTTTCGAGTATAAACATCTATAAATGAGCATTGTCCAGATAATAATGAATATTTGGTGGTTGTCTTATTAAAATCAAGCAAATATTAAGCATTTTACAGGTATTTTAACAAAGCCCCTGATTTCCCAGTGTTACTTAATTGGGCGATTTTTTTCCTTGGATGTTGGTGATTAATATCTTACTTTTAATATATCTTCTTTTAAGTTTTCAGTTTAATCAATCTACATATTGCCAGAATCTCTGATAAGTCTTTTCACAGTGCAAAGCCCGCTGGAACAGTATGGCATTTTTTTCAACTACCATTTTCAGAACAAACTTAAAATTTGAGATTACTAGAAGGCAACCTCAATAAAAAAACTCAGAAAATAAGTTTATGTATGAAGTTTAAGATGAGTTTAAGTTTACGAATTTTCTATATTGTGAAAAATTTCAGTTTGAGTATAAATTCATAAAAATGAGTTTATGAGCGAGATTTAACATGAGTTTAAGAATCTTTGTAAATACGGGCCCAGCACTGTGGCTTGCTTAGGCCATACTATGGCTAGACTTTCACCAAGTCCTTTTGTCTTTTGTGTAATATATGGGTACTGTATGACTATTGGAGAAACAACCAGCCCTAACAAAAGTTTTTTCAGAGACTATCCCCCATACTCCAGATTGATTGTGGTATAATGAACTCCTGTAAGTTTCCAATTTAAATTTAACTGTTCTGGTTACTGATGGATACAAATACAAAGACTTGGAGCAAGTCTATACTATGGCATTCCGTGTTGAAACTTAAATGGAAATGTGTAACTAAATCATTTTAAAATTAACCACAAGTGTACACAAGCCAGAACTATTTTCTTCACAAGAAATGAATATTGAAGTATATAAACTTCAAATACCGCCAGGAGTCGTGATCGAGGAAACGGTATATCAGTGTTCACTCTAGTCAAAATTCGATGCGAGACAGACTGTCTCCCTTCACTTGAAAGGCGAGATAAACTGTGAAAAAACTGTGAGACAAGATATTTTGAAACGGAGTTCCAAGAGAAATACAGTCGCCAAGCTGCTCAAATTATTTGCAATGGCAGTGGTTATAAAGTTTGTGTAACCTTTTGTCATTGTGTTTTTTTTTTGTGGGATACACATAACCTGCACAACATAGCACTGGTATCAAGACACCTCATTATGTCCACCCCACTGGTGACATATTACTTTTGCTTTTTCAGCCGTCCGTCGTCATGCTAGGTTTTCGATCATTTCAAGGAAAAGTGTTTTTCCTATCTTTACCAAATTTGATATGGGTGTTTATTGGGTTAATAGCTTGCATGGGATTGTTTTTGGTGAAGATAGCTGTATAGCTAACTGAGTAATAGCTACTTAGCTACTTTTGTGTACTTCTTTTGTTTCTGGCCATTTTAAGGAAAAATATTTGACATATCTTTACCAAATTTGTTATGAGCAATAGTTAGGCCAATAGCTTGCTTGGGAGTGCTTTTAGTGATAATAGCTATGTAACTGACTGGGTAATAGCTACTTAGCTACTTTGAGTAGCTTTTTCAGTTTAACCATTTTAAAGGAAAAGTATTTCACCTATGTTTACAAAATTTGGGATGGAGGATTATTGGATCAGTAGCTTGCTTGGGATTGCTTTTGGTGATAATACCATTATAGCTAATCGAGTAATAGCTACTGTGCTATTTAGCATTATGCTATTTGTATCCACCGGGTAGCATCTGGTGGATACTATGGATTTGACTTCGCTACGCCTACGCCGCCGCAGTGTGTAGAGAGATTTCACTGTTACCGCTCTAACAAAAAAATATATTACAGCTAGCCTTCGCAAATTTGCAGGATATATTCATAACCATAAAATCTTGTCTGGGAATATTTTTGGCCTCATTTTGAAAAACAAGATGGCTGCCAGGGACGTTTATTCGACTTTAAACAAGGACTTTTGTTGCCCCTCTAGAGCAAAGAGTATTATAGGTAGAGATCTCAGATTCGCAGGATATGTTCCTCATTCTAAAATGTTGACTGGGAATACTTTTGGCCTCATTCTGAAAAACAAGATGGCCGCCACAGGTGTTTCTTCGTCAGTCATGAAAAGTGCTTATATCTCCCTTATTATTGGTCCTAGAGGTTTGGGATGGTAAACCAACTTATAGGAAATCATGGGTTGGAAATCTTTTGGTGTGGTTGGATTTGACCTTGGACCCATCCTTCAAGGTCAAACGAGGATAGCCAAACTTAAAAGTGCTTATAACTCGCTTATTATTGGTCCTAGAGGTTTGGCATGGTAAACCAACCTATAGGAAATCATGGGCTAGGAATCATTTGGTGTGGTCGGATTTGAACTTGGGCCCACTCTTTCAAGGTCAAATGAGGATAGCCAAACTTAAAAGTGCTTATAACTCGCTTATTATTGGTCCTAGAGGTTTGGGATGGTAAACCAACCTATAGGAAATCATGGGCTGAGAATCTATTGCTGTGGTCGGATTTGACCTTGGACCCCTCCTTCAAGGTCAAATGAGGATAGCAAAATTTAAAAGTGCTTATAACTCGCTTATTATTGGTCCTAGAAGTTTGGGATGGTATACCAACCTATTGGAAATCATGGGCTGGGAATCTTTTGGTTTGGTTGTATTTGACCTTGGACCCATACTTCAAGGTCAAACGAGGATAGCCAAACTTAAAAGTGCTTATAACTCGCTTATTATTGGTCCTAGAGGTTTGGCATGGTAAACCAACCTATAGGAAATCATGGGCTGGGAATCATTTGGTGTGGTCGGATTTGACCTTGGGCCCACTCCTTCAAGGTCAAATGAGGATAACCAAACTTAAAAGTGCTTATAAGTTGCTTATTATTGGTCCTAGAGGTTTGGGATGGTAAACCAACCTATTGGAAATCATGGGCTGAGAATCTATTGCTGTGGTCGGATTTGACCTTGGACCCCTCCTTCAAGGTCAAATGAGGATAGTGAAACTTAAAAGTGCTTATAACTCGCTTATTATTGGTCCTAGAGGTTTTGGATGGTAAACCAACCTATAGGAAATCATGGGCTGGGAATCTATTGCTGTGGTCGGATTTTACCTTGGACTGCTCCTTCAAGGTCAAATGAGGATAGCAAAATTTAAAAGTGCTTATAACTCGCCTATTATTGGTCCTACGAGTTTGGGATGGTATACCAACCTACAGGAAATCATGGGCTGGGAATCTTTTGGTTTGGTTGTATTTGACCTTGGACCCATCCTTCAAGGTCAAACGAGGATAGCCAAACTTAAAAGTGCTTATAACTCACTTATTCTTGGTCCTAGAGGTTTGGCATGGTAAACCAACCTATAGGGAATCATGGGCTGGGAATCATTTGGTGTGGTCGGATTTGACCTTGGGCCCCTCCTTCAAGGTCAAACAAGGATAGCCAAACTTAAAAGTGCTTATAGCTCGCTTATTATTAGTCCTAGAGGTTTGGGATGCTAAACCAAGCTATAGGAAATCATGGGCTGGGGATCTTTTTGTGTGGTCAGATTTTACCTTGGACCCCTCCTTCAAGGTCAAATGAGGATAGCCAAACTAAATAGTGCTTATAAGTTGCTTATTATTGGTCCTAGAGGTTTGGGATGGTAAACCAACTTACATGAAATCATGGACTGGGAATCTATTGATGTGGTCGGATTTGACCTTGGACCCCTCCATCACGGTCAAACGAGGATAGCCAAACTTAAAAGTGCTAATAACTCACTTATTATTGGTCCTAAAGGTTTGGAATGGTAAACCAACCTATTGGAAATTATGGGCTAGGAATCTTTTGATGTGGTCAGATTTGACCTTGGACCCCTCCTTCAAGGTCAAACGAGCATACCCAAACTTAAAAGTGCCTATAACTCGCTTATTATTGGTTCTAGAGGTTTGCAATGTCAAATCAACCTTAAGGAAATCATGGGCTAGGAATCTTTTGATGTGATCAGATTTGACCTTTGGCCCCTCTTTCAAGGTCAAATGAGGATATCCAAAATTAACAGTGCTTATATCTCGCTTATTCGTGTTCTTGGAGGTTTTGCAGTGTCACACCAACCTATAGGAAATCATGGGCTAAGAATCTTTTGATATGGTCAGATTTCACCTTGGGCTTCTCCTTCAAGGTTAAGTGATGTTTTAATGGCTTTGGTGAGTTTTCTTTCTGGTGGATACAATTTGCATCGGTTCTCCGATGTGATAGGTCTAGTTTGCGTTGACTTTTTTCTAGACATTTTAACGAAACAATGTTTTCTATCTTCACAAAAATTTATATGAAGGATAATTGGGTGAATAGTTTCGCCAGGATGGCTTTTTTGATAGCTTTGTAGCTATCTGAGTAATTGCTTGTTTGCTACTTTGAGCCTACTCTGAATTGCATTTCTGTGTTCACTCTTTTAAAGGAAACATATTTAACTCATCTTTGTAAAATTTGGTGTGAAGGTTTATAGGGTCACTTGCTTACTTGGTACTGTTGTTGATGGTAATAGCTTTAACCTCTTAGTAATAGCTACATAGCAGAAAAACATAAATATGTCTATCTCCTTAACTGTGCGAGATATTGTGATTTCATCAAAATTTTCGATCCACAGGGCATCTAAGCAATGTACTATTGGCAGTTTTCAAAAAAAATTTCCTCCCCCTCAAAAGTGGCGGCCATTTTGAATTTTCGAATATTCGCCAAAAATGCAAAAACTCTTATTTGCTTCTACCTCCTGAACTCTGCGAGATAGAGTTATTTTGTCGAAATATTCGACCCACAGGGTATGTTATCGAACTCCTCTCTGCAATTTGCAAAAACATTTCCTCTCCCCAAAAATGGCAGCCATTTTGAATTTTCTAATTTTTTACCCAAAATGGAAAAACATAAATTTGCTTCTATCTCCTTAACCGTGCTAGATAGAGGGATTTTGTCAAAATTTTTGACCCACAGGGTATCTAAGTAATCTATTCTTGCCAATTATCAAAAAATTTTCTTCTCCCCAAAAATGGAGGGCATTATGAATTTTCGCCAAAAATGCAAAACACAAATTTGCTTCTATATCCTAAACCGTGCGAGATAGAGGGATTCTCTACTCTCACAAATTTTCAAAAAATTTTGCTCTCTCTAAACATGGCAGTCTTTTGGAATTTTACCATCTTTTGCAAAAAAAAACTATTAATAGCTAGCACCTATTAGTAGGGCAGTTGTAGATTCCAGGACAAAAGCCCCTCCTGACAGAAGCCCCACCTGATCTGACATGGGCGTGACTAAACCCCCAAGACTAAAGCCCCCCTCCAGTAGGACAAAAGACTAATGGACAACTGTTGCGAAACATTCATGGGGTGGACATTACACATAATAATGTGCTTTTTCTATTCTATGCAGTTTCTTCTCATATGTTGCAGCTACTTTTAACAGGGTGTCCAATTTCTAGTTTTTTCTTGATTTTCAATCCTACTTTAATTATATTGTAAATTTATTATACACATTCTCTAGTTCTCTGTCTTTCTCTACTCGCTCCAGAGTATGTACAAACATGCTAAATCGCACTCAAAAGCGAACACTGGTATATTATTAAACAAAAAGATCAGTATATATGGAATATGCCGTTTAATAATATCCAGCAAGAAATATTAAGGGAAAAATAATATACTGCATGTTTTCTTGAAGTCCTCTAATATTACTCACTCACTTGTGCTCACAGAAACCGCAAATATTCATAAGTCACTTGATTTTGTGGGGTTTTCTACTATTTCGACTTGTATGCCCAATTAATTAATATAATTAACAAATCAGGTCACTGAATTTCGACACCCAGTGCACCCCTGTCACTAATGTTATGTGGGTGTTCCACCACACGACTAAGGCTTCCGATTAAGGGTTTTTGGGGGTCGGTTTGAAATATTTGCTTAGTCCCAGACCTTCTGTAAGGGTCGGTTATGGTTGGTTGAGGCCGTGTGAAAAATCAAACATGTTTGATATTTCTCACGACTCAAACTGATTCATATTTCCCACCCTCAACAAAATGTCCAGTCCCAGGCCTCCTCAGGCCTCCTCAGACCCAAATTTACACAGTCGTGTGTTGTCCCAGGCCGCCTGCGACCCTTAGTCCCAGACCTCCCTAGCTTAGTCCCAGGAAGCCGGTTGTTAGTCCCCGACTCAAATATGATGCGTATGAATTTCATGCGTGTGAAAGTGAATCGGTTCCATTAGTCCCAGGAAGCCTCAGACCATCTGCGGTGTCCTGGGACCCAAAAATCAAGGTCTGGGACTAAGCCCCGACTAAGGGTAACCGACCCTAACCGATCCAAGCCGGCGTTCTCAGAACGCCTGGGACAACACAAATTTAGTCTGCGACGGCCTGAGGACGCCCCAGGAGGCCTGGGACTAACAACCAATTAAGAACCGAGTATTTTCCACGTGTCTGAAATTAAAACGAGGCAATGAGGGGGTCTGGGACTATATAAGCGACCGCGCACACATTCTCATTGTTACTGACTGTTTGGCTACTGAGACACGTGTGTCACTGATTTGTAGGGGTTTTCAGTTTTTTTAAAATATATTATACTTGAGCTTAAGGCAAATTTCACAGTTAGGAAACACATTTTACTATTTTTTTATTATTTTGTCGACTGGATTATGAGGAAAGAGAAAGGAGGGAAGAGAGGAAGGAAAAAGATGGATGAGAGGGAGAAGGAAAGTGAAGTAGAGGAGAGGACTGAAGTTATAGAGGAAGGGATTGAGAGGAGGAGATTGAGGAACGTTCAGAAGCTATTGAGGGAGCTGTGGAATACGAAGAGGGGTGTGAAGAAGATCCAGAGTGCCATTCTTCAGCCAAGAGAGCCAGGGTGTGTGCAACTTTTACTGACAGTCAGGAAATTTCCATTGTGGAATTTGTAAAGCAGCACCCAGAACTGTATGACAAGGAACATCCACGTTTCCACAACAGGACCAGAAGAGAGGCTCTCTGGGCAGAAATATCTGCAGAACTCAAGCTCCAGTCCTTTGATGTGAGACGTTGGTTCGAGTCCCAGCGAACGCGTTATGGCAAGCTGTCCAAGCTCCAATCTGGCCAAGCCCCGAGGGAGATGACCAAAAGACAGTCCTGGGTCTACCAACAGATGGGTTTCCTTAAAACCCACATCAGACGAAAGGGGGCCAACAGAAGTTCAGGTTTTGAGGCCAGTCCAAATACCAGCAAGCAGGACGAATCACGTGGCTCAACTACTGATACAGAACACCTTGAGTCCAGTGTCCTGAGGGAGAGGAGTCAGTCCATCATTACATCTACACCCGTTTCAACAACAGACTCCAAGATTCTCGAGCACTTTGAGCAGATGAGGACGCTGATCTCAGGTTTTCTGCAGCAGAAGTCGGACAGGCAGCCCTTCTTCGACTACGTGGCATCAGAGGCCGAAAAGATGACTCAAGAAGAATTTGAAGAGTTAAAGGGCAAGATATTTAGAGACATTGAAAGTATCAAGAGCAACCGTAGACATCAGCCATTGCCCAGAAGATCAGCCACTATTACCACGGAGTCGCAGAGGGTCAGGATACTGCCACCAACCACTCAACAGGCATCTAGTTCCACTCAAGCAGCAGCTGGCAGCAGTTTTGTGTACTATACACTAAGCCGCATTGGCTTCAGCAACCCTACATCTGTCCTAACTGTATAGGACGAAGGGAGCAGACACAACCTGAGTGGAATATTAAGCCAGCTACCTGATCTGACATCAATACAGATTGTCGAGCATCCTCAGCAGCAGCAACCGCAGCAGCAGCTCTTTACTATCACCACTTCAGCACCGCCTCAACAGCAGCAGCAGCCTCCTCAGTAGCCATCCAGTCAGGGTCTTTGACCTGCCAGGCCCTTTTCAGGGCCACCAAATCTTCCAAAAACAATTTATTAAGCTACATGTTATTCCAATTCCCCTTGCAAAACAAAAAAGTTCAGTACAAATATTTATCACAAGAAAAAAAAATTAAAGTCCAACACCCACACCACCCCAGACATGAAATAAATAACCCATGGTACCACACATAACAAAAAAGGCCACATAAAAAAAATTAAAAAAAACTCCCAATATGGCCATTAATCAGCCCATTTTTAGCTTAAAATCCATGGGATAGTTTAAAATCTTTAATTGAAAAGTCCAACACTTACACCTTCCCTAGAGGTAAAAGGCATTATCACATACTTACCAACCCACAAACAGACAAACCCAATACCAAACATAGCCCCCAACTAACAAACCCACTACCAAACCTAACACCCAACTGCCAAAAACAAACCCAATACCAATAACCACCAACCAAGAAACAGACAAACCCAAAAGTAAACAGAACCTATGCCAACGAACTGACAAACTATTTTGCAAACACAATCCCCCATTATTGAAAAGAAAATTAGCTTCATGGTTATATTTTCTATATATTTGTGAATAGAAGTGAAGATTTTAAACTTAAGATTTCCATGAAAACATTTCTGTTTGAAATAATTTTCCAACCCCCCCAAAAAAAAAAATTTGGTGAAATTAGGATGTGGCTTTCAAAATATATGCAAAAGTAATTCCATTTAGGATATTATGTGTGGCTTTGTGTGTGGCTTTGTTTGGCACTGGGTTTGTCTGTTTGTTGAGTGGGTAACTTGTGTTTGTCTGTTTGTCAGTCTGTGTAACTTATGTTTGGCATGGGGTTTGTCTGTTTGTCCATCTGTACAAGTTATGTTTGGCATGGGGTTTGTCCGTCTGAACAAGTTATGTTTGGCATGGGGTTTGTCTGTTTGTCTGTCTGAACAAGTTATGTTTGGCATGGGGTTTGTCTGTTTGTCCGTCTGAACAAATTATGTTTGGCATGGGGTTTGTCTGTAGCAAGCATAGCTCATTAATTGTTTTTGGAATATTTGGTAGTCCTGAAAAGGACTGTTTACTGCAGCAGGATTTATATTCTGCCATCTTGCCAGGCCACTGCTCCCTCATTATTGAAGTAGTCCCTCAGGTAATCCCTCTGTCTCTTAACTAACATTGGTATATCTGTTGGTCTGACGTCGTCAGCCACCGTTGGCCAAATGGCTTTTTTGCCGTGGGTATGACATTGGCAAGCCAATGGTAAAGCTAAAGCCACTGACTTTGGTAGTTGGTGGGCCAACAGTGGGCCACGCAATATATTTATATTTTGAAATAATGTGTTTTTGCTGTGGATATGACATTGGCAAGCCAATGGTAAAGCTAAAGCCACTAACTTTGGTACTTGGTGGGCCATGCAATATACTTATAGTTTGAAATAATGTGTTTTTAACATTGACTTTTGTTAAATAATATGGCAGAAAACAATAGATGAGGTTGCTTATGAAAAGGTTTATAATGCTTTTAAAAATTTTTTAGAATGCAGTCAGTGGTCCAGCAGTGGCTCAGTGGTGGCCCGTTAGCTATATTTTGCCATTTATAGCCAACGGTGGCCACTCAAATACATAAAGTGTCCAATACTTTGCCATCGGTGGGTCACCGTTAGACCAACAGTATGTGTACCATTCAGGCAGAAAGTGGACCACTGATGGACAAATATTGGAATTTTTTGTGAAATACAATTCAAAACAACAATTTTTGGAAAGTAATTCGCTTAAACTAAATGAATTTAAGCCAAGACAGTGTCTTTTCAAGATCTGTCAAAACAAATGCTGTTCAGCAGAGCTTGAGATATAGCCACCAGAGGACCACCATTGGTCCACCAACTACACATAGCTCTTACAGATCATAGTTGAATGTGTCAGACAAAAAAAATCTGCGATAGTTTTAGGTTCATCAAAAAAACAAAATTATATCACATCCAAAAAATGAAGATATCTTTCTTTAACGTTCACTGAAAGTAAAATATTTGCCACCAGTGGCCCACTGGATGCCCATCATAGATCCTGTACTACTTATGTAGTGGGTGGGCCATTGATGGACCACCTGTGGCAAATATATAAGCAAGCAATATATAAAGTAATAAAGTGGAGGAAAGACTGACTGACCAAAATGAAGGAGTACAGAATAAGTTTGTTTATATAAATGACATTAACTTATGTTTGGTGAAAGAAAATGCACATTTTATTTATTTTTTCTGGAATTTTACACCAGTGGGCATAGGCTGGTCCCTGAGCTAAAGCCACTGACTTTGGTAGTTGGTGGGCCAACAGTGGGCCACGCAATATATTAATATTTTGAAATAATGTGTTTTTAACATTGAATATTGTTAAATAATATGTCAGAAAACAATAGTTGAGGTTGCTTATGAAGTTATTTATAAGTTTTAAAAATTTTGAAAAAAAAATGCAGTCAGTGGTCCCGCTGTGGCTCAGAGGTGGCCCACTGGCTATCTTTTGCCACCCATAGCCAACGGTGGCCCACTAGCGTCTTGCTATCTGGGTATGTGTACGACAGGATCGTGCTTCAAACCGGCCAGAAACGCGGCTTAGTCGGTTCTTATTCCCAGACCAGTCGGGGACTGTCTGCGGCTGCCTGAGGCGTCCTGAGGCTTCCTGAGGCCGATCTGTTCTTAATCCCAGACTTCAATACCGACTCAGTATTCCCGCCCATTTTTGCTTTTTTTCCACCGACTGTCCACGATTAAGGGTCGCCGACAGGATCGGGGCTTAATCCTTTGGTGGAACAGGGGCATTAAACAGCAAAAACAGGAAGCTTAGCCCATTTTATTTGATACATATACATTGATACAAGTAACCAGGTTCACTCACTGCATTTCTTAATAATTTAAGGAAATTAGTTAAAATCAGACAATATAATTACAACTTGTCTTAATATTAACATTAGTGACACTGGTGTACTATACTACGGTACAGGACCACAAATATTGTTGGGAAATTCCAATAGTAGATGCACTTGTTTGTTTTTATGTCAGGTTGACTGATCGCTGCCACTGCTGGATTATGGTATCTCTGTAATACCTTCTCTGGCTTTGGAATTTTTTCCTTCCTGTTTTGCTAGCAAGAGTACTCAAAGAGTGCAGACCCCCATCAAGGTCCAACTCCTCCGATATTGCTTATTAAAGCAATCATAAAAAAATCTATAGCAAAATCCTTCATCCAGATGGTGACACAGATCACTTCCAATAAATTGTCATCTGTTCCTTGTGCAATGGTCTGCATTTACTGAACATTTCTTTCAAGTTCTTGGTTTCACCCTTGTTTTCTGAGAGACTGCACTGATACCACCATATTATTTTTAACTTGAGTATATTCTGTAATATAAGGCATCTGAAGTGATTTGTTTGCTAGAATTAAGTTGAATATCATGTTTTTATGTCAGGTGACGTGTCAGTCAGCTGACCTTATGGCATCACTCTGAAGTGTCCGGGTACATATGAACAAATTCTCCGCCAAAAGATACTAGAGCCAGAGACTTGCTGCTTCTTTTAAAAGATTCCTTATCTATCGAGGATGAAAAATTGTTCAAGGAATGCTGATCTGTTTGTTCCTTTGTTTCCCAGACTCATTACGAGTAAGGTACCCCCACCCAAATGGTGAAAATTTCAACACTTTATCACATTTTTCTTTTTGACTATTGCAGGGATTTCTCTATTATCTTGTACATATGTAGTAGGTCACAAGTATATTCCCTTGTGTGAGTGAGTATCAGGCCTGGATTATTCATGATTATTTTTTGAGAATTTTTGAAATAATTTTAATGCATATGTCAAGTGCCATTGACTAAGGGCCCTGATTCTTGATTTGATTTCTCGTGAAGGAGTTCATCATTGATCACAAACTGTTTATTTACATGCAGTAAATGACAATACATACAGTATTTACATACAGTTAATGTCAATACATAAAATACACAATATGAGGTCTGTTCACAAGTTTTAATGTTTTATATCACTTGAGGAACCACTGGATTGGAAGTCTTCAGACAATACAACATATTTCTGGCACTAATTTTTTGTACTTTAAAGTTTTTGGAAACCCAGTACTTAAACAACCTACAGCTTGGTCACATTTATATTGTGATATAGAGAAAGTACTTAAACTCTTTTCCACTAGTCCATCAATATGCTTTTCAAGCTGTCTCACAAACTCAGACTTCTGTTCATCCATACTTCTTAGTGTATATGAAACTTTAGAGATAATAACTATTCACTGTTGTTACCAAAAGTTAAACTGACCATTGGCCAGATGGGCTGGTCTTATATAGACATAGCAGCACAGTTAATTGCAGAAATGTATTCCTTTTATGGTCCCCTTTTATGTGTTCTAAAGAAAGATAGATCAAATGATAGCGTGGATTACCTCCACAACTATAATCTAGAAATTAGTGTTGTTATAAAAATGTTGATTTGATGATTTTAGAAATTACACCTTTCAAAGATTTAGTGCCATTTTTAATTCCTAGTGCTATTTCTAACTCCCCTAGTGCTGCTTCCAATTAGAAGTACAACTAGTGGTAGTTCCAATTGGAAGCAGCACTAAGGGAATTAGAAATGGCACTAGTGGTAGTTCCAATTGGAAGTAGCACTAGTGGTTGTTCCAATTGGAACTACCACTAGGTGAATTAGAAATGGCACTGGATTGGAGTTTCCACTGTGCCACATAAATTCATAAAATCATGCACTAAATCACTTCTAACTTGAAAAGTATTGCATTTAGAGCATTTCGTTTAAATATGTTATTTGTCTACTTTTTCGCATAGCTACAACATGGTGAGTAACTTGGGAGTCTATTCCAATAGTTAAATGAATAATAACTACTATATGACTTTTTAGTACCTTCCATAATGAGTAAAAGCACTTTTAACTAGAAAACTATTGCATTGAGAGAACTATGTATAAATATGCTATTCAGCTACTTTTGGGTCAGCTATGACATAGTAAAATTTCAGATCTGTAGCTCATTGCTTAGCTGAGCAAAAGCATTTTGTTGAAGTGTGTTATTCACCTACATTTGCGTCAGCTATAAGATAGTGAAATTGTAGACCTGTAGCTCATTGCATAGCTGAGCAATAGCTACTTTGATGTTCTCATTGTTGAGTAAATCACTTGCAGCTTGAAAACTATTGCATTTACTGTATTTTGTTAAAATTTGGGGTCAGATAATGTAGGGTCGTTTCCTGTGTGCAGCACCCTTTAGGTTCTACCAAGTGCAGTCATCGAGGTCTGTACCAACTCTATATGTGACAGATTCATTGGTTCACTGAGTGCTTGTTATGTCCACCCCACTGGGGGGTAGACATATTATTTTTGCTTTTTCCGGTGTCCGGACACTTGGTTTCCGCTCATTTAGAGGAAAAGTATTTACCCAATCTTTACCAAATTTGGTATGGGTGTTTATTGGGTTAATAGCTTGTATGGGATTGCTTTTGGTGAAGATAGCTTTATATCTAACTGAGTAATAGCTACTTAGCTACTTTTGTGTACTTCTTTTGTTTCTGGGCATTTTAAGGAAAACTATTTGACATATCTTTACCAAATTTGGTATGAGCAATAGTTAGGTCGATAGCTTGCATGGGATTGCTTTTAGTGATAATAGCTATATAACAGATTGAGTAATAGCTACTTAGCTACTTTGCCCAAAATGGCACAACACAAATTTGCGTCTATCTCCTTAACCGTGCGAGATAGAGCAATTTCGTCGAAATTTTCGACCCACAGGGTATCTGAGAAATGTACTCTTTGCAATTTTTTAAAAAATTTTCCCCTCCTCAAAAATGGCGGCCATTTTGAATTTTTGATTTTTTGCCAAAAATGGCAAAACACAAATTTGCTTCTATCTCCTTAACCATGCCAGTTAGAGCGATTTTGTTGAAATTTTCGACCCACAGGGTATCTAATCAATATGCTCTTGGCAATTTTCAAATTTTCCTCTTCCCGAAAATGGCGGCCATTTTGAATTTTTGCCAAAAATTGAAAAAACACAAATTTGTTTCTATCTCCTTAACCGTGCCAGATAGAGCGATTTCATCGAAATTTTCGATCCACAGGGTATCTAAGCAATGTACTCTTGGCAATTTTCAAAAAAAATTTCCTCTTTCCAAAAATGGCGGCCATTTTGAATTTTTGCTAAAAATTGAAAAACACAAATTTGCTTCTATCTCCTTAACCATGTGAGATAGAGCGATTTTGTCGAAATTTTCGACCCAACCAATGCAAAAAGGTATGAAGCTGAAATAATTTACATGTACACTAATAAATATTTAAGCATCCTTGGTATATTTTACGTATGAACCAGGATCTTGTAAGACTACTATACAATTTTTCAAAAGGTTCATGGGGTGGACATTACACATGATAATGTGTGTTCTTCTATGCTATCCTGTTTCTATTCTCTGACCATGTCTCTCAATGGTGTTTCCTGCTCACTCTTGTGGTTCTTAAAGTTACCAGAAAAATCAAAACCTATTTCGCCAATTCCGACACACCTTTCATCACTGCATATGGCATTTTTTACTCTAACAATTTCCTCGCGAGACACCTCATGAGCTCTTTTTGGATGAATGCCATGGGTTCTAAAAATTCTTTCATCACCATTTCTTTTGACATCCTTGGCAGACACTCCGTGACAAAAATTAGCTACAACAGCCTCCACGTGAACTTGAATATCAGGCTGTGCACCCTTCTTAAGCATTTCAGTGAGATCTTGGCAACCACTGTACGCTTTCAGTTTGTCAAGATGCATGTGAGAATCGATGTAGCTCACCGTATCAGCACTAACTGCAATGGACGGACTCCCTAGCAACACAGATGACTCGATACTCCCAGGACTAACTTCGTCAGCTGAGGCGAGTAGCAAAGACTCATCCAAGGGTGCAGGTGCAGCACCTGCACACACTTTAGATTCATCTTGAACAATGGTCTCTGTATCCATCTTTTCTTCCTCTCTCACTGGAGCTTCCTCCGGCTGTTCACTTGAGTCGTGCTCAGCAACTGGGAGTCTTGGCTGCTCATTTGAGTCATGCTCAGAAATGTTGACTTTCTCCTCACCAATATAATAAATAATGGTCGATACAACTCTCCAGTGAGCTAATGCAGCCTCACAACTGGGCGGATCTATTGTGGGTTGACTCAACAAATCCTGACCTGTTGACCACTTATGGAAGTTCTTTATAAAATCAATATCTTCCTCAGATAACTGATATTTGGTGCCCTCTGGGAACCATTTCTCCCTCAAGACAAAAGACAATAGTTCTTCATGACTATCTAAATTAAGGAGACATTCTAGATGTTTCAATGACCAGTTGATTGAAGACATTCTTTTCTCTTCTGGCATAGGTAACCATGAGGCAAAACTTCTAGACAAATGTTTGCCAGCTATATGTCTCTTTACATGAGTCATGGTAAGTTTACAGTTCTTCATATAACATTTAGGGCGTCTTAGCCTACGTTTCTTGATTGGGATGCCTGAGCTCACTCCAGTTTCAGATATCCTCTTCCTGATGCCTGAATCAATACTCTCTGCCTTCTTGACTATAGTTTCCCGTGGTTTCACTTCGCTTTTTGGTTGACCTTTGGAAATAGTTGAAATGAACTTCGGAACAGATGTAGCACTGCTCGAGCAACCTGCAGCTTCTTCCAGCATTCGTCGAATCCTTCGGCTGCTAACTTCTAGAAGTAAACCCTGATTAAAAGGATTGAGTGGTGCAGCACTGGCTGCAACTACATCCGATATGACCTGTCTGTCCACAAGAGTATAAAGTTGCTTCAACAAATTCACAACCTCTTCACAGGCCTTCTCATTAGATCTCGCACTACGAGAATCTGATCCTTGTTTGGTGTGGGAAGGTGAAACTCTCGTTTCTCTTGATCTTTTCTTATCTGAAGAGGTTGAAACAACAACATATTTCACCTTCTGTTTCTTCGTTTCGGACACTGGATCCCTGTGCTCAACATAACATGCGTTGGATTCAACTCTAGCAGACCTGGATTGATCCGAAGCTTGTCGATCACTGTGTTTCACTATTGACACGCTAGTGGAATTATGTATGGTCTTGGGCACAGTAACTTGAAGCTGATGTTTCCGAGTAGTTCCTTCCGGTATAGTTACTCGGCGTCCTTGCTCCTTTGGGTACTGGGGAGGTGTTGAAGTAACTTGATGGGAGACCCTTTTAGTGGCCTTAGTGGCAACATTTGTAGACATATGTACAGTTCTTGAAGGTTCCGTGTAGGAAGCATGTGCGGACGTTGACTCTGTGGCTCCTGACTTAGAGTGTGTATGTGTCGCTGTACTTGAGCTCGTACCCTGGGCGTAACGTCTGCTGTAGGAGTGAGAAGCAGGTTGAGCATGTGAATGCTGACGTCTTGAATTTGACAGCTGAACAATAGATAAATACATATTGCCAGAAAGTTGATCCAAACATTGAGAAATTGAAGGCAAAGGGAATAAGTCTTTGATTGTTTTGGTATTGAGTGATCTGAAGTCAACACAATATCTCACGGTTCCATCTCTCTTTCTCACAAGAACAGGTGCTGAAGCCCAATCAGATGAGGATTCAGTGATAATCCCAATATCCAATATCAACTTAAGATTTTCTTCCTCTTCCCCTTCGAAGCCCAAAGGTGTTCGTCGCATCGGATGCTTCACAGGTTTCTCTTCACCGGTGTTGATGGAATGTTTTATTTCAGTGAAACATCCCAAATCATGGCTACCCTTTGAGAATATATCCTGGAAATCTAACAGTAGCGAACGAACTTCTTGTGCTTCCTGTTCATTCAATGATTTAATTGAACGTTTCAGCAATCCCTCTAGATGGTCTGGAAAGGTTAATTTTTTGCTTTCTGTTGAGGCAAACGGTTCCTTTTGGTCGGACAGGACACCATCACACTCTACAGCATAGCCCAGAATGTGACCACACTGCAGAACTATGGTGTCATCTGTATCATTAACCAACTGAATTGGAACTATTTCTTCTGATTTCACCAGCAAATTAGGTAACAACAGACCCTTGTTGTCCCCGGCTGAGGATATGACCACATCGCCAGGTAGGATATCTGTTAACATGGCAGTAGACCTAAGTACACAGTTAGATGGAATCTCTAATCTCTCCTTGGCAACCACTTGGCAGGATGAATACACTTTCCCATCATCGGTCTGAAACATTGACAACCTTAACAGTGAATTATCCAAAGTAAGGAAACATTTGTCAAAGTCCATGACCGCTTTGAAATGGCAAAGGAAATCTATTCCTATGATGAGAGGTTCCACAATGTCAGCTACAAAAAAGTTCCACATGAAATTCTTCTTGCCATTGAATGAGACTTTGACTCCTTCAAATAGCTTTGCTTCCAACTTGACATCTTGAATGATTCCCTCAAGTTTCAGTTTATCAGTCAATTTTGGCTGGTGATCAAGTTGCTGATACAATTTTGCGCTCATGAGTGAAATTTGAGCTCCTGTGTCTATTAGAGCTTTTGTTTTTTGTCCCTGGATCACACAGTCAATTAAAACACTCAAATTTTTTAGATTCTTCTTCTGAAGCTTTCTGCAACGGAAATCACAACGTCCATGCAAAACCCCTTGTTTTTTCAATTGGGAAAAGGCGAGGGGTTGAAAAGCGCCTTCCCCTCCTAGTTTAAAGACTTCTCAGAGTCTGCAAACTTCACATTTGACTTCTCTCCTTTTAGGTTAAATGAAGCTCCATTTTGGCTTTTAAAGTTCGGGGGAGATCTTGGTGGCGGTGGACTGCTGTATCTAGACTGTGGGCTAGGATCCCTCCAATCTGGGTTATCACTTCGCTGAGGCAATGGCCTGCAGTTTTCATTTGACCTAGGTTGAAGAAACCATCGGTAGTCTTCATTTGGCCTAGGTTGAGGAATCGGTCTGTAGTCTTCAGTTGGCCTAAATTGATAATAGCTTTGGCCCCTGCTTCTCGGACTACCATAATGATAGCTTCCGCAAGGAGAAACTGGTCTGTGAGGAGAGTTTGGTGGAGTGTAAGGGTCTCGTCTATAAGCATCAGGGTATGGATATGGATAGAAATCCCTACCATAATCACTTGGCCTATCCCTCCAGTCCATTCTGTCACTCCTTGAAGGAGAATTCCTTCTGTCACCCGGATGACGCCTCCTCCTTGGACAATCCCTGACAACATGCCCCGGTTCCCCACATTCATAACACTTGAGCCTACTTGGTGAAACCTGACCCTGCTCCCGTTCACCAACCCCGGCCAAGACCTTCCGTAAACAGGCAACCATCTGTTTGTTCGATACCTTGCCAGAATCCTTAGTCTTCTTTGTTTTGGTGCGTCTAATCCTGGTTTTTGAGAATGAAGACGCAGATGAATCGCTGTCCAAGAGTGAGCTGGAGTCGTTTGACTCAGCATGCGAAATTTTCTTCACACAGGCCCTCTTCCCCAGAATCACTCTTCTAAGTTGAACTGCATCAAGGACATGCTTGTAAGCTTCTTCCAAGGTAGAAGGGTGCTTATCTGCCGCACTCAACACAGCATCTTTATCCCGGCAACCTTTCATGAAGGCATCCACAAAGAATGAATTACATGCCTCTCTTTTCTGTTCGTCAGGGAAGGATGCAACAATCATTTTCTGCAATCTAGCCAGGTACTTCTCTAGTGATTGGTCCACCCTTTGTTCTGTTTGAAGTAATTCCCAACGTAGAGCTGATGGAGACTCAGATTTCCCAAAGTGTCCCTGAAACTTCTTCACTAACCAATCATAGTCAGTCTCTCTTCTATTGGACAAAATCCCGTAGTACTTGGCAGCTTCCCTCTTCAAAGACATTGCAAAGTTGCGTATCTTCTCAGATCCTGACCAATCACAATTCTTGGCTACTAACTCAAATTGCGCTATAAAGCCATTCCAATGTTCCCCCTCGAAAGACAGTTTTGGGATATGCATCTTCTTGCCTCTGTCCCTGTTCTGTGTCCTAGAACTGTTTCCGATATTTACACTCCTAGAACCACCCGTAGCCAAAACTTCACCATCCCCTTCCTCAGAAGAATTGTCAGAAGTGTCGTCAGACTTCTTTTGAGTCACAACATTCACCCTTGGTCCACTACGACAGTACACGCCATCTGGGCTTTTGTGTTGAATGGTCGCGGTCACACGTTGAATACATTCGTCCTTGGGTGTGGAACAGTGACTAGCTGAATTCTGCACACTCCTTGGAACCGGAATATAAGGTGATGTTTTTGGTAATCCAGCTGGTGGCTCTGCTATTGTCACATTTTTCTTTGAGATGGTAGCTACCCTGTCAGACAATTCATCAGATGCTTTCAGGTCCAATCCTGTCCACTGGAACCCGTGCAAATTTGATGGCAACTCGTATTCAATGTTGAAAGTGTCCTTCATCACCCGCAATTGTTGACCAATTTTACTCAAAACAGGCTGTCTCTTTGCTTTAAACACCTGACCTTGGACGTTGAGTACATGCTGGTGAGCATCCTCAATGTCAGCAAGACAAGGCCCATATGATCCCCTCTTCATTCCCTCCAATTGCTTTTCCTGTTCCCTCAGGGTCTGCTCATGCCTTTGAAGAACCGCTTCATTCTCAACTAACAACTTGGAGAGTTCTTGAAATGAAGTGAAAAGGTCCCTCTCCATGGCCTGGTAAACTGGATCCGTAGAAACAGCCACCTTGGGGTTCAAATCAACAGAATCTTTCTGCATCACCACAGGTATCTTTTTCAAACTGTCAACCTCTTCCCTCATGGTGCACACTTGCATTTGCAAACCATCCAAGCTTACAGAAAGGTCGGTCACCTCATCCCTGTGCTGCTTCTGTTGCAGTTCAAGTGATGCCACTCGAGTTGAACACTGCTCCTGATCCCGCTCCATATTGAACCTACACTCCTCCAAGCGATCCTGACTCTCTGATACCACCCGCAGCTCTCTATGGTATTTCTCATCCTGCTGATTCAAGTCCGATTGAAGTCCCACAATATCGTTTCTCACAGAGTCAGAAACACCCTCCTGTTGACCCAGTTTATTCTGAAGATCAGCCACCCTGGACTCAACAGCTTTTACACCATCTCTCCATTCTTGATAAGCTCCCTGGACCTCCTTACGCATATCACACTTGAACTGGTCATGTGATAGGAACAGCCCCTGTACTGAGGATTCAACAGCCTTTGCTTCCTCACTCAAGTCATCGCAACCGGTATGCAATCCCTCAACAGCGGTAACTCGCTCATCAAGTCCCGTTACCATGGCTGCAAGTTTCAAATTACTGTCATTGGCAGCGCTCACCGAGACCTTAAGATTACCCACAGCTTCAGACAGCATGGACACTTTCTCCCCAGTAGAATCCTGAGATTCACACAGAATCTGCAGTTTCTTATGTGTGCGCTTACTGGATCTCCTTATATCCCGCAAAATAGCAAACAGGTCCTTGGAATTCATTTCAGATCCGCTATCACCACTGGCAAAACTTCCATCAGAGTCCGATTCTGTCTTTATCAACCCAGCGGAATGTTCTCCGTCATAAGCTCCTTGGAACTGATGCGGATTCATCGACGTCAAGTAATCTGTGTTGGAGCATACTTGATTTGCAGTAGTCCCGACTGCGGCCAACTGTAACTCAGACCGGGCCGAGGGTCCATTATCAGGACAAAGTTGACCCATCTGCGAAAACTGCGCTCTGCCTGAATACACTGAGACCTCTCCACTGAAGCGAATCAAGTTATTTGCAAAAATGTATTGCATCACTGAACCACCTGTTAATCTTTCCTCTTGAAACTGGCTTCTCGTCAGCTGACCCCCATTCCTATCTCGGGCAGCCAAGATGTTTTCAGCCTTCCTTTCACCCACATCCTTGATTCTCATCAAGTCAGCTTTGCTGGCCAATTCTATGTCAATTGTCTCCATCACCGCCCCTGAATCCTGCTGATTGTTCATCTTAAAAAAAACAATCTGAACAAAAACAAAATACAGACAAAAACACACAAATGTAAAGTCAAATTATCGAAATATTGCAAATTCAAATTAAATAATTTTGAAAATTCAAAATTGAAAATTTTCACATCAGTATGTAAATCAAAAGCCACACAGATATGGATTAAAACAAAATTCACACCGTTACCAAAATTCAGATAAGTGTGAAAATTTCAAAAATTGCACAAAGTTCACACAAGTACAAAAATTAGCAAAGTGTGAAATATGAAAAATTCAACAAGAGCAAATGCTAAATAGCAATTTCAAGACAAACTGAAAATACAAAAATACAATAAATACAATGAATACGATTCAGAAAATTGAATTAAATTGCAATTTCACAAAAATTTGGAAAAAAAAAGTCAAACTCACCTTTACTAAAAAATGTTATATCTATTTCCAACAACTACAAAATTATTCCAAAGTTACTTCCAAAATCAAAATATTTTCAAATTTGGTATAAAAATGCTAATGAGAATTTCAAATTACTGTCACTGAAATAAATTCAATTGCAAATCCCACGACAAATCACCTATCACACCAGCTTTGTAAATAAATAAATAACACACTCTCACCTCAATTCGTCCGTTCCAACAAAAATACAAACAAATATATAAATATTGAATTTATAAATATGAACATATAATACAAACTGAATATACGGATCCGAACCAGCTATTCCGCGCAATAAAAACCAGTTACTGTTCGTAATAAACAGTCCGAGCAGAAATACCGGCTATTCTACGCAATAAAAACTAGTTACTTTTCGCAATAAACAATTCGCGCAAAAATACCGGTAGTTATTGTACAAATGTACGCAATAAGTTATTTATGCAAAAGAAAAAAAAAAAGTACTACAACTACGATAGACCTTAACTACCATGCACAAGAAAATATTCACATGTACTTGAATACGTTAGTAAAGTACAATAATCAAGTTACAAATTTAAATCACTCTTCCAAAATTAATGCAATAATTTACTGATAAATTACACTCACAAGCTAATGAAAAGTTAAATATTATTTCTCTGCAATTTACTATTTAAGATACAAGTTATCCTCACTAAATCAGTAACACTATCAGCAAATTAAAAGTTACTATTTAAAATTTACTAATACTGAATTGCAAAATTACATGTAAATTCTGTACTACATCCACTACTTTTATAGATTTTACTACCAAAATAACATTAAATTTGTGAATACATCAGGCAGTAAATTTATTCACACAATAATTCACCGTATCGCCAATCACAAAGCGAATATTTTTAAATTATTGTGAATACTTATGTAACTGGACCTCGGCCGTACCGACAATCAATCCCTTTCAGTTAATGAAGAGTAACCACAACTAGCAAATATTATGGTTTAATAATTATTTAAATTAAAATAGAAACTACACAACAAATAGTCAGTGCAAAATTAGGACAGCAAGAACACCATCAAGGCCTGTGTCATCCACTTGCAGACTAAAATTACTGTGTAATTTGATTAATAGAGTTGAAAACTGGTGTAAAATTATCAACTTACATCAAAATTTACACCAAAATTACCGGAAATCACGCTAAGTTTTACCGGAAATCACGCTAAGTTTTACCGGTAAAAAAGGGCATAAAACACACCAATTTGCACTCCTGATATGTATTCAAGTAACCAGATTAATATAGCAGTGCTGGTTTATGCTGACAATCGAAAATACCTGATATATTCAGACAAAAATGCAGCAATAAAAGAAGGAAAACAAACCCCCTTCAAAAGCACCAGAGAATATCGCAGCTACTATCAACAGGGCGTCCTATTTCTAGTTACATCTTTGCGTTGATGCAGATGTTTTTTTGCAATTGACATTCACCTGATGTTTTAGACTGAGTCTTGACCTAAGTTTTGGGTCATTGCTTATTATTTAAAGGCAGCTAAGACCGTGACTGTAGATACTGACATTGTTTTATCTCCAGATGGACGTTAGCATTAATTGTAAATGTCAAATTTTGATATTTATACACATTTTGACCTGGCTCTCAAATGAAAGACAGGTTATCCAATGGCTCATATATATATTAATTAATTTATTTAATTTATTTGGGTTTTAACGTCTCTTTCAACACTGTATAGGTTATATCATGATGGGTAGTTTCATGGCAGAGGAAACAAGCATATATGGTTGTTCAAGGTTCTTTACTGTAAACTGCTGGCCATCGGTAAGCACCTACCAACTTGCCACATAGGGTCTGGGGTTTGAACCACATAGCTCAGAGGGAATATATATATAACACATATATATCCCCTTTAAGCATGCAAGAATTTAACCTTTAACCTTTTTCTTCAAGGTCATTGGCTAGCATCTAAATATCAGCATGTCAGAATTTATTCCTATATGTTTGTATATTTTCATTTATAATTCCTTATTATTGCTTGTAGGGTTTCAGAATGTTAAAGTGACTTAAAAACATCTGTCTATGTAAGTGTTGTTATATCCCTATAAGCCTAGCCACACTTTAAGATTAGCACAATTGAAATCCAAGAACAATTTCTCATATCCTGTACTTCTGCACAATCCTTTCAGTTAACAATGGCATGAAAAAAAACTATCAGAACATCTATTTTAAAAATCTAAGAATAATCTTTTAATCTATTTTAAAAATAGAAGACTAATCATTTTAAGTTTTCTTGCAATTTTTCCTCTGTTATTTTAAAGTATTTTGTGACTTCAAAATGTGTGACTGTGTAAATGATATGACTTTTCCTGTTTTCTAGTAATTACTGTACTCCATTAAATCATTTAGTTGTTATTTAGCTTGTTTTTGTTACGTTTTATTGATTTTGTTGTTAACGTATTTACAGCTGTTGAGTGTTTTGAGTAACCATAATAAGCTGCCATGTCAATCTGACAAATAATAATAATAAAATAATGACAACTACCTACTGAAAATCATGACCCATGAATTTTTTAAGGAGTCGGAATATCCTTTTAGTCCTGCTTCAAGGTCAAATAGACTCTGTCTATAAAAAATGTCGCATTTGTGCTTATTCTTCATGGGGATTTGGATTTGGTTTGAGACCTTTGCCCACCCCCACCCCACTTCATGGCCAGACAGGGTATACATTGGGAAAGGCTTTGGAATCATGATCATGGGGATTTGGAATGTGAAAGCAACCTAGAAGAAATTTTGGGCTGTAAATCTTTTATCCTTTTGAGTACATTTTTGTCTATTAATTAAGGGTGTTGCACACAGGAAACTACCTGACATGATAAGGCATATTAACAGTAGTTTGCCTGGATGTTGACAGGTATATCAAAGCACACTGGATCCAATGTGTTCGGTTTGTTTGCTATTTTACAGCAGTGTTTTCTCACTTTGCTTGTAGCAGTTGAAAGTGGAAGTTGGGTGTATATAAAATACAGGATAGCCTTTACCTGAGCTTAATGGTGTACAATATGTTGTTAAAATATAAATACTTGGTGACATAATGAAGAATTACATGTTTTAGGAGAGACAAAATAATCAGTAAATTAAATTTAAAAGCTAAAATATGTAAGGGTATATTTATATTGTGCTGTGCCCACCAATATTTTACCTCAATATAAAAAAACTTGAGCTACCCAAAGCAAGACTGTGTTGTACCAGTTAAATGCTTTTCATTGGTGCAGCCTGTTTAAGCTTTCCAAGGCATTTATTACACACAGTTCACTAGAAATGACGTGCAATAAAGAACCCCCTTCCCCCTCCCTACGACTAGATAAAAATTGGAAATTTTTCCTACTTAGAAATGTCGGGTCCGTGTCCTGCAGTGCCTTACTGATAGGATTGGGCTGTGTGTGCATACATTATTTAGAATGAAACACCATGGGCTACTTATCTTATCTGATCGTATCGTGTACCTTTGGTGCTAGGTGGCTCCTTTAGTCTTCTGTACCTCCAAAGATGGCCATGCCATGACTTAATAAGGTTAGAGCACCTGCTCGTGGCTAGAACATTGGCTAGTGGCTAACCACTAAGACTAAGCACTTGGCTAAGTCAAACGCAAATATAGGCATGTTGCTACCAAATATAGTAGGAGCACCTGTTGAACACCGACTAAAGCTAAGATTTGCTTCTGAAAATAGTTCACATGATCTCATACCTTTGGCATTTACTGGAATCCATTAGATGAGTTTTCATCTTGAAACCTATGTACAGCATGCATAAAAACCCATTCATATACACTATATGATAACAACACACAGCAAACATTAACATAATAAGATACATGACAAAACCCATTCAATCACTTGTTGCCAATGCAAGTTTAATTATCAATTTATATTTATTCACTACAAAACGCTATTCTGACTGGCTAAGTTAATTAGGAGCACAACTTGAAGACTTTACAGTAACATAGTTCTACGTCAGTTGCTCCACATACTAGTGCTAGCAGGTTTCTGTTACAGTTACAGAACTTGTTTATAGACCTCATTTCTCCAGCACATAACTGGTTTATCGCAGAGCTTAAGTTTAAGTTAAGCTATTGCTTCTTGCAATGGTTTTTGTTGTACCAGTATTGTTAACTTCTTCACTTATATACACATGCAACATACTAATATGAAACTCAAACTATTTATTAGGCACACTTTTTATAATTTCCTTTTGTTACTTTTGTTTAGCAATCTAGACTTATTTAAGTTACTCAACTTAAGGCTGAGACACTCAATTGGACATCAAATAGTAGGTTTTTTGTGCTGGCCAGTCTCTACCGTAGACTGCTTTATTGAAGATTAATAGTTGTACTCACATAATTTTTTTTTTTCAGTTTCAAGAAATTTTTATTCACCATTTTTTACAAAACAAACTAAACTCCTTCTCTCCTGGAGGGGCGAGGATGGCAAACCCCCGTCAGGATTGTACTCACATAATAATAAATCTCTGTTAATTACCTCCATAATTAAGACATATTTTTAGCTTCCTTCATCACTACAATATTTTTCTTTAACATTACTTCAGATGACTAGAACCCCACCTGACAATATATTTATTTGGGCTTTTATATCACTTTCAACACTAAATAGTTCATATCACGATGGCTAGTCTAATGGGCAGGGAAAACCAATACATACAGTTTGTAATAATCTTCAAAATACTTTTGCAGATGTGTAAAAATGCCCAAGTTCTTTTTATCAACCCATTTAACATACTTGCAGTTTTACAGTTTCTGTCTGTAATCAAGTTGCATATGTGTAAAATTGCAGGAATTATAGTCATATTCTGACACATTTTTTTGCAATTCAGAAAAGCAACTAACATTTCACCAGAGCTAATTTTGGGGGGAAACAATAGAGTTTCAATAAACATTCATTTCTTCCATGGTTTATTAAAATTCTTAAAATAGATAAATGACTGGACTGTAGGATTGGTTCTGGGGATATGGAACGTGAAAACAACAGAAGAAACATTGGTCGTGAACTTCATGTTCAAATGAAGTCTACATACAAAACAAGCATTATATCATGCTTAACAGTGGTCCCACAGTTTTTGAATGTTAAAACAACTTACAGGAAATCATGGGTGGCTATAAATCATTTTTAAGGGTTCTAAAGTTATCTTTTAAAATACCAATGATTTTAGTAAAAGTAGAATATCACTGATTAGATTTTTTTTCAAATTGGCAATGCTAATGGACATTTTTCTTACACTTAAACACAGAAGCTCAATATGCAATTTGAACAATACCTAATTTATCAATAATATTAACTGTGTCATTCATGAAGTGGTCTTGCTATGTTTTACTTTGTATGGTTGTTGTTTAATAAATTTAAAAATAAATTTTACTGGTATTTCTGATCAGGTGAGTGTGCAAACAAGATGGCAACAGCAAATGTGCCAGCAGACACACCAGTAGATGATGACGTGTTACAATGTCCCCTGTGTTTACATCCACTGGAGTCTCCTGTCACACTACAACAGTGTCTGCACACGTACTGTAAAGAATGTCTGAGTGAAATACCACAGACCAGTAAAGATGATGTCACAGGATGGATGTGTCCCAAGTGTAACACATTTACATCAGAAGAAGATGTGAAGAAGGATGATTTTATAGAAAAGGTGATTAAATCTGAAAATGTAGATGACAAAGTAAATGATTTACTGACATGCAAACAGTGTTACAGCAAAGCTGATGTTAAATGGCAGTGTAGTGACTGTAGAATTGAACTCTGTTCTCCATGCCAAGTAATTCATTTAAACATCCCGATGCTTAAAAACCATGTAATGTGTGAACTTGATACAAATAAAGCCAATGATGAAAATGTTATTGATGAGCTATTATTTTGTGATAACCACAAAGACAGGCTGATAGAACTGAACTGTAAAGTTTGTGAAGTACCTTTATGTGTTTTATGTAAAGTGAAAGATCATGACGCACATACAACAGAAACTGCCAGTGATGCACTCAAAAGATTGGTGCCAGAAATGGAGCAGAGAAGTGAGAGCATGGTAACACAAATGGTTCATCTTGAGAAAAAAGTTAAAGTGATCAGGAGTAGAATGGAAGACACCAAAAAGTCATTTGCTGAGACTAAACAGAAAATACATGAGCGGGCTGAATATTTGATTGCAGAGTTAAGAAAAATAGAATATGAACAGGAGGAAGTTCTGAAGGTGGAACAGATGACAGCACTGAAAGCACTGGAAGAAACAAAACTTGAACTGGAACAAAAATTAGAAAAAACAAAACAGGTCTTGAAAGTGATGGCATTAACTCTAAAATGTGCACGAAATGCGAGCTTGCTGCAACAATTGCAAGATGGACTATCAAAACAAGTTAAAATTTCCAGTGAAATTCAGTCAGAACCGTTAGTTATCAATATTCAAAGCATTAAGTTGACAAATGCAATGGAGAGTGATAAGATTCACACACAGATGCAAATAATATTTGGTAAACTCAAGAGAATTAAGATGAAATACAATGTTACCAGAGAGGGACAACCCTTGGATAATCATTATCTTTGCCAAAATATATCTACCTGTATTAATGAGATTTCACAAATACCCATTAAGACTGTTACATGTCTTGGACGCTGTGATAGGTTTTCACTTGTAGATGGACACATATATGTACCTTCAAATCATAAGATAGCAGTGTATGACCTGGACGGTAGTTTGGTGACTTCTGTAGAAGTACCTTTATATCCTGTGGTCATTAAAAAGGTTTCAAATGATCAATTGATAGTAGGCAGTCATTTAGGACTGTATCTTTTTGATACTCTTTTACATGCTGATGAAACTGTTAAACTTGCAGATGGTAAATATTCAGATATAGATGTATATGGAGACATTTTTCATGCTTTACGGTATGACACTAGTGAGATTCTAACTTCGAAGGTCAATGAAACTGAAAAGCACAAGGGTGAAGTATCCACTCAGAAGTCAGCATGGCTCACAGAGAGTACAGTGCAGCTTTCATGTATATCAGTACCAAATGTCTACAATACCTTCTGCAGGCAAGAAGACACATATATTATCAGTTCCATGGAAGATAAATGCATTTTCATATGTGACATTTTAGGAACTCTTTTGAAGACCATCATACCCAATAGGTGCACATTAGTTTGTGGTGTTGACCAAGGTGAAACTGTCATCCTGGCGGATTATCGTAATTATTCATGTTTTGCTTATGATGTAAAACAGGGAATTCAAAAGTCATTGCTAACTTCACTGCCAGGTAAACCATATGATATTCTTGTGGACAATGCAAAAGATGTGTGGGTTTTAGTAGAAGTGAGGGGAAAGTGCAAGTTAGTAAAATATTGTCATAAAATGTGTTAAGATATAATCCTTGAGTAAAATATGTTGAATAATTTCAGGCTGTAGAACCAGTACTGATATTCTGGGTTTTCCAAATTATTCCAAGTAAAGTTATATGATAATATATTTGATCAAATGTGATGAATTTGTTACAGTAAAAATGCATATTCAATTGATTCTCTCTGTACTCAGATATGAATACTAGTGGTCAGACCAGTTCGAAAATTAAAAACTGGTTTCCAGGGCTTTGAAAACGAACAAAATCCGGGATTTCAGAAGTCTGCAATGTTATGGGTACATTGTATTTTCCGGAATTCCAAAAACAGGTGCGTCAAGATGCGGTGTTGAAATATGAGGTGTGGTAAAATGGTGCGGCGAGGTGCGGTGTTGAAATATGAGGTGCGGTCATTAATATTCATGAGAATATATGAGGACACAGATTTCCCCTGGGATTTCCTTACAATACTTTATAAAATGGAAGCATAGACGAAGATCAAATACTTTAAACTTGAGAACTTACAGCCATAGCACCCAAGTCATTAATATTCATTGGAAGATATGAGGACACAGATTTCCCCTGGGATTTCCTTGTAATATTTTATAAAATGGAAGCATAGACAAAGATCAAACACTTTAAACTTGAGAACTCACGGCCATAGCACCCAAGTCATTGATATTCATGAGAAGATATGAGGACACGGATTTCCCCTATAATTTCCTTACAGTACTTTATAAAATGGAAGCATAGACGAAGATCAAATACTTTAAACTTGAGAACCAATGGCCATAGCACCCAAGTCATTAATATTCATGAGAAGATATGAGGACACAGATTTCCCCTGGCATTTCCTTGCAATATTTTATAAAATGGAAGCATCGATAAAGATCAAATATTCTAAACTAGAGAACTCACATTTGTACATAATTTCTTCTGTAAGCCAGAGTGTGTGTACAAAGTGTGACAGACCATTTAGCTCCACCCCCATACTTTTAAGAGCCAATCACCATAGAGGTGCGGTGAGGCACTATTCCAAAAAAAAGGCCAATGTAAGTTGTAGTGGAAAATAATAAATTATTCAAAGGGGTGTGAAAGCTTGACAAGGAGTTAATTGCTTACTCCATATATGTATGAGCCAATCAGAAAGGAGCTGCGGTAAGAGGTGCTATTCCGGAAAAAATTCCAATATATATTAGAGTGGATATAATTACAATACTCGCCCTTTAAAGGAGTGACTACATTTGAAAGTAGGGATTATTGCAAAAACTTTATCATTTATAACATACATTTCATATTCTCAAATGAGATGGAATAATGCAAAACTCTAAATTTACAGATTACATTATTCTTAAATAGGCTGCTATACTCAGGGGTTTAAGAAAGGTGTGTAGGATTTTAAGCCCCACCCCCATACTTTCATGAGCCAATCAGCATGGAGGTGCGGTAAGAGGTGCTATTCCGGAAAAAATTCCAATTCCAATTCCAAGAGCGAAGGGTATTATAGGTAGAGATCTCAAATTTACCGGATATGTTTATTATTACAAAATATTAAATGGAAATGTTTTTAGCATTATTTTGAAAAACAAGATGGCCGCCATGGGCATTTTTTTTCACTCATGAAAAGTACTTATAACTCCCTTTTTATTGGTCCTAAAGGTTTGCAATGTGAAAGCAACATGTAGGAAATCATAGGCTAGGAATCTTCTGAAGTGGTCAGATTTGACCTTGTGGCCCCTCCTTCTAGGTCAAATGAGGATAGCCAAAGTTAAAAGGGCTTATAACTTGCTTACTATCTCCCTCCGGGCTTTAGTCCGGGCGGGAAATTATAAAATGCATCCTGTGTGTGCATGTGTTCGTGTGGGGGTGTGTGTGTTAGTGTGTCACGCACGTCTCCAAAACTGCTACAGCTACAGATTTTTTGTAAACTAATTGTCCTAAAGAATTTTCATGCACTTGAAATTTTTTGGGGTTTTGAGGACTTAGGCCTAAAGATAAGTGAGCAATAGCAATTTTAGCTACTTTGAGTATAAGAGTCATAACTCAAAAAGTATTGCAGCTAGAGTTTTTTTTCTTGAAATATGCTGTTCAGCTACTTTGCCCTTAGCTATAAGATGGTACATAGTTTGGGGTTCTATTGCATGCCATAAGTGAGTAATAGCTATTTCCTTATTTGTGGCAAAATAATGAAAGAAGTAAATGTCAAATATCTTCAAAAGTATTAGAGTTAGGGAAATCTTTTCAAATATGTTATCCATCTACTTTTTGGTAAGCTATCACATAGTAGAGTTTCAGACCTGTTGCACCTTGGACAGCTCAGTAATCGCTACTTTGAAATTCTGACTGCTGCGTAAAGCCATTGTAACTCCAAAACTATTGCAGTATTTTCCTAAAATATGTTTTTCAGCCACTTTGCCCCCTTAACTACAAGATGATATATAGTTTGGAGTTTCATAGCATGCCATAAGTGAGTAATAGCTATTTTGTTATTTGTAGCAAAATATTGACAGAGGTAAATGAGAAATATCTTAAAAGTATTAAAGTTAGGCTAATCTTTTCAAATATGTTATCCATAGGTCTGAAAAGGTAAAAGGAAGAAATGATTCAATTTTTGGAGTGTTCCGGATCACTATCTGGATCTTCTAGATCAATGAAATGTAATATTTAAAGACGGATAACTCAAAAACTTATGGACAGATTTCAATGAAATTTTCAGGTTATGTCTGAAAAGGTAAATGTAAGAAATTATACAAATTTAGGATTGATCCGGATGACGATCTGGATCTTCTGGATCCATGAAATGTAATTTTTAAAGACAGATAACTCATAAACTTATGGATGAATTTCGATGATATTTTTAGGATATGTCTAGAAAGCTGAAAGGAAGAAATGATTCAATTTTGGGAGTGATCCGGATCACTATCTGGATCTTCTGGATCCATAAAATGTAATTTTTAAAGACAGATAACTCAAAAAGCTACAGACAGAGTTCGATGAAATTTTGAGGATATGTCTGAAAAGGTAAAAGGAAGAAATTTTTCAATTTTGGGAGTGATCCGGATCACTATCTGGATCTTCTGGATCCATGAAATGTAATTTTTAAAGACATAACTCAAAAACTTATGGACAGATTTCGATGAAATTTTCAGGATATGTCTGAAAAGGTAAAAGGAAGAAATGATTCAATTTTGGGAGTGATCCGGATCACTATCTGGATCTTCTGGATCCATGAAATGTAATTTTTAAAGACAGGTAACTCAAAAACTTATGGATAGATTTTGATGAAATTTTCAGGATATGTCTGAAAAGGTGACAAGAAGAAATAATTCAATTTTTAGAGTGATCCAAATCACTATCTGGATCTTCTGGATCCATGAAATGTAATTTTTAAAGACAGATAATTCCAAACTTATGGACGGGTTTCGATGAAATTTTCAGGATATGTCTGAAAAGGTAAAAGGAAGAAATGATTCAATTTTTGCAGTGATTTCGGATCACTATCTGGATCTTTTGGATCCATGAAATGTGATTTCTAAAGACATATAACTCAAAAACGTATGGATGGATTTCGATGAAATTTTCAGGATATGTCTGGAAATTTAAAATTAAGAAATGTTTCGATTTTGGGAGTGATCCGCATCACTATCTGGATCTTTTGCATCCATGAAATATAATTTTTAAAGACAGATAACTTAAAAACTTATGGACGGATTTTGAGGAAATTTTCAGGATATGTAAGATAGAGCAATTTCAGTGATAAGTCATTCACCTACTATTGGGTGATGTACCACATGTTGAAGCAGATCTATAGCTTTTTGAATAGCTGATTCATAGCTACCAAAATGGATAAGCTTGTTTTATCTCTAAAGTGTTGTTATTTCTTCTAAATAAATCATTCACCTACTGTTGTGTGATCTACCACATAGGGAAGTTGCAGAACTGTAGCTCTTTGGATAGCTGAGTAATAGCTACTAAAATGAGCAAATTTCTTTTATCTCTAAAAGTATTACAGACAGGCAATTTCTTCTAAATATGTCCTTCATCTACTTTGGGTTGATCTACTACATAGTAAAGTTGCAGAACTGTAGCTCTTTGGATGGCAAAGTAATAGCTACTAAAATGATCAAATGCCTTTTATCTTTAAAAGTATTGAAATCAAACATTAAAGTGCCTCTTGCTTGTTGTCACTTCTACATGTGCCTCCATCTCACAAGAAAATTTATATTCCACTATCTTTAGTACATCTAATTAATACGGCGGGAGATAATTGCATGCGTCAGAATGCTTGTTTTTATTATTATCGATAAAAGTCTGAAAACAATGATGTATTACACATGAAAATTGATTAAGAGATAACAATTTAACGGCCATTTATGATACAACAGAATCCATATTGTGGCCATCTTGAATTTTGGTAAATATAAAAAATTGCTCAACAATGCCAGAGCGGCAGTTATCAGATTATTGATCTACTCCCCATGAAGAATTGATTTCTGAAAAAAAAAACGTTGTTCATACTGATTTTCACGCCTCAGCTAATTTTTAGGGTTTGTCTACTGGACTTAATGTGTCTCCAATAAACCTACTGAAGTTTGACATTGACATCCTTTTTATCTCCCGCCAGGCTCACCTTGTCCTAATGAATTTTTACCCTCTTCAATATTTTTTGGGTTTGGTGAACTTTGACCTACTTTTGAGTGAGTAATAGCACTTTTACGTAATATAATTATGTGACTTTTAACTCTCAAACTATTGCATTTAGAGTATTTTGTTCCAATATGTTGTTCAGGTACTTTCTCCACAGTTACAACATGATCAGCAGTTTGGAAGTGTATCTCTATAGCTAAGCGAGTAATATCTATTTTCTCAATTTTAATGGTAACCATAATGAGTAAATGGCTTATATCTTCAAAAGTATTGCTGCTACACAATTTCTCTCAAATATGTTGTTCATCTACTTTTTTGTGAACTGTGACATATTTAAGTTTTACACCTGTTGCTCAATGTACAAGTGAGTAACGGCTACTTTATTGCTACTTTTAGTCAACATGTGAAAAAATCGCAAATATCTCGAAAACCATAGGAGACCGAGCAATTTCGAGCAAATTTTTGACCCACAGGGTAGTACAAGAGTATCCTATGCAGAAAGGAAAAATTTCAATTTTTGCCACTTTTGGATTTTAGAGGAAAATAAAACTTTGAATATCTCAAAAACTGTAAGAGATAGAGCGATTTCGAGAGAATTTTAAGACTCACAGATTACTACAAGGGTATCCTATGCAAAGGGGAAAAATTGAAAATTTTAATTACTTAAATGTAGCTTTTATAAGCTAGAACTGTAGGGAAGAGAGTACAGCCGAGCTCACTCACGAAGAGCCCATAAGGGCATCACTGCTAAAATACAGCCCTAGGCCTAAATCTCATTACATTTGTCACCCGAAAATGAGATTAAGGTACATTGAATAAGTGAATACATTATACAGATAAGAATGTAAAAAGACCTTACCATGAACATCTGGATAGGTAACTGATACCTAGACCCTGGAAAGGACTCCTGAAGACTTGATTGCAGTTGCTCCCCACCCCCTTCTTTTCTTCCTGAAGCTGAGAATGCTGAGGGGAAGGATCTCAGACTTGTTGACTCAGACTACTACTTGTCCCAGATACATGCTATTGTTGTTGTCTGACCAAGTAAGGTCTTTTAGGTAAAAATTGGTAAACATGCTGTGAGCTTTCCAGTGATATGCTTGCATGATTTGGTCAACCGATACCCCACCGTAAAAGGCCTTAGAGGCCGCAAAGGCCCTAATGTCATGCGCTTTGACTTGGACCAAGTCCAAGGCTTGTTGGTCTGCTTGTTTGTAACAAAGTAGAATGGTTTGTTTCAACCAGGAAGAGAGTGTAGCGGGTCTGAGATATGTCCTTTCTTAAAGGAGATGAAGAGAAGGGATCAGGAACCTCTTAGGTCCTTGGTTTGATCCAAATAGTACCTCAGGGCCTATACCGGACACAGGATCCTGTCTTCTTTGAATTATCTATCTATGATGGTAGTCAAAGCAGGAATAGTCACCGGAGACACACTGTTAGAACCTTCTCTTGCTAGTTGGTTTTTGGCTATAAAGTCAGTAGAAGGGAACAAGGCAACCTTTTCCCATTGGCCTAGATTAGATACTTTGTTTGCAACCCAGGCATGGATTTTGCTGCGGCACTTGCTGGAGGCCAAAGCTAGCAAGAAAGCAGTTTTGAGAGTAAGATGTTTGAGGTCTGTGTCTTTCATTAAGAACAACAGAAAGGTTCCAGTTAGGTTCAACAGTGTCAGCAATGGCAGTCCTGTAACCATCAATGGTAGAGGGGCACCTGTTTAGGTCCTGGTACAGGTACATGAAAAAGTCTGAGATGTGTTTCACAGATGGAGTGGAGAAATCCACCGAATTTTCTCTGCACCATTTTTCAGATAGGGCCCACTTTGACTTGTAGATGGTCCTTGTTGATGACCGCTGAGGGGCAGCAATTCTCTCTGCCCACCTCCACAGAGAAGCCTTGGAGTTGTCCACTCCTAGACACCAGGCGTGGAGGTTGAGATGTTGTGGATTGCTGTGGAATACGTGATTGTGTTGTTTGAGTAGTGTTGTTGACACTGGAAGTTGCAGTGGGATCTCTGTTGAGAGCTGCACTAGGTCCCCAAAACCAGGGCATCCCTGGCCAGCCATCCCTGGCCAGCCTGGGGCTATTACTATGATCAGGCAATGGCATTGCCTGATTTTTTGGATAACCCTGTGAAGGACAGCCATTGGAGGGTAAGCATAGACAGTGAGACCCGTCCAGTTTATGTTCAGAGCATCTATGTCCCAGTCTTTGGGTCTGGGATAGGAGACACATACAGAGGGAGTTTGTAGTTCAGATGAGTGGCAAACAGGTCTACATGAGGAGTGAACCACTTTTGGCAGATCTGTTTGAACACCTATGGATGCAGTGACCATTCTGTCGACTGTACTTGGTTGGACCTGGACAGGAGGTTGGCATCACATTCAGACACCCTGGAATGTGTCTGGCTTTCAAAGTTATCTGATAATGATGGCACCATGTCATGATCTTCCACATGAGCGCACACATCTCCGCTGAGTGAGTTCCCCCTTGTTTGTTTATGTAGGCTACCACTGTTGAGTTGTCCGTTGCAACTAGAACTGTTTGGTTATGACACTGGTTCTTGAACCTTCGAAGGGCCAGTGAGACTGACTTCAATTCTAGGACAGTTATGTGTAGCCTTTTTTCATGATCTGACCACACACCCTTTGTAGAACTTTGATCTAAGTGAGTGCCCCAACCTTTGTTTGAGGCGTCTGTAAAGAGTTGGATACTGTGGTCTTTGGGGTGAAGGTCTGAGCCTTTCATCACGTTTGCAGGATTCTACCACCAGTCTAGGTTTGCAGAAATCGTTTTTGTCCAAGGAAGGAGGTTGTCCAGCGACTGAGGATATCTCCAGTGCTCCTCGAGATGAAACTGAAAGGGCCTCATGTGAAGGCGTCCCTCCGGGACCATCTTCTCTGTTGGTGAATCAAACCAATTAGTGACATCAAACATCTTGCAGTAAAAACATGTTTGAAAGAACGGAGGGGACCTCCTACTGGTGGACTGGCTTTGGAGGAGTCATTGGGAGGAGGGGTTTCCACACCCTCGTCCCCTGTTATGGGGTCGAAAACGACCCCTGGAGCCTCTGAAGTTTGGTTTTCCTCTGCCAGAGGAAAACGATTGGTTACTGCTTTGAGAGGAATTGCCCCTGTAGGGGTGTTTCCTGTAGGAGCCTCTTTTCGTGTTGTGGTGGGTACCACAAAAGGGCTTGTTTTGATAGGGTTCAAAACCCTGTGTGTTTTTAGGGGTGCCTTTTTTAAGGAGGAAGTCCTCTCCATCCTTGACTAGTTGAGACTTGAAAAGAGGAGTAGGCCAGAAGGGTGAGTTCCTCAATTCCTGACGTCTCGAATTCCCTAGATGAGGTTGAAGGAGGGTCATCTCGGCCTCTCTTCTCAGAAGGCCAGTGCTGCCCATGGTATATAGTTCCCTCTGGAGGATGTGGGCTACTGATTTGCCAAGGCAGGCTAGGGCTCTTTGCTGGATGAGAATCCTCTTCTCCATGAGTTCAAAGTAGTCACAGGTGCTTTCATAGCCCCGTCTGACGGCTCTTACAGGGTTGCACCCTTCACAATTTGAGTTTTGGCCCTTTTGAAAGTAGCCTTGGCAGCGTGGAGGCCCTTTTCCAGAACAGTGTTGCATGAAGAGTCCGTTTTAGCAAAAGTAGCTGTGAAATTAATAGTGGAGAGGTTCTGCCTAGCTTGCTGTTCAAGTTCCTTAAGAACTTGAAGGGAAACCTTGCCCACGGGGGCCCCAGAGGGCTTTGGAGAGATACAGATTTTGGCAAAATCTGTGTTAAGTTCTTGAAGTTTATCTTCAAAGTAGGGTTGTCCCACCTTGTAGTATTTAGCAGTTGAAGCTGGGGGTTTTATGTATTTACCCTCAGGTAAATTGGAGGCCAAGAAATCTTGTTCAAACTTCTCAAAGGCATTTTTGAGAATAGGATTCAAAGGGAGCATAGCAGAGGGGCCTCCAGGCCTTAGCGCCTTTCTTGTCGTCGAGGCCTAGCACAGTAGTAGAGGACCTAGGCAAAGTTTCCCTGGGGTCAGGGAGATCAAGGATTTGCCTGAAGGTTTCCACTTCCTCTGTATACTGAGAAGGTAGATCAGACATATCTACTTCCCTATAAAACACTGGATCTGTGCTGTCCTGATGTTGGGGTTCTGGGGGAACGTTATGTTGAGGTTTAGTAGGCTTCTTAACATGAACAGAGGACTCATCTTCTGAAGATGACTGAGAATGATGTTTTGGCCTCGATTTGTGTTTGCTCTTATCAGAATGCTTCTTGGATCTAGGAGGTACCAGCTGGTAGTACTCTGAATCGGAACGATGTTCCGAGTGCTCGAATTTCAGATCTGAGTGTTTGGAAGCATGCTCGGACTGAGGTTGGTGAATGGACTTGGGAGGAAGTGGAGGTCCATAGGGCTCCAAGTACATGGTTGAATATCCGAGTGATTGGAATTTACTGGATTAGAAGTCCTAGTAGGAGGATTGGAATGCTTGGCTTGGGCTGAGACAGATGTCTGAACTACACCCGACTCAGATGTTTTTTGGAAAGAAAGCATTTCGTCTCTGAGAGACTTCATAGCCTCAGGCATTGAAGCCTGGAACATCTGCATTTCCTGTTTTAGTTGGATGTTTAGTGAACTACCCAGGGATTTTTCAAGCCTACTTTCTATTTTATTCTGCAATGCAGTACCTGGGGTAGGTGGGACATTATGAGGAGTTTTGAGTGACAAAGATTCAAAATGCAAGGGTTGGGGACGTGGGGATGAGGAAAATAAATTTTCAACAGCACCCTCAAGGTCTGCTTGGGAACCAGTAAAAGATTCCCCATAGTCACCCAACAGGTCAAGGTAATCTTTAATTTCTGCTTCCGAGTGTACCGACGTCTATGCTTAATTTTAGACTGTTGTTCTTCTGTGAAATTTGCATCGATATTGCAAGGAGACAGATTGGTAATACAGGGATCGTCTCCCTTGCCAGCCTCTCTACAGGTCGGGCAGGAGTTGTGTAAATCAAAATGGAAGCAGAAATGACGGCATTTAGATGATCTTGGTTTGGCACTAGCTTGGTGGAAAGACATTTTAAAGCAACAAAATCTCCGAGTGATTATTGAGAGATAAATCCGAGCGGAAGCGTGGAAAACTCACAAAAACATTATTATTTCAAAAGATACTGAAAGAGGGCTTCCCGAAATTACACAGAACGTGCTATACAATAAAATAAAACAAGTGATAAAAACAAACATCCAACAATATGTATGTATTGAGAAATCAGTAAATTATTGAGGTATTCTGCAAAAGACTTTCCAATATGGTGGCCAACGAGAGAAGAAGGACGAATCACCAAACGACACTGCCAGGGTACATACTAAACCACGGACTCGGCCAGTTACAAACGGTTATTTTTCTTAATCGTTGGCTGGAGTCACGGCCTCCGAATAAAGCACTCAGACCCACATGGTAAGCTATTGTGGTGCAATAAAATTTCAATTTTCGCCACTTTCGGTAGCCATCTTGGATTTTAGCGGAAAATGAAAAAAAGCAAATATCTCGAAAAGGTATTTTTTCCCCTTTTATGCTCAGCGGGAGATACACACCGCGGCAGTGGTCTTGTTTGTATAGCATTGAACCACCCAACTGATGACCACTTAGCTGTGTTTTGCATATATTTCCATGTGTTACTTTATTATCAAATTTTGATGAAGGTTGAGAGAGCCATGAATTTAATCTCTTTTACCTTAACCCTTTAAATATCCTTGGTTAAGAGGTTAAAAGAGGGTTTCTGGTGCCTAACAACTCTTATGTCATGTATATAGAGCCCAGTGGTTTCAAGTGTGAAAACAACTTATAGGAAACTATGGGCCACAAATTTTTTGGCAAGGTTCAATTGGACTTTGATCCCTCCATCAATGTTACAGAGGTCACCACACCCAAATACCCTTAAATTTCCATTGTTATTGGGCCCAAGGCTTTAGAATACGATAATGAGCTGTGAATTGAAGAGGGTCACATGGTGCACTATTGGCATGAATTAAAAAAACTTACCCTGACAGAAAATTGGAAATGAAAGTGTTTTGTACAGAGACAATCACACTTTTCACATCGTCACACTATGTCTTGCATTATGTAGTAACACTGTCTGTTAGAAAGAACTACCGTATATGTATAACTAGCTTCCATTGCACTATCACAATGTTCAGCCATTTTCCTGCTATGTTGGGTGTGCTTTATTCAACCTGTTTGTCAGTAGGCTGCGCTATTCTTTCTTTATTTATTTGTTGTTTTACGTCACGTTCAACAGCCATTGTCATATTGCGACAGGTAGTTTACAGGTGGAGGAAACCAGTGCATACTGCACTGTAAACCACCCGGCATCAGCAAGTAACTACCAACTGTCCAACATGAAGTGCCCGGCCCGAGATTCGAACCGGCTGCCTCAGAGGTTGGAGGCGAGAACTCTAACCCCTACACCACCGAGCGCCCCGCTATTTTTGATGACTCCCTCTCTTTTTTCACTTGGTGGACTATATTGCGATAAAGTGAGATATTTATTGTACATGGTCTTTTCGATTATTTATTTGCTGCCTTGCTGGTGCAATCTAGTCCCCACAAAGGGAAATTCAAAGCACAAAATTAACAAAAGAATTGACAAAAGGAATAGGTAAGGGATGTTCTAAGTCAGTAATCCATGTTTGTGTAAATGGAGAGAAGAAAATGTGTGGCGAAATTTGAGTTGAAGAGGTGAATCTTCAGTTGTTTCCTAAAGTATACAAGTGAGGCCTTGGTTCTTATGTTAAATTTCAAGAAGTAGGTGTATATTGACTGGAAGAATTGGAAAAATGGGAGTGTTTTTAATTGTGGGATGATGTGGGAAGATATGGAAGATCCAGTAAGTTTTGGACACGCTGCAGTCTTCTACACTCAAAATCTGTAAGTGAATAAAGTGGTGAATTGCAACAGTCCAGGTAACTACTAACTAGTGCATTTGCCAGAAAATGGTGTGTTGAGGTCTAGGAAGTGTTGAATCATATATAAATCTCTTTTATGGATAGCAGTGTTATGGTCCATTATGATATTTTATGTTATTCTACTTGCGATAAGTGATAAATAAAAAATGTGATCGTGAAATAATCAATATATAATGGTTGTCAAAAATTATCAGATATTTTGTAAAAATCAGACATTATAATAAGATGGACATACATTGTTATGAAAATGGTTATTAAATAGTTTCACTCGCCTAGTTGTTTTAACCCACAGCCCTTAAGGGCTGTCGGGGTATTGTTTTCACCCATGGTGTCCCGATGGGCATTTGGGTGGGCAGCGGGAAAAAGTTTGTCCGGACTGTATCTCAGAAACTGTAAGGTGCAGGAAGTTGATACTTGGTAGGGACATTAGTTATAGGGGATGTAGGTGTGCAACGTCATGGTGTAACCTTGATTTAACCTTACTGTAGTGACCTTGACCTATAAAATCTTGTTCAGGCTATATCTCAGAAACCATTAGGTGTAGGAAGTTGATACTTGGTAGGGACATTCGTTGGGGGCTGTAGGTGTGCAATGTCTTGGTATGAACTTGATTTGACCTTGCCGTAGTTGCCTTGACCCTTAAATCTTGTCCAGGCTATACTTTAGAAACCTCAAGGTGTACGAAGTTAATACTTAGTAGGGACATTGGTTAGGGGCTGTAGGTATCCAGCGTCATGGTATAACCTTTTTTTGACCTGTGACCTTGCCATAGTGACCTTGACCTATAATGTCTTGTCTGAGCTATATCTTGGCAACCGTAAGGTGTAGGAAGTTAATACTTGGTAGGGACATTGTTTGGGAGTTATATGTGTGCAGTGTCATGGTGTGACGTTGATTTGACCTTTGATCTTACTGTAGTGACCTCAACCTATGAAATCTTGTCTGGGCTATATCTGGGAAAGCATAAGGTGTAAGAAGTTCATACTTTGTAGGGACATTGGTTGGGGAGTGTAGGTGTGCAACGTCATGGTGTGACCTATGTTTGACTTTTGACCTTGCCGTAGTTACCTTGACCTATAAAATCTTGTCCAGGCAATATCTCGGAAACTGTACAGTGTAGGAAGTTGATATTTTGTCAGAACAATGGTTGGGAATGTGGGTGTGCAACAGCATGATATGACCTTGATTTGACCTTTGACCTTGTCATAGTGACCTTGATCTATAAAATCTTGTCCAGGCTATATCTCAGAAACCATAAGGTGTAGGAAGTTGATACTTGCTAGGGACATTTATTGGGGGTTGTAGGTGTGCAATGTCATGATGTGAACTTGATTTGACCTTTGACCTTGCTGTAGTTACCTTGACTCATAAAATCTTGTCCAAGCTATACTTCGGAAACCTCAAGGTGTAGGAAGTTCATACTTAGTAGGGACATTGGTTAGGGGCTGTAGGTATCCAGCGTCATGGTGTGACCTTTATTTGACCTGTGACCTTGCCATAGTGACCTTGACCTATAATGTCTTGTCTGAGCTATATCTTGGCAACCGTAAAGTGTAGGAAGTTGATAGTTTGTAGGGACATTGCTTACTGTTTGTAGGTGTGCATTATAGTTTTTAGTTTACTGATTAATGCTGTCATCGTGCTTTTGAATTGTCTTGTTTTAATACTTTAAGTAGATAAAATAACATCTAAGAGAAAGAAAATGTATGTAAAGATAAACATCACTTGGACCTTTACTGACACTGCTCTGAAAGTATCCCAGTCTTTGTACTGTTGCACTGCTTCTATATCTCATGGTGTTGAAAACTATTTCCCCAGGCTGTAGGGTACTGCATGCTATTTCCCATTTAGCTTTTATTTTAATATCCAGTGTTTCAACTAGAAACAGTTAATGATTAATATGTCTTACCCAAGAGTGTGATCTTTATTTTTGTCCAGTCAGAAAATAATATTATTTAAAAACATGCAAGGGCAGATTGTGTCACTTTTCTGATTGAAAATAACAGCTGTCCATGATGTAGGAAATATAGTCATTTCATTGGTTAGAACTAAATTGGTAAACAGAATGTGTTGTTATTTGTGCTAGGTTGATGGATAATGTGGAACGGTCCCATGAATGACCTGCTTGCTTTTGGATCTGAAAAGTTACCCTAGTTATTTGATGGTATTGAAAACTATTGTAGCCCAAATCCGAAATTTGGGTATTTTATGATGTTTTTGGACCAACAAGAGTTAAATTTCTAGAAATTCCTCGTACTTTAAGGAGCCACTGCACTGTCAACCTTTAAAAAATATTAATGATGTTTCTAACATGCCTGAAGTACATGATTTACATTTCCATTGTGAAATAAACGTACCAAGATGGACACTCACAACAACAACAACAATTATAGTGTTTCTGTTTCTTACTTTACCCTGTCAGAATTACATTAGAGCAACTGCTCAGAGTGATGTGAATCTAACATAAAAAGCAATAAAAATGGCTATCGGTTCTTCATAAATCCAGTGTGAAAGCAATTTTAAATGTTTTGCCATACAGTGCAAGATGTCTGAAATCTAAATAACAGACTTGACCATGTGCTTAATAAGTTTGGCATTTAATCATTTGGACTCTTTCTCTGTAGTTCTGCATTCAAATCTGGCGTCTTTGAGATACACCAAGGGCCTTTCTTAATAAGAGGACTGTTCCATCTCTGCGATTGCCTGGTGGCATTTATGTTCCAGCGGGCTCATTACACTTTCAGATACCTTAGCATTATGCTTTAGAGTGTTTAGTGAGCCATGCTATTAGCAGCCTTTTGATTGGTCAAGAGTTTTGAACCGCATGCTTGACTATCATTCTTCCATTTCATTGCTAGATGACAGAGAGGCAACATTAAAGTTTAATCTGCTGTCTGATGCCATTTGAAAGAGTGCAACCACTTGGCTTTGTGTTTTGGTATCAATTGTGTTTATTATCTCCCGCCGGGCGCCGGCGTCAGATTATAATTTGAACCATGTGTGTGCATACATGCGTGTGTCATGCAGTTTTCTCTAAAACTACTACAGTAATTGAAAAACTGTCACACATTTTTGTTAATTATTTGTCCTAATGAATTTTTACACTCTTCAATATTTTGGGGTTTTGTGAACTTGGGGCTACTTTTGAGTGAGTAATAACACTTTTACCTTATATAATTATATGACATATAAGACTCAAACTATTGTGTTTAGAGTATTTTGTTCTATATGTTGTTAGGTACATTCTCCACAGCTACAACATGGTCAGTAGTTTGGAAGTGTATCTCCATATCTAAATGAGTAATAGATACTTTGTCAATTTTTAATGGTAACCATAATGAGTAAATGGCTTATATCTTCAAAAGTATTACACCTACACAATTTCTCTCAAATATGATGTTCATCTACTTTTTTGTGAACTGTAACATATTTAAGTTTCACACCTGTTGCTCAAGGTACAAGTGAGTAATGGCTACTTTATTGCTACTTTTAGTAAAAAATCACAAATATCTCGAAAACCGTAAGAGATAGAGAAATTTCGAGTGAATTTTTGACCTACAGGGTAGTACAAGAGTATCTTATGTAGAGGGGAAACATTTCTATTTTCACCAATTTTGGTAGCCATCTTGGGTTTTAGCGGAAAATGAAACATTGAAAATATCTCGGAAACAATAAGAGATAGAGGATTTTAGCAGAAAATAAAAATTTGTAAATATCTTGAAAACCGTTAGAGATAGAGTAATTTCGAGCGAATTTGTGACTCGCAGGGACATACAGGAGCATACTGTGCCTTGGGGAAAAATTTCAATTTTTGCCACTTTTTGTGGCCATCTTGGATTTTAGCGGAAAATAAAAAATTGTGAATATCTTAAAAACTGTAAGAGATAGAGCGATTTCGAGCGAATTTTTAATCCACAGGAGTTTCCTGTGCAAAAGGGAAAAATTTAAAGTTTCGCCACTTTTGGTGGCCATCTTGGATTTTAGTAGAAAATGAAACATTGAAAATATCTCACAAACGGTAAGAGATAGAGCAATTTATTGAATATTTATCCCACAGGTTAGTACAGTAGTATCCTGTGCCCAGAGAAAAATTTCAATTTTCGCCACTTTTGGCGACCATCTTAGATTTTAGCAGAACGTTGTGAATATCTCGAAAAGTGTAAGAGATAGAGCAATTTCAAGCGAATTTTTGACCCACGGGGTAGTATAAGAGTTTACTGTGCAAAGCTGAAAAATTTCAATTGTCACCACTTTTGGCAGCAATTTTTTTAGCCACATGGTGGTAAAAGGGTATCCTTCTATTTTCGGCCATCTTGGATTTAAGCGGAACATGAAAAATTGTGAATATCTCGAAAACCGTAAGAGATAGAGTGATTTCAAGAGAATTTTGACCCACAGGATAATATAAGAGTTTTCTATTCAAAAGGGAAAATTTTCAATTTTTGCCTGTTGTGATGGCCATCTTGGATTTTAGCGGAAAATGATATATTGAATAGTGGATATTGATAGTGGATTAAGTAACATAAGTTATAAGCCATACTGATAGAACAAGGTAGGACGAAGCAAGGGCAAGGTGGTGGGTTATTTTCAAGGTGAATTCCAAAAGTTCAGAGAAAACACTGAACCAAATTGGAATCGGGGACGAAAATCACACAAAAAGCGTGAAAATGCTTGGTCAGTTACATCTTCACGACAAGATGTAAACCATACTGGCTTGTCTGGATCAAGATATTAACATCTAACTTGGGATCAGGATCTTTTCTCTAAGACAAGATGGGAAACTACCGCGACAAGCCATAAACCCCTAACAGACAAGCCGCAGCAAGCACTGACAAGCCGTAGTGACAAACTGACAGGACTGGAGTATTTTCCATACTCGCCCCAACTAGACTGAATAAATCCTGGAGTTGGGATCCAGAGTCGGGATCGAACAAAAGCTGTATAAACCCCCTCTGGCTCACAAAAAACATTTGTCACTGCAAAGATGCCAGCTACACATTAGAGAGACTTCATACATCAGCTTAGGATACTTTTGGTTTTTATTGAGTTAACATTTGAACCCCACCACCATCAGGTGTCATACAGTCACCAACACAGCCCCACCCGCAGCCAGCCCTCGGCAGAAGAAAGCCACCCAACCCCTGGGTCATGCCCTGGATCCTTCAAAGACAAGAAAAGGGATACTACAGCAACCTCCTGGCTGACCTCATACACACAGACATCCCCAGGATACCAGAATTTTTGTCAGGATACCACCTGCCTTTTTCAACTTCATCAAGAAACTTATTCCCCATGTCAAGAAGTCAGTCACCAATTTCAGGAAACCACTGGAAGTTGGACTGAAAGTGGCCATAACCCTGAGACACCTGGTCACTTGAGTGACCTACAGCTCTTTGCAGTACCACTGGTTGGTTGGCAAAAGTACCATGCAAATTTGTCTCCCAGGTCTGCCAAGCCATCCTTGTTGAATTCTAGGATGAATATTTGTGCTGCCCTGATAACCCTGAGGAGTGGAAAGGGATGGAGGAGAAGTTCAGAACCAGACAGATTGTCCTCCCCCCCCCCCCCTCCATGTTGTAGGTGCCATAGACGGGAAGCACATCGCCATGAAGAAGCCAAAGAAAACAGGCAGTGACTACTACAACTACAATGGCTTCTTTTCCATTATTCTCCTGGCCCTGGTGGATGCAGAATACAGATTCCTACAGAGAGAATGTGGGTCAAGTGGTTCCTGCTCTGATGCACAGATCACCGGGGCAGGGAGGGCCAGACTTGCACTATTTCCTGCTGGGTGACCCCTTTGCCTTGATACCCTTGATCGTCAAACCCTACAGCCAAAGGCAACTGACAAGGGAAGAATAAAGAAAGAATAGCCAACTACAGGATCTCCAGAGGCAGGAGGGTGGTGGAAAATGCCTTTGGAATCATAGTGAGCAGGTTTCGGGTACTACTGGGCACCATGGAGGAGAGGCCAAGGGTTGTCGGAGACATTTTTTATACATGTGTGGTGTTGCATAACATGATGAGGCCACCCTAGGGTTGGGCAGACAGGGCACCAAATCATGGAAATGATGGAGCGGCCCAACAAAATAACCAGTTGGGGTGTGTGCCCAATGAGAACTACAGGAATCCTTCGAGGGAGGCCAAACATCAACAAGAACTACTGAAACTCTATTTAAATCACGTGGGGGCATTGACTGGGCAGGAGGACAGGATCTGAAATTTGTCAACCAACAACCCTGGGTCAGAAGCTTTTCAGGACTACTACTTGTCAGGACAACTATCAGTCCTTTTCAGGACTAACCAATTATTACAAGTACTTTTATTCAAGCTGGTGTTGCTCAAACTTCCAACAAATTTCCAAACCAAATCCAGTTTATTTCCAATATGTTTCAAAGGTATTTCAAACCAAATCACAAGTCCCCTGTTAAAAACATTAAACCCAAGTTATGGAAAAATACCCCCCTTAACTATACAAATTGTAAACCCTTGACTATTATTCTTTTATAATTTATTTTCTTGTTTTAAATTTGTTAAGTTCAAAATCAGCCAAGTCTTAGTGGAAACTAAAAAGTCTCACTTTTGGTCAAAGGTCACAAAGTCAAACCCAAAGGTCAAAATATTTCCCCGAATGTCACACCATCTTTAAAATCTAAGTATTTATGTTCAAAATGTTTAAAGAATTATTTTAAAAAAACTTAAAGTTTTTCTTTTTAACTTCAGATTTTTATTCAGTCACACACTCATTCATTCAGCCATGCATCCAATTTTTGGGGGGGTTTGACAAAGTGTTTTGTGTGGGGCGGCAGTCTTGTTTGGGATATTTTCAGAACAGCAGCGTATTAATTGTTTTTGAAAGATTCTGTGATCCTAAAAAGGATCTTTAACTTGTTAACAGCGGTGGTTCTGAAAAGGATCAATTAACGGTTTCGCTGATGTTCTAATGATGCTGCTGTTTGGCGTTGGCTGACTGCAGAGGAGGCTGAGGCTGTGCTGGTGGCTGCTGATGTTCTTGCTGTGTGGTGGCGGTGGTTGGAGGAGAGGCAGCTGGTGCTGGTGTGTCAACTGATGAAAATGGTTGTAGTGTGTCAATCTGCTGGTAGGTCATCACAGCTGAAAAGCTTGAAAGTCCTGATATGTTATGCTGGCTTTCTTCGCCTGTATCAGAGGCAACTGATGGATGATTGAAGTGTTTCGTTGGTGTCAATGTGAAGTTAAATGGGCTTGAAGGTTCAGCCTGTTGGTCATCCATGACTATGAAGGAAGTGTGGTGCCCTCTGGACTGCTGTTGCTGTCCTTTTCTGGCCACTTGACTCTGATGAGCAGGTTGGATGACCTGGCTTGAAGGCATCTGTGTCTCTAGGATAGAGAGGTATTAAGAGGTATTCTCGTACAGATGGAGCTGCACTTGAACTACATGAAAGTGTCTGTTGTTGTGGCTGCTGGGGCTGATGACCACATTCTTCAACCTTGCTTTGAATGTTTCTAAGGAGCTTGACAGCCTCATTTCTAAATGTCTGAAAGTCTTTCTCCTCTAATCCCTCCACCTCCGATGCCAGGTAGTTGCAGAAGGCTGTACGTGTTGTTGTCTCCTGCTTTTGCAAAAGGAATGAAGAACACATTGTTCTAATCTATGTGAACTGGTTCATGACCTGCTGGTCAACCGAAGAGCACCCTGAAGCTGCGGTGGGACTGGTGACTTGTTGAGGCTGTAACATGGTATCTGTTGATGGCATGCTGATCTCCATGCTGTCTGTGTTGGTGAAGCCTCATGAGCCTGGGACTTGAATCCTGACTTGCTCAGCCCCTTGTGTCGACTGTGTGACCTTAGGAATCCAAACTTGTCCTGTATCCAGTTCTGACTTTTCTCCATCTCTTTTGGGGCTTGTCCAGTCTTTTTGTAAGTTTGCTGTAACATGTCCTCTACCACTCAAACCAGGTCTTGCACACCTTCACAGACAATGTGGGACTGTTGGTAAACTGCTCCCAGAGACACTCCTTCCTTACTTTGTCCTTGAAATATTCATTAGTCTTATCATACAACTCGTGGTCTTTCACAAAATCAACTATAGCTTCCTCACCAGAGTCTGTAAGATATATGTCCGTCATGTGGCCCTTCTTGTAGCATGACTGTTATGTTCTCGCCTCTCCTCCAGCAACCTCTATTTCAGTGACACTTTGTTCTGTCCTGGGCCTTTTTGATGGATGTCTCTTCTCTTGGGAGTACGATTCCTCTGCTCTTGCCTCCTCCCTCCTTAATTACCTCCTCCACCCTCTGATGCTGTTGCTGTGCCCCCTCCCTCTCTCTGGCTTCCCTCTCCTCCCCTGCTGGATATCTGCCACTGTGTCCCAGAGCTCAAATTCAGGAATACTGTCCGTGGGATCATCTATCTTCCTCACTCTTCTACCTTTCTTAGGACCCATTGTCAAATAATGAGCAGCGTTGTGAAAAAAAGAAAATCCTAAAATATAAAGTCAGCCAACTTCAACTTAACACTGCTCTAGCTGACTGATAAAAAAACAAACTTGTATTCAGGGAAGTGTAATCGACAAGCTGTAAAGATCCACGACACGATGGTTTCCAGGTGGGTGGAGCCACAGTCAGATGCAGAGTCATGGAGGGTCAGTGAAATATCAAACATGTGTGATTTTTGCCAATCCACCATGACAAGCCAAGAAAGTGTAACCGACCCTAACCTACTCTGTAAACATTGCTCCCGACCCTTGAAAAACAACTAGTTACAGGCCAGTCGGTCCCAGTGGAAACCCCACTTAAGGTATGCAAAATATTACTGTGACTACAACTGCTGAGGCAGATCCCTATCAGACCTTACCTTCAACAGTTGCAAGATCAGACAAGGGTCTATGACCTGATAGACCATAGCTGTGAATTTGTCTTGCAGAACTGAATCAAGACCATGACCTTTTGCCAGGGAGGTCAAAGCACAGGTCAAATAAGATTACCAATATGACTCAACTATTAAGGACTGGCTCTACAGAACCTGTCAAAGTTGCCAGAATACTTCTGCCAAAGTTGAGATGAACAAGACAAGTAAGGCCCCGATATGCCTTACAGGGTGACATGCCAGATCAAGGTCAAGAGGTCAAGGTAAACCAACAGGTCAGTCCACAGAGCACAAAATTTACTCTTTAACAGATTGGTGAAACAAGATTTGCAAATACAAACTGGTTCTGATACAGCAATCTGAACAGTCTTTTAAATTAAAACAAAATATCACTGATATCTCGGATTCTGAATCCGATACTTAAAATACTGGTCAATTAAACTGTTCTGCTGTCTTGAATATTTCAAAAAGTTATGATAAACAAATGTCGGATGAGAACAAGAGTACTGGAATGGGCAATCAACAGACCACAGCATCTGGCAGCGGTGCTACAGCATTTAGACTCTCATGAATCAACAAATTCAAGAGTCAGCTTCAACAGATAGGGAAACGATTGGATAAAGTTTAGAATTCCAGGTGTAAGAAGACTTAGGATCTGGAAAAGATAAAAACTTCAGATAAAAGCAAGAAAACTGCAAACACACGAAAAAAAATCACAGGTCAAGGCCTCACTATAAATGACCGGTGACCATGTAGTCAATACAAAACTGGGGGTGATGTCTTAGTCAAAAACCGTGTTTGTTGGGTACACGAGTATGTGCTTTCAGGTTCAAGCAAAGAGAGGGTCACCGACGACCAACTTACATTCCTTCAACGGGTAACTGGCTATTACTGCACCATAAAATAAGAAAAAAATCCTGATATTAAGGAACACATGTTTGATTATATGATATCTTTATTGGAACATGCACAGGACTTTTCATGGGGTGCGGCAAAAGCCAGTCACGCAGTCTTATTCTGTAGAGTGGAGCAGGGTGGTATCATCGACTTCACACAGGTAGATAAGATTGATAGAATAAGGAGAGCTAATGCTCAAAGAGACATACCAATAGGTCAAGGCAAAACTCAATCAAATGGGACAAAAAAATTTAAAAAAGAAAAATATCAGAACATTGCCATGTCAATTTTATAACCAAAACATCTGTAGTCCCCCCCTCCCCCGAAAAAAAAACATACAAAACAAAGGACACACTTTACAAACATATCTGTGCAAAATGTTTTTAAACTTAGGGAAAATCATTTTCACATTCAAGTCTTGACTGTCGAAACACAAGTCTAAAAACAAAACAAATAAAAATGGATGTGAGTAGCAATAGGCACGACATCCATCCAGCAAGGTGTGTTTGGGCAAGTCAGTCAAACTTTCAACAAGAATACAATGTTCTAATGTAGACTTGGACTGGGTGGTGGGATAATAATAGAGCTTACCACAATAAATGCGATGGTAGATCTTTTTCACAAGTTCCAAAAACTCTAGGTAAGATAAGACAACTGACACTGACAATTCTGACAAATTTACTTGAGTATATATACAGAAGGCCACAAAAGACCTGAATAGACTGGTATAACATTTTACAGTTCTTGGTCTAAATGCAGACTTGGTTCTCTTTGACGCCCTGTTTGCATATTGCGTCAGAGCTCCAGTATCTGCAAATACAAAGCATAGTATCTGTAGTATGAGTTATAAAGTGTGGTCAATGTCGACCATATCCAGTGTAACAGGCAACCATATGGGATTTCTAATTAAAGCACTGAGTAATGAAATATCTCTATCTGAATTGGTCCATCTTGATAAGAGATCAGCTGCTGTGTTGTTTTTTCCCCAGTATGTGAACATATTGAACATCTATGTCTGCCAATGCTGCCATAAACCATATATTTCTTGCACACGCCCCTAGGAAAGGGTCTCTGGCCTTACCAGCTTTAAGGACCTTGACAACGGCGTCGTTATCACATTTAACCAATATGAGAGATCCAGCCCAATAAGTGGCATTCGAGCAATTGCTTGTCCCAATATCCCTCTAAAAGCGATTTCCAAGCTTTGATATTCATTTGGGATTGGACAGGAATTCGAGCCCCCAAATAATTTGGTAAATTATACTTTTTGACTTCTTGATGCAGTTCTATGGGGTCAGTGACCTTTTTGTCTGAACCGGGAGAATTGGGTCAGTCAAAGGTATAAAGCCAAACTTGACCCCTGATTGAATGCTCCATTGGTCATATGCATCACAGTGCATTGGTGTATTCACGTTTTTAGAATCACTAAAAATAATTGAATTGACAAACTTGTCACCTTCACTACATCGAATATCAAACAATAGTTTTTCTTCTGGGACATATTGATGGACCAGATTGGATTGCCCCTTGTCACATGCTTTGTTCTGCCTATCTAGGTTGACTGAAATTGATTGTTTGTCTGCCACTGTACTATGATTGCCCAGATTGGACTGCCCTTCGGCACACATTTTATTATGTTTACCTAACCCAAGTACAGTCAATTGTTTATTTGCCATTGTGCCCTGATTGTCCAAATTGGGCTGCACTTTGTCAGACACTTTATTCTGTTTACCCAAACCGACTAAAGTGAAGTGTTTCTCTGCCATTGTGTTCTGATTGCCCCAGTTGGACTGAATGTTGTCACAAGCTTTATTCTGTTCACCAAAGCCATTTGGAGTCAATTGTGCGTCTGCCACTGCATATTCATCAGTTACAAAGGGTTTACCTGTATCACACGTTTGATTTTGTGTACTAATGTCGACTGAATCACTTTGTTTACTGCCAGTGGCACTCCAGTGAACTCTAGCCATGTTTTTATTGTCACAATGCGTGACTTCAATATTTTGTTCTGCCTTGCCCTCTTTACTATTATTATCAGTGTCATTGATTCATTTCCTGGCACAGAAAACTCGAGCTTTGTGTGTTGTTTGACTTTCATAATACCTGTGACAACGTGGAACAACCTTTGTCACCTCAGCATAAGATCTAGCCCGTGTGTTTTGATTGTTAGCCTTGAATACACTAACTGACTGATGTAAGGGACGAACCATTAAACTCTCCACCTGTGAAGGGGTGTGACATTTGTTGTAAAACACACAACAATGACCTCTGTATGGTCGAGTTTGACCTTTTCCCAATATGACCTTCACCTTGTGACTATCAAGGTGCACACCTTTTGTTACACTGTTATGCAATTCAACTTTGTTTTTACTATTTACATCAGGAAAACCACTTGACACTACCTTCTTGCTGCCCATTCCCATATCCCTGGAAGGACAGCCAGTCACACGTTTTTTGTGCTATGTTTTTTTACTGAATATGCAATCTTTCTCTGCATGATTCAATATTCTGCCTTGTGACAAACAAAATGAACAGATATGCCTATGCATCTTGTCATCAACCTCATGGTCTTAGTTAAGGTGCAGGATCCATTTTGAAAATGTTTACAAAACCAATGTTTTTGCATTTTTTCAGTTTTGGACCAAGGTCTACTTGTAGTTATATGTCTTTGAGCATGTGCTCTTCTAATTCTGTCAATCCTTGCTGTGTCTTCCCAATTTAAGGCCTTCCGTTCGAATTCACACAGCAAGACTGCATGGGCTGCTTTGGCCCCCTGCCACAAGAAGTCTGTGGCATCTTCCATCAATTCCCCCATATATTGGATCATTTTTTCCCTGATTCCCTGATCTGGTTCATCTAAAACATTTTTGCAGAACTCCTGCACCCATTGCGACATACTAAGCTGATCGTAAGTTAATCTTGATCTGTTGGTACCCCCCAAAATTACTTCATGTGGCCACGCCACCTTCTTTTTTACCAAAACATCCACATTTCCCCCACGTTTTGACTTAAGTTTCCCCCAGTACCTGCAGATTCACTTTGCTGCTCAAGTTCACTTATTCTACTATCTATTTGACATTGAATGAATGAGGATTTTCGCATGGAATTTAGACTGGGTATGCACTGCTCATTATCTGATGATTTGCTTTCCGAATCAGATTTAATGCATGGTCTTTTATTATGTCTATGAGAGGGACTACTTAACTTCCGCCTGCTGCTGATGTCCTGCTGCTTGCTGTTGCACTTGTGTTGTCCTGCTGCCACCCTGTCTTCTACTTCATACAACCTCTGGTTGACCTGCTACAGTTGCTTCAGTATCTGCTGCTGGATGTCTTTATGAGCTCCTCGAGAGCTACTTGGCTGTGGTGATTTTGAGGTGCTGTGGATAACATTAAAGTCTTTATCTGCTTCAGACCCAGCCACCCCTGACACGTCACCACCACTGCTCATACCAAGACTATTTAACAGTTCAGTTCTATTACATTTACTGCCTGTAGGCGCACAGTGTCTTTGTCCACATTTCCAACAATGTTTCTTCTGTTTTCCCATTTTGTCTAATATATATCATATATTTTATATTTTATGTTAATGTTCAACTGCAAAATATAAACAAAAAACACACAGCACTCTGGTGTGAGTTTATCAGTGCTTGATTCCACAATATCAAAAGCTTCAGCCAAATGGAATTTAGACCAAAAATCGCAAGAATGATAGGTTAGACCGTCCCTCACTGGCCCTCACATCGGGCAATTGAAAGCAAGCCTGAAGTTGTCAAACAAGAGCAATGACTGGCACAAGAGAGCTCCAGATGCACATCACACAATAATCAGCATATATCAGTTCATTTTCATTCGAAGTCCAGTTAATGTTCATATAATACATGTAAAAATATCATAAAATCAAATATAAAACGCTAAAAGTTCTTGTAAGTAATAAACTCAAGAATTTGAGAGCCCTGCTGATAGCAAAAAATCCTTGTTAGCTCTTCAAATTCTTGTTCAATAATGACTTAGTCCCCACAATTTGGAGGGAAATGCCAGGAAACTAATAGCCTAGCCAATAAATTTGAAATGCTCCCTGTTTTTCCAGTAAAACCCCCATATGACGTACTTTGTATTTTGTATTTCAGTCTGGTAGCCAAACCCTGCATTATATTAAGGTTGAAGCATGACTCACTGGGGCAATGTACACACTGTGCTTGAGAATTTCAGACTGTTTGAAATTGTCGCAAATTCTCTCTTGATCCTTGCCAGATTTATTATATAGATAATGACCAAGTGACTATGTTTTTTTTTATTTCAGGACACAATCAACATTGTTTCACCATGTATACCACTGGTTTTCCTTTATGCAAAAATATAATTCTGGATAAAGCTTGAAAAATTTTAGTATAATCTGACTGCCACAAAATTTAACCATGGATAATGATAATCGATAAAATATGGATCTGTGACTTACAGAAAGCACTTTCCAGAAAAAATTAGACTGCTTATTTAACATTGCTGTGGATCATTTGTTGTGGTAAGTATTTCATGTTACTTTATTAATTTGTGCTTATTTTAAGACAGTAAGCTATTATTTTTGTGTTTCAGGCATTGAAAGTACTAGAAACTGGAGAATTACTTACTTGTTTTATTTTGTGTTGAAGTTTTGGGTTTCTCAAGATTTTTATTTTGTGTGCTTCTTTGTCTCTTAAATTTGGAATCAAGGAAAAATGCCTCCTGGAAAGATTGTCTCCTGGAAAAAAAGCTTCATAAAAAGAATGCCTACTCCACATTTTGTATTTCAGAAATACCTCCTATGAAAATTGATCCACGACATTCAGAACAAAATTCATTTCAACCACAAACAGTGCATCATTTTAGAAGTATATAACAAACTGTAACAAGGTCAATTAAAATCTTTGTTTTGGACTTAAAAACATTGAAACTTTAAATCAAATTTAAACCCAGCAGTAATGTATTTCAGTACTGCATTTTTGCACTACGTTTTTTCTTATTTTACTTAAGCAGATTTTGAGTCACTAAAACACTCCTTTCAATATAGTATATGCTGGGTTAGATTTCCACAGTGAGTTTGTTTGAAAGCTAGTTGCTCCTTCAACTAAGTTCACAGAAGATTATTGTAAAGTCAGATTGTAAAAGAAATGCAAAGAATTAAAAAATATCCAACTTTATAAATTAAATTGCTTGTTTTGTATTTGTCAGGAGATATTTTTTCAAAGTAGCATTTTTCCATGAACTCTGAATGTAATTCAGAATTGAAAAGACTTTGTAAAGGTACCCACTGAACTAATTAATATGAAAGAAGTTGTGAAAACAATTCAATATTGAATGTATTGTGCTGAGGATGACAGGCAAATACTAAGTACCCTTTTGTTCTTAGCAGATTGGCCATTGAACTAAACCACAATCCACTGTTACAAAATAATGTAGTGTTAATTCTCCATTATGGAAGGGTCGCCTGTCTGGGTTTTATAACATAGTAAACCAATTGTATTATCATCTTTTTAAGCTTACAGCAGTATTAAATCCATCTTACAGTTGTACATTTATTTATTTGAGGTTTGACGTTGCTTTCAACACTGTACAGGTCATATCATGACGGGTAGTTGGAAGGGCAGAGCAAACCAGTACAAACAGTTTGTTAGGGTTCTGTACTGTAAACTGCCGACCAACGGCAAGCAACTACCAGCTTTCCCACTGCGGGGATCGAACCCCGGCCTCAGAGGTGGGAGGCGAGAGTGTTACCACTCTGCCACCGTGGCCCCCTTACAGTTTTACAGCAATCTTTCCTATCTTACAAGTTTCATCTTAAGAGATACATAAAACAATCGGGCCCCCTGTGGGTCCGGGTATGTAGAATAGGCCCAACGTATCCTCCTGCGTGTCGTAAGAGGCGACTAATTGGGGGCATCCTGTTTGCTGTGGGTTGCAATCCATGTCAGTGGAAGAGAGGATCCTGGCTGTTGAGCCAATTCTTTGTTGCGGCATTGAGGAGGCAATACACAGCTTTGGCCTCAATTTCACTTAGTCGGAAGGTTAAGATGGCCTGGCTTAAACAATCGGCTGGTAGTGCCAAGCCCTAGTGCTCCAAATTAGTGATGGCTTGTTGTTTCTAATGGTTTATACTGTTGTATTTGATTGTTGTGTTCTGCTGGTGTTTGGTGTGTGCTTTTGTTTGGAGTATCTAGAAGGCGGCTGCTTAACAGGTCAATCAAGGTTCACTTTTGTAGTCTTTGAGTATATTGCTAATGTATCTCTGATATCAGTGTGCAGGGCTCAGCTCCACACTATTATGACATCCCCTTGTTGGGCTCGAAGGGTGGGTGGAGAGCATTGGCAACGAATAACAATTTTTTAATATGGCTACTCAACACTCTCAACTGACTGATAGGAAACGATCTAGAACTGATATCTTGACTACGAGCTTGGATTCTGTACAGATTTGTTCATGGCCACGCTTCTTGTTGATAAAAGGCACAGACAATGAGAGACCCTTATCTAAACTGTCACCATTTGCTGTGAACAAGGCCATTGTTGCTGTTTTATGATCTGATCCTTTCAATATAAGAAAATTAAGAAATGGAGAAATTTTAATTGAAGTTGACAAGGAAGCTCAAAGCAGAAAACTACTGAAAAGGGCCAAATTGCACTTGACTATGGAAAATGTTATCCCCATCACTGTATCACCACACTACAGCCTGAACACAAAGAAAGGGGTCATTAGATGCCCAGACATTAAAGAATGTTCTGATGAGGAAATATTAGAAGGACTTAAAGATGAAGGTGTCATAAAACTGGACAGGATATCGGTATTCAGAGATGGACAAAGGAAACCAACAGGGACATTTATTTTGACCTTTCAGAGCCAGACCTTACCAAAATACATCAAGGTGGGTTACTACAGAGTGGCTGTGTCACAATTTACCCCGAATCCTGTGAGATTCTACAAGTGTCAAAAGTTTGGTCATACTAAATTCAACTGCAGAAAGAATGAAGTTTGCACTAAATGTGGGCAGGAAAATCATACAGACTCTCAAGAATGTAAGAATGAAGCAAAATGTGTAAATTGCCAAGGAAACCATGCATCAAATGAAAAAGAATGTCCAAAATGGAAAGAAGAAAAGGAAATTCAAAGAATAAAAGCAGAAAGAGGGATTTCATACATAGAAGCCAAAAAACAAATGGATATATTTAATTCTATAAAGACAACCTATGCCCAAGCGGCTGCAGCAACCAAATCTGTAGTGAAAACAGTAACAGTGGAAACGCAAACAGAAATGACTAAAGTGACTAAAACAAATTCATCAAGTCAGACTAGTGCATCTCAAAATGACCCCATTAAATTGAAAATAAGCCAAAGCAAAGTATATTTGACCAAACAGCTTAAGGGATCTAATGACCAGGTTAAACAATACAATAAATATGATGTCTTAGTGATATTGACAGTGAAATGAGTGTTGAAGAATCCCCAATCACAAATTCACAAGGGCGGAGTGGCAATAAAAATGTAAATAATGGAACCAAACAAAAATAAAAATATACTACAGTGGAACTGTGGTGGCTTTAGGCCAAACTTTGAAGAAATTAAAAATTTAATTTCCAATTTTAAACCCTACATTTTAGCATTACAGGAAACTTATTTTAAAGATACAGATGATGTAAATATTAGAGGCTTTGATCATTATTTTAAAACTTGTATGTCTGAAATAGATGGGAGAGCCACTGTTGGCTGCTCTATTTTTGCTAAGAAAGGTATACCCCATGAGGTACTTGAGTTAGATACAGAACTGCAGGCAGTTGCTGTAAAAGTATCTCTGCATAAAACTATAACTGTATGTAATGTATATATTCCACCATGTTTTAATGTTGCACAAACTTATCCTGAAAACCTAGTCAACCAATTACCTGCACCGTATTTATTTATTGGTGATTTATGGGGTTGTTCCTCATCCAATAGTTTAGGCAATAAGGTTGAACATCTTCTGGAATCCTCAAATATTTGTTTACTTAATGATAAGTCACCCACCTACTTTCATCCTGCATCTGGTTTATTCACCTCAATAGATTTGTCTTTGTGTTGTGCATCTATTTTTCTTGATTTTGCATGGCAGGTCCATTCAGATCAGTGTGGTAGTGACCATTTTCCAATTTTTATTGATATAGTTAAGAGTATGCCAAAGGACAATGTTCCTCGTTGGAATCTTAAAAAGGCCGATTGGCCAAAATTCAAACTTCAGTGTTCTCTTGATATTAATAGGCATAGTTTTACTGATACAACTGAAAAGTTTCCTGCATTTTAAAATAAATTAAATGACATAGCAGCAAAATGCGTGCCAAAGTCAACTGGACAGTCCACTGGTACCTACAAACCATGGTTCAACAGTGAATGCAAAAAAGCTGTTAAAGCTCATCAAAATGCAATGGATAAATGCCGTACAAATCCTACATCAGATAACATAAATGAATATAAAAACTGTCGAGCCAATGCTCATAAAGTAATTAAAGAAAATAAAAGGAAATCATGGCAGGAATATGTATCAAAACTAAATGTAAAGACACCAGCAAAGAAGGTATGGGAAATGATAAGGAAAATAAGTGGCAAACAAAGTAACACCACAATACGCCATCTGGAAAATAATGATGGGACAAAAATAACAGAAAGAGAATTCTAGCAGCAATAATTACCGTGCAAAGTTTCAAAAATATAAAGACAAAGCTGAAAAAGAACACTTGGATTTTGACACAGACAACTCTGAAAACTACAATGTACCATTTACCATTACAGAATTATGTGATGCTCTGAAAAAAGTCTCATGACACAGCCACTGGTCCAGATGAAATTCATTATCAACTGCTTAAACATCTACAAAGAGACTCACTTATGGTGTTACTTGATATATTTAATGATATATGGGCTTCAGGTGAAATCCCTGAATGCTGGAAAGAGGCCACTGTGATACCTATTCCAAAACCAGGCAAAGACTCAAAACACCCGTCCAATTATCGTCCCATATCTCTGACGGGCTGTTTATGCAAAACCATGGAAAGAATGATTAATACTAGACTAGTTTGGTTCCTTGAGAAAAACAATATTTTAACATAATATCAAAGTGGTTTTAGAAAAGGTCAAACTACAACAGACCAATTAATTAGACTTGAATCTTTTATTTGAGATTCCTTTTTAAAAGGCAACCATGTAGTCTCTGTATTTTTTTATTTAGAAAAAACCTACGATACAGTATGGAAATATGGGGTTACCAGATACCAACATAAAATAGGCTTAAGAGGGCGAATGCCTATGTTTATTGAGAATTTTTTAACCAACAGAGTTTTTAGAGTTCGTTTAGGGTCTGCCTATAGTATATATATATACCCTATTTATTTTAAAGATCAACAGTATTGCTGATGTGATTCCAGCTAGCTTTGAAAAGTTTCTTTTTGTTGATGATTTCTCAATCACTTGTTCATCTAGAAATATGGCTTCAGTAGAAAGGCAACTTTAGTTGTGTTTGAATAAGGTAGAAAAATGGGCTGATGAAAATGGTTTTAAATAAAACTGTTTGCATGCATTTCTGTAATAAAAGAAAACTTCATCCCGACTCAACATTGACAATATATAATTCATAAATTCCTGTTGTTTCACAAACTAAGTTCCTTGGTGTTATCTTTGACAGAAAACCTAATTTTAAGGCACATATAGATTATGTTTGCCAGAAATGTGAAAAAGCTATGAATCTACTGAAAGTAGTTGCCAAAATGGATTGGGGAGCAGATAGAAGTGTTTTAATGAGACTTTTTCGTTCATTTGTTCATTCCAGATTGGAATATGGTTGTGCTGTTTTTAGTTCTGCTCGTAAGTCTTATCTTAAGAAATTGGAACCCATTCAAAACCAGGGCTTAAGAATATGCCTGGTAGCCTTCAGGACTTCTCCAATGCAAAGCTTGTATGTAGAGGCAAATGAACCACCCTTGTATTTAAGGTTTGATAAATTATGTATTCAGTATGCTTTGAAATTGAGAAGTAATCCTGATAATCCAGCTTATGATGTTGTTTTTAACCCCCAGTATTATGATCTGTATGACAAGAAACCATCTGCAATAAGATCTTTTGGGCATCGTGTAGAGGAAGATTTGTCTGCTGTCTGTCCTCAGCTGGATCTAATTCAGACTGTGTCATTGCCAGAGGACCCACCCTGGACTATACAGAAACCTCACATAGACTTATTCCTCACCCATCAAAAGAAACATCTTGGTGATGATTGTATGTTTCAAAGTCTATTTTGAAAGTTATTACTCTGACAATAGGGCTATATATACTGATGGATTGAAAACAGAAAATAGGGTTGTTGCAGCTGCTACATCAGATGGCCTCAGTGCCCAGGTCAGACTTCCTTGCAATGCTAGTATATTCACAGCTGAATTACAGGCTCTTAAAATGGCTTTTAATATAGTAAAAAATTGTGATTGGGATCGTTTTATCGTATTCACTGACTCTTTATCTAGTCTTCAGGCTCTTGATAGCAACAACTGTGATCATCCTTTTATTCAAGATATTTTAAAATTTTTAATGATTGTTTGTCAGTGAATAAGAAAGTTGTTTTAGCTTGGGTTCCAAGTCACGTAGGCATAAACGGCAATAAAAAGCATATGAGCTTGCCAAACAGGCCTTGAATTTTAATGTTTTAGACTTGAAAGTCCCCTATACAGACTTGAAAGTGAATGTAAATAGTGTTTTTAAACAAAAGTGGCAAGCTCAGTGGAATGCGTGTCCTGATAATAAACTATTCTAAATAAACCCTACAGTAGGAGATTTTTGTTTGGACGGGTTTATCTCATAGGGAGGAAATAGTTATAACTTGAGCCCATATAGGACACACTTATTTCACCCATAGTTATCTGTTGAAAGGTGAAGATTGCATTCCATGTCATTGTCCCGATACAGTCAAGCATATATTGTTAGACTGTATCGACCTACGTGACACTAGAATTAAATATTATAGAAATGTTAATACAATGCAAAAATTATTTTGTAAAAATGTTTTTAATATCATTACTTATTTAAAAGAATGTGGCCTGTTTAAAAAGTTTTAATTAATTTATTTTGTGTTTTGTCCTTCATGTTAATTTATTCTGTAATATCTAGTCTTTAGTCATGTTGTTCTGTGATATTGATCTATACTTTGTTTTTTTACACTTTATTTTGTTTGTTGTTTATGTATTGTTGATTGGGTTTTTACATTGTTTATTCTAGTCATTTCGTAGAATCTTGTGTTTTCGTTTGGTATTTTTGCCAGTTTTTAATTATTTGTACATATATATGTTTGTGAATATTAGTTAATGTATTTATATTAGTTAATGTTTTATAGTGCAGTATAACACATTAGTGTTGTTGGACTTAAAATTTTAAATATCTTATCTAAAACAATCGGATAAATCAGGAAACCATCGCAAACCTCTTGGAAGAATCTTTGAGGCAATGCATCTCAGGAAAACCTCTTGTACATTGTAAACACATTCTAAAACCATCTTTAACCTATCACAAACTATACCCTGAATCTTGGATTTTCACATTCGGGAGCAAGATTTATAATATATTGCAGAAATGGAACAGCCCTTGAAAGAAGGATGTAAAAAAACTAGCCCATTTAATCTAAATTCCCCATAATTCTACAGTGAGTTTGGTACTCCCTTGGTTTGGTGTAACCAAAGTATAACCGTCCCATATAAAGATATATTTTATTTTTCTGATACTTCACAAGAGCTTATCTGGAAATCAAAGTCAAACTGCACTTTGTGTGCTCGCCTGTGTGTGTACTTTCACATAAACTAGCACTCTACTGTATACAGGTATGCACAAGATTTATACGAATTATAAATGTCAAATTTCGATAACTAAAATGTTGTATAAAATATTTTGTTTTTAGCATGTACCTATTTCTACACATGTGCAGAAACTGGTAAAAAGAAATTTACTAAACGGGAACTTATTTCTTGCTATTTTTCATGTTTAATTGGTTTCAAATGATTCTCTATGAATCATAGGAATCGATAAGTAATTACTTTTTATGTGGAATTTATCTAACTGGACTACTGTTTATACTGGTGCATTCTACTACATATGAACTTGGTGGAGTACAAATTTTAGGTCACATATCCATCAAAATATGAGTTGTACACAAGATTCTTTTATCGGTACAAGTTAAAATATTATACTGAGGATTGTAAACTCGCAGTTCAATCACTGAAATTCAAAAGATTTTTAGTTGTCAGTGCTGACCACAAAAAAGATAAATTCAAACTTATTCATCAAGCACTGTCTTCGCGTTAAGACTAATGAATTTACTCAAGTTGACTTGGATTGAAGCAGATTAGGATTTGATGTGAGTGCTAGCAGGAGGGCCAAATTGAATCAAAGGACTCTAGAAGTGCCCACCCAGCAGGCACACACCTTGAAATGTCATTGATTTAGAGTTGAAAACAGGTCCTGATGTTGAAATGCACATTACCAACTACTAAATCTAAGTTAGTTTCCTGACATGAAAAAGTAGTGATATTTTGACCAGAAATCATGGTGATTTTTGGTTGACAAACTCACACTGACACAATTTCAACACTATTTCAAAGCTGGATTTCTGACTGGAAAAAATAGTGATACTTCATAAAAAATCACCACTAAATCAAGTTAGGTTTTTCGACATGAAATCTTAGTCATGTTATTGGTCAGAAAACAGGTTGAATGTTGGGAAATGAGTGACTGGTGATCGTTGATTGAAAAAAATTTTTCTTGAGGGTGATATAGTGATTAAGTCTAACTTTTTGAAAGAACTATTATTGCAATAGTTTTTGAATTTGTAGGTATTTGTAAAACAAAGACTAATTTTTAAAGATTATAAAGATGATAAAGATTATGTGTGCATGTACTTGTACATTTTTATCCATTCTCCTTATTAATTAACTGATGCATCCAAATATAATTTTTATAATTTATTATTATATTTAGATTAATGCAATTAAAAAAGAACATTTTGAAGTCAGACTTATCTTAAATAAAAAAAAGATAAATTCAAACTTATTCATCAAAACTTAGTAATTAGAATTTGTTTCTCAAATTCTCCCATGCACAAAGAACTAGTTTTCAGTTTGCAGTTTACATTGAAAACTTTGCTATACAGAGAACCCAAGCTATAACATTTTATCACACAACAGTGAGGTTGGGGGGTTCCTGGTTTTTCTTATCTGTACCCTGCTACACAGAACATTGGACCTGTGACTAAAGTAATTAGATAACACAACAGGGGTGGAGGTGGGGCTTTACCCTTGCTCAATTGCATACATGGTGTTTACTGTTTTTGTGGTCAGCACTGACAACTAATTAAGGAGGGGAGTAATGGGTGGAGTTCTGCAGATGTGGCTTTTCTTGTGTTTTTTTCCAGTTTATATGACAAAGTTGTATGAGACACAAGCATCTGAACTGAGCATTGTGGCTCTGCTACATGATTATAGCTTCTTTATAATTACAATATAATTATAGCCAACTTAATAAAACATTTAAAAGAAACTGATTGGATAAAATACTGAAGATATAAATAATGTCACAATTGTTTTTTTTTTTACAAAGAAAAAAATATTTTAAAATTTCACAAAAAGAATTTCAATTGAAGACATTGAATAATACTGGTCCTATTAAAAACATAAAAATGGATTAATCTAGTTGGATAATATGGATTTACATATCTTGGGCAATTGTAATTATATTTGATGCAAAATTATGTATCATTACAATGTCATCAGAAATAGAATATTGAATATACAATAATTCATGAATACATCTTGGAAAGAATTAATTACTTTGAAGTTGTATCCAAATTGTAAAATATGCATACGGATAGTTATTGTATTATATTATTAAGAAGCTATAATTATGACACACAAGCTACAATGATTAAAACAAAGCAGACAACCAGATTTCAAAAGTTGGTTTCAACATGATTTCACTGGTTGGATCCAACTAAAAACAGTTTGCAAAATCTACACATATTTCAACCTGATTTCACCCATTGAATTCAATCAGATTTCAACAGTTGATTTCAACATGATTTCACTGGTTGGATCCAACCCAAATCGGTTTGCAAAATCTACACGTATTTCAACCTGATTTCGGCCATTGAATTCAACCAGATTTCAACAGTTGGTCTCAACATGATTTCACCGGTTGAATCCAACCAAAAACGGTTTGCAAAATCTACACATATTTCAACCTGATTTCACCCATTGAATTCAACCAGATTTCAACAGTTGGTTTCAACATGATTTCGCCGGTTGGATCCAACTAAAAATGGTTTGCAAAATCTACACATATTTCAACCAGATTTTACCGTTGGATTCAACCAGATTTCAAAGTTGCATGCCTGCTGGGTAGTGCCTGACTTCTGCATGATTGAAATTTGGCATAAATATGTGTGAACATGTGTAACAATGTAACTGGATAATAGAATAATCAAAATTATTTCACACGATTACTGTGTGTTGAATGCTATCAAAACAAGTGCAAGTAAGTTAGTGGTTTGTTTTGTTTACATCTCCGATATATGCATAATGAAGGTTTAACAACAACAAAAACAATATGCACTCTGAGAGGGCAAAACGCTCAAGATGTAACCTGACACACAGGGGTTAGAAAGTCTTCTATTATCAACCAAGGGGATTATAAAACGTTTAAATTTGTCGCTGTGTAGAGAGAAAGATACCAGCAATACTTCTAAGGTAGACTTGTGTAGATGGCAAATATATTTGCAAAATATTTGCAAAAGCCATGCTTTCATTCGCATTTCTTTTGTTTAGCTTGTAGTGTACATGTAGTGACCAGTAACAGGACATCAGATGTTTGCCAATCTCGAGGTTAGTGGTCATTTTGTTTAATTACCCAGTCTCAATATTGATTTTAAAGAGGGAGGGGGCATTTTCAAATTGGATTGTGGCACATGAAATAAAACTTAACAAACTAGTAAATTATGTAACCATCTGGATTATATCATATAACGGTGTGTCTTTACCTCCACGAAAAAGGTATTTTTTCATGACCGAATTACACAAATAGTACTAGTCTGATCTTCCGCAATCAGAAGATGGGTTTTGGTCCATTTTAGATCCCATTATGTATAGAGAGGGACCAGGATCACCGTCTGGATACCAAAACACAACAGTCCTAATTTTCCCATTTACTTATTAGTATGTGCCTTGGAGGGGTATTGTACAAATGAAAAACTAAAAAGTATTTTAGTAAAAGATTCGACGATTTTACCAAAAAATACACATATTCGTTCCAAATCGTTGTGGTCTGTAAAAATGTGGCATTGGTACTAAAATTTTGATGTGGTGCTTGGCACACTGGCCATATTCAAGGTTTATAAACATATTATAGTAAAATAACATTACATTTGTGCGTCCAAACCTTTGTGGATCTCTTTAATTCTTAGTAATGAGGTGTACAAGTCTGTGATTGTTTTTTACATTTTATCTTCAAGCATTTCAAACTGTGTAATTAGCATTGGACACCATAAGATACAGAATAAGTGAAAAAACCCTGCAAAGTTAAGGAGTCTTTCGGAACAGTGCTGGTTGTACAAATGTGCATGTGAAAGTAATATAATAATCAGTTGCAGCAATACATATGTTGGAGCCCAACTTAGGAGTCAGCCCATCTGAAGATGGGCTATAGCCCAACTTAGGATCCTAAGTTGGGTAGCCTATCTTAAGATGGGCTAGAACATATCAGCCCAACTTAAGATAATAAAGTTCAAGAATGATTTTTATGTCGAATATAATATAAACCATTTACAAGGAAATTATTTTCATGAAAAAGATGACATTGATAGGCTTAACTGACCCTTGTACAGAAGTACTTTGTACTTATTTTTTATTTATATAAATATGTTTAACTTATCTAACCTAAACAAAAAGCGTTTACAAAGTGTTTGCAGAAACTAAAATGAAATGTGTTTCCTGAGCCTCAAAAGCATTTAAATATTCCTTTGATGTCTGTGTCTATGTCTTTCATTGGAATGATTTCTTAATTGGATTTGTGCCTATTGTTTCATCATTCTATTGATGTTAATTTGTTTCACTTGGGGTGGGTGAAGTAGACAAAAAGGAATACCCCAAATCATAAAGTGAAACAAATCAACATCAAAGTAATCTCTAAATATTATCAGGCTTAATTCTATCAAACCTATGAGGGGGAAAGCCAAATATAGTGGGTGATTTTATGGGTGAGCCTGATTGTATATTTTATGTTTAAAGAAGAATTATAAAATTACTTTTTTATATTATTAGACAGTATTTAAACAGGATTTATAAAGCACTTTATCTTTATCTAAGTCACACACAGTCAAACAAATCAACTTAAAAGAAATGTTGACACAATAGATATATCACAATGTAATCCAGTTGCCTAATCACTTCCCACAAGGGAAAGAAATCAAGTTGAAAGCAGTGGTTGAACAATTGACACCTTATGACCTAATGACCCTCCCATTGTCAAATTAACTGAGACAGACTTTTGGAACAATAAGGGAATTAAGATTAATCCTACCAATGCATAATGAGGTAAAGAAAAGAAGTTACATTTTAGCAGAAAAATAAGTAAATAATATTTTAATTTCAAAAATAAAAACTATGTGTGCAAATTATAAGTTGGGCTAATACCTGTTACCAAATCTTCAGATGAGATAAGCAAAACAAATGTTTAATAATATTTCACATACATATACTGCATAATTGAAATAAAAGTATTTAAATAAAGTAGGACGGTTATATTTACTTTCATGATTAAAACCACCAATGGAGTGTGACATAAATTAATATTTAACTAGCTTGTTAATATTGAATTTCAGCTTTAAAATCATTCCTGAGTTACTTATCCTAAGTTGGGCTGATATGTCCTATCTTAAGATAGGCTACCCAACTTAGGATTCTAAGTTGGGCTATAGCCCATCTTAAGATGGGCTGACTGCTAAGTTGGGCTCCAACACATATATCTTTGTGATCAGAGAAATATGTCTCAAACATGGCAGGTCACACCATGACGTTGCACACCTACACCCTCAGCCCAATGTTCCTATGAAATATCAGCTTCCTACAACTTAAGGATTCAAAGATACAGCGTTGACAAGATTTTACCTGTCCCCACCCACATGCCCGACCTACTGAATGCTTGACCAGCACAGAATTTAGTATAAAACATTCATGTATAAGAAAAATACAAAACCGAGAATGGAACAGTTATTTCCACATCAAATCTTTACCATCAGATGATTGTTGTGTCTTTTCCATGTATGTACAATACAGTCGGACATTCTTCTTATAAATGCTATAATTATATATTATATTCTTAGAAATATAAGCTTAAATAGCTTGCTTAAATAACAGCTAATTTACTGATTACTACTGATGATTATTTGTTCAGGAAGTGACCGTTATTCCATTTTGTATGATTGTGGTGTGCCTATTTAGGAAATATATTGTGCCTCTATCACTTATTAGGTGAGTGTGCAAACAAGATGGCAGCAGCAAATGTGCCAGCAGACAAACCAGTGGCTGATGACGTGTTACAATGTCCCCTGTGTTTACATCCACTGGAGAAACCTGTCACACTGCAACAGTGTCTGCACACATACTGTAAAGAATGTCTGAATGAAATACCACAGACCAGTAAAGATGATGTCACAGGATGGATGTGTCCCAAGTGTAACAGGTTTACATCTGCAGAAGACGTGAAGGAAAATGAATTTATCAAAAAAATGAATATGTCTAATAAAGTAAATGAAAAAGTCAAAGATCCATTGGCATGTAAATATTGCAGTGATGAAACAGATGTTAAGTGGTCTTGTACAGACTGTAGAATTGTACTCTGTTCCTCATGCAGTGTAAACCACATTACAATACCCATGCTTCAAAACCATGTCGTTGTAGAACTTGATACAAGTAAAGCTAATGATGTAGTTGATGAGCTAATATTTTGTCAACAACACAGAGCCAGATTGATAGAACTTAATTGTAAAACATGTGAAACACCCCTCTGTTTATACTGTAAAATAGAAGATCATGACAGACATACTTCAGAAACAGTGACAAATGCTCTAAAAAGATTAGTGCCAGAGATCGAGCAAAAACGTAAGATCTTAGCTGCAAAAATACAGCATCTAGAAGCCAATGTAAAAGTGATCAGAAGTAAAATGGAAGAAACAAAGAGATGTTATGCTGGGACTAAAGACAAAGTCCATGAACGAATAGAATACCTGATAACTCATCTCAGAAGGATAGAAAGTGAACATCTAGAAATCCTTAGTAAGAAAGAAATGACAGTACTCAAAGGATTGGAAGAAAGAAAACTTGAATTAGAATATAAAATTGAAGAATCAAAACACTTAGTAAATATGATTGCATTAACTCTGCGATCATCCAGAAATATTAGCTTATTGGAACAATTAGAGGATGGATTAATAGCAAAAGTCAGACATTCAAGTAAAATACCATCAAAATCACTCCTGATAGATGTTCCATACCATGCTTTAGCAAATGGGATAGACACTAGAGATTGTCAAGCAAAACTCACTAGTATATATGGCAGATTAAAGAAATTAGACTTGAAATGTAAGACCACCAGAGAGGGACAACTGCTGGACAATCACTATCTTTGTCACAACATCTTCACGATTTCAGGGGAACCCACTTGCACTGTTGATGACTTAAAAAGATGTGACAGAATATCTTTCATAGATGGCCATATATATGTTCCTGTAGAGGGAAGAATTGAAGTATTTGACCTGGATGGTAACTTTATATTCCAGAGAGAAGTTCCCTTCTATCCCACCATCATTAAAAAGCTCCCAAATGATCAATTAATTGTGGGTAGTTTGTCAGGACTGCATCTCTATGACTCCCTTGAAACAGATGCTGACACAATTCAACTTGCAGATGGTGAATACTCAGATGTGGATGTGTATGGAGATGTTCTTCATGCTTTGAAGTATGACACCAGTGACATTGTAACTTTTGCCAATTATAAAGGCTGTATCTGCAAGGAATTCACCATGGTTTAAACAATTGTCAGTTAAGCTTGACTGTATTTCAGAACCAAATGACTGCAATACATTTTGCCATTCAGATGACATATTCATAGTCAGTTCTGAGGAAGATGCATGTGTATTCCTGTGTGATATGAAAGGAAACCTTTTGAAGAAAGTTATGGATGGCAGAGTATCTCACATTTGTGGTGTGGACCACCATGAGAATGTTATCATAGCAAACCCTGAAAAACAAATATTGTACAGTTATAACATGAAAGAGAATTCTGAGAAAATAATGTCTGTATACCAACTGCCAGGAAAACCACATGATCTCTTTGTGGATATGTTTGGTAGTATGTGGGTAATGCTAGAGGAAATTACTGGTGATGAAAATTACCAGTTGGCAAAGTATAATCCCATTGATGTCAAAGCAGCAGTAGATTTATTTATAAATACAATGATGAAGTGGGATGAACAAATATAATTTAGAGTTTCTTCTTGTTTTACTGGATACCATATAAACAAAAGAGATTAGCCAAATTTTAACTATTTGTAAAGAAGAAGACCTCATTTATTATGCTGATCTTTTACTGATCCCCTTTTGTAAATACCAAACCAGATTGTGTCTAGCACTTTTTATTTGAAATTGACATTTGCAAAAAGTTTATGTTCATAATTTGTTGTATTGCAAGGCTATTAACTTTTGTAACATATTCAACTAGGTTTCGTCTATATGGAAAGATTATTTAGAGTATTACCTCTGCCAAGGTGGTTATGTTTTGGTGTACATTCGTTTGTCTGTCTGGATTCATGATTACTCCAAAACTCACAAATGTATCTCAATGAAATTTTTATGTGGTTCGGCATGACCAAAGGAAGAAGTGATTAAATTTGGGGAAAGATCCGGACCATACTCTTTGATAAAAAAATCCTGAATTTTCAACAGTCTCATTTTCTGTTTGGCTGCCTTGGTGGAATTGTGAACTCTAGGAAATCTTTCTAGTTCAATTACCTCTGCTAAGGAGGGTATGTTTTTGACTATGTGGAGAAATTATCCAAACAAGTTACTCTAATAAATTGTTCTTTGATAATCATTTTCTTTGGTCGGTGAATCTCCTTTAATTTTGTGAATATAATTTATGCAAACAAATTCTTCAAAACCCAATAAAAGGTTATCTTTGTACCCTTTATCCTGCATATATAATGAAAATTTAGGAGTGATGGTGTATGCTCATTTCCTGTATATTCAAAAAGAGGCTTTGGCCAGGGGAGGGCCATGGGAGACCTTAATTTAAGACTCATGTGAACGGTGTTGCTACTTTGACAACTTAGAGCACATTTTTCACTATTCTTCAAGATGTTAGTAATGAACATTAAGATAGAATTTACAGACCTTGGGTTTCTTGTAAGCACTCGTAAAAATGAATTTTGTATTTGAAAAACTTGATTATACATGTTAATAAATATTGCATGAGGCAGTCAAGATATGGTTCGAAAGAACTTTGTTTGATCCACCTTCAGTACATGTTAAAATACAACCTGATGATTTCTGCTGGCAAAAGCAGTTATTGTTTGATTGTTAAATTGGTTTTACTGCAATGAAATGTTGAAGTAGTTTTATAATGTATTTTTAATTTTTGTTGCACCATTGTATGTCAATGAAAAATTAATAAATTAAAAATAAAAACATGAGGTGAACTGAGGTCCTGCTCAATTATAATCTCTGCTATGTGGAATGGGACATAAAAAACAACTATGAATTCACACAAGTAAACCTGAAAAAAAAAACTCCAAAACACGATGAAGTAAACAATTTGTTAAAAGGTAAAAGCTTAAAATTAATATGTTTGATTTTTCAGGTAACAGCATTTTTGTCAGTAATGTTTTTTTCTGGATCTATCTGTCATGTAGCAAACATTTAGCTAGATTGAGTTTGATATTTACTTATAAAATAATGATTTAACGCATACAGTGCAAGAGTGCATTATTCTTAAATATTCTTTAAACATTAAAAATTGGATAATTACAGACTGTAGAGAAATGGATATCTTCTTTTCTATTCATGCTTGGGAAAATATTGAAATGAATATTTGTGCTTTTTGGGGGGGTGACATTTAGGTGTCAACTTTTATCATTCCTGCACCCCCTATATAACCGATTGATCTACATATTTTTGAAATTTACTGATTGTTCGATTGGTAGCTTATGATTGGTCAATAGTTTGAACCTTTGGCTGACCAAGGGGATAATGGTCAGATCTGAACTGGCAGTCAACGTGGCAAGACATTGATAAAACATTAAAAAAATTTATTTTAGTATTTATTTAGTTTTTTATTAGTTTTGTATTAATTTGTGAGTAACTGTAATAGTCTTGTCTGTGGTTACTCACTACATTGATTGGAATGGCAACTCGTCAAATGCACAGAATGGCAGGTAAACCTTACAATGTGCTTAGAAAAGTTGAGATTCCAGTTGAATTACAGGTTAAAGATGATGGTGCATTTTTGAATGAATTATACTGCATATATAAGTCAAATGTGATACATATAAGTCAAACGTGATTGCAACGTGATTATCTAGATATAAATTTGATCAGCAATCTTGGGATTTGCTATGTGCATATGTCCCCAATGTCTCAGGGGTCCCTACTCATATTGATTTAACTTGTTTAAATTATGATTTATAGTTTCAGATTCCAATGTTGCCACAGCCCAGCTGACCACCAGAGTGTATGCCCGGCTTTGGGATTCCTTTAGGCCTGCAACTCAAAAAACATACAGCAGGATGTTTGTTGACTTTCTGGCTTTTCTGGTGGTCACTGGTCTGACCTCTTGGCAGGTATATGTGAATATTATTTTGGCTTTTCTTGAGTATCTTTTAGATAATTTCTTATCTATAGCCAATATTTGCAACTATCTGGCAGCTCTCAGGGACATCTTCATAATACATAATCTCCCTACTCTGCCCTTTAGAGATGAAAAAATTCAGATGTTTGTTGAGTCTGTAAAAATAAACAGGTACCTTGTTATCAAGTCAAAATCTGTATTTACTTAACAGATGCTGTTTGATATTGTCTCTGTGGCTGAGACATTCGAATTTCCTCAAATGTTTGTCTCAGTTTACCTCTTTGATTTGTTCTCATTTTTGAGATTGTCAAACATGGTTCCTCATTCAAAAATTGGCTTTGACCCTTCCAGGCATCTGACTCAAGGCGATATAATCTTTTCTGATAAAGAGGCTATTGTTCTTGTTAAATGGTCTAAAACCATTCAATCTCGAGATCAAGTTACTTGGGTAGTGATTCCTAAACTGCCGGGTTCTAGACTGTGTCCAGTTATTGCATTAACAAAATTGCTGCAAGTGGTGCCAGGGTAAAAATGACCCATTGTTTGCCATTCTCAAAGGTAACCATTTGCTTCCTCTCACTGATAGTAACGTTAGGAAGCATTTGAAAAGGGTCTTGCTGTTATTCCACTTGCAAGACCATAAATTCACTTTTCATACATTCAGGAGGTCTGGGGCTTCTTGGGCCTATGAACATGGAGTTCCTATTGAGACAATCAAACAGCAAGGTACTTGGTCATCCGATTGTGTTTGGCGTTATATATGTTATGTACAAGTTGCAACTTGTACAAGAAATCTGTACAAGTTGCAACTTGTACAAACGGCTTGTACAAGTTGCAACTTGTACAGGCTGACTTGTACAAGCTGCAACATGTACAAATTTTGGACCTGTACATGTTGCAACTTGTACAAGTTCCATATTTTTCAGTTGAACAATGTATTTTAATGAATTTATACTTTAAAATTCATAAAATCAACATATCTTATCTTCAGGATGGACAAATTAACTGTAAATTATACTTCTTTGATGAGAAAGCAAGCTGTTGACCTGTACATTTACATAGTTTTTATGTCTTGTTATGCATGTCTTTATATTATTTTAAAATTTTGAGTCACACTGGCCCAACTGCAGCCTGTATCTGACTTCTGGGTTTGTTGGTTTTGTTAACCCTATGATTTATAATCATGTTTTCTGTGAACAATTCTCCTAAATCTATTTGTTCCAAAGCAAGGGATACATAAAATTAATTATTTTGTGACGATAAAACCATATCTGAAGTTTAAGACTACACAAGGATTTTATTAATAAAAAGCATGTGTCAATTACATTTATGGGTATACTATCATCTGTCCTTTGATGCTTTCCCTTACCCACTTGTGATCCTAGTTACTTGCCTAGAGGTAAATCACAAAGTAGCCCTGATGCTATAGGAAGCCACACTAAGACAGTTGATTGCATTTAGAAGATTTCTATTTCTTACTTATTGCTTCATCAACTTATCAACTTTTATCTTTGAAGTATGATTGTTATTATTGAAACTTTTCTGCCTTAAGTATTTTCAAAAAGAAAAAAGACCCCAGTCCATAGGTCCACAACTCTGAGAACAAAGCTGGAGTCTAATATAAGCATCAATAAGGAACAGCTCCCATTCATGCTGAACTTAGTATTTAATGCAAAATCTTAATTTTTTTTCTGCATGATAAACAATGTAAACAACTTGACCCTTGCGTGATAAAATACTAACTGGATATATTAATATACATATATTAATAACTATTTTATGTATTTTAAGTGTTACTGGCAATATTTTTCAAAGTTTTTCTGTAAATTCAGTGTTAATTTTTCATGGAAAAATTATATATATACGACACTTTCATCTTAATTTGGATATTTATACACATAAAATAAGAAATATTTTAATAAACTTGTTAATTTAACCAAAATTCTTTTTAAATCCAACTTGTACAACAGTATTGTACAAGTTGAGATTATTGATAGGACCTTTATAATAACTTAAGGCTAGGTTCAGCCCTGCCTGCTGCCGTGCTGTATGGGTACATTATGGATTGTAACTCATAATCACTATACAGTATCTAGTCATTCAAATGTTATCATTATTTATTCCATGACTTTCAAAAAAAATTAGTTTGTAGATGTGTAATAATAATGTAAATGTTAATAAAAATATAAAACCCATTGCTAGTTTTTTTTTTGTAAATTTACTTGTAAATTCACGCCTACCTGGTGTGCACGGTTTGACCTTTACTTGACCTTGTTTTCACCTTGCCTGTCAAGTTGGCTGCTCCCATTTGTAAATCGCAGAATTTGAAATGGGTATCTAATAATAAGATTATTGCATTAAAATATCTGTGTAAAACATCCTTTTATGCTCACTGGCATTGACCTTGCTTTGACCTTTGGTTGAACACATATCTGAACTTTGGTCATATTGGGTTCCTTGAACTTTGGTCATATGGGGATATTGTGTATAACAATAAACAATGTAACTTGGAAGAGAATATGCCATTGATGTTTGAATACCATATTATACAATAAACTAATTCGGTTCCAGCACAAAATAGTATACCGAACATTTGGAACAAATAAACTGCTACATCAACTTGACAGATAATGCATGCCGGATATGCAAATCAGACACTGAAATTATTCCCGAACTAGTCATGACATGTGAACTGAAATAACTGGCTGGATCTTGTGCTAAATAAACATTTATTTATTTTATTTATTTATTTGGGGTTTTACGTCGCTTTCAACACTGTACAGGTCATATCACGACGGGTATTTAGAAGGGCAGAGGAAATCAGTACATAGAGTTCGTTAGGGTTCTGTACTGTAAACTGCCGACCAACGGCAAGCAACTACCAGCTTTCCCACTTGAGGCCATGACGGGGATCGAACCCCGGCCTCAGAGGTGGGAGGCGAGAGTGTTACCACTCTGCCACCGTGGCCCCCTAAATAAACATTTAAGTCAAGCGCTTCTTGAAATCTTTCTGGCAAATTTCAGCAATGACAGTAACTTCTTTCCTATAAATACCCTGATTATGGCAACAAAATATTACATATTTTTATTTATTGTTCTTTTTAAACATAAAATAACATATAATGACAACAACAAAAACATGTTACAATAGAGTACACAGGGCTACAATATTTGTGACATCATTTTTAATGAGCTCAGTATGAAATTTAAGGTATGTTATCAAGAGCAATTTTTATTGAAAATTGATACAAATATAGAAGAAGAGTTTAGAAAAAATTGGAGGTTTCAGGAGACTTTATGAACCTGATCTATCATAGAACCATTTAAAGAGCCTGTAGCACCAAATTAAACATACCACTTTTTTATTTGTATATAAAGCACATCCCCACACAAACACATTTACACTTTACATTTACACAGTTGCACCACGTCAATGTTTATGCCACTATTTTAACTTTTATCACTCAAATTTTACTCCCTCTTGGAAGAAAAACACAAGGCCAGAAGTCCAAAGTTTGTGTGTACTACGTCACACGATGGCAGAGATTTCCACTTATACAAAAACACACTGTAAAGACTACAGTATTCTTGTACTTATTCCCTTGTGTTTAAAATCTAATTATGTCTTCTGGTGTTGAAAATTGTATACAATAATCATGCACAGACTCAGAAGTTGGTACTAGTGAAAATAAATCAAATTTTTATGATGATAACAGTAGCAATCATTAAGGAAGCATTGTGCTTTTATAAATCTGAACCCTTTCTGTCTGATGATGACAGTATAACTGAAAATGAAGATATGAATATAAATAATATCAGTGGTTCTTATGTCAGTAATATTTAGACTACAAAATACTGAATGTAATGTAAACTTGTTTCAAAAGTAACAAGATTATTTTGATTCTATCCATACCAAGTCATAAGGGCTAATGATTTGAAACCTGGGTTTCTATCTGGCAGTTTTTAAAATTGTATTGCTTTACTCAATCTAATTTCTTTCCTGAATGTTTAGCATAATAATAATTACTTAGATTGCACCATTGCTATTTATAATGAAAAAAAACAAACAAATTAAATAAACAAAGTGTAGTCTTATAAATAATCCTTTGAATTACATATCTCTTAGTTTTTTATGAAACATCACTGCAAAGCTTGGTTTTGCTGGTATTACATGTAAAGTTTTAAAAACTCTGTTTGCTCATAAAACTTGTGTATATTATACCAGAAACATAAGAATTCCTGACATCAAAATTCAAACCATGGCTAGGTAAGATTTAGCTGAACTACCACAGTTGGCTTGATAAAAAAGAAAAGTAATATTAGGTAAACAAAAAAGAGGGAGTAATTATAATTCTTTAAAGTAATCTAAAATCTGGACCTCCAATTTGATTTTGCTGAGGAAAATTCTGTCATAATTTAAATTCTGAATGAATCTTATTCATAATGGATGTGGACAAAATTTTGAATACTGTAAAGTTAGGTTTCTTCAACAGAATTATGAATTCTATCTAAATTTTGCTGACTGAACTTGATATTCTTCTAAACCACTGCAATACCAGGATTGGAAATTCTGTGAAAAGAAGTTCAAATTCTGCCATAAGAATTTATCTGTCATGACATTTTCATGTGATATTTAAATGTGTGCATTATCAAATTCGTAGAAGTTGATATTCTTGAAATTACAACATTTATTAAGAATTGTTTATAAAACCTAAACACACAATCAAATATTGAAACATGTTATTATTGACTATATCTGAGTAGGATGTCAAATGAAAAGCCATGTACGTACTTTAATCTAAGTATTATTTAATAAATTAATATCAAATTACTCCTGGAATATTTCATGTTCATTGTCACTATTTTTAATAACAAAAAAAAACAAAAACAAATACTAAACAAAACTTTTTTGTGCACTTATATTTGTTTTGTTTTTTCCTGTAGATGGGTTTCCAATTTATAAAAGGTGCAAGAAATATTATCTTTGAGTAATTATTGATAATTTACTCAAGTAGAATAAATTTTTATGTAAATTAAAACAATTTGATTGCACCAGACAAAAAATTTACTGTACAGTTTATAGTGCAATATTACTAGGATATACAGTGGCCCTGAGAAAGCAATCCATTTCCATACGACACAGCATTCTGCTAACATGGCTGTTTATGTTTGAAAGCTGTGGGGAGGGAGCTGCATAAAAAGTGAAATATATCCCTTATAGCTTGGCAGTTTTCAAAATGTTGTATGTAGGTGTTTATGTGGTTTTTTAACTGGTTGTGTTTAGTTGTGTTGAGGGTGCTACAGGCTCTTTAATGTAAGCCTCACTCCAATCGCTCATGGTTTAGTGTTTTGTTCTATCATTGCATAAAATATTTGTACCAAGAATAACCAGTCATATAATTATTAATTTTTTGGGATTGTTTTATTGTTATTGTACTACCTTAAAAATGAAAACAAAGTATAAATCCAAAAAATAGTAATAAATCAGTAACAGGAATTATACCCAATAAAGTTCCACTCAAATGATGAAAATCAACTTTTTGCGTAACTTATGGTATAAAATGTCATAATGTCATGATATAATGTCATGTGATATGTTATGTAATGTGTGCATCTAACTTGTGAATATATTTGTTACCTTTGCCTAGGGGATAATGTGATTGTTGTATTCTTTGTTTTTAACTGTTAAGTCTTCAAATTGATTCAGTTTTGGGAATTATCTGGAATTAATTCTAAATCCAATTTTTTTTGAAAGATTAACACTTAAATCAATAGTGGAGGTGTTGGGCCTATCGCCTTGGTGTAGGTATAGACTCTCCCAGTGCTCTTGTTTCTAAAATTCAAAAACTTGCCGAATGAGATATACAGAAAAAATATATCACAAATAAAGATGACAATATGATATTATTGACTATTTTGTATGACTTACTGGTTAAATAAGGTGAATATTTAATTAGAGAATGTAATGTGAAAAAGGCTGTCAAAAATCATGGGCAGCAGTGAATATAAAAACTTAAATGTTTAACTTGCAATATTTCAGTTATTTCTGTATGGATTTTTATGCAACACACATGAGCAGAACCGCTGTAGGAAGACCTTTCTAATGATATATAATACTGATAATTACTAATACTGATTATAATACTAACGATGATATTTGTAGGTTATACGTTTTCTGAGATATTAGTGAAAAGCCGGAAGTTATTGAAATTTATTATCCTTGGTATGGAGGCACCGTTGAAAACAAATAAAATATATCGTGCTCCACATATCCCCCTATAAGGGTCAAATATGGCGTGTGGTGGATAATAAATGTTACATTACTTTCGCATTTACTGGATGCAGGTAATAAATCATTGGTCAAGGTTAAGAGCTTCCGGTACTTCCTGAGTTACTTTCATTCTCAGGGTGTGTGTACACAAAGTACTATATCATGCCACAAGTTCACAAGAAGCAAAATAGATTATACAAAATTTTATTCAAATTTGTCAACACGTTATGGGATTAAACTTAGCTAACTTATAAGTTTCCATGTCAAAAATTCCTTCTTCTAATAAAACCCACATACTGCCAAAAGTATCCACAGAAAGATCACATGGTTTTCCAGGCAATGGGAATGAAGACATTGTTTTCTGAGAATTCTCTTTGATGTCATAGCTGTGTAATGTTTTATCATAAAAATCTGCTATGATGACATTCTCCTGGTATTCCAGACCATAGATGTAAGATACTCTTCCTTCCATAGTCTTCTTCAAAGGGTTTCCTTTCATATCACACAAGAATACACATTTGTCCGAAGTAGAACTGACTATAAATATGTCATTTGAGCGGCAAAATGTATTCCACTCATCTGGCTTTGAAATAAAGTCCACATTAACTGAACACTGTTTAAACCATAATGAATACTTTGCAGATAGAACTTTATCTTTGCAATGAGCAAAAGTTAAAATGTCACTGGTGTCACACTTTAAAGCATGAAAAACATCTCCATACACATCAATATCTGAGAACATACCATCTGCAAGTTGAATGGCTTCAACATCTGTGTTCAGAGAATCATAGAGATGCAATCCTATCATGCTACCTACAGCTAATTGACCATTTGGAAGCTTTTTAATGGACGTAGGATAAAAGGGCACTTTCACTTGGGATGTTAAGCTACCATCAAGATCATAAACTGCAATGCATTGATTCATAGTTACAAAAATGTGGCTATCTATCAAGGATATTCTGTCACATTTTTTAGGGAGATCAACTATGCAAGCGGGTTCTCCTGAAATCTTAAAGATGCTGTGACAAAGATAGTGATTGTCTAGTGCTTGTCCCTCTCTTGTGGTCTTACATTTCAAGTCTCTTTTCTTTAATTTGCCATATATACTTGTTAGTTTTGCTTGGCTCTCCCCAGCCTTTGTCTCAAAAGTCAAAGCATGGTATGAAACATTGATCAGTAGTGGTTCTGATGGTATTTCACTTGAATCTCTGACTTTTTCTAACAATCCATCCTCTAATTGTTTTAACAAACTGGTATCTCTGGATGATCGCAGAGTTAATGCAGCCATATTTATCAAGTGTTTTGATCCTTCAATTTCATGTTCTAATTCCAGTTTTGCTTTTTCTAATGGTGTGAGTGCTGCCATTTCTTCCACTTTGAGGAATTCTACCTGTTCACTTTCTATCCTCCTCAGATCAGCAATCAGGTGTTCTATTTGTTCATGGACTTTCTCTCTAGTCACAGCATAATATTTCTTAGTTTCTTCCATTTTAATTCTAATCACGTTTACCTTTGCTTCCAAGTGTTGCATTTTTGTATCTATGATCTCACTTTTTTTCTCTATCTCTGGTACTAATCTTTTTAGGGCATTTGTCACTGTTTCTGAAGTATGTGTATCATGATCTGCCATTTTACAGTGAAGACAGAGGGTGCTTCACACATCTTACAATTAAGTTCTATCAGCCTTTCTTTGTGATGTTGACAAAATAATAGCTCGTCAATTACTTTATTAATTTCTGTACTGTCATCCACAGTTGTCATTTTGTGGTTTTTAAGCATTGGAATGTTTAAATGAATCACCTGGCATGGAGAACAGAGTTCAATTCTACAGTCACTACACCACCACATTACATCTGCTTTGCTGTGACATTGCTTACAGGTCAGTGGATCTTTGACGTCATAATTTGCTTTTTTAGATATAATAACCTTTTCTATAAAATCGTTCTCCTTTACATTTTTTTCAGATGTAAACTTGTTACACTTAGGACACATCCATCCTGTGACATTATCTTTTCTGGTCTGTGGTATTTCATTCAGACATTCTTTACAGTATGTGTGCAGACATTTTTGTAGTGTAACAGGATTCTCCAGTGGATGTAAACACAGAGGACATTGTATCACGTCATCAGCCACTGGTTTGTCTGCTGGCACATCTGCTGCTGCCATATTCTGTTTGTTACACTCGCCTAACAATAAAAACATTTAATGATATATTGTAGTACAAGAACAATCTTATAACATAAAACATTGAAGGCCATTTTGGGAACTTAGAAACACCCAAAAAAAATCAAATAATGAGACAAAATCATTCAAATTTGCATATTAAGCCTATTGTTGCAAACCCAAGAAAAAATCAATCCCACTCTTTATTTATGAAAGCAGTCTTAATATTTATGTAACAAAATATATTCTGAAAGCAGGAAAAGTATTTTTGCAGTAAAGGTTATCTTGGGGTAATTAATCTAATTTGGTGACAATTAATACCATATTTTCAAGTGGACAACCATGGGTAAAAGTTTGGAATACTTTAATATTTTATTGTAAATTCTAGTTGATTAGTTGCTCCCTGGCATCATCCTATTTATTATATGTGCTTAATTTAACAATTTGCCTGAAGCACAAGATAAAACGCAACAATGTGCCTGAAGTATGAGAAAATATCCCTTTTGCCAGTTGTGGTTATTCAACATAGTACTGCAGTTTTACACACCACAGTTCTGCTAGAGTCTAGTGCAGGTTTTAATTCTACCTACAAGATGAATGTCTAATTTACTAAGGGTCTAAAATTTGAGTCAAAATCTGAGTTTTACCTGAACTTTCTTCTTGGGGAAATATTTACTTAAGTGGAGACTGACAAGAGACATTTCACAAAAGGTAAAATATCAGCTGAGGTTTTTTACCTACTTTAGATTTCCCTGACAAAGTCGAAAAAAAACTTAGCAAGAATGTCCAGAACTTTTATCATCATAGATGCCTTAGATGTTATCAAAAGCTTAAGTCATAAATTCAGGAAATGCCATCTAAGAAAAGAAATTAGAGCTTAGAATTAAGAAATGCTCAGATTCAAGGCAAACTTTCTGTGAATGCTACTTCCTGATGTGATTAGTTACTATCTCCTGTGACAAGTGCAAGTCAATATTTTTAACAGGTTATTGCTATATTTTACCGAAAAAAATCCACTGGATAACATATTATGAATGTATTGGTTTAAGTTTTATTTGCTATTAGCACCTTTTACAAGTTATAACTAGAGTATTGCTTCGCAAGAGAAAAAGAAATTGTTTTTGCATAGCAGAAGCTATGCATCCGATTGAGTATTAACGATTTTGTAGAAATGACCATCTTCCTGAGTTTAATATGTTTTTCCATTTGTGCCAAAATGCAGGGTTTTGTAGATGACTATGTATTTTTATGTTTTACCCAGAAATTTAAGATGGCCACAAAAAAAAAAGATTTTTGGAGAAAGTCGCCAGTGGACTCTGCAGATACCGTGTGGGTCAAAATTTTGTCAAAATCTCTCTATCTTGCACCATTATTGAGATTAATGCGTTTTTGCATTTAACGCAGAAATTCAAGATGGCCGACAAAAATGGGGGGAAAATGTTTTTGGAAAAAGTCACCAGCAGACTCTGCAGATATCCTGAGGGTCAAATATTTCGTCGAAATGGCTCTATCTTGCACTGTTTCTGAGATAAATGCGTTTTTACGTAATACACAGAAATTCAAGATGGCCGGCAAAAGTGGAGGGAAAACAATTTTTTGGGAAAGTGGCCAGTTGACTCTGCTGATACCCTGGGGGTAAAACATTTTGTCGAAATTGCTCTATCTCGCACCGTTATCGAAATAAATGCGTTTTTGCATTTAAAGCAGAAATTGAAGATGGCCGCCAAAAATGGCAGGAAAAACGATTTTTTGGAAAAGTGGCCAATAGACTTTGCAGAAACCCTGCCAGTAAAAAATTTTGTTGAAATCTCTCTATCACACCGTTATCGGGATAAATGTATTTTTGCATTTTACCAGAAATATAAGATGGCTCGCCAAATATATCCTCTGGGCAAAAATCTCCACAAAATCGCTCTATCTCACACCGTCATCGAGATAAATACGTTTTTGCATTTAACTCAGAAATTCAGGATGGCTGCCAAAAATGGAGGTAAAAACAATGTTTTGGGAAAGTGGCCAGTAGACTTTGCAGATATCCTGTGGGTCAAAAATTTCGTCGAAATCACTCGATATCACACTGTTATCGAGATAAATGCGTTTTTGCATTTAACACAGAAATTCAGGTAAAATTATTCTTTGGGATAGTGGCCACTAGAACTTTGCAGATACCCTGTGGGTAAAAAATTTGGTCAAAATCACTCTATCTCGCACTGTTTCAGAGATAAATGTGTTTTTTTGCGTTTTACGAAGAAATTCAAGATGGCTGCCAAAGATGGTGGGAAAACAATATTTGGGGAAAGTCGCCAGTACACTGCAGATACCCCGTGGTATGTGAATAGGTGAAGCGCTTTTTAAGTTATCATCCAGACAAGCACACCCCTTTGAAAAATATTTTTTGGTCATGTGACTTCTCTGATTGGATGAAATGTCATGACACCATATTCAAAAATTTTTCCCATGGCTACTGCATACATGTGCTAAATTTGAAGAGAATCCGCCCAGTGGTTGCTGAGCTATAAGCAATAGAAAATGTGGGAACCGGTGGAGCCAGTGGACCCACTCACCTCGCAGGTTGTTGGGGACTACTCTAACAGAAAAACTGTGCAATACCCAGATTTGAACCTATAATTAATATTTTAAAGAAGAAGTGTTACCCACTTCAGCAATCAATACTTACCACAGCTGCAAGTCAGCCCAGAGCTATGATAATGCTTTACGTGTTTAACCAGCTACACAGGATACTTCATAGAGACACCCCTCTGCCAGGAAGAAAGTTCAGCATATCAAAATTCCAGGCACTAACAGTTGGGCTTGTAACCCACAAAGGGATGACAGCCTCTGCTTAGATAACAGACTTCGCCAACCAGGCCACTGAGGATCTGTTAAATAAGCACAAACAGGAATTTAATAATATTCTAGTAATTAATTTAAACTTGTTAGTGTCCAAGTAAAAACAGTTGGCTGATGTAATCTATAGGGCCAGGTTTTGAATCAATTTAGTTTACACACATAAACTGATTATCTACACAAAAAAAAAAACGGCGGAATGGGTGTCAATGTATTGTATGATGACATGCGACAGATCTACACTAATGTAACACAAATCCAAATCAACATTTTCTACTCAACTTTTCTGCTCAAATTGTGCTAAATTAACACAGCTATATTTTCATCTGTTAAAAAGTGACTCCCAACTATGACCTAGTATAAACTGGTAGCAACAAGAAGTTTTTTGGTTGCAGTTTGTACAAAATATAATGAAAACCAATACTTGTATTGTTCAGCAAAAGCAGGTAAATTGATACAGGCCTTAACTTGGCACAGAAAGAAATAAACATCTTAAGCAATAAATTCAAAAGCCAAGTTATCGCAATCACTGATACAAAAATATAGCTCAGTTTGTATGGTCATGTTCAAATTTGTAGTACTTACGCCCCAATCAAAAGGTCATTTAAAAGGTTGTACAGAGTTCCTGACGCCACAACTACCACTTTCGTGCAGCCAATAACACAAGCCCAACATCAATTTTTAACAAGGGAACAGTGGCTGTCTTTCAGACAACCACAAAGTTGAATATTTAGATTAAAGTTGAGTTAAACCCAGAATAATAGATATCAATTTATTGTGTTTAGATAACAATACATATACCACAAGGGTAACAAGGAGAGAGCTCATTAGTACCCAATAACTGTCAAGATGTTTAATAGTGTTTTTGAATAGAATAATATTTACCAACACTGTTAAAATGTGTTTTTATGATAGATTTACAAATGAAAATCCTAACAGAGAATGCAATAACCTTTTCTGAGGGAGAAATTCTAAATAGATTTGCAGAACCCAAAACATTTTATTAAATTAGTCATGTGGTGTCTGCCATCTATGAAACTGTTACTGCCCACATGCTTTCATGTGCAGAGCCACCAGATGAATACTTTTTGTGATCCAAAATAAACTGTATCTCATCATAAAAACATATAATCCCCATGCATGGCTTTTTCATTATACATTTTGAACAGTGACCTATAAATGAAGATAAATACTGATCATTACATATACCATATATTTTCTACTTAATGCCCCATTACTTTAATACCAAATTTATAATGAGAGTGTCTAATTAATACACTAGATAACACTGTTCCATGCCAACTTTTGATTCACTATGAGCCAAAAATATTTGAATCCTGTATTTTAATTTCTGTCTCATTTATGGTAGAAATTGATGCTGAATGCATGGGATTTCGTTGACACATACAGTTAGTTAGATTTCTATGTATACACGACACTTTCAAGATATATAGTTGGCTCAGTTTCTGTTGCATCTATTTGCAGAGTAATCAACACGAAGTAAATCTAACTCTAATAGTTTTTCTATTGCATTTAATCTCTATCTAAAGATAGTAAATGGGTTGAAGTATGGATGGACTGGACCCCAGACTCCAAGACAAATTAAACAGATTCCGAAGAACATCAAACAAGAAAAATCAGAGATCAACAATTATTAAGGATGAGACATTGCAGGTGAAAGGTGAAGGTTGTGAAGTAAACTTCAAATTTGTAAAATAAGATTATAGGACACATGGTTGGTGAGCTATAAATCATAGTTCTCAGTATCAAAAATATAAGTAGATTTCTGATACATGAGTTTAAAGGTAAATTGTCTTATATTTCTATATGGTTAGCTTACATGAATAATATAATTGACTTTAAATTATTCAATAAAACAGAATTTATTAATATTGTATGATCAGTAAGCCAATAATGTGAAGACCTTGTTCCAAGATTACATCATAAGTCAAATGTTAGTTTTCCCATTGTATTGTCATAAGGTTGGTACTTGCTTGCCTTGCCTTGTCAAATGTTAGTTTTCCCATTGTATTGTCATAAGGTTGGTACTTGCTCCCTTTCCACATTCAAAGATTACCTATACAATGGTGCAAGTGAATTTTGGACCAACACATTGAAATTAGTACTTAAATTGGACTTAAGTTGTCTTAACATGGCTGATGAAAGACAGATTATGGTTCTGCTTAATACTACCATGGCTGACATATATGAGGTCCCCCCATTCCTCCCCCTCAAAAAATCACTAAAAGCTTTGGCACAAAACAATCAAATGGGAAAGAGATAATTGAAAGTTGAAGTGTGATTCATTGTCAGAGATGGATCAATAATAAGTAATACTCTGCACTACCTATTTCCCTGAGTAAAGTTCAACTGTTAATTATATTATCAGCTACTGATTGTCTCTTTTTCTATGCATAGCATTAAAATATGTAATAAGTACATTTCATATTTTTGGAAAAGGGAAGCAATGTGGGAAGATGCCTGTTTACCCATTTTTCTAAAAGTAAGGCTGGCTGTAGGAAGAAGGAAGACAGTGTTTTTCCAGAGGAAAAATATAATATAGGTAATAAAAAAGTAAATTAATGGTAGGTCCCCTCATTGGGGGGCACAGCCATGTGTTGTGAGAATTAACACTTGTAAAATTCAAAGGCCTATGATGTCGCACATGTTGATGATGTCACAATGTAGTGTACTTCATATTATACATGTAGATGTAACAGTGGCATGGTGGTACAGTGATAACACACTCACCTCCCACCTCTAAGGTGTGTGGTTCAAACCCTGGACCCAAAACATTTATTTTGCAATGAAGAAGCATACATTACAGATGATTTCATGTAACTATTATTCTGAAGTATGTACCTGTGAGTAAATTTTAAAAATATTGTTACAAGATGGATTAGCACCTTTGTATGCCCTCCATTTTCTTAGAAACTGATTAAAAATTTAAATAATATGTATCAACATATCAGCTAAAGTTCTCAAAGTAGTTTTTTTTCTTACTGACCTTTAAGAGATAAACTTAAAGTTGGCACAATTTAATTATTGTCAGAAGTTTTTAAGGTCACCATAACCAACTGTTCTAAGGGCATTAGATTTTTACCTAACAACTATGATCTGAGCCTGTCATGCAGTTTTGAATTATTTATTACTTTGACCATAGAAAAATTATAACCACAATGCCAATCCTGAAGTGTGACATCACTAAAATGCATGATGTCACAGGCATTTGAAGTGTCAGGACAAATACTATTTCTCACAAAAAAGATGCCCCCCTCAACTCAACACCAACACTTTCTCAGGAACCCGGACATGTACCACACTCACACACACACATACACAAAATAGGTAATGGGTAACAGGAAATGGGAAGACATTTTGTTCTCTGTTTATCCTTTGTTGAGGTATTATTCTATCAGATGGGTATAAATAAAACAAGATTAACTTGTTCTTCAGGGAAGTCTAAAACACTGTACATGGCTGTTTTCCTTTACACTGTATACTGAGAGATGATATTATTATTTAATTACCAGTTGGTCCCTCCACCCCATGATTTAGCCCAACTGTTTGTCAATTTATCAATTGTCCCTTTCAAGGTACATTCTAAAACTCGGACTTCTGTCCAACTTGGAATTCTACTTGGACTAAGCGGCAATAGCGGCGATGGGATGGGGGGGGGGGGGGGGGGACAGCGGCGACGGGTTTGGGAGGGTGGGGGAGGGCCGTGTTATGCATTAATTTAGCCAATCAAATGCAAGAGGGTTATATAGGGGCTCGCCATTTCCAAACTGGACAGAAATAAAGGCGATCGCCGCTTGTGGCTGTTAATTGAGGAAACATGAGGCTCCAGGTGGGGTTTTTTTAGAAATATTTAATAAACTGACACAGATCAGATCGTGGATTTGTACATCATATGTTAATGAGGAAAGATGAGGCCAGCAGTTTATTGTCTGAGACAAGCGGCGATGGCTGTGATGTCTTTTAATTTGTAAAATATTGCAGGAAATCTGTGATCTCTGTCAGTTTATTATATATTTCTAGAAAAAAAAATTATTTGTAAAATATTGCAGGAAAGCCCCCATTTGCAGCCTCATCTTTCGCAATTAACATATGATATACAAATCCACGATGTAATCTGTGTCAGTTTATTAAATATTTCTAGAAAACCCCCACCTGGAGCCTCATGTTTCCTCAATTAACAGCCACAAGTGGCGATCGCCTTTGTTTCTGTCCAACTTGGAAATGGGGAGGGGGTGTTGGGGGACGTCAGTGTGGAAGGGTAGTTGGCCAGCAGTTTATTGTCTGAGGCAAGCGGCAATAGTTGTGATGTCTTTTTATTTGTAAAATATTGCAGGAAATCTGTGATCTCTGTCAGTTTATTATACGTATATTTCTAGAAAAAAAAACAATTTCTATTTGTAAAATATTGCAGGAAAGCCCTAATCTGGAGTCTCATATTTCCTCATTAACATATGATGTACAAATCCACGATCTGATCTGTGTCAATTCATTAAATATTTCTAGAAAACCCCACATGGAGCCTCATGTTTCCTCAATTAACAGCCACAAGCGGCGATCGCCTTTGTTTCTGTCCAACTTGGAAATGGGGAGGGGGTGTTGGGGGACGTCAATGTGGAAGGGTAGTTGGCCAGTAGTTTAAGGCAAGCGGTGATGGCTGTGAGTCTTTTTATTTGTAAAATATTTCAGGAGGTGATCTCTGTCAGTTTATTATAGCCCCTCCCCCACCCTCCCAAACCCGTCGCCGCTGCCCCCCCCCCCCCCCCACATCCCATCGCCGCTATCGCCGCTTTACTTGGACTGTCGCCGCTATCGCCGCTGGCCATCTACCCCTCCTCACTTCTTCTGAATCAAAATTAACGTCGCCGATATTAGTCCAGGCGGCGATTCCATCGCCGCTTTTGTCCAACTTTTAGACTTTCAATGTAAGAAATATGTATGTACGTGGTTAAAAAAGTTCGACTAGATAATCAGTAAATGACTTTTCCCCTACTTTTAACTAATAGAGGAATAAATATTAAATAGGTGGACCATACTTTTCTTGAAAATTGTAAGAATATAGGAAATAGGTGATTAAATTAATGGTAGGTCCCCTCATTCAGAAACTAAGTCTAATGGATGATTATTGTTTGTGTCTTGTGTACAGTACCTACATAACTGGTGTCTGTGTTAAAGTTAAAATAATTCATTTGAACCGCCAAGATTTTGTGGCAAAGTTTTTTAGAAAAAGTTCAACAATTTATACTTACTGAAGCAGTGTATTACATTTCAATATTGACATCTACCATCGGTGGATGAACCAGAATCAAACTAATATAAACAGAAACTCAAAAAAATCCGATTGTTGCCAGGCTTTTCACAAGTAAACACACAGACAGAAACAGTACACAAGTATTGTACTTTTGATTTCCTGATAAGGGGCCAGTTACACTTACACGGACCCCTCCCCCCCCCCCCCCCCCCCCCAGATATAGGCCACGGTTCCATATATGGTAACTACCAAGGATCTCTTGTGGATCGTGGGGTTTGGGGAGGGGGGATGTTTGAAAAGTGTGTGATTTATGGACGCGCCACGGATCACTCTACAGATGATAAGGATGCCATAAGGACGTTAGGCACGCGTTTTGTTGCTTGCGGATGACCCCTGGATACACGTCTGTGACCACCTGCAGTGCGGTGGCAGCACCTCAAGCGCCAGGACAACATATTGATGCATCAGGACGTCGCAAGGACATGCCGGATGGGTATACGGACCTTGCGGACACTCACGGATGGAGTTTACAGATCTTTATTTTTCTCGTGCATGTCAGCTTATCGATAAGGGATATTTATGATAACATTAAGGTTTCCTGGTGGGAGCTAGCGACCACTGGATACCTGGATCCCAATGGCTATAAAAAAAATAAGGGTCAGGCCACTAGCCAGATAGAATTTAGATGCCAACATGAACAGACAGGACAGAAATCTGATACAAATTCAACTCTTAATTTTACAAATGGAGAGACAGTTAGTCATCATTACAGCTATGATTAGACAGATTGATAAGGAGATGGGGTCTGCAAGGAATACAACGAAGACACAGAAGACATTGGGTCAGGCCGTGGCTAACTCAGGTAGGGTGTAAAGAAGAGGATCAGTACACCAGACTGATGCCAAGGGTCGAGTTTGATGACCCTATGCCATACCAAAACTTCATCCGGATGCCACCTGAGCTGTTTCAAGAGCTGGAGCAGAGACTCAGCCCTGAGATCCAGAGGGAGAGGCGTGGATGAGAGAGCCCCTCAGTCCAGGACTCAAGTCACCTTAAGACACCTGGCCAGTGGAGACAGCTACTCAACCCGGCAGTATGCTTTCAGGGTGGCAAGGTCGACCATCAATAAGTTTGTGCCTGAGGTCTGCGACGCTATCATCAGGGCCTATCGAGATGAGGTGATGACATGCCCCACAAGCCCAGAAAACTGGTTGGTGGTCGAGTCTGTTTTCTGTTGGAGGTGGAACATCCCACATGCCCTGGGTGCCCTGAATGGAAAGTACATTCCAATCAGATGTCCACGACGAGGTGGCAGTCTATTGTACTCCTGGCCCTGGTGGATGGAGATCCAAAAGTTCCTGTGGGTGGACTTGGGGGCAGCTGGGTCAAGCTCTGATGCGCAGAATTTCAAGCACTCAGATTTGAGGCACAAAATAGAGGACGGCACCATCAGCTTTCCAGAGAGTGAATCCCTTGTTGATGATGGGCCAAAGGTGAACTATTTCATCCTCGGCAGCGATGCTTTCCCCCTCAAGCTTTGGCTAATGAAGCTCTACTCAAGATGGGGTATGGACTTGAACCAGAGAGTGTTCAACTACAGGCTCAGCCGGGGAAGAATGGTGGTAGAGAATGCCTTCAGGATCTTAACTTATCCGGATCTTCCAGAGGCCGATGCAGCTGGAGCCCCCCGTGGTGGCCAGGGTGGTCATAGCCTGCCTCGTACTCCACAACCTGCTGAGGATGCAAAACACCACAGGTCTACACGATGGCTTTGGAGCAGAGGGCCAGGCCCCGATAGTGCTGGAGGGCACTGACATTCCACATGAGGGCCAAACCCACTGGAGGCAGCAAAGACGCAGAGGAATATTCTGAGGGACTATTTCATGACTGATGGGCAGGTCCCTAGGACAAATGTAAAATGTAAATGTAAATACTGTGATACTGTGACTTTTTCAATCTATATAGTACAATGGAACACTAAAATGTAAGTGCTACCTCATGGACTATGTGAATTTACTCTAGTTTTACATGGACACTTGGTGATAAGCTAAAGTATTAATTGTGCATTTTTTGTCAAACATTATTGTTCTTTTTGTTATTAACTAATGTGTGTATTTTAAACTTTTTGCAATAAAATGCTTTATTTTCTTATACTTATTATTGTGATTTTAATAGGACCACTGAAAACTTCATCTATCTGGTCAATGTTGACATTGTTCAATAGCTTAACATACAAACTTTGATCTGCGGTTATTGGAAACTTTTTAATGGTGAAGCACTGAACAGCAAATGAAAAGTAAACACCTATTGTTGAAATGGCAAACATTGCATTCCTTTACCTCTGCTTGTGTACACATAGTGTGTCACCCCACTGTGTGGTGACAAAATGAAAGGGTTCAAAGGGAGGACAAACAGTGGCTTGAAACAATGGACAATCAAGGAATTAAGCATACAAGCCCTCCTCCAAGGCACCAGTACTGATGTCAAATGTCCCCCACCCGAAAGAATAAACTAAAAGCATAAATGTGTATATAGGTGGGACATTAAAAGGATCCCCCATCATCCCCAACTAACTGTGCACAGGTTCAAGTACCCCTTTACCTCCTATTTTGGGGGGTTGGGGTGGTGTTTATGAAGTCTAGTACTGCAAAGAATTAAGTCATTTTCTATGTTTTCTTTGGGGGCTTTTTAAAAGTTTTTTTCTGTGCCTTCATCTGGAGTGGGTGCTGGGTGAAGAAATCTGAGAAAAACAAGATAGTTATGCATTGTTAAGTCAGCCATTATATTTAGCTAGTATATAATATAACACGGGAATAACATTACCATATTATTATTTTAATATGATAGGAATGTTTTATTCATTATATTAATTGTTTATTAATTATGTTTATTGTTGAACTATCTGTTTTTCTCAGTCCCATATGACAATCAATGTCAAACAGTTCAGGAAGCCATCACACTTGCACCCCAAACAAACCATAATATATCTTTATGTAAAATGTAAATCTAACATGTAACCAGTCCACATATTATGGTAAACACACCTGAGGTCTAATGGTAATGTGTCAGTGAACAATAACATAAACATCAGACTACATGGCACCTAACCTGCCTTAGTCGTTAGGAGGCAATGGGTTTGAATGAATGAATCCCTTAGTCAGTCTGTTTACCCCTGTTGCTTATTGAGCCAAAAATCGATAATCAGCACTTTCCTGAACCTCTAAAAATTCAAACAACCAAAAATTGAATTTTAGGCATTTTTGCACATACTGTGCACTGGTGCACAGGTGCAAAAACTGGTGCATTTAAAAAGGTACTTCAGGAGGGGTAGTTATCACATATTTCCAGCCTCTGATGAGAAAGTTCATTGATTAAACTTTCGAAACACAATAGACATATAAAATATATTGTGTAAGGCATATCATCATATTACCAAATGTGAACAACCCTGGTGACTTACAAAGTTAGTGCACTTAATTTTTAAAAAAAAAATGCTAAAACGGATGACAAGTTTGGACAGCAAGTTTGGCATTTGATCACTCGGACCTCTCCTCGGTGGTCTTGTGTTCGAATAGAGCTAATAAAGGGATGTACTGAGGGACTATCCCAATACAACATTATAGCTTTCATGATTAAGGTACATAAAACCTCAAAGCCTTAAATCTGAATTAATCATGAATCTCCATTAAATTTGCTAGACCCCTGCTCAGTGTGACCAAGACATACCCGTCCCATGTTATGACATATTTCATTGATCTGTGCAAAGGAAACTTCATGGGAGCTTAGACCCCAGTTACACATCCACGGATGTCCCGCCGGATTGCGTCAGGTTTCCTGAAATGAAAAATGTTGAGTGATTTACAGATCATAATTTTCATCTGTGAACACGTCCTTAACTTTCGTAATGTCCTTGTGGCATCCGCCATGGATGGGATGTATCCATGGGGATGCCACAGAAAAATCAAACTGCTTGATTTTTCCATAAATGGTTTGCGGACCTTATCTGGAATTGATATCCGTAACTCATCCTTGTCTTGGGACTTGTCCCTATCATCCTTATAGCAATCGTAGGTGTCCTTGAGACATCCTTGATTCATCCGTACCAATAAAGTCTCAGAAAATTTCTATGGATATTCCCGGAGGCTGTAAGGACGCCAATGGATGTTTACGAACATTACTGGAAACCACAAGGTCCAATAAGGATGGTCCTGGAAGAAGGTCACGGATATGAAACTTGTCTGCGGATATGCATGGATGTTTACGGACCTGTCCACGGATAATAGGGACAGGGTTTACGGATGATAAGGACGCCTCAAGGACAATAAGGACGGGGTTCACTTGGGGTTCTCATGGACGAAAGCCTATATAAGGGGCACATGGCTTGGCTTTCACTCATACACATTTTGCATTTCAATGATAATACATCAATGTTTGGAACTTTACAGCATAGATATATGCTATATACAGAGGATATATTTTGCTGGCATATTTACCCAAACATTTTCAGACTTTTGTTGTTTTTTTTCAAAATAGGGAGTTTGGTGAATACTTCTGTAAAATGCCACCAAAGAAAAGGACAAAGAGGAGAGGTAGTCAGGAGATGGAGAGGATGTCCACACAGGTCCAGGCAAGGAGTCCAGAGCTGGACGAGTTGACTTGTGTACCAGAGACTCAGCAGAGCCAACAGGCAGCTGGGGTGGAGGAGGTGGTGATGGGAGTTGAGGATCCTATGGAGATGTCGGATTCAGAACAGGGTGACATTGCTCTAGAGACAGCAGGATTCGGATTCAAGTGATGAGGAAATTGCCAACACACATGGCACACAGGCTGCTGGGGGGACACAAATGGGCAAGGGCAAAGACAAGGGCAAGGGCAAGGTCAATGACAAGGGGGGGGGGGGGGGGGCAAGATATATCAGAAGAGTAGGCTGACAAAAGAGGGATTGTATGTGGGGCAATTTTTGACAAAGTTCTCTAAAATCCCTTAATTCTTATTGCTCACTGCCATCTTTGTTTACAAATATTTGAAGGTAAATACTTAATAAGCATTCTGAAAAATTGAGTTTAAAAAGCTTGTTTGATAGAATGTTTTCAAAACATTTGATAGAAAACATTACAAAAACGTTTTAAAATGATGAGTATGAAAACTAAAACATTAAATGTTGTTTAACCATTTTAACCGTCAATCCTAGTTTCTTAAGTTATTTTATAAACATTTAAGAAATGTTATCAGCAAAAACGTTTGTATAGATAATGTTTATTACTTGGACACATTTAGTAAACCCTAAGATATGACTTAAATACATTTTGTAAAACGTTTGTATAGAGAATGTTTGTAAAACATTTTTCTAAAAATTGCATCACTTGTACACATTTAGTCAACTCTAAGATATGGGGTAAATAGATTTTAAAAACGTTTTGTAAACGTTTAAAGCATTTTAAAACGTTTTAATACTTACTGGGTTTTAGTGGATGCTGTGCAGTAATTTCAATAGCTTTCTGGTACTTTTTGACTATGTCTTGGTGAAATTACAGTACAGATTCCTGTTTTTAACCGTGAAATTATAGAAAGGTTGATCTAGACTAGATCATTTTATACACGCTTTTTATCTGCTTAGTGTGTCCAAAGTATAACAGCATAACCATTTAATGACATGTTATATTGATCAACGCCAAATACTAGTACTTCAAGGGAGTTTATCGGGAAATCGAAAGAAAAAAATACTTTATGTACTTGTCTGTGTGCACGCGTGTGTTTGAACCTGACAACAATGAAATACTTTGAATTTTAGTAACCGTGGGATGGACTGTCTTAGACTTATATAGTAAGTATAATTTGATGCATTTGTAAAATATATTTGAATGGATATTTCTGACAGTTCAGTGTACATCTATGATGGTTTAGCAAAAAATAAACACAACATGTTTGTGTTCTTTGTTTGTATTTTCTTTCCCTTCAAATTAGTATGTATTGACAGACAATGTGTGTGACTAAATTGGGCCGACCCTAATATTGGTCTAACTTCACACTGGTCCAAGGGATCAAGACCCATCGATTAATAATCAATGTACAAATTACAAAAGGCATATGTAATCTTTATTGGTTTTAATGCACTTTTTAACTATCCATTTGTCCATCTGATTTCGTTGAGGGTCCAGCATTGCTTTGCAAAGCGCTGCAGTATTTAATTGTTTATTGATTGGCTGAAATATACTCTCACCTATGTGATTCAAACCCAACACCCACTTCATGGATGAAATTAGTTAGTGATCAAGATCGATGTGGTCAGATGTGTGGGTCATCCGTTTTATGCATTACACATGCCTCCAAGATCATGGGTTCGAATCTGGTTTTAACCGTTGACTGTGGTAGGGAAATTGGTAGTTGCATGCCGATGGCTGATCATTTACAATGCACAACTGTACCCAACTAGCATGCATTGCACTTTGTTTAGCTCTTCAACCACCTTGCCTGATGTTACACATGTAAAGTGTGCTGAAAGTAATATTAAATGTTAAACACAAAGCAATCAATAGGTTACTAATACAGTTTAGACTGCAATGTCACTGGTCGTACTGTGTAGTCATACCAGCGGTGGGATTTTTTATATTTTTCTGAAATCTTTGCCTTGATGGAGATTTTTTCGCAGTTGGCATTCCCCTGATGTTTTAGACTGAGTTTTGTCCCTAGTTTGAGGATCAAAACTAAGGCAGCTAAGAAGATTGTTTTAGATGCTGATGTTATTGTATCCAAGGATGAATTAAAGGTTGTCTAAAAATCAAATCAAAGGCATTTGTACACATTTTAAACTGGTTCTCATACAAAGAAGGACAGGTCATCTTCTAGCTGATGTGTCACACATATATTCCCTTTAAGCATGCAAACGTTTGACCTCAGCCTTTTTACGTCAACACCATTGGCTGTCATCCAAACATCAGCATTGGAAAGTTGAATCAATATATTGGAAATCATTGCCTTGGAATCTTATGGAAAGTCATCTTTGACCTTTGACCTCTGTTTTAATTTCAGGCTGTGTTTGCTAACTAATGCCCCTTTCACGCTACAGGTGGTATGTTTTGCGGGATTTGAAGTTTTATTTTGCGGCGGAACCGCCCCCAGGTTGCCCAATTTTGTCTGAGTTGTTCACACTAAAGGTGGACTGCCATTGATAAGACATGGTTTTTTAACCGTCAATAACAGTAGGATGACAGTACTACAAACGTTGGTCATCAAGAAGGAACCCTCATTAACCTCAACTCACCTTTGTTGGCCGTCGGACGAACAGGTGGTGAAATGACCAATACCATAACTCAACCTTATGTCACTGTATTACACAGAAAGATGACCAAATCACAACCTTATGTACACCGTGGACCACATCTTCAGTTACCATAGTAAGAAATTCATATGCACAAATCACCTGCTCATGCCCACGGTACGGAATTTAGCGGCAAAAAATCTTAAATATGTTAAAACTGCAGTAGGATGTGCAAGGTAAAGGATAGTTTGCCAC